>CM033795.1:33231286-33831286 GCA_019656835.1 Rhododendron ovatum | reverse complement strand
TCTATCAAGCCTCGTGTTCCAAATATGGAGTACAAAATAGAGGATGAGTTTGGAGATGCATATTTCTTTATAAAATTTGAAGAGATATAGATAATAAGAGTATGGGTCGGAAAATGCTGTTAGTGGTGCCAATTTAGCGAATCATGCTATTCGAGTTTGAATTTGCTTGTTTGCTCGTTAAAAGCTCGTTTGAGTTTCGTTTGTTGCGTAAATAAAACAAGCTTAAACATTTTTTTTTGAAGCCTGTTCAGCTCTCGAACCGAACTCGAACAAGTTATCGGCTCATTCCAAATTCTGATTACAGAACTGGGCCAAGTGAACCTTGCCTGATTATAAAGTCCAAAACGCGCCCAACTCTTCATTTCGAGTAGCCTCTTCGGACGAGCTGTCTTGAAATCTTCTGGGCCTAACCGAGCTAGTCTGATGGCCTGCTTGGGCCAATTCGTCATCCTCCGGGCCTAGTCCGGCTTTTCCCGATGGCCCAGTAAGACTGTTGTGTACTTGGAACTGTTTTTTCCCATAACTGTTTTTTTTTTTTTTTTGCAAAAACAATTTATTTAAATTTTTTTTTTCAAAAATTGTTCTTTTAAAAAAAAATTAATTTCAACGAATCATTTTTTTATTCAAAAACTGTTTTTTTTTTAAACTTTTTCCCGAAAACAATTTTTTTAATCAAAGTTTTCAAAAAACTATTTTCTCTTTTTCAAATAACCTATTTTTATTAGTTTGAAAACTATTTTTAAAAAATCATTTTCCATGTGACAATTTTTAGATTTTTATAAGTTGAAAAGGTGATGTGGCAAGTTTTGGTTATTCAATTTTGATTATATTATTGTGGACCTCTACATTGCTAATCTTAGCAACCCCTTAAATGGATAACCAAAAGATGATGTGTCAATTTTTTATTATTCCACTACTGATGCTCTTAGTACTGAAATGGGTTATTTACATCAAAAAGAGAAATACTTCTACCAGGAAAGGATCCATAAACACAGTAATGGACCATTCCAGGGTGCGCGTTGCCCAAGCAATTCAAGGCCCAAAGTAAAATATAAAGGATGTAATGGGTATTGTAACATAAATAGTATAAAAATGCTGAAAAGGGCTGTTCAAAAAAAAAAAAAACAAGAAGGTAAAAAGGGTGAAATGAGTGATTTATTTTACAGTCTTCATTTTGAAAAAGATTTTTCGAACTCTGTGTAGTAGAGTGCAGATAAAGCACGGTTGAAAGCTATATTCTTTAGTTCAAAATTTTAAAGAATTATTTCAAAAAATAAAAGGTACTATAGGAGACACTCTCATAAAGGTGCCAGCCACCCACAAGCTCAAGGAGAATCAGGGGCGGAACTAGTATGGGATCGGGGTGGCACGTGCCACGTCTGACCCTCGGTTTTAAAAATTAAAAAAAAATCTAGAAAGCTTAAAATAAAAAAAAAAAACACGAAGGTTAATTATATACTATATTCACTCAGTGGTTTAGCTCTTTGGCTTAGAGTCCTGTTGGAACTCTTGGACTAGAGATCGTAACTTGGTACACCAATTTTTTGAATTTTTCTCTTTGCAAGATTATCAGCTCTGATCTCACTCTCTCTCTCTCTCATTTTAAGTTTTTGCATAAATTCCTCCATAGTTTGTGTATTTTTTTCCCCCTTTAAATTGGAGATGAATTTAACACATCTAGGCATTAATTTTTCCTACAATTTTAGTATTTTTGCATAAGTTTCCACATGATTTGTAATTTTTTCACTTATTGAAGAGGAACATAACACAATTGGACATTAATTTTTTCCCCACAAGTTTATTATTGTAATTATTCCCCCCACCCCAAGTTTCGTATTTTTATTGCATGTTCCTTAACGGATCACAGTGAGTGGGTAAAATATTCCAAAGTACCGGAAAAAAAAAATAGTGAGTGGGCAACATAAAAATAGAATTCACAAACAATTTTTTTTTTTGGGTAAATTCACAAACATTTTGATTTACATACTTGTATGAATATATTACGGTGTCACCCCCGCATCCGAATCCTGACTCCACCACTGAGGAGAATTATGAACCTTAGGGGGTGTGTAAGCGTGAGCACGAGCCTAAAATCCTCTTTCGAAAATACTGGAATTACCAAATGCCCAAGATCAAGAATTACTAGAGGGCGCAACAGCCTGGGTGGGTGCGCGTGTGTGAACGCAGACCCTAAAAGAAGATAGCTTAAAACTTGGACTATCTATATATGGTTCTATTTAAATAGAGTATATGAAAAGGTTTTGATTCTGCATTTCAGTTGGTGGTTAGGTCAGAGGTGATCGTTAACCGTTGAAAAGGTCACCTCCTACTCTTAGCTGATGACGCAACCCCACTCAACCACCCGCAACCCGTCAACCGTTGACAAGGTCCGAGTCCTGAGTCCGCGTATAATTTTTTCAATTTATTCGCATCAAATTAAAGATTCCATTTTCGTAATGGATACTTATTTAGGGAGGGAGAAAGTAATACTTCTGAAATTATATCCAGATGACTAAATTAAAATTTATTTTTTTGATAACTCAAGCTTTTGAGCTAGCTATACGCACTTCAATTAATTTTGGAGACTAATTTCACCATCGAGTGGCAGAGAATCCAATTAAAATTTTGGTAAATCTCGATGTAAATTGGCCCAAAAAAGTTGATAGAAGACTAAAAATATTTATTTTAGCATTCCCTTTCGTGAAACTACATCCCATTACTTGTCTTCTTGTTCTAAAATTGGGGTACATCTCTCATTGGAGTAGAAATTTACAAACCTGTTTCCTAAAAGTCTACCTCATTTGTGGAAAAATATATACTCCCTCCATCCCACTTTGTTCCGCTCTTATTCCTTTTCGGGATGTCCCAAAATGATACGCTTGTTTCAAAATTTTTCATTTTTGAATGTCAATTTTACCATTTTACCCCTCATTTTCTTTTACATTTAAGGAGAAATTTTCTCCCTCCCAAATTTGAATTTTAAACATGGTTTGAAAGGAAATGGAGTAAAGGATGGGCAAGAAATTGATTTGGATTCAATTATTTTTTTCAACAAAATTTTAGTATTCCAATACTATTTTCTAAAAGGGTAAAATGGAAAATTGATCAAAAATCAATCTAATTGTAATGTTTTCTTAAATTTCGTGCAAGTCAAACTAGGTGTAACAAAGTGGGACGGAGGGAGTATAAACTTACGTATAGCAAAAGAATTTATTTATTTTATCCAACGTATACCAAAAGATAATTTGATGATTTTACAACCAAGAAAAAAAAAGAGGTGTCAGAAGTAAAAGGGGTGTGAGTGTTCAAAAATGAGATGGAGGAGGTGTAGTTGAAAAAGGGGAAAAGTACAAGGGGTGTCCCCCAAAAAATGTTTACATTTGGAATGAAGTCGAAAGTTATGTCCCACAAAAGTCAACCTTCTTCCAAGCAATTACGAACATCCTTTGTTTTTTTCAATAAGGCACCAAGAATCTTTGTTCTCTTACATGATTTTCATATGACACTAACTAAGATCCAGTCCAATTTGACAATTTAAATTGTTATCATAGGTAACTGGTGTAAACAACGAGATCAAGAAAAAGAATCGGTTTCAATTATCATACTATGAGATTATTTTGCGTAGCATGAACAAAACACATCAATTATCTTCTTGGTTCCTCAATAAAGAGGAGGCTAAAACGGGGACACAGACAATGATTTTCTTTTTTCTTCGTTTCACCACGAGAGCACACAAAATGAACAATCCATACAAAACTTGAAAAAGATTCTTCAATCCTTCAAAAACCCAAAAGTCCAAGCAAACTACAAGACTATTTTTTCCAATCTTTCGAAAAACCCAAAAGTCCAAAGCAAACTAGAAGATGGACATATTCATCAGGAAAAAAAAAAACCAAAACTCACGACCCATGTGAAGAATTTACAACCAAAATTACCAATTTACAGTTTTCTTCTACGGTTTCTTTTGTCTATTTTTTCCTTTTCCTGGCGGTGGGGGAAAAGAGTGATTACTAGTAGAATATTGGAGCTAATGTTGATAAGTGGACAAGTCTGAGGTGTTGGCAGCGGTGTTGCCGGATCTCGGTTGCCGTAGAAGCCCAATCAGTGTCTCCGCCTGTCCACGTTTTCCACGCCACAACCCGACAAAATAACGCACACTCCATCAGGTTGTGACAACGCAACATGGAATAAAATAATTCAATTGAATACTCCAAACTTAAAGAAAAAAAACAGAGCACAGTAATTAAAACTAGAGGCCGGGATGTGTGTGCCAGTCAAATTTTAACAAAATATATGCATTAATAGCTTCCTGCTTATTGTTTGTTCGATCAAATCTTAAAAAAAAATTGACTTGCATACACATCGCATGTGCCCTGACCTTTAAAAAAGGCTTCGAAAAAGGGAGAAACCAAAGTGGTGCTCTCCCTTTATATATTACGTACTAGAATAGATGTACTTCCCGATGAAAATAAATGAGAAATTTTTAGGTACCAAGCGGATACCACATGACGGTACCCATCAGCAATTTAGACTGTCCAAAACACGTTTGGACGGCCAAGATTGCCGACGGGGTACCACGGGTGTAGCACCCGCCCATCACCCAAAAACTTCTCAAAATAAACAATTACTGTGATAAACACGTTAATCAATACAATTTTCTCACTTTTGACAAAAAGAAGAAGAAGAAGAAGAATTGCTTTTGAGTTCATATCATTTTACATATTTCACAGTGAATTCATAATTTTTGCATCGTACATGCTCAAATAAAAGTATATATTGATGAATTTTCCTATCCGTACAAATCACTTATTGTAAAAAATAAACATACGCAATCATAAAATAGAAAGTTTAGTAATTAAATATATTGAAAAAGAACTCTAGCGATGCAAAATTTCACATCTTCAAACATAAAATATGCTTAATATCCTTAAAAAAAAAAATGCTTAATATGCATTGGACGACAATGAAAAACAAATCTCAACCCAAAAAAAACCGTACTAATAAACAATGATGATGATATCATAAAAATTCTTTCTCATCGAAAATAAGAACACCACAAACAAAACTAGTAGTTTATATCAAGTTTTGAGTTCTTAAAAAAAATTATATGATAATTTGACTAGTCACACAATCAGTCTTTATATATTTCTCATCAGTGATCATGCATATAATTTCCCATTTGACACTTCACGCAATTTTAACAGAAAATGTTCCTCACCAATAGGAGTGGCAGTCGATATAACTAGTATAGCTACATCGCTAAGAAAAATATACGAAATTTTCCAAATAAAGTTAAATAGTAAATTAAAAAACATTTTTATGTTATTTGTTAAACTAAAAAATTAAAATTTTGGTATGACAGGTACGTGCCTCCACTGGGCCTAGCAATAACAAAAAAGATTACGCATTGCATCATCAATTGAGTAGGTATTGCGGGAATATTTATTTAAGTGTAATACTCTACCTTTAGGAAAAAATACTGTTCGACTTCTTCACATACTGAATCGTGCGATACGTCTTGTGCCATGTATGTACTGTAGGATTTATTTGAAAATAATATGTAATAGAGATACAAAATGATGCTACCCCTAGATCCATCGAACCGTAAGATACGTATCATTAGAGTCGACACTAATTCTCCCTAAAATTATGTGGCGGGTCCTAATTAAGACCAACTCCTCCATTACAACTTGAAAACTAAAAGATGTCACTATTATAAGAGTTTTGAACATAAAAAAAATAGCCTCCTTCTGGACTATTATTTTCCCACATATACATATCACCAAAAGAAATTCTCCATTACCACTTTGGTACTTCATTTGATTATAATAATTTACTCTTCTTGCTTTTAAGCTAGCTAGCGAATAAACTAATGGCAACAAGCTCTAGTCAGTAGTCACATAATAGCACTTTCGAAGGGCCGAATATTCCCACCAGTCTGGACTTATGATCTTCGAATTTTATTTGAAAAGTCAGAGAGTAATTTCCAAAGGAAGAGAAAACAACAAACCGAAAACAACAAAAACTGTATTTTACGAGGGTTCTTAACGGCTCAGCTTTTTACTAGTAGTACTTTTTTTGACGGATGATGTTTTAGGTGAGCTTCCGTGACTTCCGTCCACCATGGACTAAGGGCCAGTTCTAGAACCGGAATAAGAACTTATTTTTTGTCTAATAATAAGGTGTGTTTCACAAATGGGTGAATAAGTACTTATTTTTTAAAAAGGTAATTTCAAGCTTAAAAATCATGTACTTACGCAAATAATTTTCCTATCACTATGGATCTTGTTTGATAGATATCATTGAGATCTTTAATACGGTGTAAAAAAAATTGAAAAATTATTTTTCATTTACATTATTTTTGAGTTTGAAAATATGAAAATAAGCTGCTTATTTGGGTTTGGTAGAACAAAGCTCTAAAATAAGTACTTATAAAATAAGAAAGTTTCTGAAACGGGCTCTAATTTATACAGTTTCTTCGACAGTCGTTTCATACGCGTACAAAACGCGTAAGTGCAGTTAAAATGACGACGTCGGTGTCGGTTGCGCTGGTAAAGAGCGTTGAAGCTAAAAAAAACAAAAAAGGAAGACTGCAAATCCTTTCGTCGAAGGATTTTACAATCTTGTCAACCCCTCGATATTTAGGTGGATTTTAAACTCAAATAAAATAATCTCTCAGTAGAACCTTATGCTCTTGCTCTAAAATCTCGTTCTATATTCTTGCTCCCACGAACTTTCTTAAATTAAATATTTTTAAAAAGAACAATGTTAGGAACACATCTTCAAAGGAAAAATCTATTAACACAACCATTTATACAACATGCCCATGTGGCATTATTTCATTGATAGAATGTCACATATGCATGTTGTACAAATGATAATTGCATTAGAACCTGTACCAGAACACCTTCTTAAAAAATAAGTACTTATTTCACATTTTTAAACTCAAAAATAATGTAAATGGAAAATAATTTTTCGAATTTATTTTTTTGCACCGTATTAAAGATTTCAAAGAGATTTTTCAAACAAAATCTAAATCTATATTACATATTTTTAGATATCAACAAACCCATTATCTTTTAGCTTGAAATTGCATTTTTAAAAATAAGTACTTATTTAGCATTCGGGAACGAGGCATTTGTACACTTCCAGCATAAAAAACACATATTCTAATGGCTATGAATGCAGAGTCGTTCGATACACATGAGCCTGTACATCATACGTCTTTAAATAGTTTCTTATTTTCCTGCGCTTATCAACAAGCATTATGGTCTATGCGACCAGGGCCGGCCCAAAGGCAAGGCCCAAGAGACCACGGCCTTGGACCTCCAAATTTTGGGGCCAAAATAGGGCACACTTCTTTAAGTAAGTATATATATCATTTGTTCATAGTTTTGAACAAGTACCTTCGTTGGTTCAGTGGTAAGATGACATGATTCTTTACTAAAGGCCTGAGTTCAAATCCTTGCACGGAACTTTCTTATTTTTAATTGTTTTTTGACCAAAAAAAAGCTCAAGCTTTGCGTTTGTAGCTGCTGTAACTCAAACATAGACTAGGGAAGTTTCAAGAAAGTCGCTCAAGCCACCAAAACAGAGGCATTTACCGTACTCAATATGGACCATAATATTTATATAATAAAGATTTGGATTATTGTTATTTAATTCAAAAATACGTAGGGCCCACCTCAAGATTTCGCCTAAGGTCCCCCAATTCCTTGGGCCGGCCCTGTATGTGACGGAGTCAACTCCCATCTAGTTTCCGCCCATTTTAGGCCATTTAGGAGTCTTTTCGGGGTCTGCAATGATCAAAACCGTTTATTCTTCAGAACTCGTCATTGACCTTGTTGAGAATGAAGTTGCTCGGATACCGTTTGGTATGATTTCAAAATCCATTAAGTTTCAGATGACTGTGTCAAATGGGTTGCACACTTTTTTTAAAACAAGATTAATGCATTTCGACATTATATCAAACGGTATTCGATCTACTTGATTTTCAACAAAATTAATATTCTTAGCGAGCTCTAAAAAGTGAACGGTTTTAATTATGCGGCTCACACGCAGTCCAAACCGGACCAACCTGGATGGAGGGAGACTGGACGGGAGCCGACTCCCTATGCGTTGTGAACGGTAAATCGGACCGTTATAACGGTTAAGCCAAAAAGACGAGTAAAAAGTAGACGGAATAAATAATAAAAGATAGACGGAGTAAAACTTTTACCTTCTGCTTGGCCCTACTGGTCCCCGACTGCGACAACGCCACGAGAGGAGGAATCGCTCCTTCGCGGGCCACCATAGTACGGTACGCCACGCTCTCCTCGCAAACCTGCAACAGTATCGCCACCGCAATTTCCTTCTGCCTCTGCGACCCCACCTCCACGATCTCCACCATCACCGGCACCCCCCCTTCCTCCACCAGCGCCGCCCTCGCCTCCGGCACCCCCACAAGCACCCCCACCACGTACGCCGACTTGTCCACCATCCCCGACCCAAAGTCCGCCATCAGCTCCACCAGCGGCTTCATTATCTCGGACTCAACCGCCCTGATCTTGTTCTCCTTGACAGAGCATAAACTATACAGCGCCGTCGACGCGTCCTTTTTCCCCCTGATGTTCCCCGTTTCTAGAAGGTTCACCAACAAAGGAATCGCTCCTGACCGCCCGATCAAGATTTTGTTCTCTTCGATTTGAGACAAACGAAGCAAAGCACAGGCGGCGTTTTCCTTGGCCGTGGATGTGCCGATTCTGAGTGCCTTCACTAGCGGCTTGATTGCGCCAGCGTAAACTATCAGTTCTTTGTTCTCGTCGCAGAGGGAGAGGTTGAGGATCGCCGTGACGCCGTTCTCCTGGAGTTGAGGGTCGGCAGAGGAGATTAGCGAAATCAACGGTTTGATCGCGCCGGCTTGGGCGATCTTGAGCCGGTTCTCAGGGTTGTTCTTGGCGAGGAGGCGGAGCTCCATGGCGGCCTGCTTCTGGTCGTCGACGGAGCCGGAGTCGAGGTCGGAGACGAGGTTCTGGATGAGGTCGTCGTCGTCGGAGTTGTCGGAGGCGCAGGCGATGAGGAGGCGGCGGCGGCTCTGCGCCGCCGTGGACGAGGTGAACTCGCCGGATCGGTCGCTGTTGCAATCGCTGAAGGCGGAGGAGGAGGAGGAGGCGTCGTTGATGTTCAGGTCGTTGAAGGTGCGTCCCATGTACGTGTAATTCGCCTGAATTTCTGTCTCCATCGCCGGAATCTTCTGAATCACTTCATCGACGATTTTGTTCTGATTTATCGGAAGTGTGTTGTACTTTTAGGTTGGGGGGTGGGGGAGGGGTTGAAAACGACAGAGTTTGGGGTCCTCGCAGGGGGGTTAGGTCCTAGGATCTACGGGAAACTCAAAGTGTGGGGCGTAATTATAAGAGAGACGAGAGAGAGAGAGAGGAAACACCTGGATTGGGTTGTGGGATGGGGTGACACGTGCAAAGACATTAGCGAATCCCAGACGATAGAGAGCACGTGCAGTGCGTCGTTCTTCTTTAAACGCGTGCATAGAAGGTTCGCTGTTCGGGACGGAGCTTTATTCGAAGTTGGGGTCCATTTTTCTTTTTGGGTTAATTACACTGACTAACCCCGAGATTCCTAATAATACACTCCCCCCTCTAGTTAGGTCCCGTTCCGCTAAAATTTTTATTTTTTTAAATATTTATTTTCTTCTTTTTTGAGATTGATCATTCTCTCAAAATATATCACATTTAATTTAAAACAAACCCTTAGTACATTACCATACATTTTCTTCAGTGTCTTTTTTTTACTAACAAATAAATCGTATTGTACACCATCTTAGGGATAAGGAGAGTGAGATTTGAACGCTTAAGAAACGAACTTCTCATTATCTGTTCTACCAACTTTTATGAGACAACTTTTATGTCTATTATTATCCTTGGGTGAATTTGTTGATATAAACGCTAATTTTTTTTTGCTGATATCATCATAGTAGAGTCTTAATCTTCAATCTGTTGAGTTCGCAAATGAATTCTCTTTATAGATAAAATGAAGTGTGGAATAAGATTATAGGGATATTAGTTTTATCACTTCAGAAATGTGCTCAAGCAATTACTACTAAATTATAAAATCTTTTTTTTTATAGAAATCAAAGTGTCGAATAAGATTAGAGGAACTTACTAGTGCTATCTGTAACGCCCCGACTTTTCGGAAGCAATATAAAATAAAATCTTAAGAAAATTTGCTAAATAAATATAATTTTTCAAAATAAAATTTAGCTATTACAATCACAAGATAAATTTACTAATTCAAAATACATTAATTTCAGAGCTGACTCTAGATTTGATACAAATTCGAAGCACACTCGATCTTCGTTCCAGATATTCTTTCCGTGTTGAACTGCAACATCTTTCAATCCTCTCTATTGAATCCTGCGCCCACTGGCAAATTGATCGCCGAAGCAAACGATTTGCCAGGATACAGACGTATCCGTGAGTGATAAATCACCCAGTAGAATAATCCAACACAACTACCCCTCTTACTTTACAGTTAGCAAGCAGCAGGATAATAGTAGTGTGAAAAAGTAAGACAGAGTTTGTTCCACATAAACCAGTTATTTACTATCCATTAACTTGACGTGTAATCTAAGATCTCTTCCGAGGAATCTTTCCTCCATAATCGCTAGCCATGCTCGGTCCCATGAGATCACTTCTCTTTGCTGTCGCAGATGCACCTAAGTTATGTACCGAGTATGCATCCCAATAACTACAAACAAGGGGAAAGCTTATCATGCCTGAATCACGACTAGGGTTCGCTTATCTTATGTACCACTTCACAAACCACATCACAACCACTACTGGACTCCCGCCAGCTTATTAATTCATCACTGGACACCCGCCAGTCTTATCAATTTATCACTGGACACCCCGCCAGTTTCATTTTCATCATATCACATAATTTATCACTGGACACCCGCTAGTTTCATTTTCATCACACAATTTATCAAGGGTATATTTATCACTGGATACCTGCCAGTTTCATTTTCATCAATTTATCACTGGTGTTTTTATCACTGGACACCTGCCAGTTTTATTTTCATCAATTTATCACTGGTGTTTTTATCACTGGACACCCGCCAGTTTTATTTTCATTATCACTGGTGTTTTTATCACTGGACACCTGCCAGTTTTATTTTCATCAATTTATCACTGGTGTTTTTATCACTGGACACCCGCCAGTTTCATTTTCATCAATTTATCACTGGTGTTTTTATCACTGGACATCCGCCAGTTTTATTTTCATCACAAATCTCATCACAATCACCAAAATCCGCCTGCAGGCAATCTAAAAATAAAAACTTTCCAGTTTATCCATTATCTAGCATCGTCTAGATGAATTCTATTTCACAATATCACCCCATGTCTCTAGGGTCCAATCTAGCATTCAAATCAAGTATCGATGCAATATATAACAAATCGATAACAATAATTAAAATAATTAATAAACAATGCAATCACGCATCACAATTAATAAACAATGAAATCACGCGACTTATTATGAACGGCCGTTGCCCTTAACCTTGTATGGTCAAAATGTCAATAATAAAGTAAGAGTTTAAAAGGAATTAAAAAGTAAAATTTTCTGAGCTCTTATTAATTAATTCTAAGATAATAGATTAATTAAAAACTAATTAAATATATAAAAATATTAAAATAATTAACGTGACCTGATTAAGAGTCCGAGAGGTCCTATGCAACCAGTTGAGTATCAAAAGTTGGGTTCGGAGGGTCACAGAATTATTTTAAATAAAGACGTTAAATAGAGTGGCCGAAAGTGAAGTAAATAGATAATAAATAATTTATAAATTTAGAATATGTTACGATTAACAAAATTTCATCTTTAGAATATAGAGAGTCTAAATAAAATTATTCGGGCATTTATAATAAGGATATAAGGTCGTAAAGAATTTTTAATCGAAAATGCTATAGAAATAACAATAAATGGTAAATTAATTAAATAAATTATTAATTTAACAAGATGTCATATTTGAGATGCAAGGAGTCTAGGAAAAATTAGTTTGAGTGTTAAAACGTTGTTTGGAAGGTCGCAAAGATTTTTCATTTGTAAACTTTGATAGATAACGAGTAAATAATTTAATAAGTAGATAATTAATTAAAAAAAATATGATCTTAACAAGTTATGATCTTTCAGGTGTTAAAAATCTAGGAAAAATAGTTCGGGCATCAAAATTGAGGTTTGGAAGGTCGCAAAGTGGTTTCGAAACATTTAAAACAAACTCGATCTACCAGATAAATTAAACTGATATAATTAATACGTTTTATACTAATATGATATTATATTGTATGAAAATAATATCAAGTCAGTAGTTTTTTATAATATTAATATCAGAAAGATTTTAAAATAAATATTATAAGGGTCGTCTTCTTCGTAAATAATTTCAAATAAGATGTCGGGATCAAGAATAATATCAATTTGATGAATACGACAGAAAACGCGCGGAAAACTATATTTTTTTCGTTCGGGACATAGGGTTAAGCATATAAACATTTAACATACTTAGAGAAGAGGTTGGATAGGATTATAATACCTTTAATCGGATCGAATTGATTTAAAAACGAATCTTGAATTTTTGAGAAGACGACTTCGGATTTTTTTTTTTGATCGGGAGACTTTGAAACCAAATTGGACGATCCTTGGTGATGCTAGGAGTAGTAGAAAGAGATTGGAATGGTCGGATTGAGTTTCGGTTGGGTCTTGGTTCGAAACCCACTTTTCTCTCTCTTTCTTTCTCTCTCTAAAACTCCATTGATTGGAATTTGGGTTTCTTCTGGTTTTTCTCTCTCTTTCTGACTGGTGGGCGCGGGAAATATTGTGCTATTTTCGTGGTCAATGGGGGTGGGGTATTTATAGGAGAATTTTGGAGGAAGAAGATAATAGTGAATTTAATGGGGTTGGGTTCGTGGGATTTGGAATGGACGAATTTGGCTTGGTTTAAGGGTTAAAAAGGAAGTAAAGACTGAGTAGGAGAGGGAGAGATGGAAGAGGTGTGTATGCATGCAAATTGAAAAAAAAATATGATAAGATAATTATATTTGTATAAATCTATCAAGGAAAAGAATTATAATTATATTTGTACATATCTATTAAAGAAAAGAATTAATCAATAACACTTTTTAAATAATTAATCGATTACTATAAACTATTTGATTAAAAATAATTTCTTTATTGAAAAAAAATAAGGCAAAAATCCGGGTCGTTACACTATCGCTACCAATGCGAAAATATTTTCTTAAATAAAATCAATGAGGGATAATATTTTTAATTTTTCTTTAATCCTTTGTTTTTATTAAGTGTTGAAAGTCAGGACCACGTAACGAAATCTATTAAAAAGGTGAACCACATCGAAAGGTAATCTATTTGTTAGACGATTAGTTTGGTTTTGTTCAAATTCTTTGTAACGATTTCTAAAAAGTCGCAAAATATGCATGCTCAACCCATGCAATTTCCGCAACTAAGGCTATGTTTCAATATTTATTCGATGCGGAAAGGCATTTGTTCTTTTACAATCAAAATTAATGGCGTGTGATCTTTTAGAGGAGTATGAGAAATGTAAATATTAAAATAGTTTCAATAATAAGGAGATCAGAGTAATTAATTAAATTGAAACCTGAGATTATAGATTTATATATATTTATCAGCAATTTCAAGGAAGATGAGTGTAATTTACCTCTCTGTTTTCTGTTCTTGCGGGATATCTTAATAAATCCTACAGTGCCACTAAATTAACTTTGGTTTTTGCAAATAGTGTCTGTGGCTAACATTGATTAGTTAATACTAGTACTACTCAGTCGTCATTACTTTATACGGTTAATTTAATCCTACCACTTCCCACCAATAATTTTATATTAGCAGAGTGACAGGGTTAATAACTTAATTATCATTTAAAGTCCTTATCGTGTGCAACTCGCGTAGATATCAATTATTTCCCGTATAGAAATTTGGTCAACTAGAAACAGAAAAAAATATTTCGTAGCCCAATATTTAAAAATTAATTTGGTTCTTATAATTTTTATAGAATATTTTAGACAAATTACATAATGAATTGTTGAGAATTAAAATGCAATAGTATACCATCACATGCATAAACAAAATGCTGCAAATTAAACTAGTAGAGTAAATTTTATTTCGAATTTTTAAGTTTGCGGGAGGGGGAGCCCCCATTAATGCCTCCACCCATGATAGTATTGTTGCACTCAGGTACAGTGAAGTTGTAGGTTCAATTCTTATGAAGAGAAAGTACAATACTTTTTTTATGGGTTGGGATGGCGTCGAGAATTGGACCGGTGCTTCGAGCTATCCAAAATGGCACTTGTAAAACAAGTCCACGGATGGTGGTATTGTGACTAGATGATCCTCCGACTATTAAGGTAGATGATCCTCCGACTATTAAGGTAGATGAGGATTTTGTGCCAATGTTGTCAACAAGACAATGCGCTCGAATGGCTGGGTCTAGTTATTCACTCATTAGACGTCGGATAATGCAGATTCCTTTCTAACGTGACAAATAAAAAGACGAAACTGGGATGTTCCTACCCACTACAACTACAGCAGTACACCTCTAGGATTCAAGGAGAGAGCGATGGGGTGAGAGAGAGAGAGGGGGGAAGGAATAAATTTGGGCCGTTGAATCATTACTTGGACGGCTCGGATCGCCGATAGAGACCGCCACGTGGTACCCATTCGGCACCGAAAACTTCTCAAGTAAAAAAGTTCAACACAATCGGATGGATGTGATCGTTAGAATCTGAGCCCTTTTTCTTGATTTTTATCATAGGACATGACAATAACTTTCCGTTGTAATTGACTTAATGCGTACCTTAAGGTGTTTTTTTTTTTTTTTTAATAACTTAAGGTGTCTGGATTATTTTTTTTCTTATAATAACTAGATGTAGAGATGACAACAGGGCGGATCGGAGGCAGATATTGCAATATCCGAATTCGAACCCTCCACCCGCCCTTTGAATCCGCCCCGAACTCCGAACGGGGAACAGATATCCGAATCCGAATTTGGGAAGAAAAAAAAAAACAGATTAGAACTCGATAAAAAAAAAACTCAGATTGAAAAAAAATAAAACTAATATGGAGAGGGAGTCTCACTGTCGCGTTCCTGAGGGGAGATTGCTGCATCTCTCCGTTGCCGGAGGGTTTTTTTTTTTTAGAGAGAGGGAGGCGGGTTGGGGAGGAGAGAGAGAAGGGGGAGAAGTCATGGGCGAGGAGGGTTGTGAGAAGTGAAGTCGATTGGATAGAAGATTGACTATTGACTAACCCTAAAAATAAGAGGTATTTATATAGTCGGATATTCGGAGGTGGATCGGATATCGGATTCAGGGCGGATCGGATTGGAGGCAAACTTACCTCCGAATCCGATTCGATCTCCGAATTTTTTTTGAAAAATAAATCCGAATCCGCCCCGATGTTCGAAAAATCTCCGAAAAATCCGATCCGTTCAGAACGGATAACGGATCGGATACGGACGGATCGGCCGAGATGACTATCCCTAATTGGATGTTCGGATCAGCTTGCGCACCTCGGCTAACTTAAGGTGTCTGGACTATTACTCGCACCAACATTAATTTTCGGAAGACCGTCTTACGTACATTAAGTTTTTTTGTTGCCGTAATCAACGTTATGAGTTCTTATCAAACATCACTTTTGGGTTCCCCAATTTCTAGCGAAGCCACCAATTACTGTGCTTGTGTTCCCCCCGTCCTAAAATTCCGCAAGTACTCATCAACTTTCCATTTTATACCATTTTTCAATGATAAGCAAACTTCATAAAACAGGTATAATCACATCATTTTAAAATATCCTTAAAGGTAGCTAATGCTATCCCAGGAATAATCACTGAGATAAGCTACCTTTCCCAGAGCTCCGGTACGATCGTAACAACTTTGTTTTATTCTTTTCTCTTTGTGTGAGCTAATAATAGTACGTACTAATGTTGGAGATGCGCTAAAAACATGACTAGCTAGTTTTAACGAGTTGCTTTATATGAATCAATCACTCGAAACGGCTAGCTATATTTTAAATTTGAATAGTTGGAGAGATCTATTTTGTAATATATATATATATATATATATATATATGTCGGAATTGAAAAGGTTGCAAGTAGTATGAACAATAGCCTCTTTAAAATTTTGCTCCGACGGCAATCACACTTTTTCGAAAATAGTTAAGCAGACCCCTGTCAACTGAGATTTTACAACTTAAACATCTATTTTTATGTTATTGTAGATAGCTTATAACCTCCATTAAATAAAAAAGATGATTCCTAACTGGAATTAGTATTAGATTGTTTATCAGATTATCTAGTTAAAACAAAGTCATACATGACAACTGTAGACAAAAAAAAAACTAGCTAATTGATATTATTTCGTCTTTAGTGAACCTCTTTGTTCTGTTTTTTTGGAATGATTCTTTACTTTTAGAGTCATCTAAACAAGACGGATTCGATTAATCCACAGAATAAAACGGATGTGACTTGCGTGAACTCTCCCATATTCTAGTAATGAGTAAATAAAGTGACAATGCCAACATCGTAAAGAAAAAAAATAGAATGACCACACTATTACTCTAGTCTTTTTTTAATATTTTACTAGTTTAATGGGGTCAAATAAAAACTAATATCGTCCAAATTATATGAACAAGTAATACATTGGTGGTGACATTTCGGAAGTGGGTGGAGTATTTTTTTTTACCAAAACGATGACAGATAATTACATTATAGATCCAAAAAATAGTACATTAAGAGAAAACTTCATCCCTAAACAAGGGATCAAGAAACCAAACAGGAGGGGACTCAATCCAAAGACTATACCCAATTTCAACTAAAATCATCGCTCCAAATAGTTGGAGCACTGCAGAAAACAACAAAAAACACCCACATAGGGGTGATAGAAGCCCCACAAACGGGGGGAATTCCCACACAGTGAACACCAAAGAAAGAACAAAAAAGAGAAAAACCAGTAACGGAACCGGACAGAGCCCGCCATACCAAAGCAAACTTCATCCACCAACCTAAATCTCCACTCCGACAAGGAGGATGCCTCCGGCGATCAACCATGATTTGTAAGGCATTACCTCCAAAAACCTTCGGACTGCACGACGGAAGAGGTGGGGGAGGGGCGGCGGAGGGGGGTTTGTGCTGGAGGATGGGGGTGAAGGGGGAAGGAGAAAAAACCCTCTGAGATCTAAGATGAGGAGATAGAAAAATCCCATGAGGGGGAGAAATCCCTCCCACTCCGTCACTCATTAGGGTGTAAAACCCTGGGAGGGGAGGGTAAGGAGGAGATGCGGGGCGACGACGTCTTTAGGGTTAGAGAGAGAGGGTGGTTGGGGTTAATTTACCCCGTAAAATTTGTATGGCATGTCACAGAGTAATTATCACTACTACAATAATCGTAAAAAATGACAGTTTAAAAGTGTCATTAAACGTGAAAGATGACAGTTTTGAAACTGTCATCTATGGAGCTGTCATTAAAAGTCTGAATCTTAAAATGACGATTGGAAACTGTCATTAATATCTATAAAGATGACGCTTTATAAACGTAATTGAAAATAATTGAAATAAAAGATGACAGTTGTGAAACGTCATTAAAGTGCTTTAAAACCGTCATATTTTGTAATGATCCGTTCCGGCCCTGTATAATATTGTCTACTTTGAACACCAAATCCCGTCAAACCTCCCAGTGAGGTCACCCATCCCAAGATTACTCCAGTGTGAGCACGCTTAACTATGAAGTTTCAATCGGCTTTGGCACCCTCATACTTTTAAAAGTCCTTGTACAAGATATGATGACAATATATTATTTATAGCATAGAACTTACACTTCACCAAGCAATGTGGGACTACCCTCGGTTGACCCTTCTGGTCACCAATTCGACAGCCCCTCGCACGGGTCCCAACTGCCGGTTGACCACTAATTGGAACTCCCCAGGGGCAGGGCGTCACAATCTCCCCCACTTAAGAACACATGCCCTCGTATGGGGTCGAGATTCTGTCTCATATTTCCGATTCTGTCTCACATTTCCAGATGGTACAAGCTCTGATATCATATATAATGACCCGCTCCCAATTTGAAACTTCAAAGCAACGACGCTCATAAATGGCACCGTTTTCTCCAAAAATAAATTTTTGTTCTTCAATATCACTTATGAGGAGAAACCGACATTAAAAATAAATTATAGTTATGTCACTATTTTACAAAGTGACATCATAAATATATTAGATCACAGTTTATGAGAAACTGACATTAAAAAGAAAGAATAGTTATGTCACTATTTTACAAAGTGACATCATAAATATATTAGATCACAATTTAGAAGAAACTGACATTAAAAAGACAGAATAGTTATGTCACTATTTTACAAAGTGACATTATAAATATATTAGATCACAGTTTAGGAGAAACTGACATTAAAAAGAAAGAATAGTTATGTCACTATTTTAGAAAGTGACATCATAAATATATTACATCACAGTCTTTTAGATGACTGACATTATTTATCGATTGCAATCTTTTTAATTACAGTTTTTTCAAAAACTGACATCTTTTCACTTTTTGAAGCGTCATCTTTTAACAATATTGCAGTAGTGTATTTACTAGTAGTTCCGGATAACAAACGTGTTGCTCCGGATTATTCCAACACCACATGTTTATGTGAGGTTCATACGAGAATGTGTGGTATTATAGTGTTCCAAGCTAGCATCATGTAACCGTGTTCCGAGAGCATTGAATAATTAGACCGTGTCGTGACTATATGAACTATGCAGTATTGACTAGTTATATACTTTAGAATAAACAATACCAATGAAATATGAACTATGCAGTATTGACTAGTTATATACTTTAGAATAAGCAATACCAATGAAATTTAAGCATTTCTTATCTTAAGTCTAACTTGCCACTACGAAAAGAAATTAATCTCTCTCATTCGTGGTTTACTTGCTTGTTTTGGACATTCAGACGACCCCAACAGCCTGCATTTTTTTTTTCCTTATTAGGTCCCTTTCGTCTCCACTAAGTCCTACTCCTAGGTAGTACTCTTTTGATAGGTTGGTGTAAAATGATGATGCCGAGCACCATGCAAAGCGGGTACCAAATGGCTAATCTGGTCGAATTGAATTTGAGTGCATATATATATATAGGGGCGTTTTCGGAGACACTCAAAAAAATACCTAAAAAAATACCTCTTAGTTTTCGATCAAATTTTGATGATCCGAGCCGCTCAATGTGATCAGAACGTGATTTTAAGGGTATTTGAAAGAAATCAACAAAAAAAATGACTGGGAAAGACTTGATCTGAATAGTTTCGAACAGTTTTTTATTAAACGGTTTAAATAAAAACTGCTCAAATTAAGCCTTTTCTAGTCATTTTTTTTGTTAATTTCTCGCGAGCACCCTTAAAATCATATTCTGCACACACTGAACGATTTGGATCATAAAAATTTGATCTAGAACTATGAGATTGAGATTTGTAATTTTTTTTTTGGGTGTCTCCGGAACCGTCCCGTGAATATATATATATATATATATATATATATATATATATTTGAATCATTCATTGTTCGGTTAAAATCCGAGTCGTTGATTAAAAACAAACGGCCGAGTCGTCCGCTTTGCAGGGGTGTTTGACAGCATCCACAAAAATTGTGATAATTTTATTTGGGGTAAACCAAAAAAGTAGCTGATTTTCCGCAATGACATGAGTAAATTACTACTCTGAATTATGGTCCCACCACTCTCTAACTTTTGCTTTGTGGTGCAAGTCATGGAATAAAAACATCACTTATTACGTATATAGAAATAACCAAAAGTATTAGGCGGCCAGTCCGGGAAACAACCATTGTCTCCCGTAAAACAACGGCGTAAAATTATTGTCTGAATGAAATTTCTTTGCCAATTCAAAACAAAAAAAAACTATTGTCACGCACTCCTTGTTAGGGTATGTGTTCTACTTGATTGTGCAACTGTGGACGGGGTTGGGACTTGAGATATCACGTATATAACGCCATCTTAAGACCACGGAATAATTATTTGTCGTAGCGTGGTAGTTGAAAATTCAACTCCCGACGGTCTGCCAAAATTTATATATGTTGTCCATACATGATACTAATATATAAAAACGGCTATCTAACCCAGGTATAAAATAGAAACACTAACGGAACATTTGTCGATTGAGAAAAAAAAAACAGAGAGCGGTCAAGACCCATGATTAATGGGATAACATTTTCGGAGTATGTGACAACGGCAATAAGGCTAGGGGTGGCAATCATACCTACCCCGCCTTGAATGTGACAGGTTTTTCACCTTCTTTTTGGGTATTGAGTCGGGGTCGTGGTAAAAATTCAAGAATCCGGATGGATTCGAGTAGGGTTTAGGGTGACAGTACCCCGCCCCTAAATCCACCCTGATATTACCCGCCCCGAATTCCACATATATATATATATATGTGTGTGTGTGTGCGCGTGTGTGTGTGCGCGCGCGCGTGAGCGTGTTAGGGTTTTCTTATGTTTCTTATTTTTAGACTCTCACGGCCGCACTTACCTCTCCTCTCCTCTGAGTCCTCTCTACTGGATTGATCTCTCTCTCTCCCACTGATTTACAGTCTCGCTCCCCTACGTTCACTGATTTTTACTGTCCCTCTTTAATGATGGGCTGAACAAAGCACATGCATATGACTTGAACTTGAAATCCCAAGCACGGACCAGACCACCACCGACCCAATCTTCGTCAAGGCCACCTGATTCTCTCATTTCTATTTGGTTGGTTAAATTTTTTTTTTCCAAGTGAACATTTTCTTACACTATTGCAGATAGATTTTTAATTTCTTAGCATAAATTTTGAGTTGAGATGTGAAAACCATGGAGCTTACCCAAGATTTTTTTAGCATTGTTGCCTTCTGCTGCTTGAGAATTGAGAAAAAAGGACGGGGCGGGTAAACCCATTACCCGACGGGGGCGGGAACGGAGAGATTTTCATTACTTGATTGGATTTCGATGCGGGGTCTGAAATTTTAGGGTCGGGGTACATCAAAACCCGCCCCGCCCCGTTGCTATTTCTAAATATGGCCCGAGATTCAGAATATTTATATTCTACTCCTAATTTTCTAGTTACTCTGTTTCGGCTGAATTTTTTTTTTAAAACCAAAATAGCATTTTTATAAAAAAGGAAAGAGGGAAGGAATTTCAACCAAAATCAGAAAGTACATCCAATTGAAAAAAGCCCAAACACTTCTACAGGGCAAAGCCCATAATACCTGAAGGCTTACAATACCCATCTCATACAATAAGCACAAAAAAGAAACCTACTCCATTAAAGTGGGTTAGGCCCAGCCCGAGAAAACCCAAACAAAATCCTAAACTTTTGAAAAAATTCAAACCCTGCCGCCCACCAAACAAACAGCAACACCGATGAGCCGCCTCGGACAACTACCAAGCCGCCACTGGCCACCCCACCGGATAGACATCATAGTTTTGTTAATTTTTTTAACTTAATGAAATGATTATTAGGAAGAAAGAATCCAAGGCCCCGCGGGAGTCGTTGGAAAACTTTTCCACGTTTGCATGGGCGGCTGGGAAAATTCCAACACGGTTTTAGTGGTTACGTAAATATTATTTTTTTATGTGGAAAACATTCCCAATTGGAGCACATGTACAGTCATGTTCGGCTCCCCTCGTCAAATCTCGGCTCGTTTAACAGGTTCATTAGGTAAATTTTAACAGATTCATTAAGAGCCCGTTCCAGAACACCTTTTTAAAAAATAAATATTTATTTCAAAATTTTAAACTCAAAAATAATGCAAATGAAAAATAATTTTTTAATTTTTTTTGCACCGTATTAAAGATTTCAATGCGATCTTTCAAACAAAATCTATATTGCATATTTTTAGATTTCAATAAATCTATCATTTTTGAGCTTAAAATTGTTTTCTTAAAAAATAAGTACTTATTTGGCGTTGCGGAACGGGGCCTAAGTAAATTAGCTAAGCTTGATTTGTTTACAAAAGAGTCGAGCTCGAATACCGCAAAGTTCGGCTCGAATCATAATTTACACCCGTAATTCGGGCTCCCAGAATCTAACTATTTCAAAAGCGCCCTCAATTTTTATTTTATTTTATTATGTCTACGCACAAAACTAGTATGAGATTTTAATTACTAGTTTAAGTGGTACTTTTTGAACTAATGAAAGGATTTTCAAGTTCTCTTACTTATATAGTTTAGAATACTTTGTTTATTTCTCTTTAAAGTTGATTTTATCTTTTCAAAAATATTTCATTTGCGAATTAATAGAGGGCTTCAAAAATTCGCATCAAGCCCCTGAAAGCTCAAAGCCAACCTTAATTGAGATCAAAAAACATATTTCTATATTATGAGTACTAGCATTTTTCATCGAGTTTGGGTTGCATTAATTAACCTATCTATTTCATAATCGACATAGTTTAATTTTAGTGAGATTTTTATCGTTTGTTTTAAAAAAAATATTTTCTAGTTCTTCCCAACGAGAGTACTTTGATAAAATATAATCCACATCAAAATTGAGAAAATGATGAGAAGGACAAAATTACTATGAAAAAAAGTTGAGATAAATAAAAAAAATGCAAAATTTTAGATCATAAAAGTATAAAATTTATCATTATGAAAAATTTAAGCCAAAATCAACCTAAACTGTGTTTCAGTTTTAACTTGTTACAAAGCACAATATATCCCACGTTTTCGATAAACCTTTTGCACCTTAAATATGTATTTGAGGGTGCATCTTAATGGGTCATGATTGATTTATTTTCTCAGCAAAAAGTAAAATTTCAAATTAAATAGTAATAAATCTCCGTAATGTGTTGGAAGCTCCTTCAAAGAGTTAATTTTGGGCCGGTCCTAATATTGGATTTCATAGCTCACCAAGTCCTATGGGGTAAAAGTGCTATGCTCACTAAATCTTATGGGTGTAATTTTACTTCTTTACCCCACTTTAAATAGCAACAAATGAACACAACCTATCATTTTAGAGTTTCAAATGAATGCACTCTCTCTCTCTCTCTCTCTCTCTGATCAACCTTGCCACCATCGGCTACTCTTCCGCCGGTCTCAACCCCGCCACTGGCCACTCCTCCGCTGGTCTCAACTCCACTGCCAACTACTCCTCCTTAGGCGTTCCACCCCCGCCGCGTCCATGGACATCGATGCCTCCGTCGTCACCTCCATTTGCCGCCTCCATGGACGTTGATGCCTCCGCCACCTTCGCCTGGAACTGCAATCGCCGTTCTTGCCGCAGTTCCTCCACCCCCGCCCCCGTTTAACCACTCATCTCCGCTAGTGACGACTCTTTAGGACGCACGAAAACTGCGTCCGATCGTGCTCCAGACAGAATTTAACATTGTAAATCGTGGCAGATTAACACTATTAATCCGGGTATTAACACTAGTAATTGGAGTGTGAATTTAGACAAAAATTAACACTGTTAATCGTGACGGATTAACACTGTTAATTGGGGTGTGAATTTAGACAAAAATTAACGTTGTTAATTGTGGTGGTGGAGGCAGCGGCGTGGTGGCGGTGGGGGTGGTGGCGTGGTGGTGGTGGGGGTGGCGGCGGCAGCGGCAGCGGCAGCGGCAGCGGCATGGTGGTGGTGGTGGTGGCGACAGCGGCGTGGTGGTGGTAGTGTGGTGGTGGTGGCTGGATCGTCTTGATCGTCTCTCTCAAATCGCATTTTTTTTGCGAGGGATATTTTTGTCAACAAAATAATGAAGAGGACCTACTGGACTATGAGCTCTTTGGATAGGACCTAGTGGGCTATTCTTCGCCCAGACAGGACCGGCCAGGAAGTTGCTCAAATTCAAAACGAATATTTGCGATGTAAAATGATTTATTTTGTGGGCCTTGTGTGAAAATGAGACTTTGTTTTAGACGTGGGCCCAGATAAACATGATTTATCATTTCTGCTGGGCTTTGAACACAAAAATTCCTTTTTTTACATTGAGCACTTGGACAACAGTGTCAAGTTGTTGGGCTGATAGTCCAGAAGAGCTCTTTTTTTGGAACCCTAACATTTTGAGGACCTTTTCTTTTGTTTAGCCTTTTACACAATAATAATTGCGCATCTCCAAATTTTGGGTTGTCACAAAAAAAAAAAAAAAACGTTACTTTATAATTTTGCGCATCTCCAAGCTTGTCTTTGAATTCGTATGTGCCTATTTTTGTAAAAGTTTATGTTTATAATTTGGCTTCTAATTTTTTGGTATCCATAAACTGTCACTCTCCAACTATGTATCAAATTTTGTATTCTATTATTTACATGAATCTCCAACCAAAGGACGTTGAAACAAAAAGAATCTCCCACCAAAGGGCCTCCAACCAACAATGAAATTTTCAATATTTGGCACCAAGTGTTGGAGATGCTAAAGCAAGGGTAAGGATGCCGAGTTTGACATGGCATACCAAGTGGGATAAATTGACGCTTCAAAAAATTTGAACCATAATGTCAATGACATCGATCTCCCCGCTCATGTCAAATTTTACATATGAAAAGTAGGATGTTAATAACTTGAAGCACTTAAATGAGCCAAAACAAGCCGTTTGATCACCTCCAACCAGATGTGTCAAATCTGACATGTTACTCGCAATGCCCATTTTTTTGAAGGTTGAAGGCTCTCCAAGCTATGTAGTTGTCAAATGAGAAGCTTTGCATGTCTTTTGAACTGTCATTTTTTTAAGACAACTCTGTCAAATCTTACAAAAGTGCCGGCTGCATATGTTTTTCGATTGTGTTAGTATTTTGTAAGACTGGTTTATGCCCACGGATATGGTGGACTTGGCACTGAAATTAGGGACGGAAGATTTTTTGTCATCTGGAAATTTGAATTTAGAGTTAGAAATGGTCGTTGGTTTTCGTCTTTTCGATGAATTGGTTCCACAAGTACAATCATAGCAGCCCCCAGGGTATCCATAGAGTATGGTAAGAATAGGAGCAAAGTCAATTTTGGAAGGTGTAAACCATAACTCATTCAGAAGTACGGCCACATCTACCTGTGGTAAGGGCCATAGCCGTACCTAACCATACTTAGGCTAAGTTTTGCTACGGGTTTTTTAAATTTTTTTTGGCTTTTTCTTGTTTTGTCCTTATTTTAAAAAAATTGTGTTTGTTAGTTTTGTGCCTAACTTTTGTGAATTCTTGATTTGTCTCATCAAGACAAATCGAAAATGTAAAAAGTTATGGACTTTTACCCAAATATTTTTTTAAATATCCAAAAAAAAAAAAACACAAAACTAACAAATGCAAAAAAAAAAATTGAATAAAGACAAAATAAGAAAAGGCCAAAAATTTTAGTGGGACTTAGCCTTAAGTCTTTAATCTCCTGGGCCGATTGGATGTAGGATGAGTTTTGAGGATATTATTTATGGAGATGTATAAGATAGTAGAAGATATCTATATAATATGACAGGGAAGTTTTTGAATCCTTAAATTTCCTCCTATATTTTGGACCCTAGGATTGGTACACATTTTTTTAATGGCTGAGATTACATGGTAGAAAACCGAGGGATAAATTGAACTTTTACCAAATCGTGATATATCCAGATTTGTTGTGAGGGTAAAAAAAAAAAATGATTGTAATGACTTAAAAGATCCATATTTGCCGATTGTAATGATTTCTAAAATTGCCGATTGTAGTTGATTGGTTGGACATTATTCTGTTATGGACTTAAAGATCCATATTTGCCAATTGTAATGATTTCTGAAATTGCCGATTGTAGTTGATTGGTTGGACATTATTCAGTTATGAACTTAAAGATCCATATTTGCCGATTGTAATGATTTCCAAAATTGCCGATTGTAGTTGATTGGTTGGACATTATTCAGTTATGGACTTAAAGATCCATATTTGTTGATTGCCGATTGTAATGATTTCTAAAATTTCCGAAATTACCGATTGTAGTTGATTTTGGGTGGACTTAAAGATTTGATTGTAAAGACTTGCCGTTGATTGGATGAGTATTTCCAAAATACAAATGGGTGATTTCTGAATTTGCCGTTGATTGGGTGAGTGCTATAATGGAAATACAAATCGGGTTAGGCAATTTTGCTGTTGATTGAACTATACAAATTGGGTGAAACAAATTTATCTCCCTCTCCTCCGTAATTGTTTATCTTTCTCTCTCTCTCTAAACGTTTTCTTTCCAGTTTTTTTTTCCGTCTCCTTGACTCTCGCCCTCTCTCCAATTCTCTCACCACAGGTATGGCTCTTTACTTTTTTTTTTCCGGTTCTTCACCCCTTTATTTTTTGTCCAGTTCTATTTGTTAAGTTCAACTCCAAAAAATTTCGATTACGCTCGGTTAAAATCGGAGTCACGGCTGTCCTGAGTATAATGTTTGAATCCATTTTTTTTTTAGAACATACAAGGAGGGTGAGGATTTCAATCCGAGCCATCCAAAAGTGCATTGATAATGAAGAAGTCCATTCTATAGGATTGAAATGAAGAAGTTTTTTTTTACCTTCACAACAAATCAGGACATCAGGATTTGGTAAAAGTTTAATCATGATTGCCATCAAGTTCATTCTATAGGATTGAAATGATTGAAGAAGTTTTTTTTTTTACCCTCACAACAAATCTGGATATCATTACAATCGACAATGCAAATTGCACAAGAGGAAAAAAGTAAGCATGAACCAAAGAGGAAAGATAACCAGTTACCAAGACATCAACTGAAAAGTACAGAAATTAATCCTCTTGAGTTCTCTCTTCTTTTTTTTAACGGAAATTCAATTCATTTAAGAAACAGAAGCATCTTTACAAAGGATAGAAAGGAAAAAAGGATGTGGGTTTAAAACCCAATTACAGACTAAACTGCTAGGAGTGCCCAAAATTTGGAAGAGCCGTGACAAAAATATAGGAGTGCCGTAGGCATGGGTATTGAGTCTGTTTTGACTTCTTTTTTATAAATGACTTAGTTGAATTTCCTTTATGTGTAAGTATCTTCATTTTTTGATGTGTCTCGAGTTACAGGATGAGCACTAAGAACAAAATCAATATGCTTCCAATGATTCAAAGAGTCGGGGCGCCTAAGGATAATCAAATAATAGTTGTAGAGTAGAATATGGAACTTGGCTCACTAATTGGTAAGCATTCGCTAGTTATTATATAAAGGGTGGATAACAAAGCAGTTGCAGTTAGTTTGGATAATGTATTAAAAAATGAGATAAAATAATACTTAAATAAGAGGATAAAGTTGTTTTTTAGTTGAAATGTTGGAGGGGTGACGAGGAGAGCCTCATCTGCCCTTACTAATTAATAACTGGTCGAAACTCATCCATAAATAATAACCCCTAGGGACAGTGAGGGGGCATGATTTTATGGAGTGTTCAATCATCCGGCTCCCTTTGCATCCAATCGGGCTCTTAGGTCCTACTTAATTTTCAGCCGTGGTTAATTACGTAACACATTACTCTGCACTTGGAAAGTACGTGAGATAGACTTTTGATCTTTTTATTGTTCCATAAATATGTCACGATTATGCATTACCTTTTCGCTCTCTGACTTGACAATAAAGAAAATTACAATCACTCATTCACGGTTGAGTGGTGAATAAGTTTCTCTTATATGTTAAACATACCGTATAAGATTATGATTTTTCAGAGTCAAAGCGGCGCTAATTGTGTAAGGTTTAAATTGCATACGAAACTAGGAAAATATTTAATAGAATAGACAACCCAAACCCAAATTTCAATGTGCTAGAATTTGATCCATCTTTCAACTCAACTGTCAAGATTAAAAGCTAAATCAACACATATTTTATGGAATTGTTTTTTTGGGTAATTAAAAAAAATTTGGGTAATTTTTTTATGGAATTGTTATTGTTGATAGAGATATAAACCGGCGACTATAATCCAGGTTTAGGTGATGATACAGTTTACAACTTCTTTCTGAACTCAAAACTCTTAGCCTCATAAGAGAATCAAACTCCGGCAACATAGACGGTGACCGGAGTTTTTGATTTTCTATTTTCTTTTCAGTTTATTAGAGTATTATTTCTCCCACGGTGGAGGTTTTTTCTTTCCGTTTGGGGAACCTACCTCCCCCTCTCCCTCCGGCCGATGCGCTTATTCCTAGTTTGGGTTGGATTGAATTTCCCTTTAGAATTCTCTACTATCAAATCTTTGACTAGCCCTACTCCCAACCTTCTTGTTGGTCTACTTTGGCCTTTCGCATTTGTCGTTAAACCTACCAGTGCATGTGCTCTGAAGGAATCTTTGTAATACCCTCCAGTCTTTTGTAATGGAATTGCTTCTTGTTTATAGAGAGAGAGAGAGAGAGAGAGAAGAGGGAGAGAGACAGAAACAATCATAACCCTCCAACCTTCAAAATAACAATTCAAATGTCTGTTTGTGGAATCCAAAAGTAAGGTCAACGGTCAAAGAAAGTCCTTAAAAAAAATTCTAGAAAGTCAAAACCACCAATTCAACAAAACAAGGATCAAATATGTTAAAACCCCCTTCAGATTCTGGTCTCAAACAAAAGCATACAAATCAGGAACAAGAGAAAACCACCTGAAACCACAGCTCCATTTCTCAGGCAACGAAGGGCATTTGGGCAACCAATGCCACGACCCTCTAGAAACCTTGTAACACAGCACCTCAGGCCAGTTATAACAGCACACGCAAATCAAACCCTTGTGCCAAAAACAGTACACGTGCTCGTAATTGTGATAGCAAATCGACATGAACTTCCTGCATATCACCTCAGGGACACTCTCGATTTCCACCCAATTCCCTCCTCCATTTCCACCCAATTCCCACACTTTCATCCCCCTCGAGATTCCATCTTCCCCGATCCCACCAACCAAGAACATTTTCTCATCCCCATTGCCCACTAACCTAGCAAAAGTAAGCCCAATTGGTAAATTTCTCATGGGTTTTCCCCAACTCCCGTTTTCAAGATCGAAGCAGATAATTGAGAGAGGATCAAGGGTTGTGAAATTCAGGTACCCTTTATAGAACACACCAGTTTGAAGAGAATTATGACCCAGAACCGAGTCGACTCGGTCGAACTGGCGCCAGATTTGGAGCCTGGAGTCGTACACAAACGCATTGTTTGAGCCAGAGGAAGAAGAACAGAGCATGAAGAGCCAGTAGTGGCGCCCATTTGACGAGGGGACTAGAGTGAACAGCTCAAAAGGAAATGGGTTCACAGGAAAATTCACAATGCTCGAAGTTTTGGAGAGGAGGTTGGATATGAGGAAAGAGGAAGAGTGCGGGAGAGAGAAGCAGAGGCGGCCGTGGGAAACAGAGAGAAGGGTTGCGCGGGATAGCAGGGGGCCGGAGAGGGAGAGGGATGCCTTGCGCCAGGCATTGAGGTTAGTGTCGTAGAGAGGGTAGTGGCGGTGGTGGAAGTGGGGGTGGGAGCATAAGAGGAAAGAGGAGAAAGGGGAAGGAGAAGAGGTGTGTTTGGAGATGAAGGGAGGGGAGAAAGTGAGGGATTGGAAGTGCTTGCAGGTTGGTGCGAGTCGGAGGAAGGTTTTCAGAGGGAGGAGAGAGAGGATTCGTTCGAGGAGGTCCGCCGGGAGGCGGCTCCATACGTCTGGGTCCATCGCCGGACAAGTCGCCGGGGGTTTGAAGTGTTAGACTTGCACCGTGAAGTTTGTGTGGTGTCTGTTAAAAAGCAGAGATTATAGAACTCTTCTGTTCGGCAAATGAATATGTGGTGCGCCGCATTTGGGTCAAGCTAAGCCACAACACCTGCCCTCTTTTGGGACGTATGCTATGAGGATATTTGGGAGCTAACTTTTTAGCTTTTTATTTTTTATTTTTTGGTTTTTGAGATTATAATTAGAATGTATTTTATATTTGGTGGAGTGTTTGGATACTATGTGCAAAATATATTTTGCAATAGGAATAATGTTTGGAAGATATGGAATGAAAATAAATTATGAATTAATGTTTTACTATCTTGCCCCCGCAACTATTTCTACTGGTACGTGGCCCTCCCTTCTACCAATGCCCCCACCTACCACCAGTACTCTTCTTCTCCTTTCCTTCTTTCTTTTCTTCTTTTGGTCAACACAACACACACAGGGCTGAGAGTGAGAGAGAGAGAGAGCAGCGTGTGAGAGAGGGAGAGAGAGAGGGCAGTCCGGCCACCACTACCTCCTCATCACCACCTTCAACCGGCCACCATCACCTCCTCCATAACCACCGCCACCGAGCTCACCCCACCACCGGTTCCCACCACCAACTGAGATCCCCACCTGCACATAACGTTCAAAACGAGAAATTATCCGAAAAGAGAGAGGGTAGCCTTGTCTTTTTGGCATAGCTTGATTAAAAAATTGGAAAATGAGAATTGAAAAAGCTCATTTTTGCAGATTTTCCGTTTTGTTTTAGAAACAAGAAATTGCAAAATCCATTTTACCCAAAATTCATTTTCCCTCTTCCTGCCAAACATTCAAAATCCAAAAATGGGAATTGAAAAATGCAAAACCAGGCCTTCCAAACACCCCCTAAGTACCTATATCAGTATAAAATGATCTTCCAAAGTCAGCCCAAATCAAAGAGCCCAAAACAGCTCAATGGGTATAAACCAGAGGCCCAATGAACATCTAGCACCTAGGGGTTAGACCCAACCAAGCCTAGCCTCAATAGACTAGTCCAAGGAAGGGGATAGCTCAGGAGCTCAGCTCATGAAAAATACCGAGCTCAGCTCACCAAATGAGCTCTGCAAACGTGACAACCAGCAACCCAATTATACTATTGTAGCAGAAGTTCAGGCTGCGAATCCCTCCATGCACCAAGAGGACTCTTAAACCTAATAAAGATCAAAGGAGTCCTGGGTGAAGAGGACACTTCAACACCTATCTATTTCCGTTTCTTACGAATGAAACCTAAGGGTCGCAGTCTTAGTTCCAATGGGACTCCTCCCAATATGCTTATGTGATCTTTATATAAAGATCACGCCTCCATATCACAAAGGTATGAAAACAATACGAAATTTATACACAATCAATTCCATTCATCTAAATTAAATCGACTGACTTAGGAATCGGAGGGGTGATGGCAACAGCCACGCAAATGCCCATAGTTCACTTTTCTGTCTTGCAGGTCGTTGATAGAGCACGTCGGAAGCCGCTTCATTCGTTGGAGAATCAAATGGACGATTGAGGAGCCCCTCTTCCGAATGTGATCCAAAACCGCTTCATCAGTACCCTTTAATAGTTACTATTAAAAAAATACATCATTCACCATAAAGATGTGTGACATTTCTGTACAAATAGACGTATAGCGTTTCTCTTGTTTTGGATTTTATTTGTGTTATTCTTTAGAGAACTTTTAAGTTTGTGAGTCTGAGTATTAAGAGTGTGAGTTTTGAAAAGTGGAAACGAATGCTATTTTGAAGGATTACATGCTTAAGGTCTGGCCAATTGGAATTTACCTCTCGACGTATTTGAGAGAGTGAGAGGAGAACACGAGGAGAAAAACCATGATATGCAGTTATTATATATGTACATGAATAGTCAATAGATGGTAGATCGGGTTTATGAGTTCAACTCGGATTAGAGTCAGTGGCAAATGATTTCCACATTTTCTTTTTATTTATTTGCACTTTTTTTTTGTTTTTATTTATGGAAATAATCAAATTGTCCATCTCATAGGCCACATTTTCTTTTCATTTATTTGTACTTTTTTTTTTGTCTTTATTTATGGAAACAATCAAATTGTCCATCTCATAGGTAAAAAGTGGACGTAGAAAAAATGATAATGTATTAATTTTATATGGACAAAGACTCGTTGGAGTATCTTCATCCCTTACCCTTTTTACTTCTCAAACTCAAAATTTGAGAAAAAAATCTTCCAAACCAGACTTCAGTCCGTGACTCTCAAACTTATACTCCGTACCAAATTGGGGATGAAATTAAAAGAAATCGCGCGCCACCATCACCGGTGGTGGCCCTCGAGAACCGTGGCCTTGGGGATGGAAAAAGGGTAATGGTAAAAGCGAGAAAATTAGTCAAAAAGGTCAAATGACACCATGGTCAAGCCAAAATACTGCACCACTATCTATCTCCATATCCATAGGGAATCCTAACACCAATGATGCGTATCTATTTATTTGTAGTGCTGGAAAAGTCCAACGCTGCGGCCCTCGCATTCACAACCATGAGCTTTTGGGCTGTCTGTAGCTATGCTTTGCTTTTCCATCAAGGTGGGATAAAAGACTCCCCCGTTTTAAAATGGGTGACCATTTTAGGGAAGTGTATTATTTTTAATTATTTATATATTTTAATATGAGTGTTAAAAAATAGGATGGTGATAATTTCAAAATTATTTTTGTTGGTGTCATAACTCAAGTGCACAAAAGACTTGTACAACTCGAGTGCACAAAAGGCTTGTACACATGGTACAAGCCTTTTGTGCACTTGAGTTTTGGCATCAACAAAAACAATTTTAGTATTATTATTTTTCAAAAAATATGTAATATGGATATTGTTTGATAGATTTAATTAGTTCTATTAAAAAAAATTCAAAATCACATAAAATTTCATAAATTGAAAGATATAAGTATTTTAAAATGACACAGTGTTCCAAAATGGTCACTCATTTTAGAACAGATGGAGTAATTAAAAAAATGTCAAAGTGGACGTTTGAGAGTTAATTGTTGGTTAAATAATATTTCTGAAAAGTTAGTTACAGAATTTTATTTTATTTTAGTGATAATTTGAATCTATAAAAGGGTATAAAAAGATATTTGCGAGTTTTGTGCGTGAACATATGATAATCATTTCAAGAAAATCATCGGAATGTGAATTTTGAAATATGTATTGTCAATATTTTTTTACTAATACATTTTGCCCAATTAAATTATAGAAGTGGATTCCAATTACATAATTGATAATTCAATAATTAAGCGGCAAACAAGACCTAAAAAGCTTGAATTGATGTTATGATCACTTAAAGTACAAATTTGGAATAAACTTAATTCTTTGCATAATCTCGAAGGATTAATAGAACTAAGTTTTTAATCCCGTAAAAGAATCTTAAATGGATCCCACATGAGGGGCACAATAATTTTTCTGTGCAAGGCCTTGTAGGTCTTATGTCCTTGATAAGCGGGTAGAGAGTATTTCATTCGTTATTTTCACAATAAAATGAGATGTTAAGTACAGTTCATTAGACATCGATTAAAATATGAAATTGGAGTGAATGTGTACTAAATTATTAAATTTCTACACTACTAAGACGTTGATCACTGCTCAATAAATTATTACATTTCTATATATATATAGTAGTCTGGCTTCTTAAATTTCTATCAAAAAATTGCATTTGAAGAGGAGGCTCATAGTCGCCATAATTTTTGCGCTTACCTTCTATTTCTACCAAAAAAACAAACTAACTACATGACGGTTTCAGATTTAACTTAAAAAAATTGATGATTTGTTTTGAAATTTTACAACTTGATGCAATCAAATTGTATTACATGAATCATTTGATTGACAAATTATACAAGGTAATCGGCTCTAATCATAAGAGTAGGCTGGCCACAAATGCCCAATTATGCGATGTTTTTTCCCAACACATCTATCTATACTGAGAAAAATGAATTTAGTTACAATATTGTCATATTCTATTCAAGATAAATATGTTTCGCAACACATCTATCTATAATGTTTGGTGTGACTATTATACTAGATAAAATCTTTAACCTAAACATTTCGATCATTATCGTAAGCTAATAAAAAATGAACAAATAATTGATAAGATCGTCCAATCCCTCGATGGAATATTCCACTTTTAAAGGGATCTAGATAGGGGGATAGGGCTGTCATCTATATACGTAGTATTTTTTTTAAAAGAAAGAAAAATACCCAGATAAGTCTCCAAATTACAGTTAATAATGGGGACTTTTTACACTCTTTTTTCTTCATTAACCACACCCTCTTTTTTGTTTTTAATGTTGAATTACCAAATATCCTCGTACTTTGTACAAAAATCATTTCATTTTGAAAGCAACAAAAAGAAAATATTGAAAAGTGGAAGAATGTTTTAATAACTTCACACACTAAAAACAAAAAGAGAAGTGTGGTTAATAATAAAGGGATTGTGAAAATCACTCTTCTCAAGAGCGGCGTTTTCACTAAAATTTTTGGGCTATAATTATTGCATTTTGTCATGTTGTTCACATTAACCAATAATTTCTTCCTCTTCATTTTTTCTTTTACTCACTCATATACCATCTATAATTTATAGATAAGTTAAAAAATAAATTGACATTTTCAGATAACAAAAAATTATCCATAACTTATTGGCTAGCCATATTGCTTAAAAATAATTTGCAAACACAACATGTTCAAAAAGAAACTGCATAAAACAACTATAGAATTCAAATCAAAACACAGCGAAAGGAACAGAGAATCAAATGTACAGGTGCGATCCTGCGACCCACCTTTGTCCCCTTCCACACCCATACCCATACCCATACCCGTGCAAATACCCTGTACAAAATGTCGGAGAAACAATACAAAAAATTGAAAATAATTCACAAGCATGGGCCCAACAAACTCGGATCTCCAAAACCCAATCGACAATCCAAATGCACACCATTCGGCCTTGCCTCAAACCCACGACAGGAGAGAGACGCACAGACTTCTCTCTCTCTCTCTCATTACAAGTTGCTTTCATGGATACAACAAATCACGTCTATGCGTTTTTGGTTTTATCGCAAGTCCCAAACCTCTGTTCTCTTGGTCTTGCCTTTTTCACCACCCGCCTTTTGTTTTCCCTTTTTTTCCCCCCAACTTTCATTGTCTTTTGTGTCCAAAATAAAACCATTTGTTTCCCATTTGGGTTTTCCATGTAGTGTTCTAAAGCATTCAATTTCGATCGAATTTTGATTGGCCACTGAGTTCTTTTAGTACTATCTTTCATCCCGTTCAATGAATTGAAGAACCATTCCTCCATTGTCAAAAAGGGTATGACTTTTTCCCAAATGTCATTTCTTTAAAGATTTCCCAGACAAATCAATAGCTGTTTTTAGAGTTTCTTTTCTCAATTGCTTTATTTTGGGTTTTGGACTCTTTCAGTTCAGCATTAGGACCGAAGGATTCTAGTTTAAGGGCGCAGAGATATTGAAGATTTCCCGATTTCAATTACTGTTAATTTGCACATTTTGGCAGATCATAGAGTTTTTATTTTGCTAGTCAATCAGTTTTATGACTGATAGCATTAGTTGAAGGTGATTATTTCCACCGAAAATTGGAAAGAACGTAAACAAACTCTCTGATCCTTTGTGGGGAGGGGATGTTGTGTGCTTGCTCCGGCGAGCAATTCAAGTTCGAAGAGGCGCCGCCGCCGCAGTCGCCGGAATCACTGGCGACGAGGGACTTCTCGGCCAGCGGCCATTCGTCCAGGACAACAGGGGACTGGGAATCGAAACTTGAAGATGCCCAAGTGGACGAAGCTGAGTCCACATTGAAGGAGGCTCTTTCCTTGAATTATGAGGTGGGTTTCTCTAACTAGATCATTGCCTTAGTTGGAGGGTTGAGATTGGAGCTTGATTTGAAACCTTAACGTGATTTGGGAACTTGTTTTTGTTGTGTGTTATGAGAGTTGGACTATATGTAATTATTGGGTATAAAGTTAAGTGAAGGCAAGCATTATCAGAGAGCTGATCACGAGCCGCTCTCTAGTAACTTTTGTTGTTTTAGCAGTGTAAGCTTTTCTTGCACAGTAGCGAGGCCCCTTCCGCTAATGTTCTTATTTGTTAGTAAGCACTCATTTACCTTAGCGGAACGGGGCCTGAGTGATCAAGTTTGCTTTCAAAATATATCGGGCATCAAAAACGTATTCAAGCTTGGTTAATTTTCGTAACAAGTCTATATCAAAATGGGGTCTTAACGATCAGAACATGAGTTGAGTTTGAGTAGCTTGGTTTCGTTAACAGACGCACTTATCTGTATTTTCTTGCTCTGGAATTATGGTTTGAAATTTGGTTACAGGAAGCAAGAGCATTGTTGGGGAGGCTTGAATACCAAAAAGGGAACTTTGATGCTGCCCTTCAAGTGTATCAAGGGATTGACATTAAGATTTTGTTACCAAGAATGACAAAGGCTATTATGGAGAGAACACGGAAACAGCAAAAACCGCGGCCCAAAGGCAAAAATTTGATGCCGGGGGTCATGTCATTGCATTCCGTGAGCCTACTTCTTGAAGCAATCTTGCTGAAAACAAAATCTTTAGAAGAGCTTGGACGATTCAAAGGTATATTCTCCTCCCTCTCTTGTCGTTGTGTGTTCATGTAAGTACAATGAATACTTGTTATGCTGATTAATGATTATCCTTAAGTTTCAGCAGCATCAAGTTTCTTTTTTCTTTTCCCCTTCACAGTTTGAGATATAAGGTTGATCAAAATTGCATAAAAACAGACTCTTTTGGAAGGATGTTTAGGCATGATAAACCCAACCCAGTGGGATGTTGATGTTCACAAAAGTGAAATATTCATATCAATGCAGTGATATGGTTGAAATTGCTGACTGTTGCAACTTCTCAAGGCAGCTTTTAGCTGCTTGGTTTTTCCTTTTCAGAAAAATAATCTGCTTATTTCGTGCTGGCTTTCTTCCTTACAGGCAAAAACTGCTTGAAAATACGCTGAAAAAAAAAAAAAATCTGATCATCCAAAAGGTCTTTTTTTTTTTGGTGATATGTTTGGCTTTCGTTTCATCTGTATGAATATTGACCATAAGTTGACCTTGTAAATAACCACCCACAAATGCACCCAGCAATTTGAATGCAGGTTGCTCAAACAGTTCACAGTTTTTTCTTTCTCATTTCAAACTTTACAGAGGCTGCAAAGGAATGCAAAAGAGTTTTGGATGTAGTTGAATCGGCACTACCCAATGGCATGCCTCATGGCATCGGTGAAGACTGTAAGATGCAAGAAACATTCCACAAGGCCCTAGAATTGCTCCCCAAGTTATGGATCCAAGCAGGGTTTCTCGATGAATCTATCTCCGCCTATCGTAGGGCACTAGTCAAGCCCTGGAATTTGCATCCCCAAAGGTTAGCCAGTGTGCAGAAACACTTAGCCGCGTTGTTACTCTATGGAGGTGTTGAATCAATCCTTCCCCCTCATTTCCAACTCGGGGGTTTAAACACCCCTAAAACAAATACTGAGGAAGCAATTCTTTTGTTGTTCATACTTATGAAAAAGGTTTTGAACAATGAAATAGAGTGGGATGCAGAAATTAGTGATCATTTAACTTTTGCACTCTCAGTTTGCGGACAGTTTGAGTCGCTAGCCAATCATGTGGAACAAGCGCTTCCGGGGATTTATAATCGATGTGAGAGATGGTACTTTCTCTCTCTTTGCTATAGTGCTGCAGGGCAAAATGATGTAGCATTGAACCTTCTAAAGAAAGTTTTTGGGAGTTCCGAAATTTCAGAGGCCAATAGTAATATTAAGCCCCATTTGCCTTCATATTTGCTAGGGGCAAAGTTGTGTTCTCTAGACCCAAAGGATGCCCATGATGGGATTAAGTTTGCTCGTCGAGTTATGGATTTGGAAATTAATCAAAATGAGCATTTCATTTATCAGGCTCACAAATTCCTCGGTGTTTGTTATGGTAATGCAGCAAGGATTTCCAATTCAGATTCTGAACGACTTTGTTTTAATGAACAATCCTTGAATTCTCTAAAGCATGCTGTATTGTCTGGCGAGGAGGATCCGGAATCAATTCTGAGTCTTGGGGTAGAAAATGCAAGTCAAAGGAATTTGAGTGCAGCGTTTGAGAATGTAACAACATATAATGGATTGATGGATGGAAGTTCGGTGAAGGGTTGGAAGCTTTTAGCATTGACTGTATCGGCAGAGCAAAGGTTTGAAGATGCTGAAACTATTGTTGATTTGGCTTTGGATGAGAGTGGAAGGATTGACCAGTTGGAGCTTCTGAGATTAAAAGCAGTTCTTCAAATTGCTCAAGAACAACCCAAGCACGCGATAGAGTCGTATCGCATTTTGCTAGCTCTTGTTCAAGGACAAAGGGAGCAAACTCAAAACTTTGATTCTGAGGTGCGCATACTTCTCCCACTCGTACATTTGTTTTCAAAACATATTTAAGTGAAACAAAAGCACTTTCAAGAAAACCCTAAAAGATACTTTTAAGTTCTTAAACACTGTTTTTCACCCATGGAGCACACTATATTATAGATACTTCTTTGTGCAAGTGTTTTGATTCTTTGAAAAACTGATTTCTGAAACAGTAACAGTATAAGAACGTTGTATCTCAGATTTATTGGCTTCTGCAGTTTTTGCAGGGAAGGAGACTAGAAATAGAAGCTTGGAATGATTTGGTCAAGATTTATACGAAGCTTGAGTCATGGCCTGATGCAGAAATTTGTCTAGGCAAAGCCAAGTGTATCGAATTTTACTCCTCCCGTACTTGGCACCAAACAGGTTTGAATGCAGTTCCATTTCAAAGAAGTTATTTGTTTGGTCCTTTTGTTTACTTTATCATTTTGCAGGAAACACAAAAAACTTGTTTGCCGCGCGTGTTTTCACAGAACTTTCAGGAAACACCAAGAATATGTTCAAAAAATTGACGACAAAAAAAATATTAAGTATGCGAAGAACAACACCAACGTTCTCTTCTTGATTATCTGGATGATTCTCTGAACACTTCTGCAGGCATGTTGTTTGAAGCTCGAGAAATGCACAAGGAAGCCCTAGTTGCCTTCACAGTTGCATTGTCAATAGACCCGGAGTTTGTACCAGGTATTGTTTCCACTGCCGAAGTGTTGATGAAAATGGGAAGTAAAGCTCTCCCCATTGCGAGGAGCTTCCTGATGAATGCTCTGCGGTTAGAGCCCACGAACCACGAGGCCTGGTGGAACCTCGGGCTTGTTTCTAAGATGGAAGGCTTAATGCATCAAGCCGCAGACTTCTTCCAGGCTGCACACGAGCTCGAGATGTCGGCTCCTGTTCAAAGCTTTGTGTCACCGTTGTAATCTATATTACTACAGTTAAATATAAGTTTGAATATCAAGGAGCTCTATTTGATGATGCTGGAATCTAGCCCTAGGGAATGAGAAAGATTAGTTAACCGCGGAAGAGTTATGATGAGGCTACGCTCGTTTCCTGGTTCTGAATATAGTCTCTGCATCTGTATTTAGAGGATCATGGTTCTTTTCTATGTGAATCGGGTTAATGTTATATGTGACAGATACGATCTACGCAAGAACTTACATTGTAAGTGGACAGTTCAGAGCTCGACTCAGTTAAAGCTCATTCAAACTTGTTTCACTTTGCAAATAAAAGAGCTCGACTTATACCCCGTTTAACAAACAAGCCAGGCCTGAGATACAAATGGGTTGGCTCGAGTGATCTCCCGAGTTGAACATTTGAAGAAATATATGTGTGTATTTCCCTGCAATACAAGCAATATACAATGTCATAACTAGCAATTTGATTACCAACAAATCAGATAAAATGTGTTGCCGCATTGATTAGAAAAAGAAGTCCCGGTAGTTGAGGCGAGAAACAAACCTAACCTCTTAACAACCAACTCCCTTCGCCTAAGATAGATTCAGCTCTTGAAAATCGGGAGGAATAGAGTCGAGGCTCTGCTGATGCATGAGCTATGCCGCGTGAATGAGTTAAGAGTCCAGTGTGGGGCAAAAGCAAATTGGATGCCAACCATCTTGCGTGATTTCCAACAGCAAACTGGGCGTATGTAATCGAGCAATGACAAGCCAAGCTCGAGAGCTTTAGATAAAATTCGTGAGCCGACTTCTACCCCATATTTTTTTATTTTTACTTTTGAGCTCAAGGGTTTTATAGCGGACTACTTAAACTTTCTACTACTCAACTAAGCTCGGTTTGTTTGCAACCTAACCATAATTGAGAGTGGACTGGAAAGGCCAAAGTAGTGAGATTTTGGTGAAAATAGAGGGTGCTTAGTGGAATCAAGATCTTGATTCCTCATGTAACGCCAACATATGGCTTACAATGATTTTGTTTGATGATTCGAGCCATTTATTTATATGTCTCAGACTCTCAATATATTTATCGCAACTGCAAGACATGGATATCCGCTAAACGAAACATACTTGTCAAAAAAGAAATGGGCAATGAGAATCCACCGGCCAGTTTTTTTTTTTTTTTTTTTGACATATTATTCGACCAAATTGATGTGCCTAGAATGGGTGAGGCTCCTCCCAACGTACACCATGACCACGGATAATCGTTTCTTGAAAACAAATTGATGTGCCTAGAATGGAGGTCAATGATTTTGTCAGAAACTTTAAGAGAGGTAAGTGAAATTTAATCTATATGACTATATCTAAGGGTTCTATACCCACAAAACATGTACGAAGGTATCTTCAATATTTACCCATTTCTTCACCCACATTGGGATGAAAATTTGGGTCAAAAGCTTATGCATTGATTAGAATATGCGATCCCGTGGGTGCTTTGTCATTGGCTAGCTCTATTGGCTGACACAAAGTATCGTTCTGCTTGTGCAATGCGTGTTGTGCATTGATAGAAGTAATTAGGTAGCCCTTTGATGTAATTTGTTTTTTTGTTGGCTGTGATGCGTATGTTTTTCCATCTCTGTAGCTTTGGTTAGATTCCATTGTAAGTGTCATTGGGCCCTTTGAAATGATATGATATGTGATTGCTTTGTCAAAAAAAAAAATAAATGATTTGGATAAGACATCCCTAACGCTAAACTCTTATTTTTACCAAAATCTATTACTAAATGACACACTTGTAATCAATGAAAGTGAAACAATACTTGAGAAAAAATAAGTATGGATTTAGATCTCCCCAAAGTTTGGATGAACAAAAGAGTAAAACTCAAAATGGGTAAAAAAATTAATATAACATTGAAGATCAATTTTTAGACTTTTTACTCAATTTTAGCTATGGGTAATAAAATGGATAACGATTGGACCTGCGCTAATAAAGTTGTTCGGGCAGTGGCGCAACACCATCGAATTTGGTTCGGAAGCAACGTCGTTTCGTAACTTCCGTTTGCGTACAGAATCAAATCAACGCCGTCGACGTCGGCTTCTTCTTACACCCGCAGTTGACTTTCCAGTTTCCAGTTTCCACTGAAACAACAACCGGAGAGAGAAGTATGACCAATCGATCACTAGACTCTCTTCCCCCTACCGAAACCCTAGAAATCGAAACCGGCCTCTCCCTGACCCCGCGCGTCAAACTCCTCCTCACCGTCCACCGCGCCGACCGCTCCGTCAAGCCCCTCGACGAGTGGAAGCTCAAGCGTTCCCTCATCGACTTCCTCAAGGCCTCGTTCTCCGTCACCCTCTCCGACGAGGACGTCGCCGTCAGAAAATTCAAGGACGCCAAGAAGCGCAAGCGCGAGGACTCCGTCGCTCGCGGCGCGCTGTTTATAAGGGATCTTGGGTTTCTGTCGAAGCCTTTTTCGAGGTCGGGGGTTGGTGGTGAGCGGAGAGAAGGTGTTGAGGAGCTGGAGAGGAAGTGTGTGGAGTGGAGGAGAGGGGTTGTGGAGAAGATGGATGGGATTGAGTTGAATCTGGAAGGGGTGAAGTTTAGGCTGAGTGTTGCTGTGCCGGTTACGGATGATTTTGAGGGGATGAGGAAAGAGTGGGAAGAGCTTTCTGCGTTTGGTAATCGAGGTTAGGGCACCCCCAGCCTTTATCCATGTTTTTAATTGAATTTGAGTACAAACGTGAGTAAATTATTATGTCTCAATATGAGTTGGTTTATTGATGGCCTAGTAGGGAATTTGAGAAATTTGAGTAAGAGTTTGATTACGACTGAATTTGGTGTAGGTTTGAGTCAAGGACCGGGGTGGGTTTTAAAGGGGTCGAGAGTACAAAAAAGGTTAAGAGTTGCTCAGAATTTGAAGATATCGTCCATATAATTTGGTGAGGTGCGTCTCTTTGTAGATACATTTAACAGTTAGTGTTTAACCTAAGAATAGTCATAGACAAGAAATTGAGCATATCGAGGATGGGTTTAGGCTAGATTAGATTTCCAGCTCAGATGCAGGTGCTTATGACTGCACCTGTAGTTCATTTAGACCAGATTGATGAATTCAGGTAAACAAACTCAACAATGGAAAGGTATTGTTGCAAATCCACTGAAGGCATTCATTTGATTACAAATACGTCGAGGATAAGTTTTGGCGTAAGAGTCGTAAGACCTTTACAGCCTTTACTCAAAGTCTCAAACTTGAACCTTTTGAGTAAAAGCTTCATTTGAGTCCTCCAATGGGCATTGGGCAAGCTCAAATCAGTTACATTGTTGCAAGCTCAAATATATTCATTTGATTCATTTGAGTGATACTCAAATAGATGTAGGTTTGAGTTAGGAAGTAAATGGAGTTTTAATCTTATTTACGCAAATTTGAGGTTGATTGTAGATTTGAGTGAGAGCTGAGAAGGGCTTTACTGAACGTACTTATGGGTTCTTAGGGTATTCAAGAGGTGGGAGGCAGCAGCCTGATACCATTGTGTTGAGAGGTGTTCCGTCGCGGTGGTTTGCTGAGCCACGAGTTTCTTCTAAGCCTTCAATGCTTGTCACTCATACAATCTTTTCTGCGTTTGGGAAGATAAGGTGATTTCTGTTACTTTTCCGTTCCTCTGATGCTTTGCATTTCTGTTGCAGTATTATTCTTGAAGTTGGTTTATCGAATCTTTCTGGCATCTGGTTCTGTTTCTATGTTTCTCTGCACGCGTGCTCCTCTTGAATGTGATTGCATTGGAATTTCTGAACTTATTTGTCATTTCTTTGATTCAATAAAACCTTGCCTAATCACTCACAATTGAAGATCTTTTCAGATTCCAGCAGGGTCTGTGAGGTCTATTTGATATAGTTAAGGATTATTAGTCACGTTGAAGACTCTTGAGTTGTCCAAATGATATTTGAATGCACCTCTATTGATTGCATATAGTTTTAAAACTACCATCCATTGGTGGTACTGTTATTTATATTTTATCTTAAGAAGGGATGCCTAGTGCACCTTTGCGGTTATACAGAGATAAGAAAGTAAACTCAGATGCTTTTGTGGTCAGTTTTTCTTAATTTGTTTTAATGAAATTTCTTTTGAATCTCTACAAAATGGATTTAGAGACTTTTTGTGCATTCATGTGCACATGCATGGAAGGACAGAAAGAATGATGGGAGGTGTTAAAAATGTCAGTTTGTGATTAATCTCATAATATCAACATGTTGTTCAATTATGCATGCTATTCAAATAGTTCATATCATTTGATGCTTTTCGTGCCTGCTTGTACTCAATTTTTGAACTATGAACCATCCCTATGAACACGGTTCAAAATCCATGGGTTTCATTCAAAGTTTTAACATTTACAGCTTAGTTTGTCGTTTTCGAATTAGTGTCTGGTAATATATGACCAGTCCAGTATGTATCTCTTAACGTACTTTGTGAAAATTGATATGCCTATTTTACCAATGTTTCATTCCTTACAGAAATTGTGAGTGCACTTTGTAATCATTAAACCATAATGTTATAATTCATTTTCTTTATTGCACCTAATTCCCTGCCCCGTTGTTATAAAGTGATCATCTGTTCTCGTCACCATGGGTGGTTTGACACCTTAACCTGATTACAAATTATTTTTGTTGTGTCTCTGTTACATTCTGTGTGTAGGAATCTTAATGTTGCTGAGGACGATGATTTAGGTAAGGATGAGGATGAAGATAGTGGGGACATTGTTTCAGGTCTCCAGTGTAAGATTGTTGTTCAGTTTGAGAAATACAAGGACTTCCATACTGCATTGAAAGTTCTCTCTGGCCGCTCTTTGCAAAAGGTCTGGTTAACTCTTTTCTGGTAGTTATTTATCAAACTGCAGTAGATAATTTGGACTATCGGAATTCCTTGGGTGCATCTGTCCATCTCTACAGAGATGTGGATGTGTATGATGGATGATACTTCATATATGGACCAACTTAAGCAACTGCCTGTGAAACATCTCGTTTGATTCTTTGAAGGTTTTCTCCCACGCTTAAAAACTTCATTTTATCAATGGATGCTTGGGATGGAATGAGTGAACCAGAATCATTAGGCTACTTCGTTAACCTTTTGCCTAGGAGCAGTTTGTCTTTCGACTACAAGGACATTTAGATGTGTATAGTTGTCGGACTTTAGGATCGTTTCTTTGTCACTAGATTGAAATTCTTGAATGAATCATGTCTTTGCTTCACCGTACTGTGGTACTGGTAATTCTCTCGCATTCCATCTTGTTCTGTTAGTTAAACTAACTATTTCGATGAGCATCCATTCTTGGTATGCTTGATTTTCTTAAATCACTTACCAATTAGTTGAATCAGCCTGCAGGGGTACCCCTGGGTACCCAGGAATGAAAATGCATCCCAGTATATTGTTATATAGCTTGATATACATTGTTGGGTCCATCTCCTAACAGCTTAAGCTTTTGGGAGAGTTGGTAATTTAACATGGTATCAGCTCAGGTTGCAAGAGGTCTTGGGTTCAAGTCTCTCTGTTTACATTTGTTCCCCGGTTGCATTATGCTTCTCCACTTCGTGTTCTGTTTTGTTGTGTCGATGAAAATTTGCATCTCCACGTGCAAGACGGGGTTGCACGTGAGGGATGGTGTTAGATAGCTTGATATACATTGTTGGGCCCATTTTCTAACAGTTTAAGCTTTTGGAAGAGTTGGTAACTTAACTTATATATCCTTCAAAAGCAGGTTTGCAATGACTAAATTTGTGATTATTTTCCGTTTTGTTTATTTTTGGGATCTCAATAATGCAGCAAGGATCACGTTTGAAAGCTGATTATGAGGTCACTTGGGACAAGGATGGCTTCTTTCGAAATACTAGGAACGAAACACAGGACAAGAGTATCCGGATGCCACCATTGGGTGCTGGAAATTATAGAAGTGAAGCTTACAAGCGTCAATCACACTTTTCTCGCTACAGCCCTGACAATGAGCGCACAAAGAGATTCAAGGTCTGGTTTCCTCCCTCCCTCTGTGTGTGTGTGTGTGTGTGTGTGAAGTCTTCTGAAGAAACCATGTTTATGGAATTTATTGGAATGGAAACATCATTTAGGCAACTTATGACTCCAAATCCTTGTTTTCAACTGCAGGAATGAGTAATGGAACAGACTCAATCAAAGACAATCGAGCCCAAGGATCAGATAGGACTCTTGATGTGGTAAACCATTTGTGCCATTCGTTGTACAATAGTTTATTTAGACTAGTGAAATATTCTGAGGCTGGTCATCTAAATCCAATCAAATGTTAGAGCTTGAATAGCTGCAAGTCTACTCATTGATTTTTGCATTTGTTTTTCAAGTTATTCTAAGATTTTCGAAGAAACCATGCAACAAGTTACCAGAGAAGTCACATGGATTAGAAAATATCATACCAATATGTACAAAGCGAGAAGTGCTCTTACTGTACATATGGCTTTGACCTTGTTACGATGGTCCATTTTCTTCTCTCTGAAGCTGTGTTCGCCCACTTTTTCATTCAGGGTGGTTAGTATCAGGGGTTGTTAGACTTAGAATCAGGGGACAATGTCCGATAAGGCAAGTCCTCTGTCCTGCCGCTAAATAGATAGGGTGGTTTCTTTTCTATGAACAAAGGAATATAGCTCCCTTCCTAATAGAAGTGATAATGTGTGGTCCTATCCAACAGACAAATTCAGCGACATGGTCACTCAACATTCTTTGCGATGCCGTAGGTGTTTCCCTGCTCATACCAATGAATTCTTGTGACCACAAGGTTCTCTTGATCTCTCATGACCTTCAAACTGTCATGGTGTTTCTTGTACTGTCTTCACCTTCATCCTTCTGGTTCTGGCTGTCTTGTCCCTTCCATTTCGAACTAAAAAAACCCTCTCAAGAACAATTCCATTGGCCCCTCTGGGCATTGCCGTTATACGGACTTAACTGGGGCTGTATACGAGCCGAGTCGAGCTTTGTACTGCTGGAGCTTGGCTTGCTGGAGAAACAGTCAGCTCAAGCTTGGAACAAGCTGAAGAAATTAGGCTTGAGCTCGGCTTGCAGATTTTCATCATGGCTTGAGCTCATTTCGACAGAGCTTGATTTTACGCAAAATTCTGGTGTGAGGTGAAGAGGCTGGGTCCTCTCTTTATATAGGGTTCTCATTTGTGGACGACTGGTGAACTTTCCGATGTGGGGCTGATGCAAAACTTTATTGGGACACCATACCTTTGCCTTCACCGTGATTTGTCCAACATCGAATGGGAAGAAACTCACCACCCACTGCTTTTGTTATAAAAGCTTCCATTGCCTTGTCTTTTGTGAATCAAATGCATGGGTGCACAGTTTTACCAGATGGCAGATGGATAATGAGTCAGGAAGTAAACATAGTCAAACATTTGTATTTCCAAATATTTAAAACAGCCGATGCATACTGCCGGCTCACTAGCTCATCCGAGCCAAGCTGTTGGTAGCTTGGGCTCTGCTCGTTAACAAAACGAGCTGAAAAATACAGCTTGAGCTCGTTTGTTTACCTTCCGAGTCGAGAGTTAAGTTTCGAGCCTCTCAGCTCATTTGCAGCCCTAGACTTAACACAGAAGTACTACGAAATGTTTTGAAAGGTACTCGCCTTGCGCGCCTAGGCGCTTAGGCGAGGCTAGGCGCAAGGTTTGGGCTTCATGGAGTTGAACTTAGGTGCAGATTAGGCGCTGAGGCGAGCGCCTTGTGAAATTTTCAGACATCTTTATTTAGATTAAGCCAAAATTGATCTCAACCGTTGATCTATGATGAATAAAAGGTGGGTAATGGGCTGAATAATTTCCTTCCATTTAAAGCAAACTAATCGGCAACCCTAGAGATCGGTATGCTCAAATCGATACACAACAGCAGCCAATGCCAACGCCAAAACCGATTCCTCTGCTCTGTTTCTTCTCCTCCTTCTCTCCTCTGCCCTGTTTTTTTCTTGCTCTGTTTTTTGTCCAGCTCACGGTCTGTTTCTCTTCTTCACATGCTGGTCCTGCTCTGATTTCTTCTTCTCTGTTTTTTCTTCTTCTTCTATGTTTCTTCGTTCAATGATTTATGATTCGTTTCCGGTTTTTTTTCTATTTGTTCATCGTAGATGTCCATCTGAAAATAATAAGCAAAGGTACCCTGCTTGGAAGTATGCGGAAAGGGTTTCATCCACAAAATTCTACCAAGTTGAGGTGTCATCTTTGTAAAGAAGTGAAAAATGGCGGTGTCTTAAGAATCAAGCAGCACCTTGGTGGAGGTTATAGGAATGCAAAGGCATGTCGCCAATGCCTACCTGAGGTTAAAGAGGAGATGAGGCAGTACTTCCTTAAAAAGAATGAAGCAAAGGATCAAGTTAATTCTATACTAGATTTTGATGATGTGATGAACAATAAAGACTATGACATTGATGATTTAGATGATATTGTTGAATCCAATCCCCCTTTTAAGAAGCCTTCTTCTACGCGCGGAAGCACCTCCACAGCTATTCAGTCTAAGCCTAAGAAACCAAGGAACATAGGGCCTCTGGACTGTTACTACAGTCCCGAACCAGAGGTTGTGGTGGAAAATAGAAAAGTCAAGGGCAGGCAGACATGAGAATGAACCCTATAAGAAACAGTTGAGAGAGCGGACTCATCAGTGTATTACTACACTCGGGTGGAGCTATGTTGGGGCCCGGGACCGGCCCCCTCGAGTTTTAAAATTTCTATTTTGTATGTTATTGATAATTATTCGTGTATAGTTACTTATAATCTTTATAGTTTTGGTTTGATTTGATTAAAAACCGGTTATTTTTACATTCTCATTTCTCAGTTTCTTTCATTAATAAAAATAAGCACGTGACAATTGAAGTAGTCTAAAGAAAAAACAAAATGATTGGTATACTTTAACTGCATTACGCTATAATCATTTCAATGTACAAATATAATGTATTGATAAGCAAAAACTTTAGGATATAATAAGTATGTGTTCCGACAAAAAATGTCTATTAAGCCGGCCCCAAGGTTTAAAATCCTGGCTCTGCCACTGACTACACTCCCAGCAAAAAATGCAATCTAGAAACACCTTAATTTCTACACCGGGCTCAGTTTATCAACATGGTATACCAAACCTCAATATGATGGGCCTAAATTGCGCTCAAGTAGCTGTCTTGTGTTATAGATTTGTACATATATATTTTGCTATATATGTTTTTGCTATTAACAATACCAGATTAGGTTTGTGAAAATCTAGTCACAAGATTAGGTTAATGGATCCTCACTCATTTCAAACTTGGCAAAGTAGTTAGGAATGTTTGTAAACCAAACTCCAGTTCAGCAATGAGGTAAGGGATTTAGGTTGGAATGGAATGGGGTAGGTAATAAGTGTAAATTTGTGCAGAAGATTCTTTGAATCATAAGCATGTCGTTAATCGTCATTTAATTGCATTCCTAAGTCTATGATGATGGTGAAAGAAATTTAGAGATGTGAAACATGGGTGGAGACCTCCTACTCTCTTCTCTTGCCTTTACGTTGCCAAGTCTAGGGGGCAGACTGCAAAACGATACAGGGAAAAGTAGGGACCAACGCCTCATATTCGTAACCTTTATGCAAGTCTTAACCGATAAAGTACACATGATAGATGTGAAACTGTTGTTGCAATGGGGTAGTATCAAATGTTTTTTAGCAGTTAAACAAATCTGAATGTTGTTACATGTTTTGACACCAATTCTGAATTTGGTACCAATTACCAGACCAGAATAACAGAAAAAGAAGAGGACCTGGTTATAACTCTTTAATGAACCCATTTGCTATAGAAGATGTTCTTTTTTCCGCCTTCTGTTAAGGCATACTTTCGAGACCTCAATAGCTACAATTGTTTTTTTGCAATTTATTGTATGGAAGTGCCATTTGAGGCAACTGATGACTCCAGATCCTTGTTTTCAACTGCAGGAACGAGTAATGGAATGGACTCAATCAAAGAGAATCGACCCCAAGAAGTGGATATGATTCTTGATATGGTAAACTATTTGGGCCATTTGTTGTACCATAGTTTATTTACACTGGTGGAATATTTTGAGTTTTGTCATCCAAATCCAATTAAATATTAGGGTTTGAGTAGCTGCAACCGTACTCATTGATTTTTGCTTATTTTTGTTTTCGAACTAAATAGAAGTGATAATGTGTGATCCAATCAAACAGCCAAATTCAGGGATATTGTCTCTCATCATTCTATAAGCTACTGTATATGTTTTCCCGGTACAAATGGATTCTCATGACCACAAGGATCCCTCGATGTCTCATGACCTTCAAACTCTAGCTCGTTTCTTGTACTGTCTTCCCCTGCATCCATTTGGCCTGATTGCATTTCCCTGCAGTCACTGAAATTTTGTCTGATGTTGCTAGGATGATGGCTAAAATTTCTGTGACGTATAAATTTGCTACTTTGATAATAATAGAAAATGAAATTTGCTACTTATATCCTAGCAAAAAAAAAAAAAAAAAACAATCTTAATATCCATATCGGGCTGAGTTATCATCGTGGATTACCAAACCTTAACAAAGTAGCCCTAATTGCGCACTTTAAGTGCTAAGAACTGTCAAGTGTCGTACGTGTACACATGTATACTTTGCCATAGATGTTTTCGGTATCAATATTACCGAATTAGGTTTGTGAAAATCTGGTCACAAGGTTAGGTTAACGATCCTCAGTCTTCCAATCATGGCAAAGTAGTTAGAAATGTTTGTAAACCAAACCCTAGTCTAGCAATGAGGCAAGCGAATTTGGTTGGAATGGGGTTAGGTAATACGTTTAAATTTGAACAGAAGATTCTTTGTTTCATAAGCAATTAAGCTTGTCGTTAATTGTAATTTAATCGGATACGCGAGTCTATGATGATGGTGAGAGAAGTTTAGAGATAGAACTGCGGTCCGGAGGCCTTCTGCTCTCTTCTCTTGCATTTTTGTTGCCATTTCTGATGGAGAAGACTGCAAAATCATAGAGCGTGAATAGGGACCGTAAACGACTCATGAACAATGCGTAGTTATTTTATTTATCAAATGTTTTTAGTCGTTAAAAAAAATTGTTACATGTTTTCAAACCTATTCCGAATTCGAAACCCATAACCAGATACAGAAGAACAGAAAAAGTGCAGTACTAGAGATTACCGACTCTTTATTGAATACATGTTGAAATAGACAGTGGGATGAAGCCAATGAGATCAGACTGAGATCTAAACAACACATTGCAATCCAACTTAATTGTATATTTTGACTTGCTTGTGCCCTCTCCCAAGCGAGTAGTCAGTAATCCGGGAGCACCGCCTCTTGATGTTCCGGACCATTTTAGAATCATATATTTGCGTGGGGTTACACTTAGTCGTGGACTCCATGAGAATGTATGGTCGTGGAGTGATTCGGAGCATCACGTGGCGGTGCTCCCGAACTCCAGAATGATTTCACATGACCTGCACAAACACAATCCCTGTAAATCAGGAAAGTCAATAGAAGGCATCATGCTTCCAAATTATCTGAGGATTCTTCAAGTATTCTTCCAGCATATTGCCCCAAGGTGGATTTATCTGAGGGAACAAACGGTTTAAGTACTAGTTATGTACTGGTTCCAATAGTACCAAACTAGTTCATAGCTGGGTGAGGGTCAGCTCGCCTCCATACTTCTAGTTCTATCCTCCGTAGTCTTCCGTCCCTCGACTTTCGTTGGCCTCGCCTTACACCAATGGCGGTGATCCAACTGTTCATTTTCAAACAAATTGTTGCGAACATCAACGATCGGCTCAACTCAAACAACCTTTGTCCCATTCACTTGTAGTCATTAAATCGCGATTCGTTTTGTTCAAAGAGACAAGCAGCAAGGGAAAACTCGATAAATTCCCCCGGAATTTCCTATCCCTTATTGACAAACAAGCAAGTGGAGTGCCAACACAGTGACAGCGGAGGCTTATACTCCTATGCACTAGGGCGGCGGTTCGAACTCCGCCCTCATTACCTCCCTACTAACATTAACCCCTAACCCACTAATCCATTTCCAAACCCAATGAAAGACAGACCAAAAACAAACAAAGACACTAGGCACAAATATGCCAATCTATCATCTTCCTGATAACCTGTGGTACTAAAAGGGCATGAAAGATCGAAGTAACTCAACTGTCAATTAGTCCATCCCAGTGCCATGGAGCCACAAGTCACTTCTTAGCTATTAGTAGTATAAAACAAAGCAATCATTATCTGTGAAAATACATGAGCTGCTTTCTAAACCCTAACTCATCCCAAGCTTTATTTTCCACATTGATGTACAAGTAAACTATGTTAATTCACAAGAAAGCAGTAAAAGGACTATTTTTCACCAGCTTTTCCGGCGGGGCGAAATCTCGTTCGCGGCTACGTTACCGTTGCTCTTGGGAAAAGATAAGGCATTGGCAATCTTCTTCTCGCTCTCCCCTGTTCCATATTCTCTCTTTTTCCTTCTTCTCCTGTCACTCTCCTTCCCTCCCTTAATCGCGGGGACTAAGTACCACCCCACAGATACAAATATTATAGCAAAGGATCGTCCAAACACAGCCAAAACCAACAGAATCAACACAACAACCGCCACCAAGTAATAAAAAGGCCTCTGCTTCTCGCTCTTCGTTTTCTTCTTGTTCTTCCTGTCACCCGAATCGATTCTCGGCTGATGAACTTCCTTTTGGGAGGCAGAGGACTCTTTAGAATTCTCTTCTCGTCCCTCCAAAGTGTGCTTGCCGCCGTTCTTATCTCTGTTCCTCACCTTCACCACGATTGGCTTGCAGCTGTTGGAGTTGGAGTACGCGAAACGGACGAAGGAGATGTCCTCCGAGCCCGTCCGGGTGTAGATTTCCTGCCTCTTGCCGTCGAGTTCCGCCAGGAGAGCGGAGAACTTGTCGCGGCCGAATCCGGCATACGGGTTCTTACTGTGGTCTTTGGTTTTCCACAACTTTCTTGATTTTCTTGGTGCTGAGGTTGCTGTTGAGCTGCTGCTGCAGGGGAAATGATCATCGTCTTCTTCTTCTGAGTGATGGTGGAAGGTTCCACTGCCACAAATGAAGGGATTGACCATTTTTTTGGGGGGAAATGGAGTTTGATACGGAAAGGCTTTGGATTTGGGATATGGGTTTTGGAGCAGGGAATGACTTTTGTAGATGGTTGAGGTTGATTTGCAAAGAAATGAGGAACCACAAGTGGTAGATGTTTAAGGGTCCATTTCGAGCACTTCATCAATTTATTAGTCAAAATGTCAAATCATAGGCTGGAAAAACCAACTCGTGGAAGCTTCTGTCCAGATTTGACTTCTTTGAGAAGGGGTTAATAATAGGGTCCCGCTACACTGAGGGGAGAATTGTTTCTAACAGCTTTTCACAGCACAATTGCATTCAGAGCAGTTTGATGCATGTGAATCCGTGTGTATCAAATGGTTCTGGACGCAATTGTGTTCAGAATTGCATTTGTAGCACTACTATTTTCACAAATCAAATATCTTTTCAGGAATATATATTTTGTAGGATTCATCTCATGAGACAGCTCGAGCAACTGGATAGAACAGTTAATGTAGAGAAGATCCACGATGATGCGCGGAAAATGTGGCCCTTCTACCTATAGAATAGAGAAATAAAGTGGTTAATAACAGGGTCCGGATCCTCTAGAGGGAGTAATCTTTCGAACAGTTTTTCACCACAAAAAGTCTCCAACCACAAGTTTAAAATACAACTACATCTAGAGCCGTTCGATGCATGTGGATCTGTGTGCATTGAATTACTTTGAACGCAGTTTGTGTACGAAATTGTGTTTGTAGTAGCATTGCTATTTTGCACAAATCAAGAAAGAGAAAGTCTTCAATACACACCCCTTCAAGGTGTGTACCATATGTACCTATTGTGTGGTTCATATTGTGCCATCTCATAAAAAATTACTTGTAGGACCGGTCATTCATAACATTTTATTTCGTATCGTAACTTTTATACTAAAAATTCGTAACTTTTCAATAATATGATTCGTAACTTTTTAGCAATAGATTCGTAATATTTTGGGATTCATAACATTTTGGTGTATTTTAATGAGAGTGCATATGATACACACCTAAATAAGGGGTGTGTATTGTAGCACTTTCCATTAAAAAATCTTTTCGGAAATATATTTTGTAGGATTCACCTTGTGAGATAGCTTCAATAACTATCTAGGATAATTTGCCCTTCTACGCTTAGAATAGTGAAATAAAGGGGGTTTTCTCCGGGCTTTATCCTATTCGGATAGATCTTTCGGATTAGTCTTCTATTGGCCAGATACCGAATTACTATTTATAACAAAAAAAATTAAAGAATTCACAAAATTAACAATTTCTCAGTCGCCAGCACGATATGAAATAAATTTTAAAAAAGTGTCACAGTATACGGCTAGAAAGAGGGGATATGAGACACGAGTACATAAGCTTTGGAGACAAGTGATCCAGGCACAAAAATTGAATGTTGGAAGATAAACCAAAATGCCAAAGGGCTTGGTTAAGTAATGAAGGCTGGTTTTTTTTTCTTCCTTCCCTCCTAAGATTTCGAGTACTATCAATTTTTTGAGGTCAATTTATACGAAATTTTGCTCAGATTTTAATTGCGACACCTACAAATGGACGGCGGGATTGATTCTCCACGGACCAAGATTAATCTCGGCGTTCATAGACTGACTCAAACACTTGAATTTTTTTTTAAAAACGTTGGAAGATTATAATTTGTTTTGGTATGGGGGCAGTTGAATTGGTCCTCACTCCATCATTGCCTATGAGATTTTAGTCATTTATGGTGCAAATTTTCTATAGTTCATGGTTGATAAGGAGTAAATGATCCGGACTAAATATACAGTAACTTCTAGAAATGGACCCTTCCGCGTGGCGAATGTAGGATAGGCGTAGTTAGTAGTTGTAGGCGGCCGCAGGGCTATTCGGTGGCACTTGGCAGCCATAGAAGTGGTCTGCGTATTTTAACCGACTAGTATACACATGTCACGATTAATTCTCGAGAAACAATCTCATTGATGAAGAGTTCCATTAAAGTCGGAGCAAGTGCTCCGCATTGATTGACTTTAAAAGAGTTAATAGCACCTGAAAAATTTCGAACTTGAAACCATATATAAAAGAGAACAACCCTTGAGTCTCATGCCTTAACCACCACGCCAACCTCTTGGGATTGTCCCGAAAATAGACTAGGCCAAGCTGTGGGTCTAACTGTGGACTTCTCTCGAGCTCACTTGACTGACCGAAATCATAATTATTCTTGTGTTAGAGTTCCTGAAAGTCTACGGTCACCGCACCAAAATGCGGTGGTTGGTCGTCGCATGCCTTTTAGGGCCCGGAGTTTTGAGTCGTCCAATAAATTTTTTATAAAAAAATCAAGTGGGCATCGCGAAGAATCAACTTGATCCGATATGTGTAGGTGCTCGGATCCAATCTTCTTTTTTTGAAAAATCGGAAAAACCAATCTTTCCATTTTTTCCGATTTTTCAAAGATGAGAAGATTGATCCGAGTACCTATACATATCTGATCGAGTTGATTTTTGACAATATCCACTCGGTATTTTTTTAAAAATTATTGAACGCCTCGGATTATCCGTGCGGAGCCCCGAGTGGGTCCCACACGGCGTGCGGTGGCTGGCCACCGCATTTTGGTGCGGTGACTGTAGTGCTGTTGAGCTCAGCTCATTGAGAATATTGATTGTGCCGAGAATCGTGGTCTCAGGCCCCAATTGATGACTACTATTTTGGAAGACATTTATCTGGGGAAAAAATAGATAGATAAATTGAAATGTAAACACCTCTATCTTGAAAAATATATATATGTGTTGCTATCATGTTATCAGTATGATATGATTTTTGACACATCAATATTCTTAACGAATTTTAAAAAACAAAAACAATTGTAGTCATTCAAGTAGGAGCAGGTTCGAGAAGGAGCTGTCAAATGAGATGAATAGCACAGGATCAGTTGAACTCTAAATGGAACCCTCCTGTAGTTGAAAATCCACCTATAAAGAAAAGGACACGTGAATTTTACTATCAATCCCAAAAATGCTACGGATAGGTTAAAACGCACAGATTAAAATACAAATATATCAGAAATCATCAGATAGATAACTAAATAGAGGGTCTCTACATATAGGACCCACGTGCATCTGACGATTGTAAACATATCTGTATTTGAATCTGTACATTTTGGTCTCTACACCTTGCTTTAGCTCATCGAACACACACCTAAGTAATTAAATTGGTTTCACCTTTTATTTATTTATGGGGGTCAAGAGTTCATTTTAAAATTTATTTAGATCCTCTTCTGATATAGTAGCCTTCAATTGTGTCCCCGTCTTGTCTTAAAATACAGAATCCTTTTGGAATCACGATTAGCTGAAGGATGATGTACACTTATTCCATGAATTAACTTGCTAACTAAGTTTATGGATTAGTTAGTTTGTTTATTCCAATTCATAATTCCATTTATATAAAGACGTGACGGAAGGGAAAATTAAGTTATTGAAAACATACTCATCAAAACGGTACGCAATAAAAATTAAGTTATTGAAAACATACTCGTCAAAACGGTACACAATAATCCGGTGGCGACTCCAGAAATTCTAAGAAAGATGTTTAGAAATCTTTATGGCCACAAGTATATACAAACAAAATTTGCAAAATTTTATCTACTGATATAAACAATGCCACTCTAAAATGGGAAAGCATATGCTCCATCTGTCCCGAATTAAAAAATAAAGGTTTTGTTTGGTTGTGAGTTTAGTTTTGGTAATAGGTGAAGAGAGAAATAAGATAACAATTGAAGAGATGAGTAATGATTGGAAAAAAATAGAGATGAAAAAGTAAACTAAAATGGTAACCGAACACTACCGGTACTTGAGTTTACAAATTTTCAAATGTTTTTGCACCGAATTAAATTATTGAATAATTCACTGGGTTTCCTAGATTCTAGGGATACTACTACAATTTGCTTGGCAGCGACTCTTCCACCAGCTTTTGAAGTCAATTTTGTACTTTAGCTAGTTACCCTTTTTATAAAACACGGCACTAGCAGGGTTCCGATTAAGGTTATGAATTTTGTACCATACCGGTTGATATGTATTGGTATTGTCTAAATCCGATATTCTATATCTTTAATTTCGTTCTGTCTCAAATACCGGTTGGCACCGGACGGTACTTGGAAAAATGCCGGACTATTTTTTTATTTTTCTTTTTTAATAAATGTGTATATTATATTATAATTACTTTTATGTGCAAAAAATAATACTAATAGCGATAAATCCGAAACAGTATCCGGTATCTCACCGATACCTGTATGTACCATACCAGTAAGAAAATCAGTACTTTAGCCGGTATGGTATTTAGAACCTTGGTTCGGATTGCTATCATTTATAACTTAGTTTATTTTATGATAGAGATTATTTGCTTATAAGACTTACTAGAAGTTATAATCATGTTTGGTGCAAGTTTGAATAGAAGTTCAAACTGTTAAACTAAACCATATAGTGGTGGTAGCTTACCGTGTTCGTTTTGGAGTTTCAAAATTTTGGACATGGTCACCAATTAATTTTCTCTCTAAAAAATCTCACTCAAAACTCAAACTGAACAGCTAGTTAGTTTCTTTGTCCATTCGTAGCGTTGTCAGCTATAATAAATCAAAAAAGCTACAAATCAGCTTGTTTGTTGAGTCAAATAAACAGAAAAAGTAAAATCAGTAATAATTATCTACAATTGCTTTTATACCTCGTGATGATACTCTAATTGGACCATAAATGTCTGCCCTGGCGAATGAGAAACATGCTCTATAGTTGCAAGAAGTTTATGCTTACCGCTCCTTTTCACCCCGCTCTCTATTGTACTCAATTTTATCGTCCAAAAGTATTTACGTTTGGCGGGAAAGTGTGGGACTGCCCTATTTGTGCAGCCCGACCTAAAAGGCTAGAGCCTCTAATTTCAAGAAGCCCTATAAACCCTGATGGGGACAATTATATTATGGACAATGATACACCCACCGCGGCTCATCGACCGCGCTGCTCACCGCACGCTAGCCGGGCCCATTCCGGCCACCGTATGGCCGATCTGAACCGACCAAAAATTCTAAAAAAAAAAAACCAAGTGGGCTCACACGAGAATCAACGGCATCCAACGTGTGTAAGTGTTCGATCCGAACTTCCAAAAATCAGATGATCCGAGCCATTAAAAAATGGAAGTTCGGATCGAGCACTTACACACGTCGGATGCCATTGATTCTTGCGTAGGCCCACTTGATTTTTTTTTTATAGAATTTTTAGACAGTTCGGATCGGCCGTCTAGTGGCCGGAGTGGTTCCGACGAGCTTGCGGTGGGCGGCGTGGTGGATGAGCCGCTGTGGATGTATCATTTCCGTTATATTATAGCCCCATAAAGTGTTGCCAAACTATTACAGCATTCAATACACTTGCCGCATAAGAAATAAATGCTCGTAATTTACGGCTTGTAGTCTCTCTCTCTCTCTCTCTCTCTATAGAGATAGCGTTAGCAGTTAACTAATAAATTAGATTACAACAGCAATCAATCTATCTCTCTCTCTCTCTCTCTCTCTCTATAGAGATAGCGTTAGCAGTTAACTAACAAATTAGATTACAACAGCAAATTGAATGCAACTCTACGTACACTAACATGAGACTTCTCCCATGAGTACTTAACCCCTGTTCATGCCTCCTCTGGGCCAAAAGGCCCGTGGGCTACAATTTTGGTCTTTGATATTGGCAGGGCGGTCTTAAGGGGGTGAAAGAGGGGGCCCGACCCTTGCACACCACTCAATTATCGCATTAGTTCTACTATTGTTTTTTTTTTTATATTTGTAAAAATTATGAAGAATGCCAAACCCCCCGTCGCAAGCCCAAGCAAAAATTCTTGTAGCTCTTTTGTCATGGGATAATTTATACCACTCAGTTTTTTCAAAAAAAATATACTTATGTAATCCACTTTCGTCTTTTTTGTCACTTGCAAGCTGTAAATCTACTTCACGTTAAACATTTTTTTGTTACTTTTCTACATATATTTATTCCATGTGATATGGCCTCCCGCACTAAGAATTTTGCGTTTACCACTGAATATCGGCTTATTAGTTAGGACTACATTTCGAAAGGGAAAAAAATAGCTCGCATCATCGTTCCTAATCACGCAGAAGATCACCCAAAAGGCATAACACAAATCTAGAAGATGCGAACAACAAAGAAAGCTAGTCTAAGTAAAAGATATCCTCTGATCCAAAAACCAACCAACTGGCAATAAGTACTCCATTTTAGTTATCCCTGCATTTTCTTTTTGTGTTTCAGGTTCTTTTTCTCTCGGATGATGCTACGGACCTACGGTGTCATCCGTAGGGTTATACCTCTGTAAGGTTTTAGTTATGCACACTGGTTTTTGTTATGCTTTTAATGGTCGGTTATGCCAAAAGTTACGGTGTCCCTAAACGGCGGATGGACACCGTAGCATTTCCCTTTTCTCTAATTAACTGTTATACTAGTACAATTGATGATGCTATGGCGTCCCCGGTCATTTTGGGGACACTGTAATTTTTGGCATAACTTCACCATTATGAGCATAACTAAAACCCATTACAAGCATAACAGAATCCAAACAAGGTATAACCAAGGAATATCCAAAAAACCAATCAAGGCATAACCAAACCTAACCAAGGCATAACAATCTAGTTATGCCTTGTTATGGTTCTGTTATGCTTATAATGGTTTTGGTTATACTTATACTAGATTTTGGTTATGCTCATAGTGGTTTTGTTATGCCAAAAGTTCGGTGTCCCCAAAATGACCGGGGACACCGAAGTCATTCCTAGTACAATTTAATTGAGATTCTTGGTCCTTCCAACAATTTTCTTCTTTTGTTTCTTCCCCAGATGAACTCATATGGACTGAGCTTCATCATCTTTGAGATTAGAGGCATTACTAATATAGTCTGAAGGTGGCACTGTACCAAAGGCAAAAATAAAAATAAGTACAACATCTTGTACAACTTCATGGAAAGGGCTTTATAGATCTCCTTTGAACATTTTTTTTTTTTTAAAGTAAGTAAAAAAGGTGGGAGGGAGAAACCATAATTTTTTTTAAAAGGCGGAGAGACCAAAATTGCAACTCCTCTCAGGGAAGAGGAGCTCACATCCGCCATAGCATGTTCAACAAGTGAGCCTATACCACCCATTGAAGGAGCTAAGCTCACCAACCATAAAGGAGCCAAGCTCACTGGGACGTCCTTTTGGAGTAAACCCTACCCATGAGAGAGTAATCTTCACCACAGCCCCACCAAGGTACAAGTTGCCAAGTTGGACAGATTGTGACTAATACACAACATCTAGTTTACAAGAACTATAACCCGGTCGTGGGTAGTAGCTAAGCTCACCAACCATTAATGGAGCCAAGCTCACTGAGATGTCCTTTCGGAGTAAACCCTACCCATGGGAGAGTAGTCCTCACCATAGCCCCACCAAAGTGCAAGCCGGACAGATTGTGACCAATACATAGCATCTAGTTTACAAGGACTACTACCCACGAACGGGATTCGAACTTGCAGCCGTGTGCTTGGAGGGAGGTTTCACCCTCAAACAATTTCTTCTTTTGTTTCTTTCCCAGATGAACTCCGAGTCAATGCTTGAAGGTGTCATGATACAAATCTTACCACATTATATTTTCGAAAATAAAAAATACAACAGCAAGTCCAACTCAAGATCAAAAAAAAGAAAAAGAAAAACATCAAGTCCAACTAACTTTGAAGAACGATTTAGGCCTTGGGGCATTCCGAGAATCGAACTCGGGACCTCTCGCACCCAAAGCGAGAATCATACCACTAGACCAAATGCCCTGATGTGTATCAATGTGCCATTGTTAAGCCTAGGTTTGGCTAATTTTATGTTAGGTTTTATAAAAATTTCCGTCTCGGTGTGATTTTTTTATAGGTTCGTGTCAAATTTTTGTAATATTAATTCGTTCCACGAGAGAAATCTAAAGGTACAAAATTTTGACAAACATTTTTACAGAGTTCACCAACGGCAAAAAAGAGCGGGAGCAAGCTATTTTGGTCTATAGTGATTTTTTATTTTAGTTTTTGAATAGCGCAACAACAAAATATTGAAACATATATACTATGTTATAATTTTCGTTGAGAAAGAAAACAGAATTATAATTGAGCAATGTATTAGATTACTTTTTCCTCTCTCATTTTTAAAATTTTTAGTTATGTATATGGACTTCTTAGGTGTTCAAAATATACTGGCTAGATCTTCAAATTAAGCCTAGCTAGTACTAAAATAAAATTACCAGTACTAAAATAAAATATAAATACATTAACTGTGTTCAGGTCCACTGCACATCTATTTCTTGGTATGCATGTATGGTATCTTACGTGGTATCCTCGACCTAGGGATGATAAACGAACAGCCGAACCTTTGATTGTTGAAGCTTAATTAGTTTGATAAATTAACAAGTTTTAAAAATATGTTCGATCTTGGCTTGTTTATGATACAAATCGATCCCAAATGAGCTTTAATCGAGTTGATCAAGAACTTATCTTGAGTAGCTTAAATTTTTCAAACATTATAAATCGAACATGCTAAACAGTAATTTGTTTGAGCTAGGTTCAAAATCTTAACGAATTTCGAAAATATGTTCAAACTTAATTTGTTTGTGTAGGACACTTATCCTTAGTACCGAGAATTCTCTGTACCTCTGTACCGAGGAATATTGGACCGTTAGATCGCATACAAAATTTAAGAAACAAAAAAAATCTCACACGGTCAAACTGTTCTAGATTCCTTGTTTTTTAGGACACCGATCCTATGTACCGGGGAATATCGAACCGTTAGATAACATACAAAATTTAATAAACAAAAAAAAAAAAACTCTCACACAATCAAACGGTTCTAGATTCCTCAGTACCAAGTTTATGAATCCCGTACCGTACGTATTGTTATTGTCCAAATATGGTATTGTACCCCTCTAATTTTGTTTCGGCTCAAATACCGGTCGGTACCGGATATGCTGGTCAGTATTGGCCAATAGTAGACGGTACCAGACTACTTTTAAATTTTTTTTTTCAAGTACCGAACAATATTGCTTGTCAATATCGGACTACTTTTTATTTTTATTTTTAATAAATGTGTATATTAAACTATAAATTTTTTATGTGGAAAAATAACACTAATAGCGATATATCCGAAACCATACCCGGTATCTCACCGGTATCGGTACGTACCATACCAATTGAAAAATCGATACTCAAGCTAGTACGGTATTCAGAACCTTGCTCGGTACGGAGGTTTCTTGGTAGAAAGGATCTCCTGTGGTTTCAGCGAGCCAACACAAGCTTGAACTCGCGAGCGGTTTGATTCGTTTATCAGCCTTATCCGGACCCAGGGATTCCTTCAATGAGGCTTTACGCAGAAACACAGTTGGGCCGATGTAAGAGCGGCCCATGAAGGTCCCAAAATTCAAATTCAAACTTAAAAACCCCAACCCAAAGGAGTCCAATAAAGAACAAAACTGCTCGAACCTTCTGGTGATTTCCCGCAGGAAAAAAGACCGTTGCTCTGGCTTCTTCTCGTCAATCATCTCCGTCAGTTGTTGGAAGAAGAAGATGGCGAGCTTCATGCGACGAGGATTGAGATTAACAAATCTAGGTCATCGATCGTCGACGAGGTTGTTCTCGTCTTCTTCGTCGGACGCGTTGGTAGAAATCAAGCCCGGCGAGGTCGGGATTATCTCTGGCATTCCCGAAGAACACCTTCGCAGAAGGGTACGGTAAAACTTTTATCCTGAATTTAAAGTATTAATAACAGTTTTTGTTTGGATCACTGTTGCTTAAGTGAATTACTTCTTAGGAAAGGATATTAAAAAAGAAAAGAAAAAAAGAATGCTTGTTAGGAAGATCTCTCATTGATCAACATGCTTATGCCATTACCTTTCCTCGAGGACTTTGAATGTTTCCTTTGTGTTTCTATTGATGGGTTTTACTGAATAGTATTTGGCTTGTTTTGTGTACTTCAAACTTTTTTTTTTTGTGATAGGCTTTGTGTACTTCAAACTTACAGAGATGCTTAGAGAAAAAGACATGCATCATTTAATTCGTTATTTGTTTTTTGATCGGCGAATTTCGTTTGTTAGAATAGTTAGATATTGTCATTGGAGGAGGAGTTGAACTCCTTTCTCCTTGCACTTAAGTGCACCCTGATGCAGTTGGACCAAAGACCTCTTTGGCATCATTTAATTCATTATTGATGTTTGTTTATATATGCATCCAGATGAAGTATTGATGAATTGCGGCTAATCACCTACAAAGGACTGTATTTGTGTACGTGCCTGCACACACTTTTGAATTCCCATTCATAAATTAATGCTGTTAATTCTTTCTTAAAAAAAGTACAAACATACACCAACCTGGGATGACAGAAGACACGATTGAAAGGAATCTCTGGCATGTATAACTTGTGAATGACCATGGGCTTGTTTGATTGGAAAATTGTTCCATTTCTCTTTGAAGTAATGGCTACAAAATTTTGTGGATTTGCAATTGAGTTATTTCCTTGTTTTTGCATATGCATTGGCCGCGTGAGATATGCAAATTTGCAATAGCTTGAGATTGACATTTGAAACTTGTTTTAAAGGGAATAAACGAAGTTCTTGCCAAGAATATAAATTTTGTAAGACTTTTTATGAGGTACTTAATTGTTACGCTACAAGACAATTGAGAAGGACTAATGTCTGGTGATCTATCTATTAATGCATGCTCACAATGTTGGGTAGCTAAGCTGAGCGGATGGGAGATTTTTAGGATCCTCTTTATTTATTAAATGTAATTACAACTATTTAGGTCTGTCTCTAATTCTCCCCACCCATACCCCCAGTGATTGGCGACTAGATGGGTTCTGTTATTGTTGTTGTTGGCCAGCACCCTTGCTGTTTGAAGGGGAAACTTTTTGAGTCTTCCAATTCTCATATTTGGGTCAGCCAAATGAAGATGTTGCAATGGTTTCCCCCCAAAATGCATCCTTAGCCCTTAAAATTACATCCCAACTATTCATACAAGGGCGTTGAATGCAATTCTTGTTCATACCTATACATACACTGTGTGGTAATAACTCGTCTTCTGCGCCAAACCCATCTCAACAATTCGCCTCTAGTTTCTAACTTACCCTCTGGCCTTTACTACAAGCGAAAACACAAGATATGGAATAGCTTAAAAGATACGATTTCCAATCATTGAACCTCGTATAGTCTTTCTAAATATACTCCAATAGAATTTACTCCGACTTTTTTTTGGAAAGCAAACAGCTCGATAAGCCTACCTGTGAGTTTTTTGGAAAGTAAGAATTGACTGATATCACTCTATATGCACGGATGTTATTTTTGAAGGGTGGACAGGTGAATTAAGTTGGAATACTGCATTGGGGTCGTATGATTACTGTTATTACTGGTGTTGGAATAATGCTGGTTGGTTTGTCTTCTTAAGCTTACTGCTAGAAAAAGTGTTAAACTGTATGGTGCTGTTTGGTTAGGCAGCTAGTTTTATGCCAGGGATCTGCCTCATCATTGTGCTTGGTTGTTGAAGCATTGTTGAGATTTTTTTTAACTCTCTGGTGCTTTCCAATGTTAATGGAACCAATTTTAGGCTAGGGTTGTGCCTCATCTCTGCTCTTTGTTGTTGATTTAACTCTCTGGTGCTTTCCAATGCTAATGGAACCAATTTAGGCTAGGGTTGTGCCTCATTTCTGCTCTTTGTTGTTGAAGCACTAGTACATACTCGTGCCTGAAGGCATGGCTCGAACTCTCAATTAAATTAAAGTTCGACCATATATGAGTTTTACTTCCATAACAAATAAAATCAATATGGATTGTATTGACTGCCATATATATAGTATCAATAAAAGTTCTACTTCCATAACAAATAAAATCAGTGCAAAATCATTCCTTTTAGATAAGTAAGTATTTGGGAAATTAATCCTAGCCGTTGGTAACAAAACATAGATGGTCTGGATTTATAGAAACTCTTAACACTGGCTAACCGTAGGATTTAGAAATGAAGAGTCCAGATTTATAACTATAAATGTATATAAGATTCAAATAATGAGCTCCGTTATTATATATATAGATTGTTGAGAACTTGAGATTGTCGTGTTGGTTAAGTGCAGATTACTAGTGGGCGTTACCTAATTCTGCCTTTCTGGAATTGTTGTGACTGTTGGTCAAGGTAGAGTATATATAAGTTTATAACAGTTGATTGAAAATATGTTTGGGGTTGTGCACCTAGAGGTGTGTATAGGCACCAAACTTCACATGGAATTCGACCATCTTTGGTTTCTTCCTTGAGAGTATTTTCTTTAACTAAATTTCCATCTTTGGCCAGGTTGTGATATACTCACCCGCTCGTACTGCAACACAGCAAGGCTCTGGAAAAGTCGGGAGGTGGAAAATCGACTTTTTGTCTACACAGAAGTATGCTCAATTTCATGCCTTGCATCTTATCACATGTTGAAAATGCATTTAATTGATTTATTGTGTCTTAATTGTACCTTCAAATTTAACCACAACCCCCCCCACCCCCCAAAAAAAAAAATGCAACTTCAAATGATAATCTTAAAAGTTGTATTTTGGTTGGCGGTATCAAATTTGTTCTACTCATCAGTTTCAATGGACTTGTTTCATAAATTGTTTGTCAATAAACGACAGTTAGGTTGAGCGGTCCTCTCTCTTATCATTTGGAATAGCTTGGTGATACATCATCATATGCGTATAGTAATCCTATGGGGAAAGTTGTTCAAGTTTGTGAAAGCACTAACAAAAAATTTGACAGCTATATTTGCCAAATCCTTTAATCTTCAGAGTAGGTTTTTGCATATGGAAAAGGGTGCGCTATGGAAAATTTCACCTAGAGAGAGGCAAGAAAATGGTGGGGGAGGGAGATAAGAATATGCCAAGAACTTCCGTCATATTTCCGGATATGTGGAGATGGGGATGATACTAGTTCAAAAAGACAAAAGGAGAAGCCCCCAAAATGAAATCGTCATTTTAAGTCATCTCGAGAGAGTGTTCCAATGCTTTTGTTTTGACTGGCATTTCATAGTAGTAATACTTTATCCACTTTTCATCCAGGATCGATCGTTGACGTTAATTAACTGACTTGTTCAATTCTGTCTCTGCCTTGAAGGTCTAAGCAAAAGTCTAAAACAGTGGTTGATTTGATTTGATTATGTTGGTATGGGATTATTATACTGTTTATACATAATCCATTTGCTTCAGCTTCTCTGCATATTTGGAAGTTAATTTAGAAAAGTGTCCTTGTACCTCGTAAGGATCAACTCTCCGTGTATATATCTTGAGCAACATTGACACAGTGATTCCACTTAAACTGCTACGTTAATCAATACCGCTTAAAAATCGTAAAGATGTTGTCATATTGTTTCAGATGGGAAAATCCGTTGATGGGTTGGACATCTACCGGAGATCCATATGCGAATGTTGGCGATGCAGGACTCAGTTTCGACAGTGAAGAAGCTGCAAAGGCATTTGCCGAAAAGTATGGCTGGGAGTATGTGGTATGTTCTTGCATGAGCGCAGTAGTACACAACAATCTAATTCTTTTCTGATCATCATCTATGCGGAATGTTTATATGATGTATGAATTGGAGATCGGATGCGAGTAAATCCCTGGATTTATGCCCACCGCATGAGTATAAAATTTGATCTCTGTCAGTTTGGAAAGATATGTTCGCATTGATCTATTGTTGATACAAATATTACGTGTTCTTGTGCAGGTCAAGAAGCGCCATACACCAATATTGAAGGTAACCAAAACTTTTCCACCTTATTTCGAAACTAGATTTGGTTATTCTCTTATCAACCATGAATACTTAAGAAATCCTTAAACATTTAAGAAATCCATGTTGTCAACCACCCCACTGAAAATTAGTCCGATTATTAGCTTTAGAACTGAAAATAATAATCACGGAACACCGAGATATACGTCATATACGTCGAAACTCGAGGTGCATGCAAAACTTGATTATAGAAAAACATACTACTACTATAATTTTAGTGTTGTATGTATTTCAATACGGTACCGTATATTCTTAACTTGCAACACTAGTATTTCCTTTTTTCATTAGTCTGGATCCCTGGTTGTGCTTGCATGTCATCGGATTTGTTGCTGCTAGACAATCCTTTTAAACTTAATTTTTATATTTTCTGAATTGTATTAATTTTGAGTGAATTTTTATTTTTCTTCCGTGTCTAACTAGGAAGGAAAATCTAGAAACCTGTAACAAAATCTTTTGAAAGATTCTTTAAAGACAAAAAAGTCAACTCTCTTGAACAACAGTTTAACCCAAAAAAAAACAAACAAACAGAGAATCGTCCACATTTTAGAAAGTTAATTTAGTCAAACCTAGCTACCTCCTTGTTAATTTAGTCAAACCCAGCTGCACTAAGAGAGTTCGTGAGCAAATATAACTAGACTACTCTACTGCTCACCATTCACCATATCATTGCACAATATCTCATTATTCCTCTTGATAATCAATGGTCCGAATTTTAAAAAACTTCTACAGGAAATTTTTAAAATTTGGACCGTCTGAAACACTTCTAGACGGTGAGATTAAAAACGGTAGAGAAAGCGATGAATGTTGAGGGGTGTGCGTGGACTTTCTGCAAATACAACGAGGGAAAGGGAAATATAAAGCAATAGATATTATACTTTAGAAAGTTTTAATGTAGTAATTAGTACTACTATATATATATATGTCAATTCTTTCAGCACCTTCCTCTTTTCGTCTTGCGTGCAGGTTAAATCGTACGCAGATAACTTCAAGTGGAAGGGCCCGCCAAAACCCTGAATAAAATTTCTGCAAAAGTGGTTTTCAGTACCTAATTAAATCTGTAAGAAACATACCTTCCCCTACGCCAATTGCTGTGTGCTTGTCTATCTGCATGTAGATCAAGAACCTTAAAACAACTCTTTCTTCATGTAACTATCCTAGCAAAAATAACACCTCCTACCCTATACAGATCGATGTCATAAATCCCAGTGGGTGTCTGTGAGAAACGAGAGAGGAAGACACAATTTTAGTTAGCTCTGGCCATCGCGAAACAAGGTCGATGTGAGAGTTAGAGAAACCACAAGCAGTTTGAGGACTTTAAAACAAGACAAGATGCATTCATATATTTAGTATAGTTTCATATATATATATATATAACAGCCATATATATACAACAGCAACCCCAAGCCCCGATTCCGAAGGCGGGTATGGAGGTCCTATTGTCACGCCGAGAGGAAACTGGCTACGCCGGCCGGTCCTGTTACCTCTGTTGTTTTACCCAAGACAAAAACAGCGAATGAAACTTCAAGAAGCCTTTGAACCAGCTGATTCCGAAGTAGCCTCTCTTATATGAAACCTCCACTCAAAAAGGTAATCTTTCGACTCACAAGACAACCTCATCACTTCACAGAAAGCATGAACCGAACCGCTACCTTTCCCACTGCTCCCCCACTCTATTTTCACCCAACAAGAAAACCCATTAGACTTCACAGGCATGCTTTCGGTATCCAGAAACCGAAGCATTACCTCTCCACAAATCCTCTTGCCCGAGCTAAACGCCACCATCGAGTCGAGCCACGGACACTCCGGCTGCCCCACCATCTCCTTGTACGCCGAATTGGCGAGCCGGACTTTGTTGTTCGAGTCTGAAACCACCGCCGGGAGCTCCTCCGACTCCACCTCCGATTCGACCTCCTCTCGCTTCTTCGGGACCTGAGCCGCTGGGTTCGAATCCGAACCCAACGACTCTTCACTTATGGACCCGACACTGATGCTCGACCCCACTGGTCGAACCGGCTGGGGCGCGATGACTACTGGGCTGATGGGTGATTGCAGTTTGAGGAAATCCCTTTCCTCAGTAACCTCAGCTAGTCTGTTCAAATCAATTACACCGTTTTTTCCTGATTCAGTTTCATGGGCCTGGGCCATGATTGGACACTGGAGGAGAGGGAGAGTGACAAGGGTTGACGGGCTCTGGGCTTCCGGCCCATGAGCAAAATCGTGGATGGACAGGTTTTGAGCGGCTGTTAAATGGCAAGGAGGGGGACGCCCAAAGAGATGGGCCGTCCTGGATCGCTTGACCGGTGATGGGCCGAGGGAAGTCCTCCCTCTCTTCCTGGTTCGGGTGGGCCTGGCCTGTAAATGAGCCCAGACGTTCCTCAGGTAAGGAGACTGCCGGATCTTTTGGGACTCCGGTGAGCCTCCGTCGGACGCAGGGTTGGTCGGCACTAGATCCGGCTTGGGTGCAATGGGCCTGTACCGAGACATTATCTCGGCTGTTTTCGCAGTGTTGATGGAGTTCTGATTATTCATAGCCTGGTGGATCATCATCTTGACTAATCTGGGTGGTCTGGTCTCTCAAACTCCAAGAGGTTGAAGTGACAGAGAGAGAGCAGAGAGGAGAGAGTGAGGTGGGAGAGAGGAATGGGGGATGGTGAAGGGAGGGGGGGGTTATTGGGAGAGGAGGGTGGGGAGTGGCCAATGGGAGGAAGGCAAAGAGAGAGGAAGGAGGGGAGGAGAAAGTGACACTTGGGAAAGTACGGTGGGGTACGTGTTTGAGGGGACGGAGGGACAGAGACATGTGGGATTCAAGGGCTGTAGTGGGTCCATGCATGCTCACACATATCAGTTACCATTACATGTAGAGTATCAGTTCAATGTATCAGGAAATCAGCTGTTAAAAGGGTAATTAAGGGGGTTTTGGGGGCAGAAGTCCTAGGTCACATAAAGCAGGTGCGGCCCTGCGGGTGCGCGAGCGCGAATGTGAATGTTTCTAAAAAATCTTCGAAACAACCAAAATTTGGAAGTGCTAGAGTTCTAATTTAGAGCGCAAGAACAAAGCGAAAATTGGAAACGCAAGCATGATCATTTTGAAGAATAAAAGCTGAATGTGAAGAAAGGCAAAACAGGGGGATTGGGAGGTTGATTGCAGCGCACCAATCAGCGGTGGGCGCCGCCCCTCTCATTGCGCACCGAATGAAGAGATGAGTTTTGGGTGTCAAGTTTAGAAGAGCGTGCGGAGGGCTAGGCCGCCATGCGTGGGTACACCTATCGCTATCGGGATTGGTTTGGTCAGCCGGGTGGTTTGTTGTTTTATGTGGGTCATGACTTTTTAGTCGCATAAAGAAAGATGTAAGAGGCGAAACGTTTCCACTTTCAATACTCGTATTCTATTTGCACATTCAATTTTGGCTCTTGCGAATTTTAATAGGTTGAGATGTGATTCAAAGACTCTTTTACACGCGAATTATGTGACTTAGGTCATGACTCTTTTCTAGTCCTCCATTTCGAGGGAGATTTTTTTAATGATTTGCACCATTTACTTTTTAAATCTCGTTGAGAATATTAAATGTAATTGATTTTGTGTTAATCAACAAATCAATCAATGTAACATTAGAATATTTTTCCTTTTTGAAAAACATGCCAATTGTTATCACATTGGATTGAAATTTTTTGCTCTTTATGCAATTTAAGGTCATCTAGAAGATCCGAAAATTAAAGACTGCCATTTGGTGCCTATGAATAGTGGCAGACCCAAGATTTCTACGCATCAGGATTCCAAATCATATGTTTTTTTACATTAGTAAGAAAAAAAATATAATCCAAATATATTTGCTAGTACTATCTAGTTCTGAGAATGACACAAATCACGTGTATATGCATAACTCAAATCATGTGTATACACATAACCAGGGCAGGCCCTAAACTTTTTGGGGCCCTAGGCCGGCTTAGATTTTGGGGTCCTTTATAATTTTGTTGTAATTTTTTTAAGAGGTAGTATTACGTACTGGAATTTTGAAAATAATTGTACAATCTTTTTTCCGATTTATGAAAGAGGACAATTTTAAACAATGATAGCTTGCTGTGTTTTTTGATTTAATTTATCATGGTGGAAAAATGTAAACCCATCACATGAAATATATCTGACAAAGAGGTTGTTATCTCTGTTATTTAACTGAAAATCAAACTAATCAAATATCTATTGTACTCTCAAATAAATAACATACTTACCAACAAAAAGTATTGTTTGAAAGCTCCAAAAAAAATATAATTGTTCTTGCCAACGAAAAGAATTTTTTGAAAGCTCAAAAAATTAATTTTCTTGATGTAATTCAAGTTAACAGTAGGACTAAGGGAAACTTTTGTAGAGTAAGAAGGAAAAATAATTAAGGTTTGAAATAAAATAAAAAATTAATATGACGCGAGAGAAACCAATTCACATTCACAAGAAAAAAAAGTTTGGGCGAAGTTCAAAAATGCATGTACGGAGGTTTAAACCATGGACCACAAACACTTAATAAAGAAAGAATTGCCACTAGACCATTCAAATTATGCTGTACAAATTCCACTAACTATATTTATATATACAAACTTAATCCTAAAATGAACCCCCATTTTGACCTTTTTTTGAAGGCCCAAGGCCCGAGCCTCTTGGGCCTTGCCCAAGGGCCGGCCCTGCACATAACTGTCATTCAATATTATACCCATGATCTAAAGAATGGTTGATAACTTTTGAAATTTTAGTTGGTATTTTTATACATACATAGGAACTTTATGAAAAAAAATTCCCTCGAGAGACTTGCAGGGGCAATCCTAGAGAACCTTTTCACATTAAACTCAAAAACTAGTACACCCTCTATCCTTTTTTAAGTTTTCATTACGGTTCTGCATATCATTTTTAATGGCTTATATCTCTTCACGTATATTATGTACTTTATGTTTTTAAAATCACTATTTTATAGAAATAATTAAGATCTATCAAACAAAATTCACATTGCATATTTAACAATATATATATTGAGAGATGTAGACAATTGAAAATGTCACGCAGAATCGTAGTGGACATTTAAAAAGGAACAGAGGAAGTATAATTAATGAAAATGTTTGGAGTTGTGCAAGGGTTCGAATACCCCTAGCAGCCTGTGTCCGCCCCTGCTCATGACCTATTTGTTCCATTATAAAGTCTTATGTTGAAAACCTCTCACGTGTTATCAACTTTTTTGGACTATTAACTCCTTCGGAGTTGATCCACACACAATTTTGGTTCGTCTTTCATTAGGCTTTCAGTAGGTGGGTGATGGGATTGCACCTCCGAATTAATTAAAGTGTGCATATGCTAAACCGGACATATGAGTTATTAAAAAAATCAAGTTGAGTTCCAAAATGGCTTACATTAGCCTCAATTCTGATCCTTCACTCTCTTTTAGTGAGTATAGAACTCAGTTTATTGACCCCAACACCCTCGCAGGACGCTGCTTTTATCAGGGTTTTGTTTGTTTGTGGCAATCGGTCCACGCGTCGAGTGGGTGGAGTTCATGAGCAGCGGCGGAGGACGTTGTCACGAATCTTATTGGACGGCAGCCGAGGGTTTTACGGTTTATTAATACGCGTGGCATCCTGGTTTCAGAGGGAAATGAACGCCATTGGATATTTTTCCGTCGTCATGCGGCAAGGAGAGGTGCCAACGAATCGAGGTGAATCGAGCTTTAGAGTGTTCAAACTTAACTCGTTTAAAATTATGCAAAAACTTGTGTCCAAACATTCGAACTTGAGCTCTTAATTTGAGTATCCAAAGAGCATTCATAAATGAGTTGAGCTTATCTAGGCAAGTTGAGCTACGATTAACTCGGGCTCAATTCATTTCCTAAGCAAGCAAAAAATTTGGTTCGAACTTGACTCAATTAGTAAACGAACTAAGTCGAGCCGAGAACTTGAAAATTTGAAATTCGAGCCGCTTACGAACAACTTGGTTCTTTTACAGCCCTATATGCAAGGTTGCCCTTTTACATGGTGCCCAAGAGAGTATTTAGTCTTCGAGGGGCTGATTATTATTATTATTATTATTATTTTTCAGAATGAGATAAGTTTGATTCAATGGATTCGATTTGATATTGTATAGAAATGCATGGCACCGAATCGATGCAACAACAATTTTGACTATTTAAGCTTAAAAATAGTAAAGTCATTTGACACTTTCGAGTGAACTTGCTCTTACAGATCTCATAGAGATATTGGGTCGGGGTTCGGGTAAATACCCAAGGCACGTAATAATCTCTCCGCTAATATAATTAAGTAGTACAACCACAACTTGAATATAAATCATGTTCAATACGCTCCCCTTTCATTGATAAACAAAAGTTTGGACCTACCAGAATGATTTCAACTATATCAGAAGGTACATAATAATAAGATAAATAAGAGTATTATTCACCTTGTTAGGTGGTGAACGAAATTGGGTTCCTACACAAAAGTGATCTTATCTCTACCCTAATAAAATGTGGAGTAATCATGATTCTTAATGGTAATGGCCCCGCACCATTTCCGACAAACAAGGTTTGATAACATTGTTTACCCTTCTTGGAGTGGGTGATCAAAATGGAACACCCCCAAATTAAACTTTGAGGAAAAGTTACACAAGATCTCTCTCTCTCTCTCCCTCTCTCTAATCCTAACCATCGCGCTTCTTTGTTTCTCCATCCTCGACCTTGCCCTAGGGTTTCCACCCTAAAATAGGTGGCGGGAGGGGAGGTAATCTCCCCTATAGAGTTTTTCTCTCTGTCGGCCTCCGATCGGAATCTCTTATCCCCTCCTTTCATCACTCTCCATCCTCATCCTCCCCTCATGCCTCCCGACGCCTTAGCCTCCCTAGTTCCTCTACCGTCGGACCTCCTCCATCATATTCACCGTTCATCGGTGACTCTCGTCTCTGGTGGTGCGGTTCAGATGTGTGGCTGTGGGTGCAGAGCTTTTGTGCATGATTGGGTCGCCGGAGTTGGAGATCTATGTTGGTGGATGATGATGACGAGATTTTTTTTTCTTTTCATTTTCTTGTTGGTTTGCGATCCTTTGGTTCTTCTTCTCCCATTTGTGGAGGTTTTCTCTCTGGTTTCCTGCCGTGAGTTTTCTCCTGACTGGGTTTCTCCCAGTTGGGTTGTTTTGAATTGTTTCTTATTTCTGCAAGAAAATGTTTAGTTGGTTTAGGATATAGTCTGTGAGATTAATCCTTGCTGTCTTGGTTACTTGGTCCTTTGTCTAAGGACGAGTTTTCATCTTGATGTAATTTTTTGTTAGAGTTATAATATCATCTGTTATCTATCGGCAAAAAAAAAAAATTTAAACATTAAGGAGTAGTTGATTTGGAGTAAGAATTTGGTGTCCCTGTCTTTATTTCGGAGAAAAAAAGAAAAGGACATCATAAATCATAGTATCTGGTTACGTGACTGGCTAACCGCGATTGATATTAATTGGATGAGTATGCAACCGAGCTAGAGCAGTATGCCAATTTGGAGAAGGTTGGAGAATCTCCAGCTTTTACTCAGATTTGGATGAAAATTTGAGTAAAGAAGTTTCTAGTTAGTATGAGCATCTCTAGCCCTTAACTCATATTTCAAACCCTAATTGCAGTACACTGTCGTCGTCCTCTGCTCACCGCCTCCGGAATTGCAAAAACTTAGGGCTCTCTGATCTCCATCTCCCCCTCTTTCAACCTCTCTCTCCCTCTCTCTCTCAATGTGTGTGTGTGTCTCTCTCTGTGACCACCACAAACTACTATTGTCGATTTTCGTAGCCTCTCGATCTGGATTCGCTCCCCTTGCCGGAGTTGCCAATGACGATAAACTCCTTCCGGCAACAAGCACCACCACAAAGTATGTAGCTGTTTAAAATTTGGTATTGGTTTTTAAGTCTCCCTTAATTAATTTGATTAAAAAAATGAGTAAAATTCAAATTGGTATGAGTGTGGATAAAGAATTGGAGCTGGTTTTTCGGAGGGTTTGGGTTAGGGCTAGAGATGCTCTGTTAGAATCGAAACACACACGCACGATTTACGAGTACAAAACAGTAAAGAAATTGACATAGCAATATACGTGGTTCTTCAAAACCGGATACGTTCACGGGAGCGAGAGAGCATTCTTTTATTGATGATCACAGTACATAGGGTTTTACAATAGAGCATATTTATACCTCCTCTATTTCAACACACCATAGTTCTCTCTGTTCCATTCCGCTTCGTTGCTCTTCCCTCCACTCCATTAGGCCCGCAATTGGTCCTTATTGTAGAACTTCTCGGTACCTCTCATTTATGAGCCACAATTCTACACATGCTCTTAGGATTATTGAGAAAGTGGTGCAATGAAAGCATAAGGGCAAGACTTTTGGCCTAGTGGAAGCCCCAAGGATTGTGACTTCGTGATATTGGCTTAAGATTTAGGAATTTGTTTTTTCCTAAGGTCGTAGATTTGATTCTCTTTACGAACGGCTCTTAGAACTATCTCACTCCACGTGCACGCATGTGAAATGATTGTGAGATGGGCCTTAGGAATTAGTTCAAGAGGCGCAAGTTGGCTCTAGACACTCTGCATTACAAAAAAAAAAATGCAAGGCCGTTTTTAGAAGAATGCTACAGTTAGGAATTAGTAACTACTTAAATCTATTTTTAGCTAAAACTAATATTAGTGGGATAATTTATACAATTTATGAAAAGACAAATTAGAGCAATCTCTTAAGTTATAGTAGGTGAAAAAGGGCATGTTTCAAACTCAAGCAATGTTACTGACATCGCATTTTTTACTTTATAAATACAAGTGTGGAGCCCACCATAATTAAGTTTATGGAGTAAAAAATACGTACGTTGTTATAATTGGACTTGAACTAGCTCCATCATCCGTGTCGGCCCCGATGTTTGAGTTGTTCAAGCCCAACCTCAAGTTTGGTTGCCCGCTTATTATTAAGTCATAAAAAATTAATAAAAAAATATAAGGCAAAAAAATCAAGGTCACAGTGTGCTTTTAGTTTGAATTCTATCAAAAATTTAAATTAAAAATGAAATTTGGGTTATAGTGGTTTATGATTTAGCATGATTCGATTCAAAAAAAAATTGATGGGTTTCTATTTATTTTATTTATTTATTTTGATCATTGTTCTATATTTAATGATTAATTGAAAAAAAGAAATATTACGGAGCAACTTGAAAAAATACAAACCTGACTTAAAAAATGGTTAAGTTCTATGTATACATTATATACATATGGATGTATATTTTTCATATTTGCATACATCACTATGTGAATGGGAATGCAAGTAGTTATTTTTTTCTTTTTTTGGAGGAGTTTGCTATGCCGTTAAGGTTCTTATTTTTTGTTTTATGAGATAGCTCATTCTCTCACAATATATCACATTTAATTCAAAAAAATAAATATTTATTTTAGTGAGTGGAACACACCCTAATTAGTGATGTAGAAGAAGTATCTCCCAAAATAAAAAATGGACACCAACAACAAATGTCCTTTCACTTCTGGACAATTAAAAAGAGAGAGAGTGAAAAATGGGTGCACAGCAGTCAACGGAGAGAGATAGAGAGAGATATTTTAAAGGAAAAGACGAAAAAATGAAATTTCAATGTTGGGCACAGGAATTGAACCTGGGCGCACCACCAAAATATGAGGGAACTTAAGTATGCCCAACTAACCAATAAACCTACATAATCTTTCATGTTGTATTTGTGTCCAGATAAAAATATATATGTATTTATATTTACATGAATTTTTTTTTTTTTTGAATTGTCTTAGCCCGGGGGTTGTCCAAGCCGACGAGCTTGCGGGATTATCCTGGGGCCGGCCCTGTCTCTCATTACAACGATATGACTTGTCAAGGCAAAAGTGGACGGAGAGATTCCTCATACACACCAATTTGGTCTTCAACATTTACTTTGTTGTTTCCTTAAATTATAACGTTCTTGCTATTATCAGCCCACTTGATTGACGATAAACATATTAGAAGACGAGAAAAATACGTATTTTGTATACTTTTTATACCCTTTAATATATATTCACATACTCACTATTATCAGTCCATTGAGCTGATTTTAGAATTTTTCAAATTATAATACTAGTAAGGCAAATTATTCAAATGGTCCCTGTAGTTTTGTCTTTATGTCACTTTGGTCCCTCTATTTTTAATTGGCTCGATTTTAACCCTACAGTTATGATTTTGTGCCAATCAAGTACAATTGATAGCTTCTATAGTTCTATTTGCTCCTACTAACGGACTAATTGCAGAAACTACACTTTGAACCCTTGTAATTTGAGTTTGTGTGAATTACCTCCTTGTCATTTTCAAAACTAGCACATGACCCAATGTGATTTATGTACTAATAGTGCACGTTTCATTTGTTAATGCTCATTTAAAAAAAAAAACCGTTAATACTAAATATAAAAGACAATATTATCCTTCTTAACTAATTTTTTTTGTCTTTCCTCCCCTGTCCACTCATCTAAGAACATATCCTTTAATGGATTATGTATATAGAAGATGGGGAGGGATCTAAGGACAAAGAATTTGCCAAAACAATAGACATTAAATCCTAGCCATTAAAATGGATGGTTGAGATTAAAAAATAAAAGACACATTCTATCTTTTCCCCACCAACTCACGTGTTCTCCTCTCTTATCTCTCTCTCTCTCTCTCTCTCTCAATTTTAAATCTTAAAATGTACATAACTTTTTTTTACAAATTCAATTTTTATAAATTTTATATTTCTGAAATTTACTTGAAAAACTCTACAAAATGAGATCCATAATGAATGTAAAATTATGTAAAATCAATTTTTTAATTTTTCCATGTGACAATTTTTTGGGATCATGTAGAGGAATTTGTTGGAAAAATTATTTTTAATATGTTCTCAATATTCCTAATTTTTTTCCATAAGAATAAATGAAAAAGTAACAGTAAAAGAGAGAACTATATAAGGTTCTATTTTCAGGAAACAAACCAAGAAAATAATATCCTCAAGAAGTGAAAATTACTTCAAATCCTGAGGGATTTTGAGATTGCAAAAAAATTAATAGAACACGTTAAGATTGTACATGCACCCGTACAAAACATGCATATCTACATGGAAGATGAGCTGATTCTCTTGTACCCAAAGAACAAAGTGTCTCAAAATTCCTTACAGAAATACCAATGAATAGAAGTTATCACATAACCATGAAATTGAGATACATATTTCTCAATTCTCATTACTTTGACAGTGGCAATTTTGGCTGATACAATCAAGAGGAAGCTCGTGCACAAACAAAAAATATTCACACCAAATCTCAATCATCCCCCTAATTTCAACCACATCCAACATATATACTAATCCAGTGGCGGCTCCACAATTTTTTGATAGGGTGTTCAGAAATTACTTTAATTGCTCGTCAAAAAACATACTATAACTTCTATTCTAAAAAATTAACTTCGAGGCGAAATGAAAACTTAAAAATATATACTATTTTTTTTAACAAAAATTTAATTTTTTTGAAAGTTGGATTTTGGAGTAGACAATGTTTCAAGAATGGAGGGGGTAAAATTTTAGAGTTGTCCTAAATGAGTTTTTATATTTTGTGTCAACGTTTAACTAGTGTATTAATCTACTAAAATCCTTGTGAAAGAAATTGTAGCGAGACGTTGGGGTTGACCTCGAAGATATGTTCTTTAGGATAACATGATGAGATTTTCTTTCGTTGTCTTGAATTCGAAGGAATATTATTCAAGTTAATAAGATTTACAACATAGTTGAATTTTATTTAAAACTTTGTCCGTAATTTTATAAGCTAACTAGACCAAAAAAATATTATTGTCATGAATGCAAAATTAACACATTTAAACCATCAACAATAAGGATGAAAAGAGAACGCATAGCATAATACTTGCACCAATAGATTCTTATTTTCACTTTGTTTTACAAGTTTTTTATTATGATTATCAACTTTATTTGATGTAATGTTGTAACGCTCCGCTGTTTTCTAAAAATATACTCCAAAATACACTATATTTCAAACACTTCTAGACCCTTAATTTCACCATAAATAAATTACATCACCGAAAAAAAACTTAAGCTGCCTTCTAAATAATCTTTTAGATGCTCCAAAATTATCAAATCTTCCAAGACCTCTCCATATTAATCCTTAAATGCTCTGATTCAATTTCCACTAATTCGGCTCCACACCTGAAAAAGAAATTATCCAGAAAGTATACGATACAACAGAATAACAAAGCTCATAAGTGGAATCAATTAACGATAATTGACCATCAAGTCGAAGCAACAATCACAAAGGACCTCATACCATATCATTCTCAGTACATGACCAGTGACACTCCCCCAATACCTTCCTCACCGAGTCAACCTCGACCCATTCTGGCTATTGGATAGGCTATTGGTGCATGAGTTCACTCGATTCCTGTACTAAACAATTCCATAATATTCATCCAACAATATTATATTCGATACCAATTATTCCACTTTTCAATGATATCCACAATATTGAACAAAGATCACGAGATAATCAAAGGAGTACAAAGATGAGATTGAAGAGAGGATTCCAGAAGTAGGAAGCATATCGTATACTACCCGGATTACCTCAAATATGACCGGCCGTTTTGTCCATGAATCAATGCCTTAAAAATATTTCTCCATACCAATATCCACCCTTCAAACATCACTAACTATTTATAAACTTCCAAGATTTTTCCCTCTTCTCTTTTTCTTTCTCTTTCTCTTTCTCTCCCTCTCCCTCTCCCTCTCCCTCTCTCCCCTCTCTCTCTCCCTCTCTCTCTCTCTCTCTTCCTTTATTTCCTTGGTGGTGTGTGTGAAGAGGAGTGGGGGAATGAAGCTTATTTATACTCAATGAAGAAGAATCTAGAGCATATCTAGAGAATCAAATCATATCTAAATCGTAATCTTACAATATCTAAACATAATCTTACAATATCTAATAATATCCAATAATATCCAAACAAATCTAATTATATCTTATCATATCTAATAAAATCTTATCATATCTAATAAAATCCAACTTTATCTAATAATATCTAATCAAATCTTATATAATCTAACAAAATCTAATCTAATCCAATCTTATCCTAGATTTTTAGGATTATGAAGTAGGGCTAGGGTTCTCCTAGAAAGTCTAGCTAGGTTAAGATTTATCAATTAAAAATACTTTAATAAAATATTTAATTTTATTCAGAAAAATATTGACCTGAGATTCTGGTCATTACAAATGTGTTAGGTGTTTAAATATGAATTACCTGGATTGATGGATTGTAAATTGAATTGTGATAAAGTGTTCAATTAGTTTTGGGTTAGGTGTTCAATTTTTTTAGAATTGAGTGTTATTGATATTTACGATGGGCATTCAAAGAAAGGCTAGCCCATAATTTTCACATGTATTCTAAGCAAAAAAAATTTGTTTGAGTATTCAGTTGACCATGGAACACTCCATGTGGAGCAGCCTCTGTACTACTAATCAACAAGTTTTTTTTCTTTAATCAACTGAACTGCAAAGACCCACATGTAAAGGGTGAGATCCTAATAAAGTGTCCGTCTATTTCTCTTAGAAGATCTGCAAAATCCTTTCATTTGAAAAGACAAAAACTCACTTGTTCTCGTTGCAAGTAAATAGCACTCCACCATCTTTGCAAACAAAGCAAAAATCCTCACAGATCTCTTCCTTGTTTACTGTCCTCTTCCTTGTTTACTGTCCTCTTCCTTGTCTCCTTCATAACGTCCTCCTTCGAGAAAAACCTAGCATGCAATTTGAGACCAACCCACGTCCTCAAATCCCAAATATTGCTGGAAAATCCAAAAAAAAAAAAAAAACAGCAAAACAATGTGAATCATTAAATGACCGCCAAAAACTATTACTGCAATGCTTCATCCACTACTGGCATTTGTGATTTTACATTTCATAACATAATTAGCTAGAGCATCAAGAAGATCAAGCAAGTTTTGGAATTACCATCTTCTCATTAAGTCATCTCTTGGTCACTATCAGAATATTGTGTTTCCTCTTCTAAGGCTGTAGAAGTGGATTGACAATTAGTAAAAAAAAATAAGAATACCAATGTCAAATAAATAACAACATTAATACAAGGAAAATTGTAGTTCACTTACCTTTATGAGTTTTACTCATCGGATTTGAAGGACAAGTTCTCTTATTATGTCCTAACTTATTGCATAAGTGACACTTTCTTTTCTTCTTGTTTAATACCAACTCAATACCACTTTTCAATCTTCCGGAGTGTATAATAGGATCTTTTTCCTTCACATCTTTTTTCCTACCCTTGGTTTGTAAGATGTTCGGATCCAAAAGCAATATTTGAGAAGGCTCGATAGAATCTAAATCATCTTTTTCATGACAAACATCGATTGGAGGCACAAACATCACTGTCTCTATAGATTCGACTCCGGACTTACCGGATATTGTGCTACGTCGTCTCAGCCTACGCTTCAGGTAACCCATTATTTTAGGTCTAGGAATTGGTCAAGCAGAATCAATTATTCTAAATTTGTTGGCTTTTTGCCTCCATCATGGAAGAATAAAATGGTCCGATATTGCATCAATGTCTAGCCGGGCAAACACTTTCAAAATGTGCGTCCACAATATACCAATAAACTCAAAATTTTGGCATTCACACACACCCTCATATGTTTGCAAATCCAATGTCACCGTAAACTTTTTAACTTCATGTTCTTTTGACTTCACTATGAATGATTGAAATCCATTGGGATTTCCCACCTCTTCAACTTTGTAATGGAAGACTCCACTCATTTCATCCTTGAACTTGTTGAAGACGTTTCTAGTATAAATTTTTGCCGCATGTTTCAACAAAAATTCATTATCATTCACAATCCGAAACTTATGTTCAGACTCAAAATCTTCATCATTTTCCCTTTTCACAATCCTCTTCAAGGCTTGGTCATACTTGATTACAAACTCTTTAAGATTTGTCGTCGAGGTAACAAAACCATCAAAAAATGAATTGACACCCTCACTATGACCAATAGTATTCATACCAGTAAAGAATGTGCCACGATTATAAACGGATACCCATGACTCACGAATATCATACAATTGTTGAAACCATTCATTGCTCTCCAACCCATTCTCCTTCATCAATTCCATCCATCTCTTTTCAAAATCTTCTTTCCTATATGTTGCCCAAATAAGAAAAAAAAATCTAACAGTGGCGAGACTATATAAGTTGGGAATAATTTTTTTTCACATATATAATAATTGCGTTTTCTAAAATTCTTGTCGTGGCGGCCGCCGCCACTAGACCTCTCCTAGTCCCATTTTTGACTCCGTGGGTCTCTACTACCACATATTCACGTGAGGTTTATACGAGTTATTATTCAATGCTCCGGGGCAATGAATAATATTTTGGTTTATACACATTGGTCAGCTTTCAATAAATACGTGGTTGGTGGAGGCCAAGAGCAATTAATAATGGGATTTGATAAGGTCCATGAACTCTATTCATTAATGAAAGGATCATGAACAGTCCAGATTTAACCCCTATACAGTGGTGGCTCCAGAAAATATTTGATAGAGTATTTAAAAAAATCTTAATCTCCACCGACTCTGTTTAACAAGATTAAAATATTAGTATAAATATGGGTTACTAGGTGTTCAAATGTGAATTTTTTTTATAACTCAAGTATCTGGCTCAGCGTACGCGGATCTCGATTAATCACGTTGCTTAATTTCACCGCGTACTTTCAAAGAGCCCCATTAAAGCTGGAAAAAGTGTTCGAATCTGAGTTGATTTGTGACTCTCTCAAGTTGACGAGTGTTCAAACTTTGTTTGATTGAGTGTTCGAAGTAGGGATAAAATGAAAATACATGCTACTCAATGTACCCTAGAAAATTTATAGGGTGTTCAAGTAAGTACCCAAGCTCTAACGTGGAGCAGCCTCTACCTCTATAATTCTTTGGTGGACACTTTTATGGATAAAGTTAACAGAGTCTAACATTTTCCATTAATAATTTCTCCACGGTGGAGCTGTTGACTTTTTTTTTGGAAAAAGCAAAGCAAGTGGTGAAGTGATTATTTTTATCAGAATTAAACTCGATTTATATATAAAAGAAAATACAGTACAATAAAAACGGAGAATATTGGTTTGAAAGTACAGAAAATAAAAAATAAAATAAAATACACCAAAAAAAAATCGTTCGAAATCAAGATGTCGGAGTCGGACCTGTCAATCACACCCATAAAAAAGAGTTGGAGTGATCAAGTATGAACACAAAATAAACTCTCCTAAATGGACACTACCGTCGACGGAGTGGCCAAGTTAGGGTAAATTTCACTGACCTCCCCTGAGGTTTCTGACAAAAGCAGGAACCTCCCCTGTGGTTTCTGAAATTGCACTGCACTCCCTTGCTTTTGAAACTATTCTTTGACTACACCCTTCTGTTATTTTTCCATTGGAAACCTAACAGAAATTAGTGATGTCATCATATTTTTATTTACTAAATCCCTAAACTACCCTTAACCAAGTCAAACGTAACCACCTCTCCCTTCCATTACGCGTATCCTTTATCTCTCTCCAACCTCACCTAGGAGAAATTATTTGTTGCCCTTGGGGCACCACACAAGTGGTGCCTTCCACCAATTAGAATTTGCCCAACAGAATTTGTGTCAGACTTCTGCCAGTAAGGAGAAATTATTTGTTGCACAAACGGATTAAAATTTAAACTTGGAACACCGACACACGTTTTTCTCTCCTACTGCACACAGCCTTCTCTAAAATTAATTAAGTGCTCCAAATTTCAATCTGTTTGAATGGGTGAGAATATTTTATTTTTTTGATTATTTAGTTCTAAAATGTCATAATTAAATTTTGACTATAGGGCTCTCGTTGATTAACCCTAAGAAAGTTGTAGAATCAAATATCTTTTAGGACTAACCAACGAGAGTCCTAGAGTCAAAATTTAATTATGACCCTTTAGAATTAAATAATTAGAAAAATAAAATCTTCTCACCCATTCAAACGGATTGAAATTTGGAACACTTAATTTTTCAACCTACAGTTTATATATTAAAAAATATGGTTAAAAAATTAAATGTTTCGAATTTCAATCTGTTTGAATGGATGAAAAGATTTTATTTTTCTAATCATTTAATTCTAAAGGGTCATAATTAAATTTTGACTATAGGGCTCTCGTTGGTTAGTCCTAAGAGATATTTGATTCTATGACTTTCTTAGGGTTAATCAACGAGAGCCCTATAGTCAAAATTTAATTATGACCCTTTAGAATTAAATGATTAGAAAAATAAAATCTTCTCACCCATTCAAACGGATTGAAATTCGGAGCACTTAATTTTTTAACCATATTTTTTAATATATAAACTGCAGGTTGAAAAATTAAGTGTTCCAAATTTCAATCCGTTTGAATGGATGAGAAGATTTTATTTTTTTAATTATTTAATTCTAAAGGGTCATAATTAAATTTTGACTATAGGGCTCTCGTTGGTTAGTCCTAAGAGATATTTAATTATGACCTCTAAGAATTAAATGATCAAAAAAATAATATATTCTCACCCATTCAAACGGATTGAAATTTGGAACACTTAATTTATTTTAAAGAGAAGGCTGTGTGTAGTGGGAAAGAAAAACATGTGTCAGTGTTCCAAATTTAAATTTTATTTTGATTAAGGTATTATATACCATGCTTCTCGTAGCCTCTTTAATTGGACACCAAAAAATAAAAATCGGCTATTTTTATTTATGAGTATTTTTTCGTCATTTGTTAAACCTAATCTACTCTATTCTAGTGGACTTGGAAAAGAGGATGGATGTTTACGGGAATCGAATTCTGTCCATGTGCATGAGAGTATAAAGGAGGCATCAATTGTACTCCACTCCACTTGACGAGAAAGAAAATTTGAAGACCGAAAATTAGTGAGAGAGAGAGAGAGAGAGAGAGAGATGGGTGAGGCAGCAAGGTTGGTGAGGATGGTGAAGCTTACTATTGATATCAGGTGGGTATTGCCATAGACATGGCTGCGATAATAAAAGGAGGTGCAATTTGGAAAATGTGAGGATACTGAAAACTTTCTCATAGTTTATGCTTTCTTTGGAAGGACATTTTGGTCATTTAATAGCTAGAGTTAACGCCATCCTGTCCAAGATAACGAAAGGGGGGAATTTAGAGAATAGTTTCGAAAGCAAGGGAGTGCAGTGCAATTTCAGAAACCACAAGGGAGGTTTCTGCTTTTGTCAGAAACCTCAGGGGAGGTCAATGAAATTTACCCGGCCAAGTTACTATTGATGGATTGCCCTCCTTCTCGTTTTCTCCATGCTGCTTTCTTTTGGGTTTTTTTTTCCACCGACACTGGAAAATTGTTGTGCGAAAGTACTACTCCCCCTCCCTCATTTGCTTTCTCTTTTTTTTTTTTAATACTCCTATGTTCCAAAATGTTTGTCTAATTAAAGATGTACTCTATTGATTAAAATAAGTACTTAGAATAGGTTTGAATTAAAAAGTTAGGTAATTTATTTTTGTCATTATTCAATTTTTTTTTTTTGCATTTGTTTTGGGTTAAATTTTTGTGACTTCTTAATTCATCTCGTTGAGAGGAATCGAAAAAGTAAAAAAGGTATGATAGAAATTCATAATTTTTTGAATAAAGACAAAAATGAGTAAAAAATGTAACCTTTTTTTTTACTTTTTTTTCTTTTTTAAAAAATTATGAGTTTTGACCAAAATTTTAAACTTTTTCGTTTCCTCTTGTCAAGACAAATCAACAAGTCACAAAAAGTTTGACACAAAACTAAAAAAATGCAAATTTTTTTTAAATAAAGACAAAAAATAAATTACTATTTGACTTTAAAAACTAAATCCACCTTATTTTTTAAAATAAAAATAATGTATTGTGAATGAATGACTTATCTGGTAAAACGAAAAATAAATATTGAAAAGATAAGAAACACAATAGGACCCAAGCCTATAAGTTAAGTTCCACAAGTGTCCCTTTTACCCTTTGACCCAGTTCGTTTTGGAAATTTGTATTTAAATTTGTCGGTAACAAGTGTAGATAAAAATAGAGTAATGATTGAAAATAGGGGTAATGATATTTCGTTCACTCCGATATAAGGAATAACGCCCCAAGTGTAGGGCTTAATACGTCATTTTGAAGCATAATAATCTAGAAGACCGGGATCGTACTCACGAGAATAATTAATGCGACTTGGTTGGATTTGCAGATGCAAGCAAGGGCTTTTAGCTTTTAGGTAGCAAACTTTGTTTTACTTTGTGGTGGAAATAAAAAAGACTAAATTAAAATCGAATAAACTAGTATAAAAAAGCATGTTAGGTTTAGGAATAAATTAACACCCACGACTCAAGTCTAATTACATTTCTCACCCAAATACACGATTTAAGATACTCAACCAAAATTCTTAACCCGGAAGATAGAATGGTTTGATTACCAAGCTAGCTCTAAAATTTATTTAGCAAATGCTACGTGCGACAGAGCTTCAAGCATCATATGTGGTAAATAGGCGATACTCTTACCTACACATGATCAAGAAGGTTAACACTTTAGCAATTTGACAAACAAATCCGAACCCCACATCAATTTTCGAACCAAAGATTCAAATTTTATGGTGAAAAACGCAATTTTAATCAAGCCATGAGGTGCTAATCACCCCATGACCTAACCTGAGAAAACTACTCATACATATCTTTAGAGATAAGAATAAACAAAAATCTACTTAGCATATTTGAAATAACAACACTTGAAGAAAACTAGATTAAACGATAGATCGGAGGAAAAACTACAAATTTTAATAAAGACAACAACAGCAAAACTAAACTAATTAAGGTAGAAAATTAAATATGAAGTGCTGAAAATGAAGAATAGTGAAGAACAATTCAAAAAGCAAGTAAATCATATTCTAGATCTAAAAATGGGTACATTTCTGTTCAAAACGTGTAAAGGTGACATAATGGGGTATTTATATTCCCCAAGGTTTGCGCACGAAATATCCCAAAGATACTCTGAAGATTCTACTCTAAAGGCCTCTGTATCGATATAATGGATTAGGTGGTACCGGTACCGAGCTTGATAACTGCTGTCGTTGAGGTCCTGCTAATGCACTCGATACCGATAGAAGAAAATAATAGGTACCGATACCAAGCTCTTTAGGTCCAGCTTCAGCTTCACAGCTCCCATCAGCTTTCACAGCACCCAATAGCTTTCACAGTATCTTATTTTCATTCTCTAAATTTAAGTAAATATTACATTTTAAACCTTTCTTTTACCTTTTCTTTTCTTTAATTTATTTAATGAAAATAAGGAAGTATCCCCTATTTGGAAACAATGGCATTACCAGAATTTTAATATTTCAATCCAATCAAAATGTTGACCCCTAGCTTTTAGTGTAAAATAGAAAATAACACACTTTTCTATCGAAGAAATGGCTCAAAACATGACCTTGTTGTTCGAATAAAACCTTGCAAATTTGAAGTTGCTCTTAGAAAAATTCAAGAATTAATTACCGTCATTTTGTTTATCTCGAAAATCAATATTTTTTCGAAAAATAATTTTTTTATACTTAGACAGATTTTCAGGGGCCGACAAGGTCTTTATTGGTTCCTTGGGTACTTCGACGCACTCGGGCCAACCATGACGTCAAAACATGCCTTATTCACATGATTTACCTAAAAACAATAAAAACATATCTTACGTGCAATATCAAATAAAAATGACTAATTTAACAACGAAATTAAACTAAACTAGAGATCTAACGCACCCTATTTGGCAATATCGGGTGTTTATCAGATAATGAGAGAGAAATAAAGAGAAAAAGGCTTTGTTTGGTTTGTATTTTGGTTTGGGTAATGATTGTAGAGAGAAATATGGGTAATAATTGAGAAATATAGATAATAATTGGAGACATATAGAGAGAAAAAGTTAAAGTAATAATTGAAAATAGTGGTAATGATTGGGAAGAGATATGAGTAATGATTAAAAACAAAAATGAAAGTGAAAGTTAAAAAGGAAACCGAACAAAGGCAAAATGAGAGTATTGATTGAAGATAAAAGTAATGAGTGGAGAGAGAAAAATATGATAATGATTAGAATTCAAAATTCAAAACCCTCAATCGAATGTCTTTCTGTTTTAAAAAAGGAAAATAATTTTGCTACTCATTTTCTTGTTAACGCCACTTTCCTGTAAGTATATTTTTGGTGTAAAAATACATCTGTAAGGAAGTGGCATTAACAAAAAAAGGAGTGACAAAATCAACAACCTTAAAAAATCATGTATCCAATAAGTGCACTCTCATTAAATTTCAAAAAAGTGAGGTATTTTTGGAATCCTAAAAACTTTTTGATAGTAGTAATCTTTGTGTTCCTTGAATAAATTGGAATCTCAAAATTAGACAAATAAATTGAAATTAAGGGAGTATTCATGTTTATTATTATTATTTTAATGAAATACTCCAATGAGTTTTGCAACAACAACATATAAACACACACGTGGGGTGTTTCTGGTAACAATTTGAGAAAAAAAATATAGGCATTTTTACCGTATCGAATTGCTCTAATCAATAAATTTTTACATTTTATCATTTCGTTCCCACTAACTAACAACTTGATAACTTCTTTCTCAATTATTTTTTCACTTACATACTCATCTACTATAACTTACTCTCTTCGACCTATAATATTTATCTGGTCCGCAAAACGGAGACGTAAAAATAATACTATTTTTGTAGGAAAAGTTGAAAAAAAATCAACAATTTACTAGATCTCAACGAGTTCTTTTAACTTATGAAAAAAATTTAAATTTTTTCTCGAAAGAAATACATTATTTTGTATAGTTCTCGTTTCGCAGACCGAACAAATATTATGAGACGGAAGGAGTATTCAAAAATTTTATCACAACTTATTTACTTTCAGAAACACATCTCATTCACATTATTTATGGGTTCACGCACTTCATATGTACTGGCCCACATGAGATGTGAGTGAGAGCCCGTTCCAGAACACCTTTTTAAAAAATAAGTACTTATTTCACATTTTTAAATTCAAACATAATGTAAATAAAAAATAATTTTTTAATTTTTTTTGCACCGTATAAAAGATTTCATCAAGATCTTTCAAACAAAATTCATATTACATATTTTTAAATTTCATTAAATCTATTATTTTTAAACTTAAAATTACCTTTTTAAAAAATAAATATTTAAAACTCGTTTCGGAATGTAGCCTGAGTATGCATAGAAGTGTTTGGGCTAGGTTTTAGAATTATTGATACTCCATCCCCTGCCATTCCATCACTGCCCATTTAAGCACTGTATCACCTGAAAAAGCTCTACACAAAGTGGAGCCTGTCTAATCTATGTCTATTGAAACACCCATCTGATCCCCCTTCTCTGAACCGACCAGAGCTCGATGGAGGACGACGGCGACCGGAGAAACTCTCCACCGCTGCCTTCCACCTACGTGACCCTGGTCCAACTCCAGCAGCGATGGCTCCAAGAGAAACTGCGAAAGCAGAAAGAGGAAGAGGAGAGGGAAGAACAAGAGCGCAAACAGAGGATGCAGAAAGAACAAGAAGATGAGGAAAAACGAAAGCGCCAAGAAGAAGAAGAACATCAACGAAAACAAAAACAAGCGAACCTCCAGAAAAGACCAGTCCAGTCGACCGCTACTTTCCATCGGCGAGATCATCGCCCGCCGTTGAAAAGTTCCGCGCAGTTTAGGGCGGTTGGGGTTAGCGATGGGGAATCAAAAATGACCGATGATTTGAAGCAGAAGAAGGAGGGATATAATGAGGGGAAGAATTGGAAAATGAAGGGAAAACCTAGGGCGGAGGAAGACCTAAGTGGAGGTAAGGACCAGTTGCTGCCTGAAGAAAAGGAGGATGTAGTGGATAAAATTCCTGTGGTTTCTACTGAAAGAGACGACTCTGAAAAGGAAAGGGTTACACGTAAATGGAAGAAATGGAGGAATAATAAGAGGGGGAAAGCTAGGGTAGAGGAAGACGTAGCCATTGGTAGGGAACGCTTGTCGTTAGAAAAGGAGGTTGAACCTGCTAAGAATGATGTTGTTCCAGTGGTTTCAACTGAAAGAAGGTGTGAAAAGGAAATTGGGGGGAAATGTGACGAGGGGGTTTCATCCAGTGGAGGGAAAAGAGGGAATGGGAAATATCGCATGGGTGTGAAAAATAAGGGGAATAATAAGAGGGTAGAGGAAGAAGACCCGATAAACATTGGTAGGGAGGAGATGTTGCCAAAAAAGGAGGTTGAAGCTGAGAAAGTTGCGGCGGTGGTTTCAACCGAACGAGAGGGTGGTGGATTAGAAGAGGGGAATGGGAAGAATTTGGTGGTGAATGGTAGTAGGGTTTGGCAGGAGAGAGTGGGGGGTACGGTGGTGGATCGGCCGGAGAGAGTTTTGGGCAAGTTTGGGGGTCTTTCGGTGAGAGGAGGAGGGTATGGGAGAAATGCCGGGAATGTGAATGGCGCTCCGAGGAGGTACGGGCGGGATTATGGGAGGGATAATAGCCGGAGACTGCAGAGGCCGAGGGATTCGAACTTGGTGTGGGTTAGAAAGGAGGAAGGGGACACTTCAGATGCCAATGTTGCCAGAGTTTGAAGCTCGGGTAATGCGGAATTTGTTGTTCTTTCAATGTGTTTTCTATTTGGGTAATGTTTTATCTTTGGTGACGTAACGCGGGTACTGTTATTGTTGACAATCGCTTTGTAGTGTAGTCAAGTTGTGTAACTATTATTAACATTGCGAATGAATAATGTGTTGGACGGTGTAGTGAAATTTAGTGGTTGTTTCCCTGGATGAAAGAGCTGAAAAGAGATTATGGTATCATGCAAAATGTCTAAAACTAGTTGAGGAAAACAGAAGATTCAGAAAAAGATCTTTTGCGGGGCAGCTGATGGAAGCTTTGTATTGAGGTAGTTGTATTCCTAGGGAAAAGATTATCGTGTTGTATGACATTTTTAGCCTGCACTTATCTTGGGGGCGTATTGTGGCAATGGCATTATGCTTTTAGTTGCCCTTGATCTTGTTACAAATTATTAGTTTTGATTAAATACAGTATACTGGTTTGGAGTAAACAATTGCTTAGTAATCAGCGCCAATTACCTGCTAATGCTTCAAACTACTTACTTTTTCTGCTGTTGATGTTACGTTTCACCAACTACAATAAGATGTGTGCTACACTAATTTGAAGCATTCGTGAATCATGGGGTTATGCGATACTGAATTCGATAAGAGTTATTTCACATTTTAAGAATTGAACTATGCATTCTAAAGAACTGGATTCATGATGTCGGTCTTACATTTCTCCACAGAATTTCAAGCCTCAAAATGTAAGTCTAATACAGAGTAACTTATCAGTGTTGTGGATACATCAGATGGTCTTTAGGAGTTTTCGTCAAAGAAACTCATGAACGGAGAAATCTAACATTCAAGTATGTTATGTTTCGTTCTGTGTAACCTATGCGAATTCCATGACAACAATGGCCCTCTTGTAGCCAAAAGGTGGCCGCAAATGTTATGAATCGTGTCCTGTGTCCTGCACAGCTTAGGTGTATTTTCAGGCTATTGAGTTATGTAAATTTTGCACATGCTGAAATGTGAAACAACAGGAGAAAGAAGCAAGAAATGATACAGTTGTAGGTCTAATAAAATAGGTAATGTCAGTTACACTTCAAGCTGGGCCAAAGGGTGCATACACCATCCATTGTTAATGTGGTGTACCAATAGAGCCTGCCTTTTCTTGTTCCACATCCCCAAACCCTGTCATTCTACGTACCAGTGACTCCTAATCCATATTCACCCTCAGTGGTTTGTGCTCACTGTGCTTGGGAGTAGATTCAAGTATACCCTTCTGGGATATGGTAGGACAATGGACACCTTATCCTTCTGGGATATGGTAGGATATTGGACATCTTATTGATCTAATAATTTTTGCTTTACATGTCATTCAAATAAAATAGTGTAAAGCAGATATTGTTGTTCATGCTCTCTCTCTCGCCTTCAGTGTGTAATTGTCGACGGCAAGAACAGTTCTAAAAGAAATGAGGACAGGTTTACCGCTTCTGGAATTCTACCAGGTTGATTAATAGTGTACCCTATAAGTTCAGCTTCTTTAGTCAGTAGTACATTGCATCCACTCTGATTGATTTATGCTCCATTGATTTGGGCCATTTGGCACAAATGTGGAGGAAATGTGTCTGGATCTATTCTCGTCTTTCCATACATTGTGTTGATACTGTATTTTGTTAAACTCCTCTTTGTTGAACATGCTGTCTCATCTTTGTATCTAAAGTGGAATAGGTTGGTATTCAGGTGTGCTGACGAAGGCTGGAGAGGCTAGGAGAAACCAGTACAGATGAGGCCCGAGGAAACCAGTTTTTGCAGAAAGGATTTCTTGTACATTTGTCTATCACTATTTCTGATGACTTCCATCGAGTTTCCTTTTGAAAATGGTTGATTGGAACAGAGATGTTAGTTGGGTGCCATGCAGAAAGGATTTTTTGTACATTTATCTATCACTGTTTCTGATGACTTCCATCGAGTTTCCTTTTGAAAATGGTGGATTGGAACAGAGATGTTAGTTGCGTGCCATTGGCACTGAGAATTGTAGAGAATTGACTTATGGGAATTGTACCATTATGCTCTACAGCTCAAAATTTATCTGTAGTGTCCATTTTGTTACCTTAATCTGTGGCATATAGTTTTGTGATGATATTAACTTGAACTTTCCTTGGTACCTATTGTCCTGGTTGATGTTTGCGCAGATTGAAACACACAACAGACACTGGCAGCTAATTTGTACAAAAGCCGTATGAAAAAGGATAAATTGATATCCTTCTTTGTCTCTGCTGTGATCTCAATATGATCTTCGGGGCATTGTTTCAATTGCAGATTATTTGTCTACGCTGCAAAAATGTCAGCCGGATAATATTTTGTTAGCTTTATAGAGTGTAAGGTCAATGTTGATAATGTTTCTTCTATCTTGGCCTTTGATAACTCAAAATTGTTGGGAAGTGTTGCCCAATCAGTTCTATGCATTACAGAAGTGTTTGAGCTTGGCAGAAGAAAGATGGCTGCATGGAATAAAGGATATGATATTTTATACATTTTATTTCATACCATGTTAGTAGAATTGTGGGTTAGGTAACTGATAGAGCTTACCGTTGAGAAATTTATCCGTTTATTTTGTGTATTTGGCCTTGTAAAAGAAATCAGAGAGGTCGACCCGGATGTGACGATCATCCTATCTGGGCGTGTCCAAAAGAGCCCTTGCCACGCCAGGAGCCGGGCAAGATGGTGGATAATTTTATCTGGTTTTGTTTTCACCTCGTTCTACTTGGTGGAGTGATCACTTGTTTTGGTTTTTTATTGTGGGCTATTTCCATTGGGGCAAAATTATTCCATTTATTTGCACCTTTTTAGGGGCTTTCCTTCCAACAATGTGGGAGATATAACGTGATGTTTATTTGAACTGTTTTGCTGTTGGTTGAATTCTAATCTGGTGTGTTTCTGGATTTAGTTTACTGGTTGAAATGTGATGGCATTTTACCCATCTACCTTTTGTGTCTGTTCATTGGTTCTTTTTTCCATACCCAGGGCATATAAACATTGTGTATTTAAATTGACGTGTACATAAAGGTATGCGTGTATATATCTGCTTTGGACTCATTTAGAGCTATGCTCTTCCTCAAGCGTCAACAATAAATATCACTATAAACATAGGATTGGGACTAGGGAATACACCTCAATAAAAATTTTGTGATCTTTCTAGTCAACTTACATTTTCGTTGTTACCCATTGAAACTTCTTCATGGGATCTCCAATCAAAAAGGTTGGGTGTCCATTGTGATGACTAATTTTTAGGCTTCAGTTCCAAACCCCTCGATGATTTTACGATTAGTCTGCACACAAATCTCTTGTATGCATATAGCATTTTACTTTTCCTTTCTAGCATGCCAATTTTCTGAGGAACTCATAATTTTAAGGACTCATCAAGCAAACATATTGTCCTTAATCCTTATATTTCCAACCGAGGCAGCACGTAAATTTTGGATCTATAGAATTTATCCAATTCTTTCAGCGAAAGTAACATCGATTCGAGGCAATGTAAAAAATGGACAAAGGATCCAGTTTTTTCACTGAAAGCAACATCGATTCGAGGCAACAATTGTTCTTTAGAACTAGTTTATAAAATTTGATCCATCTTAAATTGAGGCAACATCGAACCCAAATATGATAATGTCAACGAGGCAACAAATATTTTAGGATGATGGACTCATCAAATGATGAATCGGACCTTTAATGAACTGGGCCTTTATTTTGAACCGAAGCAACATACGAAGTATATTTTAGACCCATCATATAAACTTGGTCTAATACCATTCCAATGCTTTTTTGTCTTCTACTAGGAACTACATATAATGGCCAGTAGTCTCGCTAACCTACTAGGAACCACTTCCGTTGTTTACTCACACCAAACTTCCCGCTTTCATTTAGGGTCTTATAAATCATCGTTTCGCCTTATGTGGCCAGTGGTCTAAACCCCCACTAGGGAACCACTTATATTTTTTCCGATCTCATAAAATCGAAATGCATGCTTTCAAAGTTCTTCTATCATTGTGATCAATAGTCTTTATACCTACTAGAAATCACTATTTTTTTTCACATAACTAGTAGTCTAAACACCTATTAACCATCGTGTGTTTTTCTTATGTGGTAAGTAGTAGTGAACCACTTTTCTTTTTTTCCCCTCGTACAATGCCAATAGTCTTTTTACTGCTAGGAAAGCCTTGACAACGATTACACAATGCCTTCAAGAACAAAAGCTTTCTTTGTCTTTCTTGAACTCCCACATTTTAGCAAATTTTCTCAAATCATCATAATAGAAGGAGAATAACACCCATGTTCCAAACACTCGTAGAACAAAAAACAGATTTTTAAAATTTCATAACCCCACATCGATATTCAATCCAAATATAAAAAAAAAATTAAATGGGGAATGAATTTCAATGCTGTAACAATGAGTACGTATGACATGCTAGATCAAAATAGTATATTTGACGAGGCCCAGTTCCAGAAACATTCTTAAAAAATAAGCAGCAGCTTATTTCAGATTTTCAAATTCAAAAATAATGTAAATGAAAATTAATTTTTCAAATTTTTTTTGCATCGTATAAAAGATGTCATCGAGATCTTTCAAACTAAGATCCATATTGCATATTCTTAGATTTTAATAAGTCCATAATTTTTGAGCTTGAAATTGCCTTTCTTAAAAAATAAGAATTTTTTTATGGTTCTGGAACAGAGACGAAGACTAATCTCCATTAAACCTCCTTTGAGATTTAATGGGCAAAAACATGTACCCCACTAGCCAATCAGTAACCATTATTAGCAGAAATGGGTTAATGCGTATTTGCTACAAATTAATTAACAAAAATGAGCATTAAAATCTATTTTAAAAAAAACTATTTTTGCCTTTCCCATCAAACATAAAACTGCTCTACTTGATTGTAGCTTAATGCATCAATATTTTTGGTTTTCACCCGCTTATATAGTACTGGACCATTAACCTTTGTAACCGACGGACTACTACCAATTGTAGTAGCTATTGGAAAGCATACTAGCTAGGGACCGTACCACTTCTAGTGAAGTTAGTTGCTCATCTCCCTCTTCTCAGTGGTGACCAGGGTTAGAGTCTCACGGGAGGCGGATCCCCTGTGCTAATTCTAACACCCCCCACTAACCCCGCTGATGTATACAATGTTGACACACACACACACAAAAAAGTGTCCTATTTCATTTACTTCCCTTACTAATTTTGTGACGGCTTCTGCTAAACCATTTTGTCTTGAGTTAGTGATTAATTGGGAAAGATTGAATGGGGATTGTAGGTGTTATGAATGAGAGTAAGTGCCATGGGGGGTTACACCGGAGGAAAATGGGGATACGAGGAATATACAAGAAGAATGGGTATGAGCGGAACCGGCCCCTGTAGGGTAATGATTACAAAGTTGTAACTGCAGATTCCAGTTGATACTCTGCCAATAATTTTGCCATATCAACAAATCATTAACACTTTATTAAAAAAAATGTGATATCTTACATGGTTATTAGTACATAGTTTCTGTAACTGCCAAATTCCTATTTATATTTCCCACAGCATTGAGTAACAAGCGAATCACAAAGTTGGCTTTTAGTTCTTATTCCCCAGTAAGCATATCTGTGCTCCAGGAATGTCTACAGGTGATTGTGGCAATGGCGGCGGTGGCGGCTGCGAGTGTGGCTGCTGCTTGCGTCCACAATACGATGGAGGACATAAAGCCACACCCAGTGATGGAGCAGCTCCCTGGAGTCCAATATTGCATCAATAGTCCTCCTCCATTGCGTTCGTCTCTCTCCCTCTCGTCATATTTTATTTTTATTTTTGCGTTCTCACTTTTGTCCTACCTCATGTTGTTGCACTGTGTGATTTGTATTGAACGCGTATGTATGCCTACTTTGTTTTCGCCTTTGTCGTTTTGATCATTATACATCAATGACAATTCTGAATCATGAATGTTCGAGTTTTCGTTTGAGGTTTTTGGATACCAGCTATTCTTGTTTCTTTTTTTGGTCTTTTCAAAAATCAAGATGTAAATTTTTAACAATCAACTGCAATTCTAGTGATGAGTTTTTTTCCTCCCCAAATGCAGTGGAAGTTATAGTTCTGGGGTTCCAGCATTATCTAATGACTCTAGGTACCACTGTCTTGATTCCAAGTATGTTTGTAAATCAAATGGGAGGTAGTAATGTAAGCAATACATTCTCCTTTCTTCCATGCCATCTCTTTGGTTTCGTCTATTCTCGATCTAATAGAGTCTTTTCTTTCTTAACAGGTTGAGAAGGCTAAGGTGATACAGACCTTACTCTTCGTTTCAGGACTAAATACACTAACGCAGTCCTTATTTGGCACCCGACTTCCCTCAGTAATCGGTGGTTCATACGCATTCATTATTCCGATGACTTCGATTCTACATGCCGAAAGATATCATTTGTCATCTCCAGAGCCTTACGGAGATTACTGCACATATCATGTAGTCTTCTTCTCTTTCTTTAATTTTCAGTACATCTTAGCAATTCTTTGTTTTTCTGACTCTGGAATTTCGGGTGATTTTCAGAAGTTTGAAAGGACAATGAGAGGTATGCAGGGTGCTCTCATAGTGACCTCTTGTTTCCAGATGCTCATTGGCTTCTTAGGCGTGTGGAGAAATGTCGTAAGGTCATCATTCGAAATTGCAGCTTTGTTTGCAAAGCTTATTTAGAAATAAATTATTTGTTCATTCAGATAGTTTTTTTTGACATATGTGGGATAGTTTTTGTTTATATTTATTTTGGATCTCTTTTTCTTTTGTTTTAGGTTTCTTACCCCTCTTTCGATGGTTCCTCTCATGACTTTTACTGGACTTGGGCTGTATTATCTTGGTTTTTCAATGGTAAGATTAGTTGATCCTTCAGTACACTTTTCCTCTCTCTGATCCTGGTTTTTCCAGTTAAGACTTGATATTATCAAAAAAAAATTCCACTTATTCAATCTTTAATGCTGAAAATAAAGTAAAAGGCTCTTCTAAAGAGAATAAAATTGTAAGATCCAACTTATTTGTACAGATTATCATTCCCTTCCAACCCCACCTCCATAACTTAGCATTGTGATTTTGGACCTGAAAAATACTTTTCCGCAGGATTTGTTCTGTTACACTTGGGAATGTTTCATTCTATTTCCGAAGGTCAAATTTCGCTATTGAACAGTTTTCCCTTCTTTATTTTTTCTTTGTAGCTGGCAAAGTGTGTTGAACTTGGGCTCCCCGAGCTAATCCTAATGGTTATCATCTCACAGGCAAGTATTGTGGTTTGGCAACTGCTCAATGATGCATTTAAGGAAGTTTCTTGGTTTTTGTTTTAAAAACGTCTCCCTCTGAAGCAAGTAACCAATTTTCCGTAGCCAATGGAAATCTTTGTACGTAATGTTTTTGCAGTATCTTCCCCGTTATGCAAAAGAAAAAATAAAGAGGCGGGTGTGTGATCGATATTCACTTCTGTTCTCGGTTGCATTTGTATGGGGTTATGCACAAATTCTGACTTCAAGTGGTGCATATCATAACTCTTCTTCAGCCACTCAAGCTAGTTGTCGCACTGATCGCGCTGGCCTCATTACTGGAGCTCCTTGGTAATACCTCATATTCCTTGGTAAAACTTATTTGTGCCTTTTTGAGATCATAGATCCCATGAGGTTGTAATTATCATTACTTCAGAATTGGACACTTCTAAACTGTAGGGTTACAATTTAGAATTTTGTTTCTGAGTTCTCCTATTGTTTAAGTACTCTAACTAACAGTCACACTGTGTGCCGTGTCCCGTGTCTATGCTACATAGGTCACACGTATTCGTCAAATTCTTATAGAGACTTCTGTTGCTTACCATTTCTGATTACATACTCCTTATGTACGTTCCTCAAATTACTGCATACTCAGGTTATATATTCCTTATCCCTTCCAATGGGGAAGACCTACTTTTCAAGCCGGTGAAGCTTTCGCAATGATGGCTGCTTCTTTTGTTGCTTCTCTTGAGGTTTGCTCCTTACCAACTTTTTTTTATAGGATTCCTTCGCAATTAGATAGATTTGATTATGTCACCTTTATTACCTTTTTTTTTTCTTTTCCCCTCTCGCTCTCTCTCTCTGCAGTCTACTGGCACATTTCTTGCAACAGCAAGATATGGGAGTGCTACACCTGTTCCAGCTTCTGTTGTCAGCCGAGGTGTCGGCTGGCTGGTAATGTCTTGCTATAGCATGTTGCTTTTGAGCATGACCCCGTGCATACACTCGTACTGAGTTTAACTAGTTTCGTAGCGATCTGTTTGTTTCAGGGATTTGGGACTCTGCTGTCTGGTTTATTTGGTACCGTGACTGGTTGTACTGCATCAGTGTAATAAACTCGAACTTAGTCTCATTCTTGGATCCCATTATTTCTTTTCTCCTACGAATGTAGTTGGGTTCACGAAACCTATCAAACTGTAATCTGAGTTGTTCATGATGTATTACGCGTGCAGTGAAAATGCTGGTTTACTGGCAATGACAAGAGTAGGAAGCCGAAGAGTCGTTCAAGTATCAGCTGGGTTTATGATATTCTTCTCTTTATTAGGTTTGCGCGTTTCTTCCCATTTCCTACTAGCATTCTAACTTTTTGTTTCTGTATTTTCTTGCGAAAAATGGTAATTTCTACGTTACATTTCTTTTCTGAAAGATAAAATTAGCAGAAGGCAGTGAGTACTTGTTTTCAGCAGTTGTGTCAGACTTAGATCCTAGCTTAATTTGGCATCAAAAGCGCGGATGTTAGATGTTTCGAAATAATTTCTCATTGTACAAGTACTTGATCTATGGCGACACAGGAAAATTTGGGGCATTTTTCGCTTCAATACCTCTGCCAATTATAGCAGCTTTATACTGTTTCTTCTTCGGTTATGTATGTAAGTATCTTCTTCTCTTCAACCAAATCTATTATAACTGCTCAGCTAAGAAAAAAATAAATAGATATATTTGTGTTTCATGCAGCTTCCGCGGGCCTTGGCCTTCTCCAATATTGCAATTTGAATAGCTTCAGAACTAAGTTCATATTAGGCTTCTCTTTCTTCCTCGGACTCTCTGTACCGCAATACTTCCGGGAATATCAACTAAGTTCAGGAGCTAGTCCCGTTCACACGCATTCGAGATGGGTAAATTTCTCCTGGGGAAAAAGAAAATTGAGCAAATTCCATTTTTACTATTTACTAGCATTTCAAATTTTGACTATTTGCTTCACTTAAAACTGCAGTTCAATGACATGGTGACAGTCATCTTCACATCCCACGCCACGGTGGCTGTTTTGGTTGCTGTGATATTGGATTGCACACTTGTTCGTGAGGACGATGAGGGTGGAAAAGATAGCGGATCGCATTGGTGGGAGAAGTTCGTGTTTTACAATAGAGATGTGAGAAGTCATGATTTTTATAAACTGCCTTGTAAACTCAACAAGCTTTTCCCTCCTGTATGAGTTTTAGCACGCTTAGTTAATTTGGTAAGCTATCTATTCTTTCTTTCTTTCTTTTTGTAATTTAAGCTTTTGTTCCAAGTTCAAGGGAAAGTTTGAGAAGATTAGAAACTTGAAAATTTTCTGAAGTGAGTTGTGCAATTTTTTTGAAACTATGTATGATCGATCATATGTGTATCTCCGTTGCTCCTCATTCCCGAATTCCAAGTTATGCGTGCATTAAGGAAATTACTTTTCCAAATTGTCTAAGTCTTTTCGAGTTCCTGATTACGCGTGAATCTGGTCTGGCCTTGTCTTGCTCGAGCTCATAGGTTATGAAAGAAAGGGTGAAAAGGCTTTGAGACACTTATTTGGCTCATAGGTTAAGTGAACGTAGGAGAGGATTACAGTAGCATTTTAGTTTTTTTTTTTTTTTTTTGAAGAGATCATGTATATATAGAACTTCACGAGCGATTTACATCTTTAGCAATCAAAACTACCAAAACAGGTGGAACACAATCTGATTGAGAAACAAAATTTATACCAAGGCAGTAAGAAGCAAAACCATGAGCGACCATATCTTTCTCCCTATTACACCAAACAAAAGACCATTTCCTGGAATGAGCCCAGGACTATTGTGCTAATTTCCCAAGGACAAGACAACATTTTATCCTTAAAGCAGTTCATTAGTACCTGACAATCCTATTCGAAAATGACCTCATCAGTGTAGTCCATCTCCACAGCAGTACTGCATGCAATTCGAAGGGCCCAGGCTTCAATGATGGAAGCCGAAGATGCTGAAACTCTACCCACACTGCCAAACACGAGCAGATCCACCACTATCTCTCGCGATAACGCCAAAAGCAGCCATGCGGGATGATTTGAAAGCGCCTGACACAATTAAACTTAAAAACAGAAGAGGGGGGAGGAGGCCACTTAGAATCTCTAGCAGGTTTAGGGATGTTGTCCTTAGGCCCGCTTGAATAGACCATTTGAGTAGCATTTTAGTAAAGAACAGAAGAAGATCCTTGTATTCGCATGCCTCCGCTGTCCTTTTGCCAATGGATTGTATTAGGGTCCATGAAGATGAGTTGGTGTGGGGCCAGTGCATTTTGTACTGTAGCTCTGGTTATGGGCAACGATCATTAACTATAGCCGTATTTTTGTTTTCATATGAGATGTACCTAATGACAGGATTGGTCAAAAAAAAATACTAGGAAGCAAAGCAAAAAATAAAGTTTGATAAAAATAAAAAAAAAGAGAGCAAAAAAAAAAGAAGAAGAACTTATTGATTGGAATGTTCGGTTTTATTCCTCATTAGTGTGGGGTGTGTGTGCTGCTGTGCAGCATAGTGCACATGTAGCAGGTGCAGCACTATCTCACCAGTTTGTCTGTGTTTTGAGCGGTCCGAATTTAAATAAAACTTTTTTGAGAAAGAGTAGATGATGCATGACAGGGATGTTATGCACCTCTGCACAGCAGGCCCCCGGATTCATTCTCAAGGGGATGCGTATTTACATCAACCTTCTCAATGGACAGAGCAACCTCGATTATGAATTTACCATTGAATCCTTGGACCAAGGGCCGGACCATCACGAGGTGGGGAATTTTCACTGCTGATGAAGAAGATAATCTCAGCTCGGCTTAATACTAGCTTAGACCCAATTCAAGGAAATGAGCAGAAAAGGAAAGACATATTGGAAAAGAGTGTGGGAGGGCTTTCATGAACACAAAACAAAACCTTTTGACTCTGATTGTAATCATCTCTCTCTCTCTCTCTCTCTCATGAATCCTTGGTTTGCGATTCAACTTTGATACAAACAAATTTTGTACGTGCGCTTTGCCCAAATTGATAGGTTGAATCAAAGTGGAACAACTGAGAAAAAAACAAGGTACTTATAATTTCAAGGTATCATTCTGAATTATTGTTTGCTTTTCCAAGTTCGCGATGCAAAGAATATGTACAAGGAAAGGTACGAATCGTCCTTTTCATTTGAACATTGTTGGAATGAGTTGAGGTACCAGCCAAAATGGATGGAAGAATTAGAGATAAAAGCAACAGAAAACTAATACTAGTAAAAAGACTGCAACTCCAGGAGTATCTTCTTGTATGCATGCCAAGGAAGATAAATTTAGAAGATATGAATGAAACGCCTGGTTTGAAACAGGTTGACTTGGAGAGACTACCCGAAAGGAAGGCTAAGAAGGTAGCGACAAGACAAAATAAACGAAAAAGATCAGATGGTGGGAATGAGCTAGGGACTGTAATTTTTGGAACTAGGACACCTTACTATTTGGTTATATTTATGCGTTTAATTGCTTAAGTTGTTGGGATTTTTATGGCCTTTCATCCCTATTTTGTGTTTGTGTCGATATGCGAATTCAGTTCTGTTAGTTTAGATGGATAGAAAAGGACCGTTCATCTTTGCATTCAACAGTTCGGATTAAAAATACCATCCAACAGTTGCGAGCACTCCTACCACACCTCTGCGCTCCAAACTAGAGACGTAGCTACTTGTGGGCGTATGGGGCCACGGCCCCCGTGTTGTTTCGGCTTCTTTTTTTTTTCAAATTTTAATATTAATTTTAGTTGTTTTTTTTTTTATTTGTTAAGAATTTTGTATTAGGTGTTATTTAAACACTTAAATGTGTAAGAAAGTGTTTATTTTTGGTCCCAAAATCTAATTTCTCTCTTTGCTCATGGTCTCTCATAGGTTTTTTTTCTTCAATTATTAATCTCATTTCTCTTTCTTTCTCTCTCCACTGATTATCCAAAAAGAGTAGACCTGTAGGTGGATTTGAGAAGAAGGGACCCAACATACGAGAGGCCCAACTTCCATTACAGCCCAACACTCGCTGGATCATTCACTGATAAGTTTCGGAAAAATGACGGCCCAGGACGTGTTTTGATAATTAATATCCGCCAAGGACATGCTAAGAACATTTGTTAATGCTGAAAATATCCTTAGAGTGTATTAATTATCAAACACGTCATTGGCCGTCATTTTTCCATAAGTTTTAGACCAAAAAATTTGGATGGGTTTGGCCCAGTTTAATTTGAGTTTTGAGGGAGGTTTTTCGGAATATGATTGAGGGGGGATAAATAGAGAAAATTTATTGGAGACCGTGTGGAGGCTTCGGTTATGACCTCGGTAAATAGGCTCCCGGTAACCGAAGACTCACGGTGTGATCCATGGTCGCGTATGGGCGAGCCCTTGAAGTTACCCTTATCCTCACTGGCGTGGTGTTAACCCTCCTGTCAGTACTTCGGTTAATCGCCAAGGCATACGTTCCGTTGAGATCTGGAAAGAATGTAACCAACCAGGGGGGGGGGACCAAAAGTGCTACGTGGCAGACAGGACCACCATGGCCATGTGCTTCGTAACCGCCTTATCCAGTGCGTCACTTATGACGTCACCGAGGGCGGTTACCTAAGCGTGACTCCTACGCGCTTCCTTGGAGGCCAAGTAAACATAGGTCTATAAATACAAAGGGATTCTAACCTAAAGAGGTACGCCATCTTTACCCTAACCCTAGACCTAAGCTACTCTCCTTACATCTAACTTGATCGTCGGAGGGTCACTGGGCTTTCCAAGCCCTAGTGACTGGTTGCAGGACCCCAGGCTGACGAGCGGAGCAACGGAAGAGGAGTATTGTGCCAGGCAAAGATCCCTCCAAACCTGAACCCCGACAATTGGCGACTCTGCTGGGGATCTAGCCATCAATCCAACATCCTCACTTTTCCTTCTGCCCCATTCGACGATTCCTGGTTCCAAAATGGTCGAAATCGATGACGCTCACCACGGAGGAACCACCCACGGGCTTGGTTCCCTCGTGGATCACAGCCCGGCCTCCGGCGGAGCAGCCGCCCTGGGAAAAACTCACGTATCAATAGGAATTGGCGCCGGAGGACCAGAAGCAGGCCCATCCTCCGAGCTTCATTCCTACGTCCGCCACCTCGAGTGGAAGATCGATGACCTTACGACTGCCATGGAGCGCGACCGTCACGTGAGGGATGAATTGGCAGAGATTAAACATCTCCTCCAAATCTCTCCATCTCATTCCTCCGGAAGCCGTGGCGGAAGAAAGGACCATCGCACATCCCCTCGCAGTCATGAAGTCGGCCACCTGCTAGAACATAGGTCTCGCCCTTCCACCAAAGATCGTCTCGAGTCACCCAGAGCAGCAGACACTCGAGCCCCAAGAAACGCATCGCACAGAGACCGTTCCCGCTCCCCCGTGCAACTTCGAAGGAGACCATCGGCCTTCGAAAGGCTCGGTGCTGGGAGCGTCTCTGCCTCCTCCACTCACTCGGTCCAGGTGGGCAAGGCAGGCCGGGAATCTACCCCTAGCCTCACAAGGGCTCCCAGGGGGGATGACGGCCTTGTAGAGATCCAGACCAAGGGATACCGTGAACGCCTAAAGGGCTTCGGATCCAGAAACCCTGTTATTACAAACCCTGCCGGGGCACACAGCAGCAGCCCAGTCACCGAGCGCCTCGAGCATTCTGCTCGGGATAGCTACCGCCACCACCGCCAGGACCGCTTCCCCAGGAAATCGGTTAGTCCTGCCCCTGATAAAAAGGAATATGAACGATTGGACAAACTTGTTCCCAAGAAGCGTACAGCGACCGAGCGTCCAGACGGTCCCGACCGTTCGATCCGACCTCATCGCGACGCACGACTTGCACGACTCACGACCTCTCCCTTTACGAGAGAGATCGACTCGGTTACCCCACCCAAAGGATTCACCCAGCCCAAGTTTGCCAAATACGATGGCAAGACCGAGGCGTACACCCACTTGGTTCAATATAAACTTGTCATGTCTCTGTTTCTTCGGAATGAACCCTCGGACGACGCCTTCTTATGTAAAGTGTTTCCTGCAAGTCTCGGTAATCTAGGTCTCACCTGGTTCAACCAACTCCCGGCTCGGTCAATCTCCTCATTTGATTCCCTCTGTGATGCCTTCATGGCTCGATTTGTAACAAGCAACAAACATGAGAAGGAAATTGATTCCCTCCTAGCCCTCCGCAAGAGAAACGATGAAACGCTTCGGCAGTACGCCGGTCGTTACTGGGAGCTGTTCAATGAAATAGAGGGTTGCGACGGCGTTATCTCTGCTCGAGGATTCAAGCTCGGCCTTACCTCCCAAGACGAACAAGTCTATGACGACCTCGCTCGCCATAAGCCAAACTCAATGAAAGATCTCATGACTCGTATCGAAGGGTGGTGCCAGCTCATTGAATCGAAGGCAGAGAGAGGTATCGGGAAGCCGACAAGTTCGAAGGCAACAAACGCCTCGGCCTCCACATCGGTTCTCCCACCTGTCTCAGCTCCGAAGAAGCAGGTTAATACCATCAAGCAGTCACCGAGAAGAGGACCGAAGCCCAGCGATTTCAATGCTGAAAAAACCGTCTTCAACATACCAATCTACCGAATCATTGACCAAGTAAAGGATCAACCCTTTTTCTCCTTCCCAAATCAAAAAATGGGAACCGAGAACGGCAAGATCAAGAACCCCATTGTGCGTTGCAGCTACCACAGCGAACAAGGTCATTTCACCACAGCATGCAAGCCCTTCAAGGCATACTTGGAGCAACTTGTTGCTGCTGGCCACCTCGGCAACTTCATTGATCAAGAAAAGACAGCGGCTCGGGCACAAAGGACTGAAGCAAATATCGAGGAAGAAGTACGGACAATCCATGTCATTCACGGACCTTTCAACCTCGAAGCCGCCCGCATCATCCGAGCTGACCTAACCGAAGCTTCCTCCTCCAAGCAGGTCATGTTGGTCGGTCCCGAACCAAAGCGCCCGAGAACAGATGACGGTTCTAAATGGACGATAACGTTTACCGAGAAGGATCTCGACCGCGTCCAGCTCCCCCACAACGACGCCCTCGTGGTCACGCTACGCATCGGAACTTTCAACGTCCGACGCGTCCTCGTGGACCAGGGCAGCTCGGCTGAAGTAATGTACTACTCTTTGTTCAAAGAGTTGAACATACCCGACACCGACCTCCATCCCTCCGAAGTTCCTCTTATCGGCTTCAACGGAGCTCCTGTCTGGCCCAACGGTACGATCACTCTTCCTGTTCGTGCCGGTTCAGTAACTCTGGAAATGGAATTTGTAGTAGTGGACGTCCCGAGCCCATACAACGCCATTGTCGGACGCACCTGGTTGCATAGGCTCAAGGCAATTGCCTCCACCTATCACCAAGTGGTCCGTTTCATTGGCATTCATGGGCAACAGGAAGATTTGTATGGAGATCAAACAGCGGCCAAGAAATGCTACATCAACGCCGTCCGAAGTAACAAACAGACTTCTCGGATTAACCTCATTGAAGTCCCCGAGGCCCCAATCTTGGAAGACGTCGGTAGATTGCCCGACGATAAAACTATTGAGGACGTGGCCACGATTCCAATAACCGATGACGGCTCCCGATTCTTCCTTGTCGGTTCCTCACTTTGTGAAACCGAGCGGAATGAAACGGTAGCTTTCCTCAAGCATAACATCGAAGTATTCGCCTGGACTCCATACGAGATGCCTGGAATCGACCCCTCCTTCATTTGCCACGAGCTCAATATCGACCGAGCCAAACGCCCGGTCTTGCAGAAGGCACGGCGGTCCTCCCCCCATCATTCCGAAGCAGTTATTGAAGAAATAAACCGACTCCTGAACGCAGGGGCTATCAAGGAAGTTCAGTACCCCAAGTGGTTGGCCAACACCGTTGTTGTCAAGAAAAAGAACGGTAAGTGGCGAGTATGCGTTGACTACTCAAACCTCAACGACGCCTGCCCGAAGGATTTCTTTCCACTCCCCCGTATCGACCAGCTCGTCGACGCCACCTCCGGTCACGAGCGTCTTAGCTTCTTGGATGCATACCGAGGTTACCACCAGATCGCCATGAGTGAAGGCGACGTTGAGAACACGGCTTTCATTACTCCCCATGGCATCTTCGGGTACCTGGTTATGCCCTTCGGTCTAAAGAACGCCGGGGCTACTTTTCAGAGAATGATTACCAAGATGTTTGAAGCACTGCTCGGCGACACTATGTTGGCCGACATCGACGACATGGTGGTTAAAAGTTTGCGTGCCGGTGATCATCTTGCCCACCTCACCAAAGTCTTTGAGATACTAAAGAAGCACAAGCTCCGCCTCAATGCCGAAAAGTGCGTCTTCGGTGTTAGCTCCGGAAAATTCCTCGGCCACCTCGTCTCCTAACGCGGTATTGAGGCCGACCCTTCCCAGATCCTTGCTATCACTCAGCTCTCGGCCCCCCACAACAAGAAGGATGTTCAACGTTTGATCGGCATGGCCGCAGCCTTAAACCGATTTATAAGCCGCTCCTCGGATAAATGCCAGCCATTTTTTACACTTCTGAAAGGCAGCCGACGGAGCTTCAACTGGACAGAAGACTGCGACCGAGCCTTACAACAACTCAAGGAGTACATTTCCAAAGCTCCCCTCCTCGTCACTCCTCGGGACCAAGAGGACCTGTTCCTCTACCTTGCTGTCTCTCAGCACGCTGTCAGTTCGGTCCTCGTTCGACAGGAGAATCGGGACCATCAACCAATCTACTATTCAAGCAAGACAATGACTCCAGCCGAGACGCGTTACTTACCATTAGAAAAGCTCGTCCTTGCCCTTGTCTCAGCATCCAGGAAGCTTGCTCCCTACTTCCAGTCTCACCGTATCATCGTCCTTACTGAGTTCCCCCTCAAGTCTCTCCTGCGGAAGGCCGACCTTTCTAACCGAATCTCACAATGGGCCATTGAGCTTGCAAATTTTGAAATTCACTTTCAGCCTCGGACAGCTATCAAAGCTCAGGTGCTAGCCGACTTCATCGCCGAGCTAACACCAACCAACACAAACGCTTCGGCTCCCACCCCAAGCAGTGAGACATTACTTCAGGCCAACCCTAGCACAGCATGGCAGCTCTTCCATGGAGATGTTTGGAAAATGTACGTCGATGGCGCCTCCAACAGCCGAGGCGCCGGTGCTGGCATCGTCCTCCTTTCACCCTCCGGTGTTCTACACGAAAGCTCCATCTCCATTAACTTCCCGGCCTCCAACAACGAGGCCGAATATGAAGCATTAATCTCCGGACTCAAAACCGCCGAAGCCATTGGCATCGAAGAACTCGTGGTTTACAGTGATTCCCAATTGGTGGTCAACCAGCTCTCTGAAGAGTATGAGGCTCGGGACGATCGCATGCGTACCTACCTCAGCGCCGCAGTCCAGCTCATTCAACGCTTCAAAGCAATCAGAGTCGAGCACATCTCCCGGGAACAGAACGCCCACGCCGACGCTCTTGCTGGACTTGCTTCGGCATGCTCATCCTCGGAACACCGTTCTATTTCCTTTAATTCCATCGACAAGCCCAGTTTCGAGCTAGAAGAATTAGACAAGGAGATACTCAACATAGAGCTCGGCCCAAGCTGGATGGACAAAATTGTCCTTTACCTAAGAGATGATGCTCTCACAGTTGACAAAAAGGAAGCCCACCGACTCCGCAACAAAGCCGCTCTCTTCTGGCTCAATCCCAATGGCAAGCTTTACCGAAGATCGTTTACCGGACCGTATTTATTGGTTGCACACCCCCATCAGGTCCCGGGGATCATTGAAGAGCTTCACGCTGGCGACAGCGGCTGCCACTCCGGTGGACGGTCCTTGGCCCACCGAGCCCTCACTCAGGGGTATTGGTGGCCAACAATGAAGAAGGATTCAGAGGAGTTTGTCAAGCGTTGCAAGAAGTGTCAGATGTTCGCTCCCATTATCCATCAACCGGCCCGGGACCTCAGTCCCCTCACCAGCCCCTGGCCCTTTTCCCAGTGGGGCATGGATATCGTTGGAAAACTCCCAGTCGCTCCAGGTGGATTCAAGTTCCTCCTAACCGCAACTGATTACTTCTCGAAATGGGTCGAAGCCGAGCCCCTTGTCACCATCGAGGAAACAGATGTCATCCGCTTTGTATGGCGAAACATCATCTCTCGTTTCGGCGTACCGTTCGCCATAATCACAGACAACGGCAGACAGTTCACAGGACTGAAGTACCGAGCCTTGCTTGATGAGTATGGTATAAAATGGGACACTTCCACCCCGGCTTACCCCCAAGGTAACGGTCAAGCCGAGGCTGCAAACAAAGCTATCTCATCCGGGCTCAAGCGACGACTTGAGTCACGACGGGGAAAATGGGCCGAAGAGCTACCTAGGGTCCTCTGGGGCTACCGTACTACTCCTCGGCGCTCCACTGGTCGCACGCCTTTCTCTTTAGCATTTGGCATGGAAGCGGTCATCCCTCTCCAAGTCGGACTCCCAACCATGCGCACTGAAAATTTTGAAGAGTTGGTCAACGATGGCAGCATTGCCTTGGACCTTGATCTGGCCGAAGAAGAGCGAGAAAATGCAAGAATCAAACTCGCCTCCTACCAACAGGAGGTCGCAAAGGGTTACAACCGGAGCGTCCGCCTCAGATCATTTAAACCGGACGACCTTGTCTGGAAAAAGGTTGTGGAGAAATCCAAAAAGAGAAAGCTCATGCCCAATTGGGAGGGTCCCTACCGAGTCCTCAAACACCTCGGATCAGGAAACTACAAGCTAGAAAAGTTGGATGGTTCCCCCATTGCCAAAACATGGAATGCCAACAATTTGAAGAAATTTTACGGTTAAAGCTCGGTTACCGAAGCCCTCTCGGTCTTTATTATGTTACGTTTTCTTTTAACAAAAATGGGAGGCAATTTGCTTATGTATTAGCAGCACTTCAAGTATTGAATGAGAATCCCTTCTATTGGCTCTATTCGTACAAATTTGCGTTTGGCTGTTTTACATTACTGACTCGGTCCGTCCTCGCCCGGACCGTTTTATACCGACTTCAGGGATATTGCTCTACCGTAGCTTTTACCCTCGGGCATAATTCCCACCAAGTCATCATGACCTTCTCGGTCACCTGGATTTCTGTCCACTCGCTTTAAGGATACTCGGCTTTTCCCCCGAGCCCCTTAAACCGACCCGCCAGAAGATTCCCACTGCTCGGACTCGCTATGTTACGAACCTAGGGCGCAAGCCGTATTCCTTCGTACCCTCGGCCTACGTCCCCTAGTAGCAATACGATCCAGCGTTCGCTCGTTAGAATAAAATCCATTAAATGACCGGGCTTACAAACCCAAAAATCCATTAATTGCTCCTGATTCGGTCCTACCGACCCTCTTTAGAGCAGGGGCTGCGGATCTAAATCACTTTCTTGATTAAATATCTTTCTTGATTGGCAAAATGCCTCGGTTGATGCTTCGGTCACACTTATTTTTACAAACTTAAGTTTCACCAAAGCAGGGGCATCATAACCTAGGGAGCAAGCCAATCATTCAAAGCATTCCAAAGATATAACATTCAAGGAAAGAAAGCATTCACAGAGCTATGGGTTTGAACGAAAGTTACTTCAATATCAAATATTTACAGAGCTCTGAACAGCAAACTCCTAAATGTCTGGAGTTGTCCAATCAAAAGATACAAAAAACATAAAAGACAAAGAAGAAACTATCCTAAGACGGAGGTTGGCGGTCCAACTGGTCCTCGGGCGCAGAAGCATTCGGATCAGCTTGGTTTCCAAGGCCTTGGTCCTCGGACGCCGGCTCCACCACCTCCTCTTCCTCTTCTGGAAGGACAAGCTCCTCGGGCGGCGCCTCGGGGAGGATTCGAAGGTCGGAGTCCTCTGGGAGACTGAGCTTACTCAGTAAGGCTTCATGGCCGTACCGAAGGCCATCCAAGAAACGGTCTCGGTGCAGCTCGGCCTCGATCTCCCGAACTTGCTTCTTGTATTCTACTCCGGCGGCATCCCAGCCTTCATCGTAGCCCTTCTTCCTTGCGAAGTCGACCTCTGTGGCCCGGGTGACTCGCAGCGTGTTGGCATCCTCCTCGGCCTTGACGGCTCTGGCTTCTGCCTCCACTCTCCCCCTGTCGCACCTTTGAAAGTCCGCCAGGTAAAGATTGCACGTCTCCCGAGCCAGCTTGAGATCTTCTTCCCTTTGAGCCAGCTCCCGAGCAAGCTTGTCGCCCCTCTCCTCCTGCTCTTTGCATCGGTCATTGATAGCCAATGCCCGAGCTCCAGCCTGCAAACAAAGAATATGAGATTCAGCTAAAATGCAAACCTCAAGGCTGAAGAAAATGGAACGCAAACAATCAACTTACAGTGAAGAGGGCCTGAGCTATCTCGGCCGTTAGGTCCTCGGTCAACCCGGTGACAGCCCGGGCGTCCCTAGGAAGAATACTTCCTTGGAGCATCCCGAAGGCCACACCAAGGTTCTTGACGCTATCAGCATGATGGATCGGCCGGCCGGCAAAGTGCTTGAACTCGGGAGCCCAGGGGAGCTCCCTTGGGTTGACCCAGGTTCCTTCTTCAGCCCCACCGGCTCCCCCCTGGGGCTCCCCCAGTTCTTCAATCAGGATCGGCTCCTGACCTTCTCCGGCTCCCTCCTCCTGCCGAGGCCTCTTCTCCGCAGGCTCCTGTGGTGACACAGGGGGCGCCCTTGAAGTCCCGGCACCGGGAGTACCGGGGACAGTACCCCTGCCTCGGCCAGCAGGCCTTTTGCGTCTGAGGTTTATTACTTCTCGGGTACCGGGGCCCGCCATTTCCGAGCTTAGTCCGGTCCTCTCGGGCGTCTCCCGGTTGATTTCTTCCCGAATGACTCCCCGAGGAGCTGATGTGCTGCCCTCGGTTTCGTCCTCTCCGCCTGTCCTCCTCCCTCTTCCCGCTCCCCTGCCTGCTCTCCCTCCTCGGCCTCGTCCTCGGCCTGCCCGCGGTACCCCTTGCTGCCTCGGCTTCTTTTTCAGAAAGCACGTATAGGTGGGGACGTACCCGAGTAGCTCCGGAGCGTACCGGCTGGTGATTGGGATGGCGTATGCTGCTGAAATACGGGCTCGGTCTGCTCTTTCCCTCAGCTGCTAAATAATTCCCTCAGCTGCAAGGCAAAACGAAAAACAAATGATCAGCACAAGGTATGCAGAACTTAAGCAGAAAACATGAATATTTACAGAAGAGAAATTTCTACCGACCAGGAGCCCTGGTCCCGTATTGCACTCTCGTTGTGGTATCAACATTCTCTCCGGGCCCGAACATAAAGTTGCCGGTCACCGAGACGTAAATGTTCGCCCACTCTTCGGAGTCCGGGAGTCGGTCGACAAGGAACGTGTCATACCCCGTCCTGCAGGAGAGATAATACCGACCGCTCTCCCTGTTGACTCCCAGGAGGTATACCCCGAAGAGCTCTTCAACGCCGAAGGTCAGGTTAAACTGCCTCCTCAGCTCGATTATGCTTGTAATAATACGGTACGAGTTCACCGTAAGTTGGGAGGTGGTAAGTGAAAGAGTTCGGAGAACTCGTCGGACAAACTGATGAAGGGGGAATCTGATCCCTCCCTCGGTGATTGCCATCAAGGGAAAAATCAACTCCCCCGGTCGGTGAGGAAGGGCCTTTGGGTTGTTGTCTTGAAGAAGCCGGATCTCCACGTCCGAGGGGATGCTATAGACCCTTCTGAACTCGGCTAGGGCAGCCGGGGTCCCATTAAAATATTGATGGAGGTAGGGGCATGGCCTCATCGGCCTCCTTCGTCCTCGGACTTCCTCCGGAGCATCGGCAAACGGGCCCGGACCGTGGCCAGAGGTGCTAGGAGTTTCCATTTCTAAGTGGGCAAAGGCTGTAACCGGGCGTAAGGGTCTGGAGGGGTCTGAAGGCTCAATAATATCCAAAGGCAGTCGGTTAATAGCTTCGGCACGGCACTCCGCGAAGATTTCCTCAAGCTCGGCAGAAATGTTGCTACTGGTGCTGTCCGAAGAGACTTCGATGACCATTCGCCCCTTCCTAGCAAGAAATGTGCAAAAACCCGTTAGCTATATGCTCAGGGAAAAGCAGCACGACCTAGTAGTAAAAGGGGCGGAGCGGTCATCACTCTTCGGAGCATTTCAGGGAATCTCTCCCCGGGGGGAGGTCTCCGAAGCCAATATCTGTTCCTATGGTCTCGGGTTGAAGATTTCCCTCGGGAAGAATATACGCCTCGGGTCGAATTTGGGCCTCGGTTAAACTTTGAACAACGCAGGAAAACGCCCAACGCCGCCGCGGAACAGACAGCGGCGAGCGGCGGAAGCAGTCACGACGCATGAAAAATGTGGATCGAATTGAACGAAACTCGAAGAAAATGATCAAAACATAGAGACTAGGCTTTGAAGATCGTTTTACCTGAGATTTGAGTCAGAAATCTGCTCCCAAAACGCTCGAAAAGCACGATCAAAGGCTCGAAACAGAAGGCGGCGGCGGTTCGACTTCAGAAGCAGAGAGTAGGTGGCCGTCTGTTCCTTGACCCGTCTATTTATAATGGAGAGGCTGGGGATCTGCGCGGGAAACGAAGCGTCGCATACCGGGCCGTCGGATCTCTGACACGTATAGTCATCGAACGGTCAGAATTGAAGGGTCTGCACCGGGGACAGGCGCCGAACGAACGAACCATTGGTATAATGACGCGTGTCACCGAAGCAACGTTTCGTACCAATCAACTGACAGGGCACATGCCGAGACAGCTTTACCATCCTGAGACCTCGGCGATTGCTGACACGTGGCTCTCCCTACCGACGTAGGATGAGTGGAATTTACCGAGGAAAGCACTCTCACCAAGGCTTAATGTTTCCCCGAGGAGTATCAAGACCCTGAAGCAGGGATGCAAAGCTCCAGGGGCTTGAGGGGCTATTGTGGAGGCTTCGGTTATGACCTCGGTAAATAGGCTCCCGGTAACCGAAGACTCACGGTGTGATCCATGGTCGCGTATGGGCGAGCCCTTGAAGTTACCCTTATCCTCACTGGCGTGGTGTTAACCCTCCTGTCAGTACTTCGGTTAATCGCCAAGGCATACGTTCCGTTGAGATCTGGAAAGAATGTAACCAACCAGGGGGGGGGACCAAAAGTGCTACGTGGCAGACAGGACCACCATGGCCATGTGCTTCGTAACCGCCTTATCCAGTGCGTCACTTATGACGTCACCGAGGGCGGTTACCTAAGCGTGACTCCTACGCGCTTCCTTGGAGGCCAAGTAAACATAGGTCTATAAATACAAAGGGATTCTAACCTAAAGAGGTACGCCATCTTTACCCTAACCCTAGACCTAAGCTACTCTCCTTACATCTAACTTGATCGTCGGAGGGTCACTGGGCTTTCCAAGCCCTAGTGACTGGTTGCAGGACCCCAGGCTGACGAGCGGAGCAACGGAAGAGGAGTATTGTGCCAGGCAAAGATCCCTCCAAACCTGAACCCCGACAGACCGCATACATGAATTTTGAGGCTCCAAAACGTACAAGGCCATTCGATCCCGCTTTTAATTTATGCTCTCATTAGTAGTTTGTAGTGTTTTTAAAAAATGTTTGACGCACATGCACCCACATTATGCAACTTGGTTTTTTTTTTTTTTTTAAAGAATGGGCTAGATATTGAACTAGCGTAACTTTAACCATGGGAGGAGGAGGAGGCCATAAGTGGCGGTGTGAAGAGGTCCACGTGTTCCGACCCTGCCTTTGAGTAAATGGCGGTGTGAAGAGGTCCCTGGCCTTAGGCTGCAATTTGTCCTTCCAGTTCTTCTTGTTGTTCCTTTTCGTGATTTTGATTGAAATCTGTGGATGTCGTATGGCGTTTTTGATTATGAATGAAATTTGTGCGGATCAAAAAAAAAAAGGAGGATGCCCTACTGTGCTTAAGTGACTGCTATGCTCCAAATTTGTATCTTGTTCCGAGTTCGAAAATATGATGCAAACTGTTACCCCATAAAAAATCAAGTCAATTGAATAACGACAACTTAGAGAACAAATCACGTTTTTCCTCAGTTAATCAACAGAAAAATCCAATTTTAAAAATACACAGCAAGATATTTGATTCGATTACTAAGCTACCGATGTTCGATTGCCTCGATTTTTTCGAGATTTTTGCTCGCATCTAGTTCTAAATAGTGAACAATTCAGATTATATTTTTCAGTTCGAGACGAGACCCGAATCTAGAGCACAGCAGGCCCCCTTGTCCTTTTAACCATGAGATGGTATTTTCCCTTGCTGCAATTCAGGGGCAGCGCTATGTTGGACCCGAGGCTCCAGTCCCAACTCCGAGTTTTAAAATTTTTATTTACTATATATCGAAATTTAAATATTATCGATAATTATTCATATATAGGTACTTATAATTTTAATAATTTTGGTTAGATTTGATAAAAAAATCGGTTATTTTACATTATTATTTCTTAATTTTTTTCATAAATAAAAAATAAACACGTGACTATTAAAGTATCCTAAATAAATAAAAAATCAAAATGATCGATATACTTTAACTGCATTAAGCTAGAATCATTTTGATGTACAATTTAATGTATTGAAAAGCAAAAATTTTATACGGAGTAATATAATAAGTATACATTTCGATAAAATATACATATATCTATTAAACCGGCCCTCCTCGAATTAAAATCGTGGCTCCGCCATTGCCGCAATTCTTTTTGTTAAGCAAAAAGGATGGAGGAGAAGGCAACCGAGCATAACAACTCTTCAGAAAAAATGGACTAAAAAATACTAGTACTATTGTAGTAGTAGAACAAATTTCCTCAACTTTTTGGTACCGGGATCCGGGCCCAGAACATGGGAATGTGCAGTCCTTATTTTTGTTATTTATTTATTTATTTTAGTGTATTTTGGTTGACAATTACGTAGTAGTATTATAATAAAAGTAATAAGGACAAAGATGTTGAGCACGTGGCTAAAGAAGCACCACACGTGTGACACTAGGCTGGCCTAAGAACAGCTTCAGCTTGTATACCATAGGATACTAGACAACCTTTTACCAAGGCCGCCCACGTGAGATTTGACTTTTCATTTTCAAACACTGATTTTTCGTAGTAATTTAATAGCACAAAAAAGACAAAGCTCTAAAGAACAAAACAAGAATTTCTTTTTCGTGAAAAAGAAATGGGAGTGATTTTGGCACTCTCAAATTGATAACTGCGCTTTCAAAAGAGGTTGCCAAAATCAAGCATTTCTTTGAAGAGTGTGGTTATCAATTTGGAGAGTAACAAAATCAATTCTCAAAAGAAAAGCTATGAGCCTAGATGGAAAGGGAGATACATTTCAAAAAAAAAAAGAAAAAGGAAAAGGAGATTTGGGCAGGTATTCTACAACTACCCCCTCCGCCTCATTTTGATAATTCATTAAGAAAAGACGTAAAAATTTTAGAAAAAATTAATGTGCTTCAATTCAAAATTATTTTTTTTTTTTTGACACCAAATGAAAGGACTAATCGATATTTTTCAATTTGGTGCGAAGAAACTTGAAAAATTAAGTACACGAGTACTTTATATATTATTAAAAATTGCATGTCTTTTTTTTATTGAAAATTACCATTTAGAGGCGAAGAGAGTATTTATTATAATTTAAAGGTGAAAAGTCGATATTTTTTATTGTTAATATTTTTTTCCTTTATTTTGTCTATTTTAAATTCTTTTTTATTTTTTGACAAAAGGAAGAAGATTTTATTAATCTGAGTGGCGGAAAAACGCCTAAATATCAGAGAGAGAAGAACCCCATGGGGGCAAGGTAGTTATCCACAGATCGGATAAACTACAAGAAAGGACTTTCTTTGCACAAGCATGTACAACCCTATTACAATCACGTTTGACAAAACTAAAATCACACAACTGAAACGAATCCTTCAATGCTATATAAACAATCTTGTGCCAAAACTGCAATATCAGTGGGTGAATATTTTGACATGGATAACGAGATAGTGATCCTACTTATTTATCCACCCAAATGTTACAATAATTTGGTAAATTTGCCCACCTTAGAATCAATTAATTGTAGATTCAGGGGGCAGTTTGTTAACATTCGGATTAAAGAAGGTGTTATTGAGACATTGATTTATGAGGGGTGTTTTCATAATTAAACATTTTTGTTTCTAGATTCTCTCTATCTTTTTCTTTTTCAATACCTCCTCTTTGGAGGGGGAAACTGCAAATGGTTCATTTGAGAAGAAATTAAATAGTCATCTTATTTAGGGACCTTACTAATTGAGTTCACATTCTAGTGGTTTAACCACTTATGTTTTCATCCTTAAATTAGTTGAATGATCCATTTTGCTCTTATTAATTAATTTTCTCTTTGAAAATTTATTACTCTCTCTCTGTTAATAAGTTGAAAATATCTCTCCTCCATTTGTTACGCCTCGTGTATTAACTTACCTACTAAATTTTGGATATGATCAATTTCGAAATAATCCATACAAAATTACCATGAAACGTATTTTCCGAAACATGGTGGGGTTGATGGCAACAGTGAGGTTGATCAGCGACGGGGGGCAGATGTGTCGAGCAGCAACGGGTGCGTCTCAATCCAGAGAGAGAGAGAGGGTATATGGGTTTTGAATTTAGGGGACATATGATTGATTATCTTTTAATAAGGATCAACGTTGTCGGGTTTTTTCAAATTCAGGATGGGAACATAATACGGAGTAATTTAGACCCAATAGGAGGGGGACTTAAGTATGTCTATACTACAAGACTCCTATATAAGTTCCTCAAAGAGACTAGTACAGCCCAACTCATTTTCATGCCCCTCCCGAGCCTACAATAATGATCGAAATTATACATTTTTTATATTGATCACAAACTTTTTTATGTTTTCAGAGCACATCCATCCTTAAAAAATAATGGGTTTCAATCTTTTCAAAACTCATTTTCCTCAAGATAAATGTGTTATGGAAACATGCCAGACAATGTCTGATAACCCTAGCTTTCAATGTGCCTATTGTTCTAAACGAAATCTAGAAAGTGAACAATCTCGATCATTAAATTTAGCATGGAAGGAGCCCAGCCTGACTAGACCGACCGTAAAGGATCCAACTCTTTTTTTAAGTCACCTTTTGGGTGCTTTTCATTGGGTAATCTTTTCTTCTTCTTTTTTTTTTTTTGCATAAATTTTTATTGGGTAATCATGCCAACCGTTTTTTGGGATATTATATATGTCAGATTAGAAAGGGAGCCCAGTTTTGGTGAAAGAAATTTATAAGGTTGGTTTGTCGTATCGCCAATTTTGACATGGACAGCCTTAGGAGTTATGGGACTGAATCATATAAGCCCTTGATCATCCTTTTCATGAATCACAAAATTTAGTTGTGGACGAAGACAACGTGGGCTGTCTATCGAGTTTGATTGTTTCAACTGTCCCTGTTTGGTCCACCCAAAATGGTATTGGGGGATGCTGCCAAGCACCTGCTTGGCAGCAGTCTCGAGCGGTCGATCCGGGCGTTTATTTCGGTAGTCGACGGCTTGGAACTAATTTGAGTGCTTAGAGCATATACGTCGGACTTTTTTTTTTTTTTTGGGATAACTCACATGTCCGGGCTCATATACGTGCATCTCGATTAATCCTAGGCCACGTCGGGACTCTTTACCCTTCATGGTTTCCCGAACTCTTAAATTTCTCATTTATCAGACTTTTCAAAGTGTCTAAACGATTTGTAAAAGTTGCAGTTATGACTTATGCGGATGCACCAATTCACTCCCTTCTCGTTTCAAAGAAACTAGAAGTTGGTCACACGCGATGCATGTGCAAGTCAAAAAATAATCGGAAAAGTTTGATTAGATTCGTGAATAACAAGGTTAACTTAATTCACCTCTTCACCAATTTTGACAACAACTATGTACTTCAACCTCCCTCCTCAGTTCTCGGTCTCTTCTTTTTTTCTAAAAAATATGTAACAAACAAAATCACCCCCTTCTCTTCTTTTCCTACACAAAGCACATCTGGTATATATTATTAAGACAAGAAAGAACTCGAACCAATGGAATGAAGGTAGAATAGAGAGTATGATGCACAAGTCATTTTAAAAATGGGCATTTAGGTAGGGGCAACTGCGTGATTTTAGGTCAGCAGTGATAGAAAGGTATATAAATTTTTTTTATACAAAACACAGTATAAATTAAAAATGTTGAGTTATATGATCTACTTAGTTCCAAATTTACGTGCAATTTTGTTGTACGAATGATCCAGTGCGGTCAATATGAAAGAAATATAAAAAACGATGCAAAAATATAAAATTTTGGTTCATTTTTTTAAATGCAGGGAGTTCGCTTGAATCTCCTAAGATCCTAGTGCAGCCGCCCATGCATTTAGTTATAATTTGGTCCAAAAAATAGGAAGATTGATGTGGATGCTCTCAGGCACTTTTTGAGCGCCTTATTTTCCCTTCTTCTTCTTCTTTTTTTGTTTAAGCCTACAGCATAACTCATATTAAATCAAAAGATAGTTTTTTACAAAACGAGGAACTATTGTTCATTTCTGATCCTTATACAAAGCTGGTAACAAAAAGTCGGGTCGGGAGCAGCTCTATGTAAAACAAAAATACCCTTGCGTTATGCAATATCCTTATTCTCTCTTTTTGCATTATGCATTTTGTGTGTTTGAGAATTTTGATCTAAAAATCATTCTTTTAAAGTATAAATTAAATCTTGAAAAATGAACTGTCCATAGAGTTACTTTTTGACTTCTAATTATGGTTTCACTCACAAACACTTCTGCAAAACTATTCTAGACAGTAGACATCCAACCACTCAAACAGATTCTCATTATAATTCAACAGTCCAAAGTCTTGCAAATAATTTGCTCTATCCCAAACACCCCTCTAACAGTGTAAGTAGAACATTTGTAAGCAAAAGTAATAAAGTATATATCTACTCTTATTCTATACAGTCATTTTTATAAGCATATTTTTAAGCAATTTTTAGCATATCAGCTTAATTACAGTTACACCAAACACACTTGTTTAGTCTTCAAGAATAGATAGATAAAGCAAAAACATGTGAAAAATCCTTTTATGCTGCAGTAAGCATTTACTACTATTTACAAAGTCTCAAGCACAAGTTACATCGACACTCCTACAAAATGGTTATTTCTCAAAATACTTGGGTAAAAGTAAAAAAAATAAAAATTATTTTTCCGATTGCTCTCGTCAAAACAAATCAATAATTCACAAAATTTTGGGACAAAACTAACAAATGCGAAAAAAACTCAAATAAGGACAAATTTTTCATATTTAAGTCCAAGAGAACACAGCCTGAATCGGTTTGGTTTGTTCTTCATCGACTATTTAGTTCCTACCTAGATTGAGATATTATGATAATTTAGGGAGGTAAACTCTAGATTATAAGTACTTGTAATACACAGCAGCTGATGTAACTCTTGTATAGGGCTGTCCACGGTCCGGATCGGATTCGTATGAATCCAATCCTAATCTGTATCTCACGGTTTTTAAAAAATGCAATCCAATCCTAATCCAAAAGTCTTGTGGTTCGGTTCGGATTCTGAACCGTGAAGCACGGTTCAGTCCCGATTTTATCCACGGATTTCCTTCCAAAAAAATAAAATGATGCTACTACCATGATCATATTCCAAACAAAAATGCAAACACTAATTTCCATAAACATTGTCCAAATTGTAAAGGCAATAAAGGCATTAAGGCACTAAACATGGTAAAGACAGCAAGGCAGCAACCAAATAAAACTAAGCATTGTCCAAAATACACAAATTATGGTCAAGCATGATCTACTTATTACATCCCATAAAAATCAAACAAAAAATAGGAAATTAGTTTCTCAAAACAAACAAGCAAATTAGTAAAATTATATATATATATATTACACACACATATCTATATTTTTATTTTTTTTAAATATCTCACGGTCTAGTTCGGTTAATCTACGGTTTTGAAATGAAAATCCAATCCTAATTTGTATCTCACAGTTTTTTAATTTTCAAATCCGTGTCAGGGCTGTTAATCCACGGACAAAATCCAAAAAGCACGGATCAGATCTGTCTGGACCAGTTTCACGATTCTCAATTTTTCTTGGATAGCCCTACTCTTTTACTTTCTATTCTCTACAAGACCAATTTCATCATTTGTTAGTTGGGTCAATTTAAACACCGGACGAAGCAAAACCGTAAGTTTCAGACCATCTCGCGGTTGTGAACCGTGAAAACATAAAGAATGCAATCGACTTTTAGGCTTCAATGGATTAACTCGTTCACGCTAGTGATTAACTTATGCACCACAACTTTTTTGTTTTATCCTAATTCAAAAAAAAATTCGTGTTTGTTAGTTTTACGCTAAATTTTTATGTGATATGGGTTTCTCTCGACGAGAGGAACCGGAAAAGTAAAAAATTATGACTTTTACATAAATATTTTGAAAAAATATCCAAAAAAAGTCCAAAAAGTTAAAGACTGACTTTTGGAGCTTTTTTTGGGATATTTCTTAAAATACTTGTTTAAAAGTCATAATTTTTTACTTCTTCGATTCCTTTCGTTGAGACGGATTTATATCATATACTGTAAAAATTTGCCCTAAAACTAACAAAACGTAAAAAAATAGAAAAAGAAATAAAGACAAAATCAAAAAATTATGCAGTTAATCACTGGCGCAAATTTAGATTTGAAAAATCAGTTTTGATTTGGGTATCCAAGAATTTCACACGTGGGTGGGGCATCATAAAAAAATCCTTTAGCTTGCCAGGGGCTAGTCTGACTAGACAATTTGTACTTGAATGACAGAAAACAATAAATAAGTATTGACTCAATTTATCTAGTATTTCTCCGAATTTAATAGTCTTTTATGAGAATTCGTATTATTTTTCCATCGATTATATCTTGTAATTTATAATATCTTATATAATTTTAAAAATATTGTATTATGATCTAATTGAGATCTGTCAAATAAAATCCATATTAGATATAAAATTCATTATGAATTCAAAGATATAACTCATTTTTCATCCGGTTAGAATTGAACGAAGAACTATTAAATCCGGAAGGAGGGAGTATTTCCTTTTATATTGCTTTATTGGTTGAGTAAAAAATTTGTTTGGCCTAACTTTGAAATTCTAAAAGAAATCTATGAAGGAGAAGATCTTTTTTGGAGGATAAAATCTGATATGATTTGAATTTTGGGAGCTGGTATGGTTTCTTCGTTGGCAGTTTGATCATACACTTATTCAAGGACCACAATTGCAAGCTAAAGGTTGAAGAGAAGCCCATAACGTAGTGGGTGTCCCAGGGTTGTAAATACTGGTTGGTACGTAGCATATCGGCCGATACATATTGGTTTTTGTGATATTCGATACCGTTAGTTTTCAGTGTATTAATTGGTGGGATAAAAAAAAAATGCATGTATATCGGTTGGTTCTCATTTCCTAACGGTTCATTTTTCTGATTCACGGAGAAGTTCACGGCCGTGATGGCTGACTCAACCGCAACGACTGATAGGCACTCTAAAAGATGTTTTGGTCAAAAATATCTTTTTAGAAACAAAAGTGCTACACACACAACGGTTGTGTAAAACACAACACACAACTAATCTCTAGCCGTCCATTGCTGTAATAAATGGTCAGGATTCGTTCAAACTCTTCCCCATAAAAGTTCAACTTTTTCTTGGAAGGGTTTTTTTAAAATCTAGACCGTCCAAATACATCTGGACGGTCAGAATTACGCACACAACCAATACAACGGTTGTGCAAGTAGCATTTTTGTTTTAGAAATTCATGACTTTTAAAACCGATTTCCGTTGTGTATCGTTTCGATACTTCCGATACCGTAATACCGTGACTAACACCGTTATGTGTCCCAATGCGGCTATTTAAAACCTTGGTGTACCCATTAAGCAAGGAAGAGGTCAAAGTGGGATTTTACTTTGGGCTTAAAAACTCATATGGAAAATAATAAAATTAAAAAAATAATGGACGCCTATACCAAAGTTTTCAAAACCCTTTCCTAAAAGGAAAAGAAGTTTTCAAAATCATTTTAGCCGTTGACGAATCGGATCACCAATATTTCGTGATTCATTGCTCAATTGCATCGGTTTGAATCATTCGACACACAGCAGTGGTACTGCACCTGTCGCACGGTCTCACCGCTCTATCAATCTCACCATTCGTCTCGACAATTAATAGTTCGGATTTTAAACAAACTCTTCCGGAGAAGAATTCTCTTTCCCAAAAGAGTTTGTTTAAAATTTATATTGTCCAAAACACTTTTAGACGGTGAAATTGACTGCAGTAGGAGAGCGGTAAAAGAGAGAGGTGGGCGTAGACTTTTTGAATTAACAGGTCATACAACGTTTAGTATAAATGCGCCTATCTCTCGATGAAATGTGATAAAGACCGTCAATGTTCTCCACTTTTTTGTGGACGTAACTCTCTGTTTTTTTTTTTTTTTGTTTTTTTCTTTGTGTGGACGTCTCTCCATGGACTTAGAAGTCAAGAGGTACTACCAGATAGGCTAAAAACCACATCCATCGTGGACGTAACCCGTAACCTGCGTCAGGAAAGGGCAGATACCAGTTGGACCCATGGCCAGGAGCCATAACCAACCCAAAGGACAAGTGCACATGAGAATTAGTTTTTCTGGGACCATACCACTCAGATGGGGACCCTAAAAACAGCTCCATGAACCCGTAAATCAGAAATCCAGACACCCCATTAATTTGTCATGGGTACTGATTAATATTTATGCTTTGGTACATATATATAGCTGGCTAAATACCCAAGAATCCAAAACTTGTATTATGCCCTTAATGGAAAAAAAAATGAAAACATTCGGATGAGGAGCAATTTGCACACCTACATTCTTGACCCAATTAAGACCAAGTGGATCTCCCCCCACTCATGAACAATTAATAAAACACAGGGAATCCTAACCAATCATTGCTTTTTAGTTTTTTAGTATAAACAAGGGATTGGAGGCAATTTGTGCTTACCTACCAACGTACACAGGGGGTAGCAGAAAGTCAAGTTTATGCATGGTGTGTGACCTACCACAGCACAGCCATGACCAGAGCAAGTGACGGAGTTAGGATATGGGGAGCTGTCGGGTTAGCGGCCGGGGTCAAATCTTAATTACTGTCGTGGATGGGGTGTTTTTTTCGTACGTAATACTTGAGAAAATGGTGGTGTGTCTTTTGGAAAATACTCCGTAAACATTGTTCTCATGGTTGATTGATAAGTGAATTAGTTAATTTTGCAAACAAAGAAAGCTACAAATTTATATATTGTGAAAGTTTTTTTTTTTTTACCAACAACATAAGTTATATTAACTCAAAGTTTTTTTTTTTTTTTTTTTACGTAGAGTTGCGCCCGAGTTTTTTTTATCAGCTTTGTAAAAGAATCGGAGAGGAATGGTAGTTCCTCGTTTTATAGTGTCGCTAGAGATACATTCTTTGATACTCTACATGAGCAATTCTCATTCATTAGCAGATTTCCCATTCCAATTTGAAGCCAATATTGTTGGGTTTGTGAAGTTTGCTTCGGTTTAATTTGCACATCGCTGATTATTCAGGATTCGATTTGACCGGTCAAGCCACAATTGTTTGAGGGAGAGGACCAACAACATGGGCTCAGGAGCAACAACACCCTCGTAGTATAGATAGGTGTCTTACAATAATTTGTGACATATAGTACTATATACGCAGCAGCCAGTATAACTCTTGTACCCCATTCTTCAATCGATACATAGGAAAAACTAGTGTGAGCTGTGAACGCACTCAACTACGCAGTTCGGGAACCACGTAAAAATCATTGTGCCTATTTTCTTTGCGTTTGTTTTCTTGATTGTTCTTCGCGCATTCCAATATTGGTAGAAGTTAGTCAATGCAATAGTCGCAATTGGATCATTTTATAGAGATTCCAACAATAAACAACAATTTTGTCATTTGGTATGTCAAATATAGCTTGAGTAATACCAAATTAAATCTTCTCATGCCAAGCCATTGGAGACCAATTTCTTTTTGACCTCTTGCCAAAGAATAAAACTTTGCCAAGAGAAATAACTAACCATTGAAGGTACTATTAAGAAAGGAGATTTTCCCTACTGGGAGTAGAAATAACAGTAATGAAAAATCGCCTCAGTTTTGTTTTCGGTGTGAGAAGAAGACAACAAATACCGTACCATGACATGGCACTACGGTTGTCATCGAGCTGGCTATTACATAAATGTGGATGGGAACTCTAACCCCTTTCCTCATCACCATTGTTACCACTATCTGTTGCAATGATTCTCTCTCTCTCTCTCTCTCTCTCTCCCACAAAAACCATGCCAACTGGCAGATTTGAGCCCCTCAAACAAAAGATAAAATAGTAAGGTGAAAAGGGGTGGAAGAAAGGACAAAACCAGTTTAGGATTTGAGGGTGATTGTCTTTTTTTATTTTATTTTTATGGAGTATCACAGTCTAGCGAGCCTTCATGTGTCTCCAAGGACATGGAACCTCTTTATTTAGTCCGGCTCACTCTTTGGTCTCTTTTGGGATCATTTTGATGATCAGAATTATTTAATTTTTAGATATGGATGAGAACATTAATTGCGTCAAAAATCATATTTACGGGATATTATTCGATGTGTTTTCGTAATGCATTTATCTTGAGAAAAATGAGTTTTTGAGAATATGGAAAACACTAGATCCGAGCTTATATTTCTTAAAGTAGATTTGTTTACAAACATAACAAACATTATCCTGTCTACATAATTTTTGGCAGGATTGATATTCTCGACGAGCTCTCTAAAAAGTGAACGGTCTAATCATCAAATTGGATATGAGAAGGGACGGGGAAAAAAAAAAAAAAGGACCAGACTAGACCGTCCAAGTGGCTAGTACCGCAAAAGGGACTGGAGAGGATCCATGTCCTATCTAGCTCTAATATATAGACGGAAGCAAGAATAAGAGAACAGGCCATATAAGTCTTATTTTTCTCCAGCTATCTCTTGAGCCTACAAAAGTTAAATATAAAACAAAATCCCAGTTGGATTTCATTTGAATTGGGAGGCTAAGAAATGAATAATTTCTCACCTTCTGAATGCAGTAGTGGGTGTGAATCAGGTTGGACAATGTACTTGGACCAATCTGCAAATTCAGCAGATCAATTCCAGAAGGCTAGTACTGGATTTAAAGCAGCAAATGAGGAGGAATATGATGAAGATGAAGATTTGTCCATGGTTTCCGACGCATCGTCCGGGCCTCGACACTTCCAAGAAGACGAAGATTCATTCGATGGAAATGGGTATCTTTGTTCAGTTTCTGGGCAAGCAAACAAGAAAGAGAAGAAGAAGAAAAAGAATGTTAAGGAACAGAGGAACAAGAAGCAGTATTCAAATCTTGATGACACTGCTAGCTCCCCTGTCAAGGCAAGTTCTTATAGTTCCATCTTTGCTTAGTGCAAAAATGTTTTCCGTTCGATTCCATTTCCATAACCAGTTTCGCAGAACACCTTTCAGAACAATTTTTCCCTAAAAGAATCTACATTTTTAAAATACTTACCACGATATCTTCAAATTCTTGGAAATCGATTTCGACATGAAGATCCCGTTCCGCTATGAGAAACTACTTAGTTTTTGAATTAGATGTGATGTATTATGAGAGACTAACTTATTTCGTAAAACGAAAAATAAATATTGAAAAAATAAAAACTTCAACAGAATGGAACCTAAATATGAAAAAAACCAATGTGTATTTTATTATTTTAATGATTAATGAAGTTTTCTTCGCCGTTCAAGTTTTCAAAAACAGTACCTTGTTGGGTTTTTTTCTTAAACTTTTTCACAGAAGCATGTAGCCCTTCCTCCTAATGGAACTTCAATGGAGCACAACATGGGCTTCTCTGCAACACATTTTAAGGTCTAAATCTTCCAATTCCTTCTTCCCAAGTTTTCTTATTTCCTTCTTCAAATATTAGTATCAGATTCTCAAATCCCAACTTACATGAATACTTGAAACAGGGGAAATCTGCATTGCATAAGCACATTGGTTTCTTCCGCTCTTCCGTGCCAGGGAAACCAGCTTCAGGAGCACCAGGTAAGTCTATTGAGTCGTTATTGTGCGTATACCGGACGGCTTCAGGATTTAGTTGAGCCTTGAGCGGTGGCAAAGCATACAAAGATTTTCTTTTCTTAACAGAAAATACACGGAGTTTTATCGATTAAAACCTCATACCTAATATAAACTCTAAATTGCCATTTCTAATTAGAGATTTTCACCTCATATACTTGCTGGGTTTGCTTTATTTGATTTTTCTAGATTGTACTTTTTAGTTAATCGCACATTCCATTGGACTTCCATTTACTTCAGCTCCGTACGAGTTATCAAGTGTCGACAATACTATAGAAAAAATAAGAATGTACGTATAAAAATTTGTGCGTGTTTTTGAACTTTTTTGTTCCGACGCTTCACTTGAACCCTCCCACATAGTAGTGCGGCCGGCCTACATATAAACATTTTTTTCACAATGCAACAGCCTGAATTGAGCTCTCTCTCTCTCTCTCTCTCTCTCTCGTTCTTGTTTGTGTTTTGAGGAGCAGGGGATTTACAAGGAAGAAAGTGGGAGTGAGGAAAGATACTAGTAGTGTGTCTTCTACTCAAGAAGTTGCTCAACAGAGTGGGAATGGAAAAGAAGAAGAAAAGAAAAGGAAAAAAGGCAGTGGATATGTTAAGGATCTTGTTCCCTTCTTTTGTTGTTCTTTTAATTGTTGTTGTTATTTGTTCCTGTCATTGCACTAGGAAACAACCTGTGAACATAAATATTAAAAATTAAAAAAAATGCTGTGTTTTTTTTTTCCCTCCCTTCCTATGTTTTTTTTTGTTTGTAAATCAGCTTGAAACATGAGGAAAAAAAAAAGGCTAACCGAATATACAATCTACAATGAGCATCCAGGGAGGAAAGGAAAAAAAAATTATGACAATGCCGAGTGGCTACATAGATCTAATGAAGAACGTATCAATTGTTTCCTTCCATCTAGAAAGAGGGAAAGAAAACACATGACAAATGTGTAAATACACAAAGGTGACTTACCTAACTAACCGATGATATAATCCTCAATTAAAAAATGCTTCGAGTACTACAAAACATTGCAATGAGAGACGACGCTGATGGAGAGGAATATGGCTACTAGACTTTAGCAAAAGCCACTCAATCCACAACAGCTTCCATTAATCACGGTTCAATAAAATTCGAAGTCAATCAAATTCGAATGGACGACAGATCCACAGCAGTGAACATAACGGCTGAGCCATATGCAACATTATCCACAACAGCTAGCTTCCACTAGTCGCGACCCAACTGAGTTGGAATTCACCCAGTTTTGCATAAAGCATAAATCAAACGCAACGTTAACATTAACTCCAGATCAACTCAAGGAGCATCCATGCTAATTGAATCTTAAGCAATCAAAACAGGGGGTCAAGGCACAATCCCATTGAGCGAATAATATCCAAAGGGACATCCCCCTAAGGTAGGCAATAAAGCCGTTAATATTACATCAAACAAATGGACAATAGGACAATACCGTAGACAACCCCATACGGTTAGAATTACCAAACGTGCCTAGTACAGAGATTACATCGCATTCAAAGATAAAAGGCAGAATACATTTCCAGGTTATCGAGAAGAAACGCAACAGCCAAGTAGCATAAATGTGAAGAGAACACAAAAAGACCCACCGCAGAAAACTCCCCCACCATTTTCGAATGATACAGCATACCTTCTTGTTTTGGAGCACGGAGATGCTCCGAAGAAACCTATTGCACCCGATTTCTTAAGTTCAGAGCCAGTCCAGGGAAATGTTCTGTTGATGGATTCAATTTCCTTGATCTCTTTCTTAGGAAGAATGAACAAGGAGGACCAATATGTCTCTGTATTGAAAAAAGGACTGATTTAATTAATCGAATTCTGCCAGCATGTGAAAGGTACTTGTTGGTCCAAGACTACTAGTGCTCTGTCAATCAAAGCTTTGCAAATCTGAATACTTGAGTTTGGTACGTGGAGAGGAGGGGGACTCCAAGATGTCTCACTGGAAGAGTACCCTCCTTAAAACCAAGAACATCAAGAACGAGAAATTCTTCAGTGCCGAGCGGGTATTGCCGACGTGGCACCCGCTCGGCACACCCGAGCCGTCCGATACATTTTTGGACGGCTCGGATTAAAACACTCTCTCTCATCCCATCTCAACCCTTTCTCTCTCCTTTTCTCTCTCCAAATCTGAGCCGTCCAAACACGTAATGGACGGCTCGGATGCGCGAGCGGGCACCACATGGTACCCGCTCGGCACTGAAAATTTTTTCATCAAGAACAGTAGCTTTCACATATGGTGAGAGTACCCTCCCTATGTCTTTCTTCCTTTGTCATGAATTCTTCTTTTGGACATTTGTTCCATACTCTTCCTTCCACTATTACAGCAGTCTTGTTTATCCGATTCTACAGTGAAAGTCCACAACAAAGTTATACCATGTGGAAAAGGCCAACTCCTGAAACAAAAATTCTTTGCACACAGATAAATCATGCACAGATTTTGTTGAGGGGTCCATCACGGATTTCACACAAATGATCCGAGTTGTTCATTAAATGTAAAACATTTTTTCAAAGATTCTAGAAAAAAATTAGCTCAATCCGATACCTATAGGTACTTGATCCAATCATCTAACTTTTCATTATTTTGAAATCTAAATGAAAAGTTAAATGATTGGATTGAGCACTTATAGGTATTAGATTGAGTTGATTTTTTCTCAATTACTCCTGAAAAGTTGTTTTACATTTAATGAACGGCTCGGATCATTTGTATGGGACCTGTGATGGGCTTCACAATAAAATCTGTGCACAATCTGTACATGATTTGTTTGTGTGGGTAGCCGCTCTCCACATGAAATATGGCGCAAGAAAATTCTCAAAAAAGAAAAGAGGAGAAGAAATATGGAGCATGAAGGGTAAATGGCACTTTGGCCACTCAAGTTTGGTAAAAGCTGAACTTTATCCCTTCTATAATTGAAAGTGATGCAATGCACCTTGAATTTGCCATTATTTTTTGGAATATTTCCTAAATGGGGGATTAAAGTTAAACCAGCACATTTGATCATTTACCGAGCCAAAAAGATAAGAAATTCAGGCGTACGCTGATCATATATAGAGCCAAAAAACAATTAGAAACTTTAGGGTTACGGTTGGTTTTATTTTCGCAATTATTCAAAAAATTCATGATATTTTGTACTCAATTTTGTTAAATAGCCGGTCAGAATGCAAATTGGGAGCAATGCAGTGATTTTGACGAATTCTGGGTGCAATGTGCCACTTTTGAGTTTTGAGCTCCAAAGTGCACAACAAAACCTAATGCAATCAAAAGACCCACACCACAAGTACCTCGATCTGCGTTGGAGCACATGCAAACAAACATGAGAGAGAGAGAGAGAGAGAGTTCCAAATTCGGGCGAATTGCTAAAGGCAATCAAAAGACCCTCCAAAACAGAAGGTCCGGATGGCCGACAGGATACGATCGCCGACAGGATGCCACGTGTGTAGTACTCTACCGGCACCACAAAAAATTTTTGTTCGGGCTAGCTTACGCACCCCTCTATTAAACTCTCATCCGGACAAAGGCGGCCACATCCACGCTGAGACTAAAAAATTCACGAAAAATTACTTTGTACGACTTGATCTCAAGAATCGAACCCTAATTAATTTTGTGGGAATAATAAACCCACTAACCAATCGGAATAAGCTTGGTGCTATGAATAAATGTGGGCTCCTCCTTCGTAACGGGGGAGAGTGAGACCTATGGCTATCAAGTTTCGACGGTACATTTTGTCTGTTTCAAGTCCAGGAGGCCCGGGCACCGCTGACCGTAAAAAAAAAGAGGAGGAGGAGAGGATCCCACAATTCATGACAGCTAATCCACTAAGCAAGTGATCCGTGTAAGCAACATTGATGATGCAGTTATTGATTTGGCTTTGGTGGGATTCCTGAAAAATCTTCACTGAGGGTCTTTTTCACTCCTCAGAAATTCATCCCCGTATCTTGGATTGCGACATGGAATTCAAGGAAAAGGACAATACCTAGTAAATTCATCCCCGTATACTCCTTTTGATCAATGTATGACTGAATTTCAACGAAGAATCATCGTAGTTAAGATCCTAATTAGGACTTCCGTCGTTTACAACATTATACTTGATGATAATTATAGTCACTTAAAGCTTATTTGAATGTGATTATTATATGGATCAATAACACAAATGTTGATATATTAACGCGAAATCTTTTCAATCAAAGACATTCTAGCTACATCTTTGTATGCTACCAGCATACATTTAAAAATGTCAAAACATCTTTTCTCCAAAGGTAGAGAAGGAAAGGGCAAAAAGTCGCGAAGGAATGACCAAAATACCTAAGAGGTAGAAAGAATGGGGGAAAATTCACAAAGAAATGACCAAAATAGATGAAATGGATAACAGGTAAAAAGAAAAGGGCAAAAGGCCGAAAAAAAGAAGAACCAAAATGCCTATGAGGTAGAAAGAAACGGGAAAATGTCACAGAGAACAAGTCATGTTCCGTTAAGAGAAATAACACGTCACGTAGAAACAAGGGCAAAAGACTCTGTTTGCATCCCAGATTTTTTGTATGACATGTGGAAAAAATGGAAAGAAAATAATGAAGTGAGAAAGTTGAATTTGGTTTCTTGGTCTGATTCCTTATCATTATACTTTATCTTATTAATTAAAAATTATCCATGATCCCAAGATTCCCAACACAAAGATGTGTCTTACAAACACGTTTTCTCGTGTGTAAAAAGAATCCATTTTGCCTGACGCATAAAGACAGGGTTCTTTTTTTATTATTTAAAAACTGCGGAGTCAAACCCCTGATTGGAGAAAATGAGACAAAGTTCAACCTTGCATTGGATCCGTTTTTCAATCCTCTCGTAAGCCTCAATAATTGAACAAATCCACGCAGCACCCACACACGGAGAGAGAGAGAGAGATAGCATCACAATCATGCTAAACAAATACGGTGCAGGAAACCAGCCGGCTATATCTTGCTCGGCGAAAGTCAGCATTTTTTTTTATCGACAGAAGAAATTTTATACATTACGAGGATAAAATTATAAAACCAGTGCAACATAAAAAGAAATGCATTGAAAAAGCTACAAAGAGTGAATGAAGACTCTCCTAGTGTCGGTGGTTGTGAAATCTCAACCTACCCCTTAGCTACCTGATCACGAAGGTTAGCATGGTTAGTTGTAGTAAGTAGGTATTGAATCCATATCGAATGCATGGAAGTACATAGTGCTTATTAATTGACTACTGCTCGTACTTGGTTCTCTGCTGAGAAGTTAAAAAGGTCAAATGTTAGCCCACTGCCTAAGGCAAGAATTGATTTTTAGTTCTCATGGAGTCTTTTGTTAGTATTGGTTTATTTTATAGAGAAGACAGTACTAAAACCTTTGTGCAAATTGGATAAGGATGGAAGTTAAATAACAACTTTAGCACTTCCAAAACAAAAACTTCACAGAAGACACACTTTGATTTTAATCCGCATTTTAGGGCAGCTTTGGAGATCCCATGAAAAAGGAATCTTCCAACTGTATAATATGTAACAAAAAGAAATAAAAAAAGAAAGAAAGAAGAGGTCCACCCAAATAGAATAATAGGGTTTGGGCCGAATTGGGAATGGTGTTGTGCAGTAGTGTGCGTAACACCGTGCTGCGCACCTCCGAACCGTCAGATCGTGCATCCGATGCCTTAGATTTCATCTCGGCAATGAACGCCTCTTGATTGTCGGTTGCCGAGATGAGATCCAAGTCGTCGAATGCACAATTCGATGGCTTGGAGCTGCACTGCACGGTGCTATGCATTTTACTGCACAACACTAACGTTGGGGCCATTTGGGGATTTGTACATCTGGTACAATGAGATTTTGGACATGAAAAGTGTTTCAAACGTGACCCTGAACCTTTGGTTAAACTTACCTAAACACTTGGTTTGGGTTCATGTTTGAGACAAATGTTATGATTACATGATGTTGCTGTAGGTTTTCGGTCGGTCTTGATATACCGGTCGGTTTTGGAATAGAAAAAATTGAAGTTTTCGGTTTAATTTCGGTCACCTGACTTTTCACCCCCAATCTGACCAAACCCAACCGAAACGTTAAAACAAGAAGGGACCGTAAAAGTACCATACACTAGGTCTAGCCCGTCTAGGCTATATGTTTACTCAAAATTTCAATGAAACAAAATTAATCCTGTTCCAAAAACCTTTTTAAAAAATAAGTATTTATTTATAATTTTCAAAACTTAAAAATAATGGGTTTTTTTACATCGTTTAAAAGATCTCAATTCAAATAAGATTCATATTACATATTTTTAGATTTCAGTAAATCTATTATTTTTTAGCTTGAATTTGAAAATTACAAATAATTACTTATTTAATTCAATGTTCTAGAACAGGCTAATGTATAGGAGGTGACAAGGGAGAGATTATTCAGTGCCTTGGGACACCACGTGGCGGTGTCCCAAGCCTCTCCTCACCGCATATTGTTGCGGAGTTCTCACACTTAGTCTTCGACTTTACAGAAATGTGTGATTGAGAAGATGCCTGGGGCACCACATGGCGGCGCCTGGGACATTAAGGCCACGTTCCAGAACTCCATTTAAGTACTTATTTTTTAAGAATACAATTTTAAACTCAAAAATAATATGTTTATACAAATAATTTTTTTAGCAATATGGATCTTATTTAATAAATTTCATTAAAATCTTTTGAACGGTACAAAAAGAATTGAAAAATTATTTTTTTTACTTACATTATTTTTTAGTTTGAAATTATAAAATAAACACATATTTTTTAGGCTTACCTACTTATTTGGTCCTTATAAATTAGTCTCAGTTTCATTTTCGTCCTTGTAAATTTTACCCTTGCAGTTTATGATGGGTTTCAATGTTACCCTTTCCATCAATAAGTAGATGGAAATTGCTTAGGTGACTAACAGAGGCTGATAAAATGACTCTAATAACCCTGTCCCTTTTTTTTTTGGAACGTGTACGGTGTACCTCTACAACAAAAATTCTACTAAAAATTTGTAAAAAAGGAAAAGGAAACCCAGTTGGGGTCTTCCCTCTATTGTTCTCTCTTTCCCTTCTCGTATTCTTTCCCTCTCTAATCTCTCCCTCTCTCTTTCCATTGTGTATTTATACAACATATAACGAATACAACCCCCACACACATATATAAAGCATATCCATATATATCACGCACACATGCACAATACCTCTTTTCTCTCTCTATCCCGTATGCCACAGTTATGGCCGCCGGTCAGACTCCGTCGCCAAGAATGAGGAACCCAATTTTTGTTCATTAGTGATTTTGAGTCTAATTTGTGAAAATTGTTAACCTTCTTTTTTATCATCGGAGAAAAATGCAATTGACAGGGGATAAAGGTAAGACCTATTTGCTTAAAATTACAATTGAGATAGGGAAAAGGATAGACCCATTTGGTTAAAATTGCCGTTGATTGGAAAACAAGGTAGACCCATTTGGTTAAAATTGCAATTGAATGGGAAAAAAAGGAGATCATTTGGTTAAAATTGTGATTGATGGGGAAAATTGTGGGAGTGGGTTTTTCTTCGTGATCCCTTCTGGCGTAGCTGCCGTGAGAAGTGATGCCGGTCTCGGTAAACCTGCAGTACCGGAGGGGGTTGTTCCTCCGGGAAGAAGCTCCGATGATCTTGTCAGTAGATGAAAAGAAAAGAAGTTTGGCAAGAAATTATGTTGAGAAGGAAGAGTCGTCCTCTCAGGAAAAATCCCCCCTTATTTATAAGCAGAAGGGTTGTGTGTTGAACAAAATTGCCTTGCTTTCCACGCGTCTAGCACCGCTCGGATGACGTCAGGTTGCAGATTCATTTAATGAGTCTCACTTCCCAAGTCTTACAGAGTCACATGAGCCGATGTCAGAAAGGTCACATCGTTCAGAGCTGTCACTTCGAATATAAGATACGACAGCTCACTTATCACAAGATATTTCTGGAAGGTTCCACAGTCATCCATACTCGGCGAACACTCGTTTGACGCATGACGAATCCCCAAGCTTCGGATGGTCTATCCGAAGAACAGCGTACCGAACAAGAGGAAACCCCAAGCGTTTGGAGAGCACCAGATGAACGCAGATGCATTGACGTTCGGCGAAGGCACGAGACGCTCGGCGAGATGTTAATTTATTCTTCGGATATTTCGGCCCCCTACAAAAATTATAAACCCATTTGATTTGAATTGCAATTTGCTGTAATTGACAGGGGAAACAAGGTAGCCATGGTTGGTGTTGATGAAAGTGTAGCGGTTGAGGGAGTGAAGAGTGGAGGGCATTAATATATAGATTTTGGGATTGTGATCTGGAAATGTCCGAAATGTTGGTGTAAAAGGTAAATGTAATTAGAGAAAAAAAAATATTAGTAGAATTTTTGTTGCATTAGAGTCATTTATTAACCTCTGTTAGCCACCTAAGCAATTTTCGTTCACTTATTGACGGAAAGGGCAACATTGAAACCCGTCATAAACTACAAGGGTAAAATTGAAACAAAAAATTTTACAAGAACAAAAATGAAACTGAGAGTTCGTTCCAGAACACCTTATTAAAAAATAAATACTTATTTCATATTTTAAAACAAAAAAATAATACAAATGAAAAATAATTTTTTAATTTTTTTGTACTGTACTAAAGATCTCAATAAAATCTTTCAAATAAGATCCATATTGCATATTTTTAGATTTCAATAAACTTATTATTTTTGAGTTTAAAATTATCTTTTTAAAAAATAAATTTTTATTTTGCGTTACGGAACGAGACTTGAGACTAATTTATAAAGATTAAATAAGTAGATAAACCTAGGGGTGAGCAAAAAATCCGTCAAACCGCGAATCCAGTCCAGACCAATCCAAACCGAAAGGTTTTGTTTGGTTTTTTAGAAGTATGGTTTGGTCATGGTTTAAAAAAATTAGAAACCGCATTATATGGTTTGGTTTGTGGATTCACGTTCACGGTTATGGTTTCAAACCAATCCGAACCGTATAATACACACACATATATATTTATAGTGTTATATATATATATATATATATAATTTAATTATGATTGACCAAATAAATATGGGAGCCTTAGTCAACTACTTTTCTAATTTATTGATCCTATTAAATTCACCGGAATATATAGTTTTCCTTCCCTTCCAAGATAATTTGGACTAAACTTCTATATATCACAACAAGTTGGTTGCTGTCATGTTGCTGCTGCTACCCTTTTGCTGCCTCATTTCAATTCAATAGTTTGAGAATTTGCTTTGGCCTTTTATTTGGCTAAATTATCTTAAGATGTGTTTAGCAGTTGGTATTTTTAGTTGGTTCATTTTAGTAACTTACCATTATTCATTTTTTTTAGTTAAGACTTGAGGCAATGGTTGGTAATATTCTACCCTTAATTAGTTGGTTGATATTAGTAATTTAGTATGTTTTGATAATTTGTTAGTGTGTTTTGGTAATTTGAATAGAAGTGGTTTTAATATAACGTTTTCTTTAGTTTATCTTCATAAATTTAAGTACTTAAATATTTTTTTTGAAGATAATAGATTAGTTCAAAGTAAACCGTGGTTTAAAATCGAAATCGAACCGTATTTAATGGTTTGGATTGGTTTGGTTCTATACTTTTTGTGGGTTGGTTTGGTTCTCCAAATTCATAATCCGTAGGTATTGATTTGGTTTGTGGTTTACTATAAAACCGAACCAATCCGGACCATGATCACCCCTAGATAAACCTACTTTTTCGTGACAGGGACCCCCACCTATATGTGCCTATTACAAAAATATCATAGTACCACTCCTATCCATATACAATTTGCACAATGGAAGGACAAGCATATCAGTACTATTTCCTGCAACTCTTTTTGACTCCCATGTCACAAATTTAATATCATCAAAAGCAAAAGTCACTTCACTTCGCCATCGGATTTAACCCTTGTTGCCCGTGATGACAGCTTCATTTACTAGTGTCCCAATTCCCAAGAACGTGCGGCCCAAAGAAATTTAGTACTATGAGATGAGACATTCCAATGATTTTCAACCGTTCAACCATTTGGTAATTTCGACCGTAAATTATCGAGATTAACGGTTCAGATGTGCACAACACCACAGCACCATTCTACAATCTTCCATATGACTGTTGCCCGTGATGACAGCTTCATTTACTAGTGTCCCAATTCCCAAGAGCGTGCTGCCCAAAAAGATTTAGTACTATGACATTTCAATGATTCTCAACAGTCCAACCGTTCGGTAATTCGGATCGTCAATTGTTGAGATTAATGGTTCGAATGTGCACAACGCACAGCACCATTCCTCGGTTTTGAGATACAATCTTTCATGTGACTATTCATCTCTCTTCAAATAAATACTCCGTGATTAGATCAAACCGTTGTCGATACATAGTTGACCTGATTTTCATAATGGCGACACATACATGAAGATTTAGAAAATTAATGGCCGCTCCACTAGTATTCCAAGGGGTCAAGCAAATCCCTTGAGTTCAAAAAATGTACTAAAATTCTATATATTTTTGCACATAATTTGACTTTTTTCTTCAATATTGTCAACAGTGGAACATTCATAGAAGTCTAGAATAAATAAAAATTCACTTAAATTAATAAGCAAATTATATAACTCAATAAAATAAAATAAATTAGGTCCGATAAATTTTCATCCAAAACAAATATATTTATTTTATTAGTATTTTGGGGCTAAAATTCTACAGCTGCTAGTGTCTTTCCTAACATGGTGGGGGCCAGAGGGGACCTTCAAGGTTGGGGCCCCTTAATTCTGCTGCTGCTAGTGTACATGTTGGGGGCCAGAGGGGAACTTCAGGGTTGGGGCTCCTTAAGTATTGTTCGGGAAAAAAAACACAAGAAGTTGATCAACCTAAAACTTAAAACAAAAAAACCTATAATAAAGTAGATTACATTCCCACTCTTCGTGCATTTTTAGTGACAAAAGTAGTAATTACGATAGCATAATCAACCTTTTCCGCGATTTATCTATCAATTGAAAGCTTAGCTAACCCATTCAACCGTTCTTGCGATATGGATAAGCGAAGATAAGTTTTGATTAGTTTGAACTTTTAAAAGCTCCTTTCACCGGAAGCAACGGTAAAGAGAATAGTTAATAGTGCTCTATATGTAATCCATTCATTTGAAAAACAACCATCCATATATAATGGGCTTACTTTTTATACCTACACTAATACCCTATGAAATTTGGGGGCCCCTAATTTTGAAAAAAAAAAGGGGGGTCCCTAGGCACATGCCTTCATCGCCTCCCCTCAAGGACAGCCCTGGCCGCCGCCCTTGATTAGAGATGTTGAACACCGAACTTCCCACTTGAAAGCTAAAGGATACTATTAGAAGTGCTAAGAGCCACATTCCGTGTGACGAGGCAACGCTAGGCGGCTTTAAAGTGAGAGATTATTCCACGCTTCAAGAGCAATGATATTTTCTCTCACAAAAGTATGTGGGGCCCACACTTTTGTGGGGGAAGAGCACATTGCTCCTAGAGCACAAAATAGTTTTTTCCTTGAAGCTATTGCAATCCTTTAGAGCTGTTATGATTTCCTCTTCTGAAAATGGCCTCTCCAAATCCCTCTCAAAAATCCTCGCCTAGCCGACTAGCACATGTCCGTCATTCTATGCCTTTCCTTGCCCGGTGGCAGTGGCATACATATCTTGCCTTGCCTAGCCTAGCCCGGTAACATACATACCTTGCCTTGCCTAGCCTAGCCTAGCCTAGCCGGTCAGTGGACCATTTGGAATGTATAAAAGTTGGTAAATTCACCGTCCCAAACTGGAATTGCTTCGATGGTGGTAGCGGTAGCGCCCACACAACACCAGTCGGTTGTGATAGCTGCCGACTAACCATAACAAACATGGAGTACATTATTTGGCTTTGCAAATTATTGAATTTGTTTTGATTGGTTGCAATCAAAAAAACCTTTATCTTGGGAAGTGATTGATTCTCAGGTTCCGGAAAACAGTGTGATACATCCCATCTACATGCCCTGCCAATCTTCCTTTCCAGGTACTCTTTTCAAATTTCTAACTTCATTGGTTCAAGATCTAGGTAGGGTTTCAAAGGACAAGTTCAAACCGAAACAAAAAATCTTCATATCTCGCAAATCGACAGGCCAAATCCACATTGGTGTTTTCTAGATGGTAAAATTACAGGTACAGTCGTCCGAACCAACTCGTTTGAAATCATGTGCATGTGGCCTTTTTTTGCTTGTCACCATTGTCAATCCCTTTGCTTGCTGCGACGTTGGATAATCATCACTTTGGGGATTCGGCATACATGGGTGCGAAAAAAAAAAAAAAAAAACCTAGATAAACTCGTCTTTTGGGTTGGAGTCCTGCCCGTGACAAGTGGTATTAGAGCTAACAAGTAGCGTCATCTAGTACGAGGCTGTAGCAGGAGCCTTAGAACGACAAGGGCTTGGTCAGAAGAATGCAAACGGCTTTTCAAATTCCACTTCTCAAGAGGTCATGAGTGTAACCGAAACAAAGGTAACTCCACCTAATAAGCTGGAGTAGTATTTTCAACTCATACAAAAATATACGGTACCAAAAAATGTACGTCGTCTTGTTGTGGAGTCCACTTTTGAGTCTCACACGTATAATCCAAACCGCTCATTGATTTAATATAATTTTTCGAGTGGCCTTTCAAAAAAATCAAGACTAGCTCGTCTCGTTTATCTTTCTCTAATAGCCATTCCTCAAACACGATCATACAGGCACGTTTCATTGCGGGTTGTTTTTTTGTTTCACCTTTGAGGAATGGAAACGGCTTGTTTGCCGTTGGGTATGGACTGCACTACGTTGCGCAGTCCAGCCAACTCCAACTCTATGTCGCGTTTATTGAAGATCCGATTCGTTCACATTACAGAGACTCGTTAAGTACCGGTCACGTAAAAAATCAAGTTCAATCAGATACCGAACAATATCTAACCGGAACACATGTACATAAAAAATAGAGGAGTTGGGCACATTGGGAATATAACTTGAAGAGCTTTTTTGTAAAATAGGGCACAATGGATTATAACTTGAAGAGCACATAAGGTATTCTATTGACTTGATTTTCTACGTAACTATAGTACTCAACGAGCTCTTGCAATGTAAAGGAATCGAATCATCAAAATGAATGAGACACGGGGTCGGAGTTGGCCGGACTGCATGGGGTGCAGTCTACAGTCCCAACGGCAGACAAACCGTCTCCATAAAATAAAAATAAAAAACAGTTTACAGGCAAACATGAAGGCAAGAAATTCTATACATTCAATCTACTGCTATAAGAAGCTGATTCGCCTGGAACCAAATCACAAAGCACATTTGATGTCCTTCACTTTAGAAAACAGGAAAATAACATTTCACATTTCAGTAAGGTTTAGAAATGTTCAACGAATCCATACAGTGATGAATATCATTTCTATTGGTCGAGTTGTTATTGAAGCATAATATATCAACGAACAACCATAGAACCCAGAATGGGTTTTTCCAACTTTGAGATTGCGGGCGAATTTCTTAGCCTTTTGGAAAAGATGAAGATCGATCGTAGAGGTTATTTCCCTTTTCAAAAATAAAAAATAATTCATAGGGGTTTATGAGATATCCATCTTTCGAACATAGTTGAACATTCAAAAGGTTTGTACTCTGCAGCTGTGTGTCCGCCTCCCTGTTTAAAAAACTGAAATTAATCAAACAAAGCAGAAAAACAGGGAAAAAATGAAGATCAGAACTATTTTTTGAGCTATTGAAGTTGAATAATTTCATGCCTTAACCGTGGCGTATGTCATCCCATTGGAATAGCTCCTTGTGTAACTGCACATCAACGTCATCGACCAATAATTGGAGTCAAGTTTCTTGATATATAGCTTAATCCCAGGTGAATTCAAAGAAAATAAATTGTCTAAAACTAGGTAACTCACCCGGCAACCTGGCCTTCGACAGTCCATGGCCTCCAGTCGTCAACAATGGAGTAGTTCAGTGATTTAATCCATGCTTGAGTTCCCAAAAATGGAACAATCAGGTCATGATCACCGCTGTTTCAACAACAGAAAGTTACCAACTATTAGGCTTCGAGGCATAGCAAATTTTCTTTTCTTTTGTTTTTTTTCAAATTTCACAAATGATTTTTACCTGTATATGAGAGACCTGTAACCTTTAGTGCTGAGTTTTACATGATACTGGTAACTGTCTGTGATTGTAGAAGTGTAAGGCAAGGTAAAGTTGCATCTTATCCACGGCCCTATGCTGCCCTGCGGTAAGAATTCCGATACATTTTCCTGATTTCTGTTGTCTCCAAATATTTTCTCCATAATAGGTAGGAAATTTCTAGTTCTTCCATAATTTTGTAAGAAAAAGTTCCACCTTTTTAACACGGAGTGCTTCTCGGACGCCATCATCATCAAGCCAACGATAGGAAAGCCGATATCCATCAACCTAAATCAAGGAATATTAAGTTTACAAAATTCCCTGCGACCAGATCATTAGAAGAAGAAAATACTGCTCTGCTGAACAAGAACTACGCAAAAATATAGTACCGAAATGATGTGGCCATGGCAATCTGGGAATAATAAATCATATTGGTAGTTTTTTTGTCCTTGAAACAAAACATCCACAAAGAACTCACAGAAGTGCTCATTGAAAATCCTAAGAACTTACCCGATTAGATGCACAAGAAGATTGTTCAGGAAGGAGGAGCTCCGCGTTTTCATCATAAAGAGATCTTCTTTCACCAAAGAACTGGTGTGGTTTCGGAGAAGCAAATCCACATAGAGGTTCCAAAATTTGTGCTGCTTGAATTCCACTGATACACTGCCAAAAAAGAGGGACAAGGTAAACGAATTTGGGTGGTTACCTGAAGAGTTCACAAAACAAATAGTTGCTGACCTGAGAATAAGCCTCAAAATAATTAGAGCACTCAGCATTGCTTGGATCTACATTCATGTACTCTCCCTCACAATTCCCTTGCAGTGACTAAAAATAAAGAGAGAAAAGAACTGTTATAGGAAAGGCGCATCTTATCATATTTTCTAGTATTTCATACTGTAGCTGACGGAATGACATGGGGGATTGGCATTGGATTGGATTTTGAAATAGAGGAAAGGGTAATTTTGAGGTAGCACTAGATGTATACCTCATAGAGTTCATCAGAAATTAGTCCCATTCCATGAGCAAATGGAATAGCATAATTTCCGTCCCCAAGGAGAAACGTTACCGGGTTGCCAAGTACGTATCCCTGATACGATTCAGAAACCAAAAATAAGTCCATGGTGAAGCGTTAAACAAACATTTTCTTCTGCTTCTGTAATTTATTACTTCTTTACGCAGTCCTGGGCGTTTTATTGAGCATACCAAAAGGACTTTGGGGTCAAAATCCAGTTTGACAAATTTCGGAGTGTTTCTGTGTTGGTAAGAGATTTTCCAAATGTGTGGGTCTTTAGGGGATTCAAAAACAAGTTTTCTTTTAATCTTCTATCTGACTTTTTACAGTACGACCGCGTGCTGGAAATCACACCAGATCGTAAAGGCACGTTAAATGGCTCATAAATAGCAAGAACTTAAGCAGCAATGGATCGTGATGGCAGTTATATTGCGACTGTAAGATACAGTTTAGCGACTCTAAGTTCGAATTATTAATGACATGAATGCCTGAAAAAGTCACAAATAGATCTATACAAAGACCAGTTCTGGGCAATTAAAAAGCATAGAATCAGCATTGTAGTTCTGTCGATCTCTCTTAAGTTCTCTAATCATGGCAGTACTAAACTTTTTTTTCAAATTTTATTTTCTGCAGAAATACAAGTCCATAACTTATTCAAACTTGTACATCAAAACTGTGAAACTGGTCAGTAGTAGGTCTTTGTTTGTGCAGATGCAGACCAACTCAAGGCGAAAAATGACTTCATCCTATCCGACACGAAATTTGTCTCAACTCAACAAAGCACAAACTTGGTGGGAGCATGAAAAAAGACAATGACACGCCTAGAAGAATTTGCTTTCGAAATCCGTGAACAGTTCTAGTTATTGAAATTCTGTCTTTAACAGTGCAGTCCATTTAGAAAAAGTTACAGACCTTGAGATTTATGAATGGCTTGTTGCCTACTTCATTTCCTGCATTGACACATGGAAGACTTGAAATGTAAGGCAACACTTGAGCTCAGAAAAGGAGTTTAAGCACCAAATTCAGCATAGAATTGCAAAATTTAGTTCACCAAGATTAGGGGTTCAGAAAAATGGGTACTAAATTCGATACCCATACTTAGAATTTCTTACCATCTGAAATTAGATGAGCAACGATTGGAACTGTAATGCCTGAGTACGAGTCTCCAGCTACGTAAAACGGGTTTGAGAGAAATTCTGGATGATCAATCAACCACTGCAATATGACAACTCAAATAAATAAGGACAAATAAACTTGGCAGTCCAAAATAAGCTTGAGGCGCCAACGTTCAACTTGGGTACGATAAGAGACTGTTGCAATACAGTAACTTGGAACCATCTAGTGAGGAGGGAATTTTAATCATTATTCTAGGCTTATATTGGAACTCAATTAACGAGGACAAAGAAGAGTGAAATGAAAGTGGACGTGTACCAGACTACCAGTGTACGTATCATGTCATGTATCTGTATCTGTGTTTCCTAAGCGTAAACTACAAAAGAATCAAAATGGGTTATCCAGTCCCACGCAATATTTCTCTTTTTTGATGGAGATAATTTGCAGGGCTCATTCCTATAGGTACTGGGAAAGCTAAATGCAGCTACGTTTTCACTGTAATTAGGTAGTAAACATTATACCTTTCTCAGAAATTCATACGCTTGGGCACATGTTTGCAAGTCTGTAGAGTGAGCAGCCGCCGATGTTCTTGGGTAGGAGAATCCAGTACCAACCGGCAAATCTACAAATATCATGCTCGCCCCCTACATATCATTGCACCACTCCAGTAAATCGACATTGAATGCATTCTATGTCATGTATATATATCTGTTCATTCATAACAGGTATAAAACAAAACACATACTCTTGTCTGCAATGCCAATTGCTATCCATGTACTATTCTTTCTCTCTCTTTTTTCAAGGCAAGTGCTATGCACGTATATTTGTTCAAATATACGATATCCATATGAACACATACATATTGTACATCATGCATGTATTCTACCTTGGTCCAGGAGTTTGGATTCATAACTACCGTGGGCAGGCTCCCATCATCCGGCACGGCCTTGAAGTTCAACGGACCTACAAATTTCACAACTAATTGATCAATAAAGAAACACTTCTTTATTTTGTGATCTGGTTTTTTCATTCGCAGAAATTGTCTTAATATGCCTAAGGACAATTGGGTTCGTAAATATCTGGTTTATTCTTACAAAAAAAACACCGCTAAACTGTTGTGACAATGACCATCTCCGTAGGTGTTTTGTTTTGTTTCTCAATATGCATAATTAATTTGTTTCGTGAGATTTTTTGGTTTCGACAGTAAAAGTTCTGTTTATGCAAATACCATTGAGGCTTCCAACTTACTATTGGGAGCTCTTGGCAGATTTCGAAATCCACTGCTATTGATGTCTAGAGCTCAAACCTTCTGCAACCATTTCAGCCTTTATCGGTTTTTTCATGCATTTATGGTCATCGGATCAGGCGAGAATCTTGACTTGATTCAAGGTTCCCGCACCTGAGTCAATGGCTGGAAATGCAAGAGAACCCCGGTACCAGCAAACACGAGCACATAGAATTTAAAGGGTTCGCATCTAATTTTCATGTTTCCATGACACAGTCAAACAGCAGTCATTTGAAGCTAGACTTCATTGTACATGACTCTGCCATGAGCCCAGTGTGAATAGCTAGCGATGCAGTAACACTTCTTAACGCAATCTTCAATTTTTCATCTTCATCATCATCATCATCATCATCTTGTTCTCCAGTATTCATTATTAGATCAGTTGATTCATTTAATATAAAATAAAATAAAAAAACGAATAGAAAGTTCACTTACCTACTTCATAAGCAAAACCAGTGAAGGAAGAGCAGCCAGGGCCTCCGGTTAGCCAAAGGACGAGCGGATCCTCTCTTGGGTTCAAATCCGACTTGGCAAAGTAGTAGAACAACTGCACATCCTCTGACTCATCCACTCCCACATACCTGAGTATATACATGTTCAAAAGAAATTATACACATCAATGAAAACTCATTCGCAAGGTGAGTTTGATTCAAAAAAAAGAAAAAAAAAACGATCTGATCCATGTCAGAATCCATCTGGGAATTTCCAAAGTTATTAATAGAAGGTTCAATTGCAGCGTTATGGATGATTCTACCGAAAGGATTTAGTTGCGTAAGTTGAAAACTCAACATTGCTACGACAAAAATTGCGAAATCTTTCCGGAAGCCTTATTATTCTTGAAAAATATATAGCCGGATAATTAGAACACGGAGTTCCATTTCGAAAAGCAATGAAAAAGGCCGTTGAAAAAACTAAAGCAATTCGAGTACAGATTGCAGGGCTGTTCAAATTCGGTACTCGTAAGAATTGTCTTGTAAGCAGCTTTTAGCTCAAAAGCAAGGCTATGGCAAAAACACGAGAAAATTTTCGGTGATGGGTGAGCATGGCCACGTGGTATCCGTGCGCGCATCATGGCAATCCAAACGTGTGGCAACAATTCAAAGTGACTTAAAAGCTGTCAGGATCAAGTCACGACCATAGCACTTCCTCTTTTCCGATCGAATTTCGATGATCCGAGCCACTCAATGTGTTCAGAACGTGATTTTAAGGGTACCCACTAGAAATTGGCAAAAAAATGACCAGAAAGGGCTTGAGTTGAACAGTTTTTTATTGAATCGTTCAATAAAAAACTGTTGAGATGAAGTCTTGGTCTTTTCTTTCCAATTTCTCGCTAGTACCCTTAAAATCACGTTCTGATCATATTGAGCGGCTCGAATCATCGAAATTTTATCGGAAAAGGGGAGGTGCTGAAGGTCTTGACCGTAAGAGGTCCTGACTATACTGGAGTGATAAACAAACAACAACATGACTACTACTACCCCACCCTGTTTCGAGCTCAAAAGGAAGGGGTCCATCAAATCCAGGGACAAACTTAACCGCAGAAGAGTAAGACAGTACAAGCTGTGAAAAAGGAAGCAGAACTGAAAGAAGCAAAATCAGATAGAAGAAGAAGAATAAGAAGAGGAAGCAATTGGGTGTCGAAAACAGCATGGCATTTGTGCCATTCAGCACTGCCATTTCTTCTTCTTTCTTTATATATAAAACTGGTGAAAATGGAAGGAACAACTTGTGGGTATATATAATATAGTATGGAATTGTATAGACACCTGATGAATGTGGGGGATTTTGGGATAAGGAGACCATGAGAATGTGTGGCTGATGTAAATTAGGAATGGCTGTGGGGATTTGGACGCACCTTCTTCAATTCTCTCTTGGCAGATATCAATTATGGCAAGACAGCATCATGCCTGGATTGGCTTCTATTTCTGGAAAGTCTAGACCAGGACGGCATCAAAGAAAGTGTCATCACGCGCTTTGTCGCATAGTTCTTCAAAATGCCCCACGCTTTCAGCTCTCAATTCTCGCACTGTTCACAATCTTCACTCTTGCAGATTTTAGTAGCTTATGATGTGTTTTGAAGACGTTTTCATGTTGGCACAATCTCTCACCCGCATGTGAATTATGTGACTTAGGTCGCACGTCAATGTCTAATTTACACAAAGGGCATGATATTCACATCAATGTGAGAAATGTTAGTCTATTACTAGAGTAGTAGGAACGGCTCTTTTGCGGATTTTAGTAGCTTAGGACGTGTTTTAAAGAAAATTTTCACGCTTGCACGCTCTCGCACCCGCATGTGAATTATTTAACTTAGGGGTCACACATCAGTGGCTAATTTATGCAAAGGGCATGATATTCACATCACTGTGAGGAATGTTACGTCTATTACTAAATGTGAAAATCTTATTACGGAGGAGCTGTGAATAAGGTTTACGGCACTCAATTTCGGCCGTCCACGAAATCTACTACCATTACCATTAATAGATTGTTATTAATCCGGATCTTCGAAAACATTTTTGGACGTCTGATATTGCGTGGAGCCGTGAATAACTTATTAGTAGGAACAGCACTTTTGTTGTGAACGGCAGTTATGAAGATGGCTCGCACTTTTAATTTCTTAAACTCCCAAAAAAACTGTTAAGAAGGGATAAAACACTACGTCCTACTTTTCTTCTCCCCCACTTTTTCTACTTTCACATTTCAGATTTGCGTTGTACAATTTGGACACACATCACGTGTGCCCGGGCATCTAATACACCGAAGTGTTCGAAACCGTTGAATACATGTAGTTTCGGACACACGTCGGACGGTTTTGGTTCTGTGTCCCAGACTATGCCCAAAACCATTACTGCATCCCGTTCTATATATTAAAACATGAGATTGTCTTGTTTCCGGCTGTGCTGTAAACGGCCTGTTTACAGTACAGCCAGAAACAAGACAATCTCAAAAACATGACACTCATTAGGACAACCACAACATGTCAAAGGGCTCTTTAAGAACTACACCCCGTTCTATATTTTAATTGTTCAAGCTTTAGAAGTTGCGAGATTAATTTTTTTTATCAGCAAAGAAAATTTCATTATTATATAGATAAAAAATAAAATCATTACGTAGCAAAAAAAATGTTTTGAAAGGGCTTCGTGAAGACCAAAACTCTCATAGTGCTACAACTCGCAAAAACTTGACCTACCCTCATGGCCCTTTCCAAGAAAATACACTACCCAAGCAAGCCTGCCCTCAACCTCTGCCGAAACGTGCTGCCGCTTCCAACGACCTCCAAACTCCTCCCCCGCTGCTGCCTACCCCTCCTCACAGATCGAAAGTGTCGCCGCCCAAAGAGTACCTCCCATCTGCCATTCCACCGACAACCCAAACACCCTGAACTCGAAAAAAATCGCCGACCACCCCACCACCACCTCAAATGCCACAACCACATCAAAGCCGCTGCCATGTGCCCCACTAACACAGTAAACCGCCCCAAACACCTCAAATGCAACACCCAAACGCCAAAGCCACGGACACTTAGTATGGAACATATGGAGTACAATCTACTAATCCGGACAGAAGCAGCTCCGGCATGTTACGAGAATGTGCACGGTAGTGGAGAAGAGAACTTTTTATCTGACCGAAGCTTAAAAATTAGCTTTGGTCCTTCCAGTTTTTAGAGATTTTTTAAGCAATTCTCGAACTAAATGTTGAGAAGTACAGTAATAATTCAGAAGTAAATAAATTCTCTCCCACAAAAGAAAGCTGCTCATAAGTGTTGTCTAAGCTTCAATTTTGCGAGTCACAGTACCACAAGCTTCAAGTAAAAGCAACACAGATGACAGACAAATAACCTAAACTCCAACAGAAAGAATCAACATCCCATTTGACCTGAAACTGGTGTGTGCTCGCTATGTGCCCACAATATACAGCCCTCTTGGTTTATGATGGGGTGACTTTACAGAGACATCTACCCAAAAAGACTTTACAGAGACTCGCAAAACAACAATCTACACATCAAGAAAAATCAGACAGGAGGGGGTGTGGAATTAACGGCAACCTTTTCCATTTCTGTTGTCATGACCTCTTCGCCTCTCTTATCTTCCACTTTTTCAACCTTCAATCTCTGTCACAGAAGAGATATTTGGTGAAGGAAACTTCAAGTACACCTCAAGTGATGAATAAACAGAATAGTCTATAGAGAACGCCCACAATTGACAAGAAACGACATGTTCCTTCCACATGACAAGGTGGGAGTACAGCGTTCCTAGATAAAAGCACCAACAAAAAAAGGTAGTGCATAGCGGTAACATACTATATCTAAATAAACTTCCAGGCCTCATTTGTTTGTCCACATTTTTTTTTTTTGCTCGGCAAAATGAAGATTTTATTAGCTCGAAAGGGGTACATCAAGAGGAAAACTCGTTAAGCACAAAACGCTTACGAGCAAAAGAGAGTAAAAGACCCAAAACAAGGCACAAAGGTATAGAGGATCGTCCAATAGAAAATTGGACCACCCCGCTCCTCAAATTAATACATTACAATTTGACCTTCCTCACACCGTCAAGATATCCCTTAAAGTCTTTCACCGAGTACACCTTTATGTCGAACTTCACTTTAACCCACATTGCTACCCTGGTTTTAATTAACTCCCCAAGATCCTCCACATGCCAAGAAATATTCTTGAACACAAGATCGTTCCTTGCCAACCATAAAGACCATGTAGTGGCATGGAATGTTGTTTCCCATAGATATTCCTCCAGATTTTTGAAACCCATACCCAGCCACCAATTAAACAGATCTAAAAGGGAGGCCGGGCACACCCAAAAGACATGCCACCAGTCCAACACCAGAGACCAAACTTCCCAAGAAAATAGGCACAGTAAGAATAGACGCTCAGGCGATTCAAGGTGTAATGAACAGCGTGGGCACAACACCGACTGTCCTACGGGAAGCAAGTTTCTATGGAAAAGTACCGTTCTCGATGCCACTCTATCTTGGAGTTTGTCCACATTAAAGCATCAGTTTGCACTATTACGTGTAAATATGTCAATTATTTTCCTTGATAAGTACTCCCTCCGTCCCACTTTGTTCTGCCTGTTTCCTTTTTGGAACATCTCAAAAAATTGTCTATAGCTCACAATCTATTATTTTTTTTATGATTTCAAAAACTTTGTTTAATAAAATAAATTGAAATCTATCAAATAAGATCCATATTGAGTATATAAAATATTATAAATTGTGAGATATAGACAATTTTTTAGGACGTCCAAAAAAGGAAACAGGCGGAACAAAGTGGGACGGAGGGAGTAGTAAGGTATTGTACTAAACGGATCCAAGTGTGTCAATGGCATTGATATAAGCAATCAGGACCAGTTTTGGAGTTTTTCTTGGTAATGTCAGATGGAAAATTACTGGTTGTACCAGCAGCAACTGAAAAGTTGCTAATTGTTGCTGTTCTGGTTGTCGTAGAAGTCTTTGTAGCTTTTGAAGGCAATTAATTTCCCTTCAAACGTTTTATGGTGGTTTTGCTGTTAAAAAATCACATTAGTACAATCAAATTCAGGCTACTTTCAAGACAACTAACCTTTGTTCCTACAGAAGGGTCCTTTGTCGTTTGAACAAACATGTTTGCGTACAGCTTCGCGTCTCTCTTGTCGCTCTCAGCTTGAAGTTGTTTCAAATTCTTCTGGATCAACTTCACCTCCCTGAAAAGCAACCTTGCAATGCTATTGTCCCCCGTAAAAGCGATAAAAGAAAGACAAACTAGATACTAAATTTAGACAATCCCACTGAAGAATTACATATCCATACCTGTTGCGAGGGTCAGCCTCGAGGGCCTTCTTGATGTCTGATTCAGCCAAGTGTAAATCAGCAGTTCGCAAGTAAGCTTGTGCCCGTCTGTACAAAGCTTTTACATTGTGGAATTCCACATCTAAAACCTGTTAGAGGTGGGATTCCACATCTAGGACCTGTTAAAGAGGTTGAATGCACAAATACAAGTGCAATATATGTTCTCCCATACTCCAAGAGCGTATCCCAAAAATTTCCCAATTCAAGTCAAACAAGAAAATTGGTTCAAAGCTAAACTACAATGCTCAAGCTCGGTTTGTTCATTTTTTCAGGCTTGATATCATGCTTACAGCACATTGTTATACTATATACAAATGGCATGAACGCACTTCTCCGACCAAAAATGCATTTCGACAGTATACCAGCATGGGAATTCCATATATACGTCTTCAGTTTTTTTATGAGTATTGAGTGATATGCTTTTCCAACTCGATCCATGCTACTTTAAAAAACACACTTCTTTGGTTTCTCAATATAAAAAATTCACATTAGCCAGTTCTCCTTTTGCTCTGATGCAAAGTAAAAAATAAATAAAATCTCTTTTACTCTTTACCTTAGAACAAAGCTTGATTGCTTCCTGGAAGTCATTCAGCTTGAGGCTGCAAGCCGCACCATTTAGCCAGCACGACACTCTTAATGCTTTGACTAGCTTTTCAACATCGTCTCCAAAGGGTGCATCCTCATGAACATAGTCGGCTGCCTAAGGAGAATGATTAAAGAAATATTGATGAATCAGAAGTTAATAAACATGGAGCCTCAAGATTTCTGAGAGAAATCATGGATAGTACTACCTTGTCATATTTTTTGCCAGCTCTTAGATACTTTCCATCTTTAAAGAGTAGATTGCCTTCTTCTTTCTTTCTCTCAGCTGCCTCGAGTCTTTCTTGACTAGTCATTTCCCATGGTGCTTTCTCCTTTTTATCAGACAAATAGGTCAGGAATCAATGAAAGTTAGGCAGAGATCATCATAATGTGCTTTTAAATTAGTTTTATCATATCCAAGGATTACCACCTTTACGATAATTTGACTTAGTCATTTGAATACCCTAAGTATTTTCCGATTACTTCCAACTTAGACCATGAGTTTATGGTACAAATTTTATTTGCTTAGAAAACTTGCCAACAGATATAAAAGAAAGAAAAGAAGAAGAATAAGAACATTGCTTCTACCCCTAGATTCAGCCCAAATTTGAAAAGAAATGTAACATACAGCACAATTTATAGAGACAATTTGGCCTAAAGTGTCATTCAAACCTTGCCACGTTCTTGATTGGGTAAATTTGGGAGAAAAAGTATACGAGTTCAAGGTAACTATGGTTTTCCATCAAACTAGATAAATGAAATCAATGTCTAAAGGACCACTTTGCCTAATGGACAATATGATTGACATATTACATATCATGTGGTCCTGTTGCAACTAATATCATCCGATTATGCGTTCCAAAGTTTCACTAGTGCAGAAATACCTTTACAAAGTCCAACATTTCAATTTCATAGATTAGAGTTGAATTTGGTGGAACTACAGCATGATCACACTTAACAGCTGTGCTTCCAAATCCATATTCAGGAGTAATTGTCAATATTGCCTGCTCCTTCTTCTTCATTGTTACTGCTGCTCGGTCCAAACCAGCAATTACTTGTTCTTCAGACAAACAAATGCAACCAATATTTAGTTATAGCTGGTCCTCATATGCCCTTTGTTACCACGAGATAAAGATGCTCCTCCCCACAGATTATAGGCATGTTCAATAGTTTTATGACAGAGTTACCTTCATCAGTAATGAACTCCAATGGACCTTCATCAAAGCCTTTCTTCTCAAATACGGTGCCATCTTCTAGCATGGCTGTATACCTAACTGCAGAAATTTGGGCACAGAACATTTTCAAAGTAGGCTTGACAAGAGACTGAGCAATTCTCGAATATAATACGGTGGATAAAACAGATACAAAATCACTAAAGCACACATTCTTCTTATCAAGTGCAACATATAATAACTACATCTTTAAGCTTGTGTATCTTCAACATTCATTGATTTCCATCCCATGGGTGCTCTCTTAAGGCAAAAAGGGCTTGGGTCATGTTTGGCTTAGACTGTGAGACATGGCTTTTGCATGAATGTAAAGTTACAATAATAATGCAGGAAAGACCAAGAACAAATTTCTCAAAAAATACAATTGTTGCTCTGAATATTTCATAAGTACTAATGATGATATAACTCAACTACATTGAACTGAAACATTTCCACTTTCAAATAGTACTTGTTTCCATGTGTATAATACTTCTTAAACTGGTCAAACCTGTGGCTTTTCATGTACGAGGTGTTAAAGATCTTCTCCTTTCTTCTTTATTTTGGTATATGGGATGGACTAGAATATTAGATAATGGGTGACAGATTCAAGCCACTCTCTAATACGCCACTGGCTGTAATGCACAAGCTTCGTATTCAAGCTATGTCAAGATAATTTTTAAATCCAGATTGATCTTGACCACATTGCTCCAAAACTTAATGCTTACAAAAGGATACTCACCAGTGACAACTGCACCCTCATTTGCAGTAAGAGTCCCTTCCCCTTCCCTCAAAATCTTCTTGAGTACCTTCGAATCATCAGTGACATTAATGACAGGCTTAAAAGAAACAAGCTCCAGATCAACGTTTAATACAGAACAGGGTGGGATCGAAGGAAACTCATTTGTTGATTTGCTACCCATCTCTCCAAAAGCATCTGCAACAATTTTGTGCAGTTAACCACCCTGATGGACCGCATAGATGCATTAGCAATAGTACCGCTAACAGAACGTGGGAGTGAGTTTTTCCAATAAATTTCCCACGATCAAGAAAAGCCAAAGAAGAGCTATAGAAACATCTCTAGAATGGTCAAACAACACCTATAAGTAATTAGTCCAAGACTCCATGTTACACATATCCAAAGGCCTGAAACCATTTCGGTAACTCTCGCATTCTATTGTGAATAAATACTTCTATCTCAAGGATAGAGAGAACATCAGTTGGTGCCATAGACTCAAGTTCAATTTTCCAATTCTGAATATGAAAGTCATAGTAGTCTTCAGTATTCTCAATACAAATACTGGCCATCTTGTTAAATTTCTCTTTTCTTGTTGACAATTGGTGCTTCACACCCCTCTTTCCCCTACAAAAACATTCAACCTCAATCATTGCATTCCTTGCTGACTGTATGCCTATTGCAGTCATACATTACAAACTTCCCCCAATTAAAAATCCAAAAGCACTTTCTACACTTCCCTCATTCATGTTCAAATTCAGAAAAAAAAATCTTCTGATGGATATCTAAACAAGATTAAGAAAATTAGGGCTTGTTCGTTTAAGGGACTCAAAACCCCTGCGCACGGTCCCCAATAAATTCTCTCTCTCTCTCTCTCTCTCTCTCTCTCTCTCTCTCCCCTCATTACACTTTAAAACCTCCCTCAAAACCCAAACCGAACAGGGTCTTAGTGAATTAACGGCATCTCAGCACGTATTTGACTGTTTACTAATTCAATGAAAATTTTGCATGCCCTGCTCATTGTTACTCTATTTTGCATTAAGTGAAATTCTTTTGACTGCCTCTGAGTTTAAAAGAGCACAAGTTGTACAGGTATTTCAAGCAATTATTGAATCTTGACGTCATCAATGGCTAAGTTTGAAAAATCCACTAACAAATATAACGGCGATGGGGGTGACATACATTGAGGTTGAATAATAAGATTGACCTTCTCTCCCTTTCTCATGGTCTTCAGTGCTTTTGGCAGTGCTGGACAAACCTGACCTAAAAAAGAAGCAAATATACAAAATTTCACAGAAAAAGAAAAGAAAAAAATAGAAACAGAAGTCAACACCCTACCATACCCTCACAACTATTAATTTGAATCAGTAAAAGATTGGCAGATCCTATTAATTGATGGATAATTACCATCTTTCACATGAAATTCAACACCTTCTTCTGGTGTCGTCGCAATAATAGCACCATCATCCAGCCTCACCTGATACTTCACTGCATTATATAACCAGAGGTTCCTCGAATCATTGATATGACAGGAACAAAAATGGTTGAAAGCTAAAGCCTAGACAGCCTAATAAGTACACAAGTAGTACTTGCCATCAATGGCAATTATATGGCATCACAGATATTGTGATATCCAAACAAAATGCATAAGATTACCTAGAACTTCATCTAAATCACCAAGTGGGCCAGCTTGTTCTCCCTTCTCCATTACTCTCTTGATAATACCACCATCCTTGCAGATATCAACTACTGTGATCCAAGAAATGAGCTCCACTTCCAATTGAATAACACAGTTTGGAGGAACGCCATTACTACCTATGGCACCATAACCCAGTTCAGGGGGCAATGTGAACAATGCTATCTCGCCCTTTTTCATGGTAATGATTGCATGGTCAAACCCAGTAACAACTTGACCTAACCAGTAACAAGCACGAGTAAACCAATCAAATTGAAGGAAACCAAAAGTCAACACCATGAAGATAAATTGCCAAGCAAAAAAAAAAAAAACCACGAAGATAAAGCATCATCAGAGGCAAACATTTGACACTTCCCCAATAACCAGATACTTGGAGAGAGAGAAAGAAAACTGTCTGATTACAAGGTACCCATATTCATAAAATTAAGTCCAAGGATCATGATCCCGGCTAATCAAAACCGCGTGAAAGCCAAACTTTAATGACCAACATTGTTTCTTCACCAACACTGCAGCATTTTATTATTCTGATAATGATGAGGAATCCCAGGCTTTTTTGGCCTACTCATCCCCAGAAAGGACGGAGTACGGACAGATGATTTCAACTATGGGGGGAACTATATGCGCAAGTAAAAAGTTTGTAACAAACATGTAAGTAAAACTAGGAGTGGGAACCTACATTATTTGAAAACATTCCGATCAAAATCCTACCAGACCAGGTCTTTTTCCGAACTTGGGATTGGTAGTTGCACATCCCAACTCAGTCCACACCAACTTGCCGGATACATGCAGTCTCCGTACATACCGGCAGTAGTTATCGGGAGTCCTAGAAGTGCCCCTATGGATTTTACTTAATGTGACTCGAACTTGTGACCCCTTAGTTGGGCTTCATGTAATTCGAACTCCCAACCCTGACCGGTCAAAAACATTGTTTCAACTCAAACGGCATTAAAACCAACAAAATGACATGAAATGAAATAAAAACCAAGCGAGAACTCGATGCGGAAAACTCAAAAAACTCACCATAACCAAGCTTGGAGCTGAAAGGTTCGTCCTTATCTCTGGTGGTATCGAACTTGGTTCCATCAATTAAACTCCCCACGTAATGAACTGCACCCATTCAAACAGAACAAATCACCCCCCCAAGCTCCACAACATCAATTTCCAAAAGTCATCGATTTCAACATAGATAGATAGATAGATATATATATATATATATATATATATAGAGAGAGAGAGAGAGAGAGAGAATTGGAAGGGGGAAAACTTACCAGTGACTTCGTCGCCGAACTCGGGGGTGTCCCAAGCGATACCGGGCTTGAGGAGCTTCTTCTTGAGACAACTTCTACCAGAGGAAGAAGTGATGATTTCTCTCTCTTCGCCGACCTTGAGAGGAGGTGCTGATTCGATTACCTCACCCGGTTCTTCGTCCAGCTCGTCGTCGTCGATTCGGAATGCTTCGGATGCCTTGAATGCCACCATTGCAGCTTACCTCCTTAATCGAACGAAGAGAGAACTGAGAAGTGCTGGATGAATTTTGCGAGAAATGAAAAAAATTGAGCTATTGGCGTTTCTCTGATGCGTGATCACTGATCAGAGAGGTGAGGGGGGTGTTGTAAATTTTACGCAAATTTAGGGAAGACAAATGGATTTTTTTTTAATTTTTTTAATTTATTAATTTTTCGTTAACTTTCTTTTGGATTATTACTTTGTTATGAATCTAAAACATATAAAATTATTATCGAAATTCAAAATTTTTAAATAAAAATAAAAAATTATTTTACTAACTTATTTTTTTATTTAAAAAAATTAAATTTCAATTGTTATTTTTTACTTTTTAAAATTCTTCCGTTACGATAAAGTAATAATTCTTAAAAAATTAACAAATATAAAAAAATTAAATAAAAATAAAAAAATAAACCAAATAACTTATTTGGCCATAAGATTCTGTAATAATAAAATAATAATTCTCAAAAAAAGAAGAAAAATAAATAAATAAATAATTAATTTAAATTTTAAAAAAAAAATCTAAACGACTTATTTATTCGAATCAGCCTGTAGTAGTATACTGTATGTGAAAAGCCGTATTCTTTTTTATATTATTGATTCTGTTATGGGTTCGGTTGGGCCCATTTAAGCAGCCTGCGAGTACGGCGAGTGTGAAAAGGGGGGAGCTGCGAGTACGATTCACGCTTGCCCTAACCCATAAAATTTGGTAAAGATAGAGAGTTCCCTACTCGCCCACAATCCTCGCTTCCACTCTCCGCTCTGCTCTGCTCTGCTCTGCTCTCCTCTCTACCTACGGATTCAACTACCCTCTTCAATCTCTCCTCCACCTCCTCCTCCACTCTACTTCATGTAACTCACTCTCTCTCTCTCTCTCTCTCTCTCTTTGAGTATGTATCTAAAGTCATTTTGCTGCAATTATGCATGCTTCTATGGGATAATCACCATTTCCAAGCCCTATGGTTGATTTTAATGTTCTTGATCAGTATTCTGTGTGTTGGACTGACAAAAAAATAAAACCCAAGCTACTCGAGTCCAGCTCGTGTTGGACTCGTTTAGAACTCAGTCGAAATTGGTTTGGTCTGGTCTGGTGTATTAGGTTTGAAAAAGAAATAGTACTATTATCAACCGTAGAACTTAAAGAAAGAGTTTACCGAAATTCACATAAAATTTACTCCACTTTCTTGAAGAGGAAAGAAAAGAAATGATTGATGAGAGAGATCCCACGCTGCGGAGTTTACAGGTGCTCAAGAAAACCGTCCGAACCGCAAAATCGGTTCAATCCGGATCGAACCGTCCTATTTACGTTCTCGAATACTGATTCATTTCCTAGATTCCACAATTTACTTTACCCTACCAAACCGCTAATTTATATTCGTTCAATTCTTTTCTTACTCCCTTTTCTATTCCAGCAAAATACTTTCTTATAATCCTTACCTTACCCTACCAAATCCCTAAGATCCCTAACTGTTTGGATGCTAATTGGATAGAACCGGAACCGAACCAAAACCGGACCATTCTTGCGGTTTGGTTCTGGTAAGTTCCACGCCTACATTGGTTAGGTTTTGGTTTCTAATTTTTCAGAACCGTTTGAAATGGTCCGATTAATGATTTTTTAGAGAAATGGACCAATCTGGACCCTGTGCACCCCTAGCGGAGTTGACGTCCAAGAGTGATAATGGGATGGAAATTTATTATGATGGTACTTTACTTGTTAACGGGTGGATGGTGAGATGCATGTTAAAGACGAGGGCCTTGGTTTAGTTTGCATTATTCTAAAAAGAATTGGTTCAATCTAGAGTGCAACGGTTCTAGTTGGACCAAAATCAAAATCGTACTGGTTTTAACTAATTTTGAAACTTCAAAACTGACCCGAACCAATACTCTAAGAAAACCAAAACATACCAGCTTTTTTTGGCTGGCTCTTTCGGCCGGGTTGATTTTTCGAGTACTTCACCCATAGTTAGTGGGCTCCAAGAAATTACGGGGTTAGTGATTTACCCAAGATCACTTATATAGCTTCCGTTGTAGATCGTGTTTTACAATCTCTCCACCTTTATACCCTCGGCTTCCCACCAGGTTGAGCACCAAAGCCATCATGGTCTAACATGGGTATTTTCCCTAGTGGACAGCTAGAGTCACCGTATTCTAACCTGGGTTTTTTCCTTTGACTTCACCTTGGACTTGCCGCAATGTCTAGGCTACTAAATTTCCTCTAGTCCACACAGTCGTGTAGATTGCTTTGATATCAGTTGTTCTGTCCCCCAAAGAGACTATTGGCTCAATAATTTGATGGAGTCTACCAACATGGCCTGAAAAGCTTAATTTACTATTAGCTTACATGGTTGATTATATTCCCAAGATTACCAGTTTACCACTAACTGCTTTGGTTCAATGAGTAAATACTCAGAGTTCCTCGCTCATTGCTTGGTTCAAGGCTCCATAGTCGCTTGGTGGGGATAAAGATACACTTTTGTGCTTGTAGCACCTAGTGAAACCTTAGCTTCGCCCCAGACATAGGTGCAATGGGGTTCCTTGCAGATGATTGTGTTGCTGAGAGCAATATTTCGTGGCGGATATGTGGAGTAGCCTTATCTACATATCCCTTTGTGGTAGCAAAAATATACCCAAGATCACCTATGTAGACGTTCTGATGTGTGATGGGATGTTCCTTGATGTTGTTTTTTACTTCATCTCTAGATCCCTATATACCTCATCGAAGAAAAATCATTTCATCTCTCTCACTTAAAATACCAGATTTCGCCAAAATATAAGAAGTAGTTCCAAAAACAAGGCTGTACATTACACACGAAATATTTATAGCACGAGTAACCTGGCATGCACAAATATTCAGACTACGTTATGTTATGCTTATGGTGCATGCCAAGTTAGTAATGCTATAAATGTATCTAAGTGGTTCTTGTGTAATGTAAAACATCTTATTGGAACTAGTTTTGTTGCTATTAAGGTGAATCCATGTATTTCTATTTCATTTAACCACAGATGGGTTGTGACTTGTGAGCATCGTGCTGATTATCTTTTCACTTGAATGGTGTTTGGTGTATTTTACTTTCCCTTTTTATCGATATTGATGGTGAAATAATTTTTTTAATCTGTTTCATCTGGGAGCTTGTAATTGGCGCAGCTGGTTGGTTTGTTTCTCCATGGACCAGTTGGTATTTTCTACAAGACTATGACTATAATTACTTATTATGGAAGCCAACATTTAATTTTGGAAATTTAACCGTCCTAACAAATCTCAAAACACGTGTCATATTATTTTTCCTCCTCAAGTTTCTCTATCTTTACCAATATTGGCTGAGTATTCTCTTTTCCTATTTTTTTGGGTGCTGTGAGAACATCAGAGCACAACTTGTTTTTTTCAAACTCCAGTCCAATAAGGTAGTACATTTTATCTGTTATGCTATACCAGATGTCTTTATATCGATCTTTCTTGTAGTTCTTGTTTACTTGCACCAAGGAGGAACTAAATTGCTGCCGTTCTATTAGTTTATGCTGAAGTTAGTGCTCTCCTTTCAAAAATTACGTTTTTATGTGATGGTTTATATCACTATCCCCATTGTGTTCAATATTGACTATGTATAAGAAGTTTGGATCGTATGGGATTTTGCAGACTTCTTGCTGTTTTCATACTGTGTGAACTGATGAGAACGATATCACAATCTGTTCTATACTTTTACATTTATGCATCAACTGTTAATGACGGATGTCATTGTCTTTATTTTGCAGCTATGTTCCCTAGATGAGGAATTGCAAACATATAGAAGTCATCATGATGGGAATAGATCTTGAACAGCCATCAAGAGAACATCATAAGGAAGACTGTGGGCCGCTTGTCGATGTAAATAGGGATGTAGCTACTGTGAATAGTAATACTGAAAATGATAAACAAAATGCAAGACCAAATGTGAGTGGATGCATGTCTAATAGTGGAGAAAAAGGGCACACTACCAATGTTGCGGCTGTGGATTCTATTACGACCATGGAGCCTCATGGTTCTATGGAATTTAATTCCAAGGAGGATGCTTTTTCATTCTATAAAGAATATGCCAAGTCTATTGGGTTTGCCACCATAACAAAGGCCAGTCGTAGATCAAGAATAACTGGAAAGTTCATTGATGCTAAATTTGTGTGCACTAGATATGGAAGTAAGCGAGAACCCACTACATCCGAAACTCCAGAACCTGCTTCTACTGCTGACAGCACATTAAACATTCCTAATAAGAAGAAACGGGGTAGAATAAGTCAATCGTGGTCAAAAACAGATTGCAAGGCTTGCATGCATGTCAAGAGAACACAGGATGGAAGATGGGTAATTCGTAGTTTCACAAAGGAACATAACCATGAAATTTTGCCCAATCAGGCCTATTACTATCGGGGTCATAGGAACATAGATCAAGGCAACGGCAATCTTGATGCTCTCCATGCAATTCGGGCAAGAACAAAAACTTTGTATGTGAAAATGTCTAGACAGTCGGGTGGAGTTAAGAAAGTCAGTCATCAAAAGAGTGGACCCTCAAATTGTAGTCGACAGAATTTGCCTTTGGATGAGGGAGATGCACAAGCTATGGTTGAATATTTTATTGACATGCAAGACGAGAATCCCAACTTCTTCTATGCTCTAGATTTTAATGAAGAACAACGTTTGAGAAATGTTTTCTGGGTTGATGCCAAAGGACGGGTTGATTATGGAAGTTTTGACGATGTAGTGGTTTTTGACACTACCTATATCAAGAATGAATATAAATTGCCACTTGCTCCCTTTATTGGGGTGAACAATCACTGTCAATCCCTGTTGCTCGGATGCGCACTGGTTGCAGATGAGACTAAATCTTCATATTCTTGGGTGATGAGGTCGTGGCTTAGTGCAATGGGGAAACAGTCTCCAAAAGTGATATTGACTGATCAAGATAAAGACTTGAAGGAAGCTATTGCTGAGGTTTTCCCAAATGCTCGCCATCGTTATTGTTTGTGCCATATATTGAGCAAGATTCCAGAAAAGCTCAGCTATGTGTTGAGGCAACATGAAAATTTCATGACAAAATTTAATAAATGCATTTTTAAGAGTTCAATAGAGGAGAAATTTGAAAAGAGATGGTGGAAAATGGTTGATGGGTTCAATTTAAAAAATGACATATGGCTTCAAACATTGTATGAAGATCGTGAACGATGGATTCCTACATACATGCGAGACGTTTTCTTGGCAGGGATGTCTCCAACACAGCGATCGGAAAGTTTAAGCTGTGTCTTTGATAAATGTGTGCATCGTAAAACTTCATTGAGGGATTTCTTAGACCAATATAGAGCAATTTTACAAGACAAGTGCGAAGAAGAGGCAAAAGCAGATTTTGATATGTGGCATAAGCAACCAGGACTAAAATCTCCCTCACCTTTCGGGAAACAAATGGCGACCATTTACACTCATGCAATATTCAAGAAGTTCCAAGTTGAGGTTTTGGGAGTGGTTGCTTGCCATCCCAAAAAGGAAAGTGGAGATGATGGAGCCGTAACATTCAAGGTTCAAGATTTTGAAGATGATAATGACTGCATTGTGGTGTGGAATGAAATGACATCTGATATTTCTTGCTCATGTCGTTTGTTTGAATATAATGGTTTCCTTTGTAGACATGTGATGATTGTTCTTCAAATGTCTGGCGTTCACAACATACCATCTCAATATATTTTAAAACGTTGGACAAAGGATGCAAAGGGTAGACAAATGAGGAGACAGGGGTCTGGTATGGTTGAGTCTAGGGATCAGCGCTACAATAATTTATGTCAAAGAGCCTTTAAATTGGGTGATGAAGGGTCTTTATCTCAAGAGAGTTACAATATTGCATTCAACGCATTGGAAAAAGCTTTGAAAAAGTGTGAGAGTGTCAATAACTCAATACAAAGTGTGCTGGATCCTGGCTCACCTTCAGTTGATGCTCTTCATGACTTTGATGAAGGTACCCAAGGTAAAAAGAGCATCGTCTCCAAAGAAGGAAACGTAAGTTGACTTTTCTAGTTGTCTTACTCATCTTGAAATTGTTGCGAAGTGTAATTATGATTCACTTTAGTGGGCCTTCTCTATTTAATTTAGGTACTGTCAGAATCAGAGGAAGTAACCATGGGGATGCATGACAGCTGGCAACAAATGGTCCGTTAACATTATCCTCTTTCATATGCTCAAATTTTGTATAGATTAATATAATATGTAGATAGTTTTCAATGTGGGTCCATCATTGTTGTCGAGGCACTCTAATGTGCAAGCACAGACCCTTGCTAGTTCGTATGAAACGCAAGAGAGCATCAAGGGATGGTGTTGGGATAGCACATATAAACCTTGATTTATTGGAGATTGACTGTGTCTGATAGTTGTGTTGTGTTGTTATTTAATGGATGACTTCTCTTTTGATGGGAGTCTTATACTTGCGGTTAGGAGCAACTAAATGCAAGAGTTCCTGCTCTCGATGGCTGTTTTGGCACTCAACAAATTATGCAAGGGATGGTATGGATATTGCACTTGCTATTGCTATGTGTTCAAAACAAGTCACACTTGTCATTACCAGGTGGATAATCTAAATTGCCCATTTTGTTCTTGTTGTAGGGAGACTTAAATTCAATGCCTTCTAGTCATGATGATTACTACAGCAATCAACAAAGCATGCAGGGGCTGGTAATAGCATGTTATAGCAATCAGTGGTGTCTATGCACAACTCTTTTTTTGTGTCCTGAGAAACACAAATACAGACAATTACAAAGATACGCAAATGGACACAGGAAATAGAAATTCGCAGAAAATGGAAATAACAATATGGCGAGGACACATAAAGCTTCTTTGGTTGTATTTTGATGTTTTATGTATTACTAGACATTGTATCCATAAACAATTGTAAGTCTAGAACTAATGAAAACTAGCACTATTTTTACATGATAGTAAAGGATCAGAGAGTACAATGGGTTAGGGCTCAACTATAAGCATATAAATGTATGTTTTACAACTTCTACCCTATGTTTTTAAAAATTATTGTTATCATCCCGGAAAACTTTGTTAAATAATAAACTTAAGCCCGTTGTGTCCCAGAAGTGTCCCATACATGTCCTAGGGGTATCCCTCCCCGCTACGTCCAGTTGGAAATAGTAACAAAAGTAAATGAATGCGTCATTTGGTGTGTCTTTGACATGTGCCAAGCATGTCCTTGTCCTCAGTGTATCTAAGATGTATACGCCAACCACTTAGCATCAATGCTCTGTACGTTGTGTCTGACTATGACATCTTAATCTTTGTTATATTTTTGTTGTAGGGACAATTGAATTCAATAGCTTCACTTCATAATGGCCATTACATGACTCCACAGAGGTTACATGGACTGGTATGTCTTTTTTTCTTTTTTCTTTTTGTTCATAATAAACTGGATTTCCCGACCACATTGGGTATTTTGCTATTTGAGAACCGCTTCTTATCTTGGAATGTAAAATCCCAGATTCCTGTGACATTATGACATTTAGTGACACTAAGTTGAAGTCCTTATCACATTCTTGTAGGGGCGCTTACCTTTTGGACAACAAAGTATTCAGAATTGTTTCGACATTCAAGACACGGTAATACATGACTGCTTGGATTCAGTTGAGTTGTACTTTCACGGATGTTACATCACAAGTGCTTATTATCTATCGCAGGATCAGTCTGATGTAGGATCCACACATATTCACGACATGGCATCGAAGCACTTTCCCTCAAAGCATCTCTCTCGGTAGCAATTTTGCGCGTTGGTGGTTTCCTTATTAGGTCATCTTTCAAAATTCTATGCATGGAGTAGATGACTGGTTTTTTCACGGAGTAAGTTGGATGGTTTTAGGTGATACCCTTGCCTACGGGGATAAGGGTACAGTGAATTTTTGTTATCTTTGCACAATTGACGTTTTAGATGTTTTATTGCTCTCTAATCTCTAGGAATCGTATTGGAAAAACAATATTAGGTTTAAGCCACTCTTGTGCAAGTTGATTGTAGTTGCTTGGCATTTTATTGTAAAATCTTACTTATTTGGAAGTTCAACAAGAATATTGTTACTACATCACAACTCCCAAATTTTTAGTACTTTCTTGCTGGGAGTCAGTTGCAAGACCAAAGAGAATCTATTGTGGGTTGTTTGATGTTACTACGTCACAACTCCCAAATTTTTAGTACTTTCTTGCTGGGAGTCAGCTGCAAGACCAAAGAGAATCTATTGTGGGTTGTTTGATGTTTCTTTTTTTTATTTTATTGTTACTGCTTTAGAAATTCTCAACTGACCATTTCTTTTATGCATTCAAAGGTGTAAAGAAATAGAGGTGTCAAATGGGCCGGGCTGGCATGGGCATGGTTTTAGACGGGCCGAGCACAAGCACGGCACGGTCTTAGACGGGCACGACACGGTCTTAGACGGGCACGACACGGTTCTAGACGGGTACAAAAGGACACAAGCACGGGGCCCGGCACAAAAAATACTGAGTTGTTAGTTGTAACAAATTTTTTTCCAACGAAACTCAGTTGGAGATGGGCCGGCACGGCACGGCACGAAGCTAACCTGGCACGGCCCGTTTGACACTGAGGATGTGTACAAAGACGAATTATTCTAGAAAGGATGGAATTCTTGTACTTTCACCGAGCCACGACAGTGTAGTTAACTGCAGGATCAAGTCTTTTCATCATCAAATTGGTAGGGAATAACAAATGCTAATTTACAGTTTCTTCTGTTTGTGAAAAACCTCTTTTATAAATGTTATTGTGGTGTAGAACATCTGGGAACAATCTGCTGAAGTTGTATTCAGTTTGCACAAATCCTATTTTTGTTAACTTTTGCTTGGATTGATGGAGTTGTACTTGTAGCAAATGTTTTCGCTCAATAGTAAGCTGAGCTGTGAGGATAGGAGCAGTTTGGTAAGGCAAGATTGGAGGCCAGACAAGATTTGGATAATTTGCTTGAAAAGGGGGAGCTTCATTGGGCTCAGCGTTCAAGGCAGAAGTGGCTTGAGGTTGGGGATCAGAATACAAAGGATTTTCATTGAGCAGCCACTGTTCGCTGGATCTGAAGGATGATGAGGGGATGTTAATGATGGATCCGGCTCGTATTGAGAGTATTTTTTTTATCACTTCTGTAAGCTTTTCAAGTGCAGAGTTGGGGATGATGTTATGGGTAGGGAGGAATCAGTTTCTTTGTCCGAGGAGGTAAGCAATTTGGGTTTTTGTCCTGATATTTTGCCTTCGGTGAAGTCTAGGCTTTCGGAGGAGCAAAGGCTGGCTCTGGACCACCCTTTTTCTGCAGAAAACATGAAAGAAGTTCTGTTTCAGATGGATGGGTGCAAAGCTCCAGGGCCAGATGGATTTATTGCTGCGTTTTATCAATGAAACTGCAAATGGTTAGGTGAGGAGATCACAAGGGCCACTTTGGCATTTTTTGAGTCGGGTCATTTGTTGAAGGAACGAAATCATACTATGATTACTCTTATACCTAAAATTCCCAACCTGGCAAAATTTAGGGGATTATCGGCCTATTAGCTTATGTAATGTGCTGTATAAGGTGGTGGCTAAGATGATGGTCAATCGGTTGTGGTCGGTTTTGGCCTAGTATCTAAAATCTAAATTTCAAATTGGTTTCGTTCCTTTGTGCCTTATTTCAGATAATATTTTAATTGTGCGTGGGATCTTGGAGTTTATCCGGAAAAGGAGGAAAGAGAAGAAGGCGCATTTTGCTTTGAAGCTTGACATGAATAAAGCATATGATCGGTTCAGTTGGTATTTTTTGCTAAATGTGCTTAGAGTGATGGGCTTTAGTCAGATGTGGATAGACTGGATTTATCAATGTATCTCTACGGTATCCTTTTCTTTGCTGGTTAATGGGAGTAGATCGAAGCCATTTGTGCCTACTTGTGGTCTTCGTCAAGGAGATGCTTTGTCGCTGTATTTATTTATTTTAGTGGCTCAAGCTTTCTCGGATGGATTGAAGGCGTTTGCTTCAAATAATGTTTGCAAGGGAATCGCTGTAAGCCCTTCTTCTCTGCATATTTTGCGCATTTTATTTGCCGATGATTGCTTTATATTAATGGAATTCAATGTTGAGCATGCTTGGTGCTTCAAATGGCTTCTTGATGTTTACTGCAAGCAAGCAGGGCAAAAGGTTAATTTTGATAAATCTGAATTATTTGTGAGTCCAAATATGAGGCTTGTTGATGTGGAAATTTTAAAGCGTATTTTTTGTGTTAAATGTGTGGATAAGCCGGGAGTTTACTTGGGTACGAATCTGGACTTGTCGCAAGGGGAATCTTTTTAATCGTGTTTTTGATCGCTTGCAGCATAGATTGAGTAATTGGAAGGCTCCGTTGCTTCCCTTTGCTAAGATGGCGTGGAGGATTTTTAAGAACCCAGATGGTTGACAGTTTTGCTAGGAAAATATTGTAGACGGGTTGGTTTTCTGGATGTTGAACCGGTTTCCAGTTCGTCATGGGGATGGCGTAGTATTTTAGGGGGAAAGAACTTTAATAATTTATTTATTTTTGGGTAAGTAAAAAGAAGGAACTTAATATTCAAGGGTTTAAAGAGGAAAATTGGTAATAGGGTTAAAACTAATGTGTTCAGGGATATGAGTTGATCCCTAAAGTGTCTAACCCTTACAAGGGCAGGAACATGGAGAACTGTTTTACTAATTTTAAAGTGCCAGAATTGTTTGATTCTCACTCCAAGCAATGGCGTGAATCTCTTGCCTCCTTGCTTTTTCCGGGGGAGATTGCTCAGAAGGTTAGGGGGCTTGTATATGCCTCTTCGTAATGTGGACGATGAGGCGGTTTGGGAGTGTACCAAGACTGGAGTTTTTTCGGTTAGATCTGCATACTTTCTTCGTTTGTCTCAGGATTCGGATCAAGGGCTTGGTGAAGGTCAAATCCGGTTTGATAAGTGGGGGAAGGTTTGGGGTTTGGGTTTACCTCCAAAGTTTCAGTTGTTTATTTGGAAGGTGTTGCATCGAATTATAGCAGTCAAGGATGCGCTCTTGAAATGGAATATTTATGTGGAGCCTGGTTTTCCGTTATGTAAGGAGGGTGGGGAGACAATTGAGCATTTGGTTTTTTCAGCGCGAGTTTGTGAATAGATTGTGGGAGCGTCCCATTTGGGCTTTTGATTTTGGAGTTGTGGTTCCTCTCTCTTTTGCGGAGTGGTTTGAGAGGTGGATTTCGGAGGCTCCGTGTAAGGAAGCTAATATGGGATTCAATTCTTATTTTGTGGATTATTTGGTGCATTCGGAATGAGGCGCTGTTTCAGCATAACACCTGTCATGTGGATAATGCGTGGCTCGTTTTTCAGGTCTCAGAAGTTTGTGCAGGACAAGAAGGTTAGCAAAAAGTGCACTGATCAGGTTGTAGCTGGAGCTCCGGAAATGGTTGGCCAGCAAAGGCGGGGTCCAATTTCTCACGCGCAAGATGGGTTCTGAGCTGGTTGGGTGCACTGTTTTTATAACGGATGGAGCGTGGAAAGCTAATTCGGGCTATGGAGCAGCAGCCTGGGTTCAGTTGAATGGTGAAGGGTTAGAGGTGGCCAATCAGGTGCGGTTTGGTTATGCGTCGTAGGCAGATATGGTGGAGATCCGAGCGGGGTTGCTAGTTCTTCAATGGGCTTCTGAGCATGTCATTCCAGGAGTTTGCACTCATACGGATTCCATTAATTTTGTTCAGGGTCTTCCTAATCCTTTTCGGAGTTGATGTTAGTTTGCGAGAAGCGCTTTTGGAGTTATGTTTTTCGGGACGGTTCTGGAAACCTTAAAAAAACCCTCCAACTTTCCGATCGAATTTTGATAATCCGAGTTGCTCAATGTAATTAGAAGGTGATTTTAAGGATACCCTTCAGAGCGGATCAAAAAAAAAAAAAGGATACCCTTCAGAAATCAGCAAAAAAAAAAAGACCTGGAAGGGCTTCATCCGAACAGTTTTTTATTGAACTTTATTAAACGGTTCAATAAAAAATTGCTCAAATCAAGCCCTTTCCGGTTATTTTTTTTGTCAATTTCTCGCGACCACTCTTAAAATCACGTTTTAAACACATTGAGCGACTCGGATCATCAAAATTTGATCGGAAACTATGAGATTAAGATTTTAGGGATTTTTTTAGAGATTTTTTTAAGGATCTCCGGAACCGCTCCGTATGTTTTTTGTGCTCATCTTGTAATCTTGTTAAAGGTTGTTAAAGTTCGGCGACTTGTAGTCAAGGCAGCTCATGATAAAGCTACGACTGCCTTCAAACGCATGTAATTTCGGGTTTTTTTTAATGGGATACCTTTGTTCGTCCAAAAAAAAACAAAAAGGAGGAACATGTTCTCCCTTTCGTTTATTCCCTCTGTTTTCTCTCTTTCATGTAAGAGAACATTTAGACAAGGAGAATAAATTTTTTACATCGCGCTACGTTGCAAAATAGTGGTCTCAATCAATAAAACATGACGTGACGCAGTATAATTGATTGGAAAGAAACAAATGTTCAAACCGGCGGTGTAAAAAATTTAATATCGCAGAGAAGTTCTGTTTTGGGGAAATAAAATTCAAGCTCCAAGATCATGCTTTTCAAAAAAAATTCACGAATCTGTATAAACATGATGCGGATCTCATTTATGGATTACTGCTACTAGAGAGAAACTTATTCATGGTTCAGCTGTGGATAGCTTTTTTACAGTAGCAATCAATCGCAACCATCTAAAAGTGTTCTGAACGATCCGGATATTAATGAAACTTTCCGGGAAAAAGTTAAAACTAGACCGTCCAAAACACTTGTGGATGGTACTCATGGTAGCGATTAACGCCGTAAACAACTATTTCTGCTGTGAAAAAAGATTTTATCCTAGGTACCCACAGGCCGCGGATAAGTTACTAATATGTGTAAAAAATCATTTTCTTTTCCCATTCTTGGCATTGAACATGGGAAGAACATAACAGTTCGCAACTAGAAACAATACAACATCAGCTATTCCTTCTCTTGTATGTTTGATTATCATCAAAACCCAATTCAGAATAAGAATTAAGCAAAGCTTTTACAAATCCACAATATGCTTAATTTGGCTTCCATCAAAGTTTCAGCGTTTGAAGCACAGAGATCAAAACGATAGAAAACCTCCTCAACTTGAACAAAATCAAGAACGTCCAGGACTCGAAAATTTCAGAGGGAACCAAATACCCGCAATGATTTGCTTTTTCATTCCATAACAACTTTTCCTCCAATGTTTTTAATTTTGTCAATTATTTGCTCTGCTTCTTCTTTCGACACCCCCTTCTTAAACACTGCAGGTGTTTTCTCCACCAAATCCTTGGCTTCTTTGAGACCCAAGTCCGTAAAACTCCTTATCTCCTTGATAATCTTAATCTTTGAAGCTGCATCATAAGACTCCAACTTCAATTCGAAAACAGTTTTTTCTGGTTTTTTCTCCTCCTTGGCTGCTGCTGGCCCCTTTGTAGTGACCCCAGCAAATCCAGCAGCTCCTGGTTTCATGACTCCTACAACCGGAGGCTCTTTCATTCCCATTTTCTTCATCAAAATTGAAGATAGCTCCGCAACTTCAACAAGCGTAAGTCCTGCTATCTCATCAACCAGCCTAAAGACGCGATCTGTTGGAGGACTGCGGTGCTGCGTGGGATCAAAAGTTGAAGGATCATAGTCAGCCGGAAGCCTTCTTTGGTCAATCTCTACTTCTTCCTCCTCTTCTTCTTTCCTCATAGGTTGAGAAAAGTGCCGAGACGCAACATTTAAGTTACAAGGGTTAAGCGCAACCATGGAAGTAAGAATGGACTTCCTGCATATGCCATAAGGCAAGTGATGCCTCACCCTTGTGATCAAGCTCATTTTAAGATTCGTAGAACAGTATGTCCACCTTGATCTACGAAGAACCCATTTCTTGCACCCTTACAGCTTCAAATCCTCCTAAAGTCCATGAAATGCGAAAAAATTAGAATCTACAAACAGGTGGCAAATGCAATTCAGATATGTTCGAATAAGAATAGGAAATATCTAAAGCGATTAGGAAGTGATTACAGACTTACAGAGCAAAAAAGTAAAATAAATCAGCAAAATTGAAGTAAAACAAAACCCGCAAAACCAATACAATAATGAAAATCCATGGACCGAACCGTATCTCAAAATAACTAATGTATTTGGTATTAATTTATTAATATTTATTAATCAGCACATGTGTTTGAGATTGTCTTGTTGTAGAATAGCAAACGATTTTGAAATTTCCCATCTTTCTTTTGGTTTTAATGATAATGAAACAAAGCCTACACACCGCACACAACGAAGTAGTAAAATCCTTGCTGTCTGCAGGTCTGAATCGTCGATACATACACTTGCAAGAAGAGGAACGGTGATTCGTAGGGGGTAGAGAGAGAAACTAAGATCTGCGAAGAAGATAGATAGGTGAATCGTCTCTCTCGATCAAACTTTCAAACCTCAATTCAGCATCTCCATCTATCATTGTCAATCTAATCAATTCAGGTAAGCAGATTAACATAGGAACCTTGATTCGACCGTACCCGACGCCATCCCCAAATAGGCCAATACTGCATTGTACCCCGTACTTTTTCTTTGTATCCAGTACGCATTTTGCCATACCATACCCGTACGTGTACGGCGACTTTTCCGGCGCTTTCAATAGTTTGGCTGTTCATCTCTGTTACTAATAAGTCGTCCGAAGTGACTCTTACAACTGGCGTACATTGATAAGGCTAGTGAATTTTACTGAATAATTTTGGAAAATAAATGGAAAAACTGGACGCAGAAGAAGAAGGATTGTATTGATTGAATGGATAGGTCACAACTGGGAATCTTTCCCTTATATTTGATTACAAATTGCTTACCCATTACAGACTCCATCATCCCTTCTTATACACGAGAGAGAGAGAGAGAGAGAGAGAGAGAGAGAGAGAGAGAGAGAGAGAGAGATCACGCAACCATTCCACCCTAAGAGCATCCACAATGTAATAAGACTCCATCATCCCTTCTTATACACGAAAAAGAGAGAGAGAGATCACGCAACCATTCCACCCTAAGAGCATCCACAATATAATAATCGAAAGTGAATAATCAAAATTTTGCCACATTACATTTTGATTCATTAAGAAGTTGCAAACGCTAGCAAAGTCAAGTCCCACATTTTAATTTTCGCCCATAATCACAACCAATGCCCACTTCCAGCTAGGGATGAAATCGGTTTGGTTTTTCGCCATATTTTGCACCGAACCGAACCAGTCGGTTTGTGAGAATGAGGAGCCGACACCGACCGGTGGAAGGAGAAAAACGTTCGGTTCGGTGGCGATCGAAGCGGTTCGGTTCCGTCGGTTTGTAGATTAGGATTGTTACAGACAACAACAAGAAGAAGATCGAACATGAACTTGACTGCCGAACTTGGATACAAATACCAGATTTTGCATACAAAACATGGGGAATGGTAAATAAACCTACTGGAGAGAGTGTATTGACAAACCTTTTCGAGTATTTCTAACTTGCTATCTTCAATCTGTTCCTCGAACGCGCAGAGGTGATAGACGGACAGAGTTCGTGATCTGTTCTTGTTCGTGCGCGCAGAGAGAGGGAGAGAGAGTGGTAGTCATGCCATGGGTGATGGCTGCGTAGAGTTGAGAGAGAGAGAGAGATTAGGGTTTCAGATTAGAGATGGCTGGATGGCTGGTTGGCGCTGGGAAGACGGGGAGGGGTATGAGATTAGGAATTTCATCTCCTGTTAGGTTTCCAGAGGATAGATCCAACGGCTAGGGTTAAAAGTTTAACCCCCTTAATATTATCGGTTCGGGTGGTTTTTTTAATCCTAGAACCGAATCGAACCGAATCGCAAAATTTTAAAAAAATTAAAATCGAACTGAACCGACTCAAAACTAAAACCGACCAAATTAAGCAAAAATTGTTCGGTTCGATCGGTCCGTTCAATTTTTCAATTAACATTTTCATCCCTACTTTCAGTTCTATTTGTTTCTTCCCTCCAAATCTTTCACTTCATTTGACGCCTATTTCGTCTCTCAAAGAAGGAAAAAATTAAAAGAACAATTTTGGAAAAAACAGTTTTTGCAAAAAAAAAAAATTTGCAAAAAAAAAAGATTTTTTTAAAAGGATTTTTCTTAATTTTTTTGTAATAATGGCTGTACTTGATAGAGAAAATATGATGACCACTAAATTTAATTATTGTCAAAAAGTTACTAGTTTTAATTATCCAAATGGCCAAATTTGATTGTTGGTCGAGATGTAGCTAAGTTTGATTATTACCATGTGTGCACTTTTTTTAAGCAAACATTACTAACTTTAACAATCATTTGGTTTTGATTATTATATTGTGGATGTTCTAATGACTCTGCACTGACCCCACTCTTTAGGAGTATTTTTAGTCAAAATTGTATACATTAGCTAGCGAGGGTTAACGGAGTATTATATTCGTATTAGTCAACAAAGGAATCATAGGTTATCCATAGTCCTGAATCTCAAATTTCTCTCCTGTGAGGCTCGAATCTCCGCCTTCACCATAGCGGGATGCTGGGAGAACCAACTTTTTTTTTTAACAGAAAAGGACCAACTTTCACTGGGACTGGTTTCTCCCATAACTGACTCTTACAAACCGACTCTCTGGTGCATGGCTTGTCCTCCTCCGAAGCACTCTTAACATTTGGACTGGTAAGACCCCGACTAGGGGTATTGCTAATACCCTCTGGAGATAGTATTGGTAATTTGTCATCTCTCTTAATGATACAATGACCAAATTGTCCATTTATTTGGAATCTCTGTAGAACAGATATTTGAAAGAGCTCTAGAAATAAAAATTAATTATGACCATTTAAAATAAAATAATTAAAAAATAAGATTTTCATACCGGTTCAAACTAATTAAAAATTAGAGCACTTCATTTTTTTTAAACAGTGTTATAAATTAAAAAATTAAGTGCTTTAATTTTGAATCCATTTGAACCGGTGCGATGATGTTTTGTTGATCATATTATTCTTAAAGGTCATAGTTAAATTTTGTCTTTAGGGCTCTCATGATAAAGTTTATGTTCCATAGGGTCCCAAAGAAAGAGTATAAAATTACGAGAGTCTTAGAGAAGAAATTTAACTATGACTCTTTAGATGATATGATCAGCAAAACAACATTTTTGCATTGGTTCAAACGAATTGAAGATTGGAACACTTTATTTTTTTAATATATAAATGCTTTTGGTTATTTATTATTTTCTCGGTTCGCTTTTGATGCACAGTGCACGGTGTTGTTATTCTTTAGATTTGCGTAAGGGCAAAAATGGAAATGTATATATTAGTCAAATCCTATCTCATATGAAATAAACATGATATTAATAATTTCATCATAAACAAACAAGCAATTTACCAATTCTATCCCTTACCAATCTCATCTCCTTACGAATCACACACATCTATCACCGTTAAGAGTAGACTATAACTTCATCCCTAGAGGAAAAAAAAAACATTAACAGTAATGCATCATCCCCAATGAAGCTCAACAGCTCCGGCCCATAGAAAGGTAAAGGGTAAAGAGTTTGGTTTGTCTCAAATTTGGGCAAAGAAATGAATAAAATCCCAAATTGGAAAGGCTTTAAGTCATGCATCGAGGATTGTTTTTTGCCCAATTTTGAATTTGGGTCATAAAATGGGTCAGAATTGGAGATAGTCTTTAGGCTTTCTCTTTTTGCCACAGTAATTTTCAAGAGTGGATAGCCAGCCCCGATCCAAAAAAGAAAGAAAGAGGTGTTAGAGCAAGTACACTAGATGAGTTTAAATACATTTTTTGCTATTTTACCTCGAAACATACAAAAATAGTCTACACCAGATAAGCTGAAAGAGGAGCTAAAATGTATTTATAAATAGTTGTTCTCTATTTTTACCTATGCACTATTCATACTCCTTTCTTTTTTTATTATTTCTTTCTCTCTCTCCTCCTGCCTTTCTCCTCTCTTTAAACAATAAAGATAGTAAAAAATGAGTGAAAAATATATATTTTAATTGGAGTTAGGTAAAATAGATAATATTAGTGTAGTGTTGAGAGAGATGTGAGTAGATAAAATGAAAAAAATGCACTGTTAATCAGCATTTTTACATTTTCATTGGTGTACATGCTCTTAGAATAGCCATTTTGGTTAGGCTATTGGGGTGAAGACAATGTATTCTGTGCCTTGCTAAAATTGAATTTTGGATTTTGGATAGGCAGTTTGACTGGGGATAGTACGCAGCAGGGCACAGGGACGGGCATCAATTGAGGTTTCCCAACTTTCCACAGTGGAACCAACATCTATGGTCCATCGCATCAGCTTTTTGAACAACACAAGCTGAAGCAGAGAGAGAGAGAGAGAAATGGAAACGGGGAAGGTGGTAGTGGAAAGAATTCGAGGGAAGTCAACGGTCACCCGATGCTTCTCCAAATATCCTCTCAAATTCATAATCCCAACGAAGGTTCTGTACTAGTACCAATCTCTGTCTTTTTTTCAACCTTTTCTTTAATTTCAATAATTACCCATTACGAAACAACAATCTGAGATTCTACCATTTACTTTTACGATTTGCTTATATAGGTGGGTAGCTCCCAAACTGATGTTGTTTGGATTTACTCTCTCACCTATGGTGGTGGCATTGTCTGCGTATGTTCTCACTCCCCATCCTCTATATTCATTTGCATATGAACGCGGATATAGTTATACACACACACACATAACCAAGGATTGACATGGTGGTTAAGGCTGGGTCCTAGGTTTTGCTCATCCGATATAGGATACCTCTAGTTGCTATTGGGTCAGTCGATACGAGTTTTTACCCAGCTTTAATTTGTCCTCCACTAGTAGATAGTGGATTGGTCCTAGGATTAGTCAAGATCCGCGTAAGCTGGCCCGAACATATTCAATTGGGCAAAGTACGGATTACATCCTTATGGTTTGGCTTTTTGGTGGATAACCTCCCTGAGTTTTACTAATGACCACAAGGAGGAGAAATGGTCATTAGTAAAATTCAAGGAGGTGTCATCTGCCAAAAGACCAAACCATAAAGAGGTAATTCATACTTTGCCCTATTCGATTATCAGGAAAATGAACATACCTAAAATTTGTTATTATACTGAATAATAATTTGTTTGCAAGTTGTACAACACCCCGCCACCACAAACGCCACCCCCCCCCCCCCCCCCTCGCTCTCTCTCTCTCTCTCTCTCTCTCTCTCTCTCTCTCTCTCTCGGGTACTGATATTGCATATTAGGTGAATGCAGGGAGATTCAATCTCATGTGATTTAACAATTGGAGATGGTTGCACCACTGTTTTGACCACCTAGGCTTCCACGAAGGTCAATTTTAGTTGGTTGCCTTCTACTTAATTAGTTTCAATGCATGCCGCTTGCGTATGATGCACCTTATATACTGATTCTATGTGTTCTATCCTATGTGTTAATTTATTGAAGTTTTTTACTTTGACATTGAATATAGGTCTACAAGTCTCTGCAATCTAAGTGTTGCGAACAAGTATTGGAGGTATCCGTTCTTCCTTAATCGACAAACCATGGTTTCTTGAGTTAGTTAGTTTCGGTATCAGTTACGTTGGTTGTTTTCTTTAATCTTAAGTGTGGTATTGGAAAAAGAAAGGGACAAAAATTGTAGTGTTATCATTTGCTTTTTATTATATGATTTAGTAAGCATGAAGAACGAGAAAAGTAAACAGTTGTTCTTGGGGTTTAAGTTCTCAAATGGAAAACGGTTTCTTCTTACCGTCCTCCCTCTTATTTATGGTTTTATGCGTTTTATAGCTTTGGCACGTATGATAGATTATACCTTGTTATAGAGTTGGGTACTTGGCGGTTTAGCTATTGAAAACGCTTAGGCAACTCTTTTAGCATCGTGTGAAACTTCCGATGATCAGTTCACTTCTAGAATTCTTGAGGCAAATAGTTATTGAATCATTTAAGTAGTCCATACTATATATTTTTACATCACGGCTTAACGGTTAAAGTAGGGAGACAACTTGTAACTCTATTTTCTAGATGTAACTCAACTTGTAAGGAATTAGTTTGTTTTTTTGGGGAAACAAGATGAAGTTTGTTGGATACAATGCGCAACCATTGAAGGAGATCTTCCATCCTCTTCTCTCTCTGAAGTTATGAAACAAATACTTGCTACTAAAAACGGCTAATTTATGCCATGCAGTAGGCAAGAATTGGAAATGGTGCTCTCTTGGCTGTGATTCGAGATCCGGTGACGTGTTTCTCCACTGCAAAGTACTCCCAAAAGCAAGTCTTCAGGGTGTCAGCAGACTCAAACTCGCTTATTGTTGATTGGATCACTAGTGACCGTCATGAGAGCAGAGAAAGATGGGATTTTGAGCTCTATAAAAGCACCAACAACATCTTCTTAGAAGGTGACCAACCTTTGTTTCTTGATACGGTAATATTCCTCTTTCATATGCTTTTACGTTGTTGTGTACTGAATATGACTGACTTCCAATGCTCATTAACAGCAATACAGATACTTATCCCAAAAACAAAACAAAAAAAATTAACAGCAATACAGATAAGGCGGTTGCTTTAATCATGGAACCTTTGGTAGTCGTTCGTTTCTTTTTCTTTTCTTTTTTTAGTGTGTTGTTCACTCGTATTGTCTTGCTAAGAAAACTGATATTTATGTTGACTTCATTTTTGAAATAAAGCACTTCATTGAGCTCATGGAGAGCCTTGATGAGACCAACTTGTATAATCCACCATTATATTAATGGACGAAGACACCCTTTTATTTCCTTTAACTTTTCTATTTCCTTTTCCTTTTCCTTTTCCTTTTCCTTACCCAAATCCTGGGGCCAAATACAGCCTTAGTATCTTAAAGATGGTGATATATTTGTTTGTTGACTTTTAGATTATGTTACGAGTTATTCAACCATCTCAGCAAACTGACTTGGTTATGTATTATTTCTTCACTACTTGGAATTTAGGGAATAAAGTTTGAGCTTCATGTATCTACATGTCATAGGTGCTTATCTTGAATATTTTCTCTTGTTGGCATAGATATTGCTAAAGCAAGGAAGCATAACTATGATTGCTAAACGCATGCAGGACTATCAAGTTCTTGCTATGGTCATACTCTTGGGGTTGGTAATGGGTTCTTCGAGTATTAGGACTTTGGTGTATCCTTGGTCTATTTTATTCAACTACGTGATGATGAAAGGAATGTTGTTGGTAACTAGTAGTCATTTTCTTGGTTTAAGGCCAAAAATGCAGCACGTTCAAAACCAATTTCAACAATATGTAAAGACCTTGATGTTAGAGCAGTTGCATATGCCTTCCACTGCTTTGAGACCCTACGGAAAAATAAATGCCGATCAACGCTTGACTAAGAGAAATTATTCGTTGCCCTTGGGGTAACACATCATTTTTACCAGATTGTGCTTCTCACCAATTAAAATATGCCCTATAGACATGCTGTCAGTACTTTTGCTATACAAACAACCCTCCGCTTTGACGACAAACAAAGCAAAGAACGGCGTTAAAGTCTTACCGCCCCTGTCTTTTCAACTTTAACCCAACCCCTGTATTTATAATTTTTAATTTGGTGTCAGTACTTTACCTCTGTTTTTCTCTTTTCTATGAGTATTTTTTTGCTCGGCAACTCTATTTTTTTTTTTTTTTAGATCCGCTGCAACTCTATTTAGAAACGAGAAATTTTTAGGTGATAGATGGGTAGCATGTGGTGCTTGTTCAACGCATCTGAGCCGTCTAATTAGGTATTGTATGATTCAGACTTAGTGAGAAAGAGGAGGGAGAGTGGTGGGGTGAGAGGAGATAGATAATTTTAATCTGAACCGTCCAACACACTTTCGGACAGCCCAAATGGGCTGTTCGAGCACCACGTGGGTACACCCACGTGGTACCCACCCGGTATTCAAAAATTTCTCGAAACGAAACTACTGCCAGTGTAGTTGGTTATCTCACTTGTCCCTCCGTGGAGACCTCGGTTTGAGTCCTCCGAGGGACGAGCTTTAGGGGCCAGGGTCATAAATAGCCTCTTGACTCTCATGTGTTAGCCCTAACCCTCACTTACGTCTATTGTCAGACCAAAAAAAAAAAAAAAAAAACTCTATTTGTCTTTGAGGGGCTGTTATCACTAACCAACAAGTTGTGAACCATAACTTGAGAATAAAAAAAATGTGAATCATAACTTTTTAGTTTTGTCCTTATTTAAATTTTTTTTCGTGTTTAATACTTTTGCGTCAAACTTTTATGTATTATTAGTTCTTCTTAACTAGAGGAATCGAAAAAATAACATTTATACAATTATTTCTGAAAATATATAAGAAAAAATCAAAAATAATAATTTTTTGAGGTTTTGCTTGGATATTTCTCATACTTGTATAAAAGTTATAATTTATTGCTTTTTGAATTCTCTAGTTGAGACGAATTAATATTATGCAAAAATTTGGTGCAAAATCAACAAATGCCAAAAAAAATTGAATAAGAACAAAATAAAAAATGATGGCCACAACTTGTTAATTAGTGAAAATAAGAGACAAATTTTGATGGTTTAATGGCATTTATTTATAGGCAGAGGGACCCATTAGGCTTGTTTTGGCTCAAAAAGTTAAAAGGACTTTTTTGTCTTAATTAAAAAATTCGCATTTGTTGATTTTATTTCAAACTTTTGTGACTTATATATTTGTCTTAACGAGAAAAATAAAAAAAATAAAAAAATAATGAAAAAATTCACAATTTTTTTAATAAAATAAGCCAATAAGAGGCTTATTTTAGTCTTTATTCAAAAAATTTAGGTTTCAATGTTGTTAATTATTTAATTTTTAAATTTTTATCATCGGGAAGAAATAATAATTCACGAAAAATTAACGAAACAAATGTGAATTTTTTTTAATAAGAACAAAAATTATTCAGATGAATTAATTTAGCTAAAAAACCTTGAATCTTGGTTTTTTAGGTAAATCGAAAATTCCAAAAAAGTCTTTGAGTTCGAATTTTTAGGTCTACGTGCCTATTTTAGAGAGAGAGGACTTTACTCTGTGGAGAGAGAAAGGCTATGTCAGAGGACAGTGGAGTATTATTTAATGACTCAAATAGTGGTAGCTTTATTTGTCCGTCAAAGTGGAGGGTTGCCTATGTGGCAAAAGTACCGACAGTAATCAATGGGGCAGATTTTAATTGGTGAGGGGCACCACCTGGCAAAAATGATATGTTGCCCCAAGGGCAACGAATAATTTCTCCTTGACTAAACCGGCGTTTATTGCTTCTTGCAGTGTCTTTGGTCCTAAGGTACTTCCATCAACTCCATCTCCCATGAGGTAGCTAATTATGTACGATTCTCTATGTCAACTCCCGCAATTCGTTGCAACTTACTTGTCCCTTTACGTATTGTTAGAGCTTGTCCAGGGGCGGAGCCAGGATTTACATTTAGTGGGGTCGAAAATTTGAACTATGTATGGGTTGGGGCAAAAATGAATTTTAATGGGGGGGTCAAATGAGTAAAAATTGGATGAAAATTATACTAATTTCTAAAAAAAATTGGGAGGCAGCGGGGTCAACTGCCCCCCTTTGACTCTTAATGGCTCTGCCAGTGCTTGTGCCACATTGATTAATTACTACCTCCAAAAGGTGATGTCTCCACTCACAGCAGCCAATTAATTTTGAATTTGATGCTTTAACATATATATGCATATACTTGATTATATAAATATTCTCGTTGGTTATCAAGATCACTTTTCTTGTGATTTTTATGTTTTCGCTCAGAGTATCTGAGATTGTATCATTGTCCATCCAGGTATTTAGTACCTTCCAAATATTCGACTATTCTCACGGACAGAACATAGTCATTTTCTTTACATGACTGATAGAAGAGTTTGTCTTTTACAAAAAAAAAGAAGAAGAAGATAAACAGTTGGTGAATTGTGATTGTGGTGCTTGGATTATGACCACAAAGAATGGAATGCAATTCTCCCTTTGCAATTGCTTTGCCGTCTGTTTTCCTTCATTTTTGTGGTCAAGTCTGACAAATGTTTGGGACTTATGTGTGCACATGTATATGCATATCTTATTATTCTATAAACATACTCTTTGGTTTTTATGATCTGGTTTCACGAAATATTCATGCTTCATGCATAGAACATTAGATAGAAAACGAAAAACAAAACAACCAAACAACACCTGGGCTTCTAATCCAGTGGTTGTGTACCAGCACTCAAGTGTTAGGAGGCTCTGGGTTCAAGCTGATGGACCATTATCAACACCCCATGTAGTAATGTAACACGATAACCAACTAACGCTACCTATTACAAAAAAAAAAAACACTCATCTGAATGCCGGGTGTTATAGTACCTTCCAAATAGTTGATTGTTATCGTTGTAAAAGACGTATTTATTCATTTTTACTTGACAAAATCGAAGATACAGGAGATACTTTGTTTTGAAGTGTCAATGCAAGAGGTACTTGGATCATCACATTTTTCATGACTATTAAACTTGTTAGCCTTCTCATATGCAGGGGTAGGTGTTGTTGTACGAATAGCTGCCATGACTACTGAATCCATTTACAGGTTCCTGCAGCATCAATTGCTTAGCTTAGAGCCATTGCTTGGGGTATCCCCATATCGGTCATCTTGACAATTGTGTTCCTTTTGTGGTTGCTTAAGCCCTCAAGTTGTAGTCGAGTATTGTTTTGATGAATCAATGATTTGTGTTATCTTTGCAACAATTATCTCTTTAGTTTTTTCCGATGCCTCAACAACCAAATAACGAAGTAGTGAGAAAATCATTGTTTCCAAATCCGAGAAATAGGAGTATAGCAAGTGTGTGGATTAAGCTGCAGATCAATGTTAACCTTCTCTGGAGCGAGTTGCTTCATGTTTAGGGTCAGGTTGGTTTATGCTTTGTCTCCTTGGGGAAACTAAACATGGCCTTAGGATTAGTTGGGCTTTCTTTGACTGCTAATTTGTACGCACAACATGGACGCTGAGGATTATTGCAAGTTACGACTGATGGGTTTCTAGTTTTCTTCTACAACTCCAAGCAGCTATAAGTAAGAAACCGTACTTTACATTTCTAGATCAAATGCCAGTACACATTGTGCAAGCGGGAAACACTGATATTCTGTGATTCACCTTACTGATGCATGTACGCATGCACTTCATATTCTACCACCATTGTTCATCTGTATATTTTTTTCGTGAACTCACATCCTTCTGGAAAGTTCACTTCTTCGGATGACCTGTGTCCTGTATTTGGTCTTTTTAACATTTTAGTACTTTTCGTTTCTGTTTTTTCTGCTTGGGAAAGTGTAATACTACCATCCGGTTTAAAAATTCTCGCAAGGTGCAGGGAATCGTTTTGATTTTGCATCTCATGCAACCTTTCTAGAGCAGGCTGCTGGTTTTTTCTTTGGGGAAGTTTCCTGACAATGTTTATCCTATTTATTTTCTACGACATTTTACGTTTCTCCTGCTTGTTGATCCACCTTTTGAATTTATATGGCTGTGCCCATTGCTCCCATTGGGTGTAATTTCTTTCAATTATTTTGGCTGTGCCTATTGCTTCAGTTGAATTCATATCCGTGGGTAACTACGTACATAGGGCACGTTAGATTATCTGATTGTTTGGCGGGGTATTAGTTACGCGCTGACTGGTAGTCCTGAGACTATTAGTCCATAGACTAAAATGACAAGCTAGTCCTTTATTTGTTTACCTAAGTACTATTTCCGAATCTAGTCCAATTCTTGTTTGATTCTTGGGATTAAGGTCAATGGACCATAAAACCCCTTTATGGTCTAGGTGGCTCTTCAATGCTAAGGACAAGGAGGTCAAATGCTTTTTAGTCCTAAGAACCAACTTAGTGCCCCTAAAATAAACCACCCACATCCCCCGTACGCTTTCAAACATGCCCATAGTTTTTCTCCTACTAACTTGTGCTCCACACCTGCTTGATTAGGCAAAAGTTGGAATTTGAGACAAAAGCTATGAATTTGGTATAGGTATAAGAAGCTTTTCTTTGTCAGGAAAATTTATAAGTTGTAATTTTTTCATTCTATTTAAACTCGATTTCTCTCCATTCATCAAAGTGGACTTCAGGGATCAACATCATGTCCAGTTTTATTGAGGTTGAAATTGTTTACCTTATTTTGTTGAGTGCTACAAGCAAATTATCCAAGCAAAAAACTAGTTTTGGTCGGATAAAAATAACGAATTTGTTGCATTATATTTTTCAAAACTAAATGGACGGTAAAAAAATGTCCATCTAATTTTATTCTAAAAAAATGTGGGTCAAAAAGATAGATCTAGACGTCCAATTGAGCTAAATTATTACATAATGATTTACAAATTGGGAATTGATTAAATGTAGCGGTCTCGTGTTAGGTTTGTCATGCCCCTCAAATTTCCTCAGATCACTCTTATGGAGATAGTGGGTTATTTAAGAGTTTTTTTTTTGGACATCAAAGAAGAACATCATTTATATATATGAAAGAAAGATTATAAGGATTTAACGAACTTAACCACAATACACAACTGTGCTATCGCCTAAGATAAAGAGTGCCGACGACATGCGAAGGCCAAAAGGCCTAAGGAACAGAACACAATGTGATCGTGCGAGAGAAGAAGAAAAAAAACTAACAACATAAAAGAAGAAAAAATAAATAAATAAAACAGACAACCCAAAAACCACCGCCATGAGCCGCTTGAACACTCCGTACACCACTACCACGAGCCTCTTGAGCACACTCCACAGCCGACCAAACCGTTGGCCGGATCGCGTCCATTCATAACGGCGGCCGACGCAGATCAGTTAGCCAAACCGAGAAAACAAACGCAACCAAAAAATCGCTCCAATTCACAACCACACCTTAACAACCTGCAACAAACAAACAAACCCACCAGATATGCATGAAAAACATAATTGATCGGATCGGCTGGGGAAGGGAAGCCAGAAGAGGGGAAACCAAATCCGATTGGGGAGGGGAAAGAAGAGGAACACAAAGCGACAGCCGGTCGAGCAGGGGAAAGGGAGACCAGAGGCGGGAGTCGAGCGGCTGTTGCTCACGTGAAAGCTTTGATGCTCGATGGGGAGGGGAAGAGAGAAGGGGGAAGTCGAGCAGTGAGAGGGGAAGGAAACAGGCATGCATATTCGGCAACGAGCTAGCAACAACGGCTAGATTAGACGATGCTGGTGGACAACATAACGGCTGGAAAAGCAGAGTGCAGGGCTCCGACCGGATTTCAAAGGGCACGAGAACAAACCCACGGCCCGCGGCGAGAGTGTCAACAAAAAAGACTAAGCTCTCTCTTCTGCTGCTTCATTTTTGACATAATCAGCACCACAAGCTTCTTCTCTTTTTTTTCCGACATAGCCAAGCTCCGTTTTCCAGCACCATAAGAAATCCCAAAAATCACATGCACGAGCCCCACGATTGGGGGAAGGGAAAAAAAAACAGAAATGATATTGGTACCGACGAGGTCGGTACCGATATCGTAGGGACGGCCGCGCCGGGCCATCTCCGGCCACCGGACGGCCGATTCGAGCCGTCCAAAAATTCTAAAAAAAAAAAACAAGGGGGCCCCACGCGGGAATCAACGGCATCCGAGGTGTGTAAGGTGCTTGATCCGAACACTCTTTTTTCGTGTATATATGTATATTCCCGCGAATATACATATATACACGAAAAAAGGGTGCTCGGATCAAGCACCTTACACACCTCGGATGCCGTTGATTCCCGCGTAGGCCCCCTCTTTTTTTTTTTAGAATTTTTGGACGGCTCAGATCGGCCGTCCGGTGGCCGGAGACGACCCGGCGCGGCCGTCCCTACGATATCGGTACCGACCCCGTCGGTACCTGTAGCATCACTCGGGAAAAAAGGGGCGGGAACCCGATCCAACCAGAGGAAAGAAACAGAACAAGAGAGAGAGAATAGTCACTCGGACGGGGAAGGGAAAAAAAGAAACGGGGGCCGAGCAACTGGGAAAACAGAATGCATGCATGATTGGTGGCGAAATACATGGTCACTGGAGTACATAGCCGGAGAAAGAGGCCTTGAGGGCTGGAGAAACGAACGCCGGAGCAGAAAACAGAGCTCGCAGGAGATAGAGAGCGGCGGCGGATAAACAAATGGGTATTATTGGAGGGGAGAGAGAGAGAGAGAGAGAGAGGAGGGGGGCCCGACAGAACTCTGGCCGAAGAACTCTGGAAGAAGAGGAAGAGGAGATGAATTTGAGAGAGAGGTTGGAGCCTGGCCTCTCTCTCTCTCTTTCTATTTTGCTTTTCCTTGATTTGCTATTTGTTTTGAGAATAAATTCTTTACACCGTCGATGTAAACATTTGTTTTTTTTAAATTATTTGCATTGTGCCACGTCGTCATATTTTATTAATTGGGATCACTATTTTGACACGAATTGCAATGCAATTGATTTGGAGGAAATAAATGTTTACACCGGCGGTGTAAAGAATTTATTCTCATTTGTTTTTATTTAAGAGTATTTTAACCACCACTAATCTCATAATGACTCAGTCCCGTTCGGCTAAATAAGCCAACTTGCTTATTTTTTTGTCATTATTCAAATTTTTTCTGTAGTTTTTCGTCAATTTTTTGAGAATTATTGCATCGTTATGATGAGAGGAATCTAAAAAGTAAAAAACTATGATCAAAATCCTTTTTTTTTTTAATAAAGATGAAAAAAATTAGCTTATTAGTTTATTTTTATCTTTATTCAAAAAAATTAGGTTTCAATCGTAATTTTTTACTTTTTAAGTTTCTCTTGTTATGATGATATAATAATCTCCAAAAAATTGACGAAAAACTAACAAATATGATTTTTTTTGAATAAAGACAAAAAAATAAGTCAATTGACTTATTTAGTTGAATGGGACCGAAGTGAGAAGAAATGTTACACCAATGTGACTAATGAGCCACTAAATATTTTTTACATTTTCCCGCTGAAGCATGAGACACTGCATACCACATAGGTACTTCAATATGACCATATTTTTAAGTTTCAAAAAACCTATTGTGGTACTATAAAGAACACATTACTTTGTTTGGGGAGAGCAGGGCGAGGGTTTGTTTGAAGAGATTAAATTTTTTATATCGTCGGTGTAAATATTTGTTTCCTTCAAATTAATTATATTACGCCACGTCGCCATGTTTTATTGATTGAGACCATTGTTTTGTAACGTGGTGCAATGTAATTGATTTAGAGGAAACAAATATTTATATCGGCGGTGTAAAGAATCTATTCTCTTGTTTGAAACTTGAGGAAAAGAAGCCTAAGAGAAAGGCAAATGAAAAATTACAGTTCCACTTGTATTAACCACCACCAACCTTCAGACAAGAAATTAACATAAATAAATAAAAAAGAAATAAACAATCAGATAGTAGATAAAGGAGAGTTCTTCAATCCTTATCTGAATCCGTTTGAAAAAAAAGAAAAACAATAAAGATTTGTAGGTATCTGAAAAAGAAAAAAAGGCAAAAAAATTATTCAAAACACCACGCTTCTCTTCGTGACAGCATAGCTCCGGCTTCTCGGGTACACCAACTCCGCTCTCCCACCGAAACTCTCCTCCTCAAACTCACACGGCCCGTCCTCGTCGATCCTCCCCATCCCCACGCTACAACTCCTCGGCACCACCGTGGCCGCCGCCGTCGAGCGCCTCCGCATCTGGTGCTGCAAGTACAGATCCATCTCAGCGCGACCAGTGCTGGTGCTTCCCAAGCCCCTGGCGGAGGCGGCTCTGATCAGCTCTCTCAGGTCGTCGCCGTCGTTGCTCGACCTCGACGAGTTGACGCTGAAGCTCTTGGGGAGGGACGAGGCCAGTCCGGACCCGACGCCCATCGCGTTGGAGCCGTAAGTGGCGCTTGCGGCGCAGTCGATCATGCTCTTGACGTAGAAGTCCCTTGCTTTGGTTAGGACCCGGACCGGCAGGGTGATCAGGCGAATGAACCTGTTCTGGTTGTTTGCCTTCCTCATTTTCGTTTGCGATCGAACGACGTCGGTAGGATTGGTCGGTCAGAATTAATTGGCGCACGAATCGCGATTAAGCTGAACGGGACAACTGAATTATCAAATAATTGAACGACAACGTGCGCACAAGCTGTACTAGACAAAGTTATCTACAAATTGAGTAGCAATGATTTGGAAAGCAGTGTGAAAGAAAGTGGAGATATGGAAAAATGTGGAGAGAGATCACAGAGAGAGAGAGATGGGTTTGGGTTGAAGTGAAATTGGGGTTTGGGGGGTGGGTTTTGTAGAGCGGACTGGAGGAGGAAGGTGTGATGGAGGAGTGAAGGTTTGAACGAAGGGCGCGTGGAACAAGTCAAAGCGCGCCAGATTAGAAAAAGACTTTTTTGGGGGTTTTTTTTTTTTGGTTAGGGGGAAAGAAAACTGTTTTTTTTTTTTTTTGGTTGGATTTTTCGTAATTTGGTAAATGGAAATGAGGCATACGGAGAGTCTCTTGAGGCAATCTGAGTTCCACTTTCTGATTTGTTGAATCTAGACACCGTGAGATTAATATAACAACTGTAACCCGCATGATGTGAGAATTATGACACGCAATTCAGTCTGGCCATATCTAGTGTTAATTTCAGGAGTGCAGCTCAGGGATCACCCTCTTGCTTGTATGTGTTGGCAATTCTGTTTCCGAGGCCTTCACGGTTTTCCAAGATTCCTACAAAAGTATTTGAGTTTGTTCTTTATGAGATCGAGAGAGAGAGAAAGACGTTGGTTTAGTTCACGAAATCGGTTGTGGTAGGTGTTTCACAAACGTGATCTAACCGTTTTTATCCTGTGAGGCAGCAGAAGTGCAAAGTGCAACCTCCAGCACCCTCGTCTGTACGAGTATGGTGTAGGTGCAAAACAATCCGTTGGGATTCAAATCGAGTTCGATTGCAGTTGCAAATATTGAAACTTCGGTTAATTTTGCATGTTTTGGTATTTTCCTCTGCTGAGGTTTTTTGACTTTATGAATTTGGTCCCTTAATCTTATCACATCGCTGACTGATCTCTCTTTCACATGGGCAGACGTGACACATATGTGCGCAACATAATTAGCTTATGATTTAAGCTGTTTCAATGGGGTAGAGCTTAGACTTTGGACTGTAGGTTTTGGCACCATAAATAGTTTACTATTTATATTAGGGCTTGTTGATCAATAAAAAAGCAAGTAATATGAACTAGGTTATCATCACTCACAACAAGAAGCAAAATAAGCAAAAACACAAATGACTACTGCCAAAATCCTATGTAGTAACTCGCAAACACTAATACCGAGGTGACGATGGTTATTTGCATAAATGTCGCCATTTTTGTCCATGGCAATTGACTTTTTGTGAGGAATTTTATCAAGCTGTATGGAGAGGTGGCGTTGGTTATTTGCATAAATATAGCCATTTTGAGGCAAAATCAAGTGGATCTCTCTTTTTTCTTATTTTTTTTTTGCAACGGAGGAACAGCCCTAGCCTACAGCTAAAGTCGATTGAAACTTATGCTAAAGAGTGGTTAATTTCGTCTTTTTATTTCTTTGCCTAATTTTTTACAAGAAAACTACTACCAAAAGTTGAATAAAGTACTCGATTTTTTGTCAACATGGCATTTTTCAAAGACATTTTCTCAATTTTTTGCATTTAGTCGTTTTCCCGTAGGACTTTGCTTTTGCATTTTTGGACGACTTCTATTGATTGTTCAAAGAAAGGTTTCACATAGTATATGTTTATAAATGAGAAGTTTTGCCTCCACTTAATCCAAATCTCGGATTCCTTCCTAGTCATTGATTTGTGTATGATGACGTGGTGCCAGTGCAGCTCAAGAAAATTTTGTTTGTTTAAATTAATTCGGTTGTACAATTGATTTAGCAACAGCAGTGGCACTCCTATGTGCAAGTGGGAGGACCATTTGTCAATTGGGTAACGGACAAGTCCATTTCAGATTAATAAATTGACACCAAATATATATCCCCCTGCCGTTTCACTAATGGACAAGTACTTATTTTTTAATTAAATGTGATGTATTATGAGAAAATAACATGTATCGTAAAAATAGAAAATAAATATTTAAAAGATAAGAACCTTAACGGAATGTGTAAGAATGCAACACCCCAAGGGTTCAATATGGAGCATAGTAACAATTTTCGGGGTTGTAAAATAATGGGAGGACTTTCAAATATAAGGATTCTTATAGAATTGATCGAGTAAGGATTTAGTCCCCAAGTTCGACTGTTGTTGCCAATAAAAAAATCTCGCAAAACCACCGGAGGTATATCCGATTGTTAACTTTAAAACTCGAAATTAGTTGAGCTGTGAGGTGTGCGTGCATAAATTCAATTGAATATGTAATTGCGAAAAAAGTAAGGATATATACTAGCCAAGAGTTGAAGGGATCAGGTGCCCCCACTTGTGACTAATTTAGAAAAAAATTCTGATCAAAATAATTGTTTCTTCCAGCTAGCCATTAGTCCACTTGGAATTATATATGTATGGAGTGACGAAATTAGAAGTTTGGATATTTTTCTCGAGAAAAAGATAGTCTACCAACTGAAACAGCGAGCAAGTGCCCACAGTTTTGTTTTACAAAGGTAGATCCATTGTCCAGTAGTAATAAATAGGTACAGTAGATTTTTTTTTTTTTTTTTTAATGTTTTGGTAATGCAAGGAATTCTTCACCAGCTTGTGTGGACTTCTGATTAATCCATACAGTCCCTTTCCACAGTTTTTTCGAGCGTTTACGCGTGGGGTTGAGGCAGTTCAGATCCAAGAGTTCCTGGCAAGGTTTTAATTGAACCTGAAACCTTAGAGCATCTCCAACGAGAGATGTCAATTCTTATGTGGACATCTAAACGGTAAAAATTGACACCAAAATTCAATCCAACCTAATAGTCTTCTTTGATGCCAAATACACGTGGATTTGAAGGCAAGCCTTCTCATGCCAACTTTAACAGCCACCATTCCCTATGCAAAATTTTAAAAAATGACCATTTGTATTTTGACATAAGGGTTGGAGAAGAGGTTTTGATGTCAAATTGGAGATGCCAAAATGCCACATCAGCTTTTAAAAAAAATTGAAATCCCCAATTTGATGTCAAGGGTTGAAGTTGAGAAAAAACTCCTAAATCTGAAGGGAAAGCCCTGGGTCTTACAATAGATAGGTTCCCGTTCCAGAAACCGCTTTAAAAAATAATTACTTATTTACAATTTTCAAGTTTAAAAATAATGGACTTGCAAAAATAATTTTTAATTTTTTTTGCATCGTTTGAGATCTTTCATACAAAATCTATAGGGCGCCGCTATTCGCAGCCCTTTATTTTCTCTCGTAACCCACTACATTTCGGTAAATGGTTGTTGAAAATCATAAATAACATTTCGGTAAATTGCTGTTGAAAATAATATTATATTTCGGTAACTACATGTCGAAAATATGTTCAACTTTCGGTAAACAACTGTCGAACATGCATTTTCGGTAAATATCTGTTGAAAAAAATATTATATTTCAGTAATTGGATGCTGAAAATATATCTCAATTTCGGTAACTAACTGTCGAATATAATTAGAAATTTTTAACGGGCTATGAGAGTAAATAGAGGGCTGCGAATAGCATCGCCAAATATATATTGCATAAAATAAAGGCTTAATTATTTATTGCCCCCTTTATCTATACACATTTTTCACTTTACCCCCTCCAACTATAAAACGGTATAACCTACCCCCTTTATCTTCCAATTCATAACATATTAGCCTTGCCGTTAGTTTTGATCGTTAAAGGGCAGTAAAGAAGGAAAAATAATCATAAATACACACTATAAAAACCAGTCCCCAAAATAAAACCCTACGTGTTTTGTGTACTCACTTCTCCTTGGTCTGGCGGGAATGGGGAGTGGGTAGCAGAATTTTTTTGGCGGGAATTAGAATGCAAGTGAGACCTCTACTTTAATATTCTCTCATCCCTAGATATTCCTCACTTTACTCTTTGTCTGGAACCCAAAAATGGCTTCTCAAGAAGCACAGTGGACAGAGCATCAAATCCAGCCATTTCTTACTCTCTGATCAATTTGTTCCATTTGCAAAGTGAAACAGAAAAAGGTTTGAAGCTTTACCATTGTGAAATGATTTGTAAAATGTCCACTACATAGAATTTCGTATTTTAAAAGGGTTGTTAAATCATTTGCATGTGAAAGCTGTTGCTGTGATTGTGAGGATTTATACCATTTTTTTCATTTATTACTAGTAGGCCCAGGGAATCTGTAGTTAATACTGTAGATTTGTTTTCTATGCATGTGTTTTGTTTGTTTGTTTGTGTTTGATAATGCTTTTGTCAAGTAGCAATAGATAGGCCCCGTTCGGCTAAATAAGCCAACTGGCTTATTTTTTTATCTTTATTCAACTTTTTTTTCGTATTTGTTAGTTTTTCGTCAATTTTTTGGGGATTATTGCATGGTCATGACAAGAGAAATCTAAAAAGTAAAAAATTACGATCGAAACCTAATTTTTTTGAATAAAGACAAAAATAAGCTAATAAGCCAAATTTTTCGTCTTTATTTAAAAAAAATTGGATTTCGAGCATAATTTTGTACTTTTTAGATTCCTCTCGTCATTATGATGCAATAATTTCGAAAAAATTGAAAACAAACTAACAAATACGAAAAAAATTTGAATAAGGATAAAAAAAATACGCCAATTGGCTTCTTTAGCTGAACGGGTTATTTTTTTTGTAGTGGTCCCCGAAACACTAAATGTTTTTTCTTGTCTTCATGCCTGGCAGTTGAGCCCTTTAATGGATTCTCAAAAGTTCACATTAAATATTCACTATGGAGGAAGAATGGTGTTTCCCCAGATGACATATGTGGGTGGGTTGGCGGGTGAAAGTTTGGTTGACCCAGACCTCTTCTCCTACATTGACTTTATGGATGTTATAGAGGAAATTGGTTGTCCTAGATCTTCATCCGTATACTTTAGAGAACCGTAGTTCAATGAGCTGGCACCTATGACAAGTGACTTTGATCTCATGAACATGTTTGCACTGAATCTTGGTCGGCCAACAATAGAGGTTTATGTTTACAGTCCACAAATGGTGTTCAGTGATGATGAGGAGAATAATGATGTAGAAAATGAGATTTATCTTGGGAGTGTGGTCAATGGAAGTCTGGTGGATGGAGGAATGAACGGGGAATTTGATGGTGAGGGGAACACTGATGGGAACAACACTGATGAGAACCACACTGATAGCTCTAGTGATTATCAAATGTCAAGTGATGAGGATAGTGAATCAGAGGAATACATGGAATTGGTGGATGAGGAATTAGAGGTGGCAGCTCATCATGCCAAGGATGAGGCATCTGATAGTGATGGTAGTGATGTTTTAAGAAGTCCAACAAATTCAGATGAGGAGGATAATGGGCGTAATTATCCGGAGTTTAATGAGGAAAGAGACATGGCTAACCCCAGGTTATTGCTTGGAATGAGGTTTCCATTTGTCACAGCATATAGGAGACTTCTGAAAGAGTACCATTTGAAGAAAGGGTATGACTTTACATTTCAGAAAAATGAGAAAGATAGAGTGACTGTGGTGTGCAAACTGGAGTGTGGATTTAGGGCTCATGCATCAACAGTTCATGGTACAGGTGAATTTCAGATAAAGAGTTTGAAAGACCCTTACAAGTGTGTTAGAACATATTACAATAGCAATGCCACTTACGGGTGGTTGGCTAGTAAATATGTTGACAAGTTGGCAGATGATAATGACTGGAAGTTAAAGACAATGAAGAAGACAGTTAGAAAAGACTGGATTATAAATGTTTCAGACATGAAGATTTATAGGGCCAAAAGAAAAGCTCTTGAACTCATACAAGGGAGCTATAGTGAGCAGTACTTGAAGCTTAGGGATTACTGTGAGATGACTATGGGTCAAAATCCAGGTTCTGTAGCTTTGCTTAGAGTTGAAAGGCCTTGGCCAAATTCTGCACCCATGTTTCAGAGGATATTTATCACCTACAGTGCACAAGTGAGGGGATTTGTTCATGGTTGTAGGCCTATCATAGGATTAGATGGATGCTTCTTAAAAGGCCCTTATGGACGACAACTACTACATGCAGTAGGTAGAGATGGTAATGATCAAATGTATCCTTTGGCTGTGGCAGTAGTAGAAGCTGAAACAAAGAGTAGTTGGAGTTGGTTTTTGGAGAATTTGCTATGTGCAATTGGTCCAGCAGATGAGAGAGGGTGGACATTCATATCTGATAGACAAAAAGGGTTGAAAGAGTCATTTAAAGAAGTTTTGCCAAATGCAGACGTTAGGTTTTGCATGAGGCATATGTATGCTAACTTCAAGATGTTGTTTAAGGGGAAGGACTTGAAAGATTTGATGTGGGGGGCAGCTTGAATATATACAGTTCCTGAATTTGAGTTGAAGATGAATCAGTTGCTCCAACTGAACCCAGAAGCACATGAGTGGTTACTCAAAGAACCACCACAACACTGGGCAAGGTGTTTTTTCAATCCAATGCCCAAATGTAATAGGCTGGATAATAATCTATCTGAATCATTCAACAAATCCATCATGGAGGCCAGGGATAAGCCCATACTTACAATGTTGGAAATGATTAGGAGACAGCTTATGAGCAGATTTGAAGAGAGGTTTCATTTCATTCAAAAATTCTCTGGTTTGATATGTCCAAGCATTCAAAAGAAGTTAGAGAAAAAGAAAGTTAAGGCTAGAGATTATGATGTCTTGTATGCTGGGGGTACTATTTTTGAAGTAACTACTTACTTCAAAAAATATGTTGTGGATATAGGCAGACATAATTGCACGTGTAGGCAATGGGACCTCACTGGAATTCCATGCAAACATGGAATTGCTGCCATCTGGATTGACAAGAGAGAACCTGAATAGTTTGTCCATCAGTGCTTTCACATTAGTACCTTTGTAAACACATATAATGACATGATCAACCCTATCCCAGATCAAAGTCTTTGGGTGCACACAAACTCTGATCCTATTATGCCCCCAATTCTGAGGAAACAATCTGGGAGGCCAAGAAAATCAAGGAAAAAGGCAGCTGATGAACCTAAATATCCTGAAAGGATAAGGAAGCATTATAAGTCTCTTAGATGTGGCAATTGTTCTGAATTTGGTCATAACACTCGCACTTGCAAAGCACCTAAGAAGCCTACACAGGTATATTAACTGGTTCATATTTTTATATATGGCTTCAGTGTATCTCTTTTGTATAGTTTTATAATTGATTGATTGATTCTGCAGGTTGGAACTGTGACCACTTCCACTGGTAGGGGTAGAGGTGCTAGTAATGGAAGGGGCAGAGGTGCTAGTAATGGAAGGGGCAAGAGTACATGCATTGGAAGGGGTAGAGCTGCAATCACTGGAAGGGGCAGAGCTGCAACTGCTGTAGGCAGAGGCATAGGGTTACCCCTTCCTCCATCTACAACCACTGGACCTCCACCTGCAAGCATTGGAAGAAGCAGAGCTTTGACTGTTGTAGGCAGAGGCATAGGGTTACCTCCTCCTCCCCCTGCTATGCATCCACATCAGGTTATATGAATTTTATCAAAGTGTTTGTTTATTGTTCAGTTATATATCATATTAAATATTGAAATTTCAAATCAAATAGGTGCAATTTAGGCCTACAAGAGTTGGTGATGCAACATTTGCAACATGTGTTGGTCGTGGTTCCCAAGAACTTAGGATGAAGCAACCTGTTAGAAGAGGGGCACTAGGAAGTCAGAAATCAATTCTTGGTTCACAAGGCCAGACCTCTGTGGTTGGTTCACAAGGCTCCTCATCAACACCTCAAAGTCAGCCATCATCATTTGTTCATGATGGTAGTGGATATGCCATGTTCTAAGTTACTTACTTAGGTCTCTTTTGTCTAAGCAAGGATGATCTCACAGGCTGTTAAGTCTTTTTGTTTAAGTATGGATGATCCCAAACTTAGTTAACTATTTTGTTTAAGTATGGATGAATGTAAAGGCAGTGGGCTCTGCCATATTTTGCTAGAAACTTGACAAGTTGGATGTAGTTTACTAAGGCTTGTGGCCCTTTGCTGAATTTTGAATCCTTCTAGATGTAATTGACTATGCCAAACTTAGTTAATTGTTTTGTTTTAAGTATGGATGAATGTAAGGGCAGTGGCTTTGCCTTATCTTTTGTTGAATTCTCTTGGATGTGGTAATTGACTATTGCTTGTGTGAACCGTACCATACCGTAAATGTATTTTGAAAGCAAAAAAAACAAAGGTCAATTACATTGATAATTCATGGAATATACAACAGGTTACACTACATCATAGGGTTTTGACCCACATGCAAATTAGTACAAGGATAAGAACCAACAAAGCTTTCCTCATCTTGTTCCAATTAGCTTCATGCATTGTTGACTTCTTCATCAACGCTTCAATTACAACCTTTTGGCCTTCAATTTCATGCTTCTGCTCTTCATTAATCGTCAACAGCTCCTCAATTTTTTCAATTAAGCTTTCATTGCTCTTTTTCAACTCAGCAATGTGGGCTTCATTGGTTTTCTTCAACTCAGCTATTTGGGCTTCCAAAGCCAGGTTCTTCCTTACCATTTTTCTACCATAATCCATCCCTCTACCACAGGTGGGTGGATCGAACCAATCAAAATAGGTACACCCATTATCCTACAAACAATCTCCGAAAATTCAACTGTATACTTAAACCATTAAAGCATCAAAACAATTTCAGAAAAATCAATACGCATACCTTATAGTTGATGCATCCGAAAAATCTCCTTCTGGGGTTCTCTTCTAAGTTCGATGTCCTCAGTGGTGCCCTTATACCGCAGAGACACATCACTGAAGGATTAGGGCTTGAATGGTAGCTGGTGCTACTTGAGCTATTGCTTGGCATCTCTATCACAGCTTTCACCGAATGAAGGAGAAATAGAGAGAGAGAGAGAGAGAGAGAGAGAGAGAGAGGAGAAGTGAGTACACAGAACACGTAGGGTTTTATTTTGGGGTCTGGTTTTTATAGTATGTATTTATTATTATTTTTCCTTCTTTACTGCCCTTTAACGATCAAAACTAACGGCAGGGCTAATATGTTATGAATTGGAAGATAAAGGGGGTAGGTTGTACCATTTTATAGTTGGAGGGGGTAAAGTGAAAAATATGTATAGATAAAGGGGGCAATAAGTAATTAAGCCTAAAATAAATACTTATTGGATGTTCTTGAACGGGACCGGAAGGCTACTGCTGAAACTTAGCACGTTGAAGGCGTAGAGCTTAACCTACGGGCCAAGTGGCTGTCTAGGTCTTAGGCAGAATGTAGATTGGACGGAAATTTGGCTGGACATATGCTCGATGATGAAATCAGAGTGTCTACTTGTGACGGCCGCTGCGACAAAAATTTTAGAAAATATAATTATTATATGTAAAAAAAATTATCCCTGACTTATATAATCTCGCCACCGCTAGATTTTTTTTTCTTGTTTTTTGTCATACACTAGTCCTAAAACTTTTTTTTTTCCTTCATGAAAGGAGACCAAAAATGAAATAATGTTAAGGATGATTTGTAATTAAAGAAAAAAGAATTCCACACTTTAATTGTAAAACAACTTAACCTAAAGAATTAAAGTTAGTCTTTTTTTCGTTGTCTATGTGCAAATGACAAACATCATTTACTATAGTTTTTATTATGTTATTTTAATTTTTTCTAGAGTCGATAACTATTAAAATTGTAATGCATTTTTTTAGTATACATTTCACCAGTGCTACGATAAAATCCTGGTTCCGTCCCTGATATACTCCGTATATACACATATCACTTTGTATAAGAGGTCGTGAATTCAACTCATATGATGAGAAATTTAAATGGTAGTATAAACAAATCTAAGACGTATAACAATAAAAGTAAACTAGGGTTTAGGGCATTAGATGTGTATGATATCCGGCATGGACTCGGGGACTGCTGTTCTCAGGGACAACAATATTCGGCAATTAATGGTTTTGATTTTAAAAGAATTCTTTCATAAAAGAGTTGAAAATTCAGACCGTCTAAAATACTTTTAGACGGTGAAATTGAGCGCTGCCGAATGCTAGGGTCACAATAACTCCCAAGTCCATCTGGCGTTGAGTCATCTTGACAACTTATTTTAAAGGAGAAGTAAGGAGGAGGAGGAAAAATTGGTTTATTTTTAAAATGAGACAATTGAGCTTTACTAACGTTGGGATGAGAAAAACTTGAAAAACCTTCTCCCAATCTTAAATCATAGGATTGCTTATTATTTGGGTACTAAACAATAAATGTACTAAATCATTCTTCGACATTCCTAATTATTTGGGTTTCCGCTGAATGTGATTCAATAAACTAACAACCAGTGTCGTCAATTTTAATCTGTAGGGGTCGGTGTTTTTTTTTATTTTTTGATCAGATAGTGGTCGGTGTTGGTGCGTTCCGACAATAAAATGGAACACATAGCTTGGTAATCGTACCAGCTAAAGTACTAGTATGTCCTGATCAATACGACTAAGCGTACGGATGTACTTGACATATTTCTAGAACTCGGCCAGTGAAAATTTTTACTCGGTTTATGTTTTTTTCTTGAAACAAGTCTTGAATCTAAGATAATTAAAGAAGTCCATTATATGTGGAGTACTAATCATTTTAATTTGCTCTCAGAACTATCATTAAGGTACATCAAAGTGTTAGAAGAAGTTTTTTATGTACTTCAAAGTTTTGCAACTATAAGTATATACTAGAATATTAAGAACGTATAAAACAATTATTGCGACAAATTCGAAATGGTACCGCGATACACCGGTACTAATACGTACTATATATCATAGTAGAGAAAACAGTATGTTTGTCGATACAAGATTAACAACTTTGCTAATAACCCAATTTACTCAAGCATGACCACACGGATCCGGGGATCCTGTGGGGCAGGGCACTCTACTGGCCTTGTAGGGCTCCGGACTGTCCATCTCAGCAATGGACGTACAGCTCAAATCAATAGGAGTTCGAATTAAATCCGAGTCGTCGGTGTCAAAATGGACGGCCGGATCGATCGCTCTGCAGTGCCGGCCGCACTGCAGGAATCCCCAATCCTGACCACCCACAATAGATGCAACTAAGCATTATTAGGTTGCATGCTCAAGTCTGGTTCCATAACACCTTTGCCCCTTGCCACTGCACCAGAAACAAAACTCCTCTCTTAGCATATCAAAAACCCCTATTGCCACCCATGCGTAAAAATCTTTTGGGTTAGCGAAGGCTGGTGGAGATCGTAGAGATTTAGTCACATGGTGCGCACAAGCTGGTTCGAGGACCCCTTGCGGTTACCAAAATAAAAAAAAATTAACACCATTATATATACTGCCTTGTTCACTTCACAATTCTATTCAAAAAATATTTTTCAAGTCAATCATTACTCTCATTTCTCTTTCTAATTTTTCAATCATTACTCTCTTTTCTCACTCTAACTCTCTCCACTTTTTATCATTCTCTCCAATCATTGCTCTTATTTATCTCTCCACTTATTTTTCAAAAACATTACTCAAATCACAAACCAAACCAAACATAAAACGTTAGGGTATCTATCTCTTCTTTTCACGAGAATGATATATGTAATGATGAGAAACGTTGTCTAACTTAGATGTATTTAATTTTTTTATTTACCCCCAAAAAACTTAAATGTATTTTAATTCGAATACCCTACAATGAGGCCCATAATAGGCCTTCATTGATTTCATTGGTAATATATTTAATCTAAGTCGATAACAAAGTTTCATCTCAAAGTGGTGACTTTGTCCATTATGTGTGAATGTAACAAAAGCTTTAAAATACTTTGGTGAAAGTATACGGAAATCTCACCAACTATCACTTTTTTTTACAGATATGATATTTAAAATGGCCCATACAGATCCCATCAATTATATAAAATAAAAAATTAACTAACTATGTTAATGGAATGAGGGAAAATGATAATTCTACCCAAAGTTGTCAAATCCGTTCCGTACCGGTGTGTAAACGGAACGCAAAAAGTCGTGTTCCGTTCCGGTTGAAATGCCGGCCTGTTCCGGCCGATACCGGGTGTACCGGATAATACCGGCGCGTTCCGGCCATTTTCCGGCGTTCCGGCCGGTACAAAATTACCCTCTCTCTCTTTTCTTTTTCTTTTTTTTTTACTTTTTATTTATGTTTATACTTAAATATGGTAGATATATATTAAATATATATATAAAATATTAATTGCGGTAAATCCGGAACGGTACCGGGATACAGCCCGGTACCAGTACGTACCATTCCAGTAGTGAAAACGGTACGCTGGCCGGTACGGTATTGACAACTTTGATTCTACCCCTTAAAAAATGTCCACACGCGTCATGACCCTTTCATCTATAAAAATTATCCACACTCACCCCTTCATCTTAACGGTCTTTTGGACAGAAGGATGCTGATTGGTTAATGTTTATAGTTGAGGGGGTCTTTTTGACAGAAGAGTGTTGATTGGTTAACGCTTATAGTTGAGGGGGTCTATATGAGTGATTATAAATGTTAGGAGGTCTTCGTGGAAAAAAAAATTATAATTGAGGGAGTCTCCATGTACTTCCACGAAATACTTTTCTTACGAGACTTCTACTATTTTAATAGAATTACTAACCAGTGACCCGTGAAGCAACAAAAACATATTCTGGTGTGTAATCCTTGACAGAATTTTAATTTGAGGTTAATTTTTTTTTAGTTTGTAAAGAAAAATAGATAGAGGCCTCATTTTATTTTTCTTGCCTAGAGCCCCAAGAATTTCAGAGCAGGCCCTGAGTTTTGTTCTTCATGAACACCAAGAATGGGCTGGGTCAAGTTCGGTTAAGTCAGACTGGCCGATCATTATTAGGCCCAAGGTCAAATCTCCGGGCTTTGTTCACCAACATTTGAATAATAACGGCCCAAAGTTTTTTCTTTTGAATGAAAATAGATCCTCTCCTGTTTCTCAAAGGGACAGGACAGTCCTATTTATTTTTTGGATCGTTTTTGGTCCAATTTTGATAATCGATACTGTTCATTTTTAAACTTCGTCAAAAACTTAGTCAGGTGAATCAAAAAATACTTTGATCGGGCATCATTTTTAAACTTCGTCAAAAACTTAGTCAGATGCATCAAAAAACGCTCAAAATTTTCTAGATAAACGAGTCCTGAAAACCTTTCAAAACGTCATCAAATCGGTATCATTTTTAACGTACCTGATATTATCAACGAGCTATAAAATATTAACACCTCAATCATCAAATATACACCTAAAAAATGCCCAAAAATGAGATGGATCTATATTCATGTTCAGCTCCTCCTCTCAAGACTATCAATCCAACAAACCATTAGGACTCCCATGCGTGGGTCCTACTTCGGGCTTAAAAAAGGATCCGAATCGTTCATCTCATACGTCATGCAGAGAACAACATCCATGCAAAAATTTAGCTTGAAAATATTTTTTGGATGGTCTAAAAGTTTATCGTCTTTCATGATTGTCCATTTTATCAGACGAAATGTGATTTGTTGATGTGTCTACCGTCTTTCGATCAAACAGATCTTCTCTCTGCACGATGTATAAGATGAACAGTTCAGGCTAATTCTTTAGGCGGGTCCACGCGGGGGGAATCTTGAGGGTTTGTTGACTTTATAGTCTTGAGAGGAGCTGAACCCATTTTTTATCATGCAGTTCGATCGGCTTTGATTTCCACGTCGGCCTCCTCGATTTTTTTTTTATAGAATTTTTGGACAGCTCGGATCGATCGTCCAGTGGCCGGAGATGACCCGACGCAACCGTCGGTACGATTTCGGCGGGGATTTTGTCTGTACGTACAGGATTTCTGATTGAATCAGATGTCCAAGAAAAACTTACCCCGTGTACGTTAACACATTCTGCACCACAAACTGCTTGTATGGAGGTCTCACAAGCTCTAAAGAAAAAGGGCAACCCCCTCTCTCTGTCCTCTCTTTCTCTCTCTCAATGTGGATTGAAATGCCAGGACTCGATGTCAAGCTGTTCACACTCTCAATGTCTATGATGCTGTACTCGTGTCTAGCAATCAGTGGAAGCATCAACCTCCACCCACTGGTCCTGGTCCCGGGTAACGGCGGGAACCAGCTACAAGGCCGGCTGACGGCGGAGTACAAGCCGCCGAGCCTGTTCTGCACGCGCCTCCACCAGGCGCGGAAGGACAAGGAGGGGTGGTTCAGGCTGTGGTTCGACCTCTCCGTGATCTTGGCGCCTTACACTCAGTGCTTTGCTCAGCGGATGACGCTCCACTACGACGCCGGAGTGGATGATTACCGGAATACCCCTGGGGTTGAAACTAGGGTTTCTGGCTTTGGTTCTGTCAAGTCCCTCCTCTACCTTGATCCTAGTTTCAAGTAAGCTCATTAGTTTTCTCGTTTTGCGTTTACTACTTATAATTATAGAAGTAATTAACAGTCTTCATTCACCATTAGTTTGTTCTAACCCTCAAAGACTGGTAATGGGTCTTCTGATTGTTGATTAACGTTGATTGATGTCAGTCCATTCGGGTTAATTAGGTTTTCCATAGGCCTAACTGTATATTTGATTTTCCTTTTTGCTGCTTATTTTGATTGCAAAGAGCGTTCGCTTGAACCATTTCAAACCCCACTAGAGTCGCTCCCGTTTAATTTTGTGTCACAGAGTGGCAATGCACAATTGACATTGAATAAATCTCCCATGTAACGAGGCCTCAATGGAGTACCTCAATGTAGTTATCATGGCAGTAGTCTTTCCGTATGACTTGTGCTTAAAAGATCTTGGATCGCCACAGCCAATTTATTATGAATCTCATAGCCTTGCATTTAGGTTTAGGTTTTTGGATGTCATGCTTGCGGGTGAAGAACTCTGTGAGGAATACAGTTTTCCCCTTTTCTCTTTAGGAGGAGTTCGAACGGATGATGAAAAAATAACGCTACAACTCCCAATAATAACACTTAAAAAGCTAGTAAGACAGTGTGTAATCCAACAGACCAACCTTCGTTGAGATTCAAAGTTTTGGTCCATTAAAACGTGGCCTTAATGGAATCATTTTCAGTACTCGGTTTTTGGTTCAAGATTTATGTTTTGAGGCTGGCACAACCCGAGATAAAATGCAGGGAAAATTTCAAAATGTGACCTGATCTTTCGCACAAATCACATACAGGCACTTGACCTTTTAAAATTATCAAAAAAACACCTGACCTATTTAAAAACTCATCAATTTTACACCCGCCGTTAACTTTCCATCCAAAACAAACGGAAATGCTGAAAATGTGCATTTTGGCACGAATATTGGCAAAACAAGATTAAGGCTCATTTTGGCAAAACACAAGATTAAGGCTCATAAACAAGATTAAGGCTTGATTTGGCTTTCAAAGTCAATTAATAACTTAACTTTTATCTTTATTCAAAAGAAAAAAAGCGCATTTGTTAGTTTTAAGCTTGACAAAAAACATAGAATAGTCGTGGGTAGGTGTGAAAAGTGACAAGTCATGGGTATTTAATTACTAAATTAAGCTTGACTATTCTATATTTTTTGTTTTTGCCTTTTTTCTTTGTTTAATACAGAGTAATCTTATTTGGCTGCATAGTTATGGGTATTTAATTACTAAATTAAGCTTGATTTCTTATTTAGGGTGGATTTGGATTGAAAAGTTAAGGAATTTTTGTGATTTATTGATTCGTCTTGACGCAAACTAACGAATGCATTTTTTTTTCTTTTGAATAAAGACAAAAATTAAGTTATTAATTGACTTTTAAAGCCAAATCGAGCCTTAATCTTGTTAATGAGTATAATATTGTGTTTTGCCAAAATGAGCCTTAATCTTGTTTTGCCAATATTCGTGCCAAAATGCACATTTTCAGCATTTCCGTTTGTTTTGGATGGGAAGTTAACGGCGGGTGTAAAATTGATGAGTTTTTAAATAGGTCAGGTGTTTTTTTGATAATTTTAAAAGGTCAGGTGCCTGTATGTGATTTGTGTGAAAGGTCAGGTGCTATTTTGAAATTTTCCCTAAAATGCATGTACCTAATTTGGACATTGGTTTCGAATTTTCAATGTTACCATCCGGGTGAGGCATCTCAGATGGTGGCAATAGTTGATGGAAAATGTTCTGTGTTCCAGAAAGTAGTCCACCATATTTTCTCATTCTACATGGTTATAAGATAAGTATCTGGCAACCAATTATGTTTAGGCGGAGGGTGTACCTCTTGTTGGCATTTCCTTCATTTGAGGCGGTGAAATTATAGGTTTATTTTGCATGCTTGTGCTGAACAAACATCTGCACGATTATCTTTCAGTCGCAAACAATTGCACTGATGACTGATGTTCCTGTCACTTGTTATTTACCTACAGGAGAATTACAGAAAACATGGCACCCCTAGTGGAATCTCTAGAGAAAATTGGCTATGTCGACGGTGAAACCCTATACGGAGCCCCATACGATTTTCGCTACGGTTTAGCCGCAGAAGGTCACCCATGCCAAGTTGGTTCAAAATTCCTTCAAGACCTAAAAGGACTAATAGAAGAAGCCTGCATTTCAAACGGAGGCAAACCAGTGATTCTTGTATCCCACAGCTTAGGAGGCCTCTTTGTCCTCCAACTCCTTAACCGAAACACGCCCTCTTGGCGCCAAAAGTACATCAAACACTTTGTCGCCCTGTCGGCCCCGTGGGGTGGCACAGTGGTCGAGATGCTCACTTTTGCGTCCGGAAATGCGCTTGGAGTGCCCCTGGTCAATCCGTTGCTAGTGAGAGAAGAACAGAGGAGCTCTGAGAGCAACTTATGGCTCATGCCTAGTCCTAGATTTTTCGGTCAAAGCAAACCCCTTGTGATTACACCAAATGCGACATACACAGGACAAGACATATCACGGTTTTTAAATGACATAGGGTTTTCAGACGGGCTAAATCGTTATAATTCTCGTATTCTGCCTCTGGTTGCAAGGTTGAAAGCGCCCGAAGTGCCTATCACTTGTGTAATTGGGACTGGTGTTTCAACACCAGAGACTTTGTATTATGGGAAGCAAGGCTTCGATCAACAGCCGGAGGTGTTGTATGGGGACGGAGATGGGACGGTGAACATGGTGAGCTTGGTAGCCGTTGAATCGGAATGGGCAGAGGAGAAGGATCAAACCCTCAAATTTATTAAGATTCCTGGTGTTTCTCACACAGACATACTGAAAGATGATGCTGCACTTGATGAAATAATTGAGGAAATTTGTTCCATCAACTCTGAGGGTATGAGTCCATTTATGTCATTGTGGACAGGGGAAGCAAGGGCTTAATCTTTTTTTTGATATCTAAGAAGCACGGATACTGGCAAGAGACATGGATAGGACCTGACACAGATAATTATTTTTTAAAATGTAGGACACAGACACGTTAGGGATGTGTTCAATTATATATGTCAAATATTTTTTCATGTACCATGAGCATATGTCCCAACAGGACCACGTTTAGGAAAAAAGTCCAATTGAATTTAACTATGATTAGCCCGTAAGAATTGCCATTTTTCCTACTTTGCACATCATATTGAATTGTTAAAACCAAAATCTTTGATAATCACATGTTAGCAAATATTTAAGCGTCAATCACACATTACTTCTTAGTCATAGTTATCCAAGAAGTGTCGGGACACGTTACAGAAAGAGTGTCGGTCGAATTAAGATTTTTACTTTCTATTAATGGACACGGAAAGAAAAGTACCGGACATACAAAAGTGCCGAGGAGTGTTGATGGCAAGACACGTGCCGGACACGGATGCATCACCTTCTTTTAAGCTTCTTATTAGTTTGGTTTGTTTGGAGTATTTGTTACTATCAAACATGGAGTAGACCTGTCGGAAAGAGTATTTTCGGTTCAGGGGTGTGGGATATAAAAGTATAGTTTCCCTTGGATTTCCAGTGGGCTATCCTCTATTAGATGTTTGAATTTAGTCGATGTAAAACCTTGAATAATGCCCCAAAAGGGGTGTTTCTCTTCAAGAATGCTCCAAAAGGTTTTACCCAAGTTTCAAAAGACAAGATCGATGTCCATGGAAAACTGAATAATATCTCGACCGTGATTACAAAACAAAAATAAGTATCTCGACCGAAAACGTGAGAAAAGATCCCGAAAAAATGATCCAAGCAGAAACCCTAGCAGTTCAAAAATAAAAAATAAGAGAAAATGCTGGACAGATACCATTTTTCAATTTTATAGCCCTTGAGATTCTTTCCAAATACGTTAATGATACACCCACCACACGCCCACCCACTGCACGCGTGTGGGGTCCACTCCGGGCTCTACACGGATGATCCAAGCCGCTCAATAATCTTTTTACACGCGTGTGGGGCCCACTCCGGGTCCCACACGGATGATCCGAGCCGCTCAATAATCTTTGTTTAAAAAAATCGAGTGGCCCCACAGAGAAATCGTCTCAATCCGATATGCGTAGATGCTCGATCCAAATTTCCAAAAATCAGATGATCCGAGCTGTTCACGAATGGAATAATGAAACAAACACCTACATATATCGGATTGAGACGATTTTTGCGAGAGCCCACTTGTTTTTTTTTTTTAAATTATTGAGCGGCCTCGATCATTCGTGCAGGGTCTGGAGTGGGCCCCACACGCGTGTGGTGAGTGGGGCTTGCGGTGGATGTATCATCTCTCTTCCAAATAAGTCGAACATCCCACTAAGAGCATCCGCAATGTAATAATCAAAAGTGAATAATAAAAACTTGTCATGTCAGCTTTTGATTATTCATTTAGAGCATCCACATTGTAACAAGCAAATTGGTATGGATAAACAAACTTAACAACAATACTAAAAAAATACCTCACATTGTAATCAGTAAAGTTACAAGTCTTTTAGCAAATAATCAAATTTCATCCATTCCATAACCAAATTTAACAACTTTTACCAATAACTAAAACTCAATAATCAAACCCAATAACCAAACTCAAAACTAAAAAACTAAAAAACACCACACATTAGAATCGTCTCATCGAGACGAATAATTTGGTGTGGTCAGGTGTGTGATTAAAACTCGTTTGCAATTGGACATAGGTGCATTGCGTATTGTGGGGGGATTTTTTTTATAGGGATGCAAAAATAACCAATGTGGAGGTAAAATTTGTTAAGTTTAATTATGAACTAAATGGATAATCAAATGCTGACGTGACACATTTTGGTTATTGAATTTGATTATTCCCATTGCGGATGCTCTTAGAGGGTTGCTAAAATTAGCAATGTGTAGTCTCACATTGTTACTTTTGATTATTCAAATACCCAAATTTAATTATTGGTTAGGAAATTATTAACTTTGATTATTACAATGTGAACACTTTTTTAAGCACACTTTCCTAACTTTAACAAGCCCAACCCACATAAACCACTAATACAAACTAGATAAGTTAGCATTAAAGAGTGTAATTTTGTCCATCATCGTTATTTGTGAGCCTCACCATGCATTTATCGTAATAATTTGAATTGTTCATTTGTTGGAACCGCATATCGGTATATTCACGCTTTTAATTATCTTTATTAGATATCGATAAATATATCAAAAATTAAATTTTGGTTTATAGAATAGACGATCGTTGACAATTTAACTTTGAGGAACAATGTGAACAATTCATACTGCGATGAATGTGCTTCGTTCGCTCCGATATAAGAGATAACGCCCCAGGCGTAGGGCCTAATACGTCAGTTGAAGCATGATAATCCGAAAATCCGGGATCGTACCCAAGGGAATAATTAATATGGCTTTACTGGATTTGTAGATGCAAGTAAGGGCTTTCAGCTTTAAGACAGCCAACTTGGTTTTACGTGAGTAGTGGAAATTAAAAGGGGCTAAATTGAAAAGCTAATAAATTAAGATAAAGGACAGGTTAAATCTATGAATTATTAACATCCATGACTCAAGTTAAAACTGCAATTCTCACCCTAATACGCAATTCAGGATACACAATTAAGGTTCCCGAATCGAAAAATAGAATGGTTCGATCACCAAACTAGCTCTAAAATCTATTTAGCAAATGTCTCGTGCATTAGAGCTCCAAGTATCATATGTGGTAGGTAGGCGATGCTTCTACCTACACATGATCAATGAGATTAACACCTTAGCGATTTGACAAATAAACCCGAACCCCACATCAATGATCGAAACCAAATATTTAAATTTTACGGTGAAAAACGCAATTCTATTTGAGCCATGAGGTGCTAATTACTCCATGACCTAATCTTGAAAAGCTGCTCACCCATATCTAGAGAGATAAGAGCAAGTGAAAATGTACTTAACATAATGAAATAACAAAACTTGAATTAAACTAGAGATTAAGATAGATCGGGAGTAAAGAAACAGCTTTAATTAAAGCGACAATATCAAAAACTAACAACTAAAGGTAGAAATTGAAATATCCAAAGCTGAAAATGAAGAACACTCAAGAACAATGCAAAGAGATTCAAAATCTATTCTAGATCTAGAAATTATACTGCTCAATCTATTCTACTTGTTTGTACAAAATGATGTCAGAAACTTTTATACTCTGGGGATCCACGCGTAGAATATACCGCGAGATGCTCTAAAGATTCTCCCCTAAGGCCCTCGGCATCGATGGAGAAGGGCTTAAATTGTGCTGCTATGGGCTTCGGCATCGATGGACTATAAAACTTTACATCAATGCCGAATGGCTTAGTACTTGACTCCTATGAACCTCGGCATCGATGGAACATATTCCTTTACATCGATGCCGAACCCAATAACTTCGGCACTTGGTCTGTTCCTCTGCCTTGCCTTGCCTTATCACTCCTAGCCGTCAGGTCACTTCTGCCTTGGCAATTCTGCTTGATCTTGGTTTGCTTCTGCCTTGGCCTTAAAAATTCATTTCTTTGGCAATTCACCTACAAAACAGAACTAAAACACTCTACAAGCAAATATCGTTAACAATAGCTAATTAGTACTTAAATTAAACTAAAACTAAACACTAGCGCACCCTACATTACATTTTCGGGTGCTTATCAGAATGCATGATGACCCACAATGGATGGTGGAAGAGATCTGGTACGGTTCAGGAAAGAAAAAACAGGAAATCCTCTAGGAAATCCAATCTACGGTCCAGAACTCTTTCCTTGAAAATTAAAATTTCTTTAAATCTTGATCGTTGATTGGATATCATGGACAGTGTTTTTTGGACTGAGTGTCTTGGTCCGTATCATTTCTGGTGGTGAAAGACCAAAAGAATAAGTATTACAAAAATGGTCCGGTTAAAAAAAAAGGTAAGTTACCAAAACCACCCCAAAGTTTCTAAAAATTATAGATTGATCTCATACTTTTGAGAAATTTCAAAATAACTCATGTTGAGTAACAAATTACTCTCTTATCGTGATCTAGTCATTAGAAAATTCAACAGAATCTTTCTGAGATCATCATATTCTAATTACAATGGACCAAACTATTTTTTAAGCCTGTGAAAGACTATTTTCACACATTTGCAGCATTTCATAGTCTACAAAAAAGCCAGTGTAGTCCATTGTAATTAGGACTGTCTGATTTCGTTGAGTTTCCTAGTGGCTACATCACGATAGTGGGTAATTTGTAATTTCCAAAACATGAGAAGGAAATCTATAATTTGCAGAAACCTTGGGGGTAGTTTCAAAAAGAAAAGAAGATATGGGTTTGGATTGAAAAATAAGTAACTTATTTTTTTTTGTCTTTATTTGATTTTTTTTCACATTTGTTTATTTTGCATCAAACTTTTATAACTTATTGATTCGTCTCGATGACAGAAATTGAAAAAGTAAAAAAATTTGATCGAAATTCATAATTTTGTAAATAAACACAAAAATAAGTCAATGAGTCAACTTTTTTTTACTTATTTTTGTCTTTTTGAAAAAAATTATGAGTTTTGATCAAAAATTTTTACTTTTTCAATTTTTCTTAATAAGATGAATTAATAAGTCACAAAAATTTGACGTAAAATTATCAAATATGAATTTTTTTAAATAAAAACATAAAAAAAAAAAAAAAAAGTCACTGCTTCACTTTTAAAGCCACATTGGCACTAGATGTTAGGGAAATGGTCAACGTGGGACCTCTCTCCAACAGTCCGACGTGCAACTGGCAAACAAAATGAAAAAGAAAACGGAATGATCAAATCAAATCGTCAGGCTTTTTCAAATTCCCCCCCAATATCCTCTCGATTGCTGCTCCCAATCAATCTTTTGTTTTTTTCTTCTTTCTTTTTCTTTTCAAAAATACTCCGTAATCCAAGCAACTTTCTCGATTCCTAATCGTAACAATGTCATGGTTGGCTCGATCCATCGCCGATTCCCTCCGCATCGACGACGACGATGAAGAAGAAGAAACCAATCCCCGCAAACCGAACCCTAACCACTCACAATCCAAACAAATAGAAAACGACGACATCGAAGAAGAAGATCGACCAGGTCGAGGCGTTAGAGAAGACATGACGGAATTCAAGGAAACCCTAACCCGACAGCTATGGGGCGTGGCCTCTTTCCTCGCCCCTCTTCCTCCTCCTCCGCCGCCGCCGCCGCCACTGCCACCGTATCACAACCGCATCGATCGAGCAGTGGCTGATCGGGACCACTGGGAGCATCGTGATCAGTCGAGGAATGAAGTGGAATCTCCGCCGTTGGAACTGGAGGATGAGATTGTCGGGGAGGCCGCTGGCGTTACTGAGGAGGTGTTGGCTTTCGCGATGAATATCGCACATCATCCGGAGACGTGGTTGGATTTTCCCATGGAGGAAGAAGACGACGTCGATGGTACGTCATTGATTCTTGGTTTTTAATTACTGGAATCGCAACTCTTTTTTTCGATAACTAAGGTGTCCCGGCCAGGTTACATGCGCCCCAACTAATCCTTGGACCATGCTAGCGAACTCTTATAACTCTTAGTATTACTCATCAGACAAAATTTACGTGTCCACTCTTACTATAACTCATCAGGCAAAATTTACGCGTTTCGGGCAGCTTATGTGCACCTTGACTAATTTGGAGACTCGTCTCACCGTCCATTAGTGGGGCCCAATTAAAGTTGGAGCAAAAAGCCCCATATAGGTTGGTCTCAAAGGAGTTGATAGTAGGTGAGAGGTTTCGAACTCGAAAAGAGAAGTAAGCGACCAATGTAGCTTTTTGGGTTTGTTTAGGTGATTGGAGTTTGGCATCGAGTGAGGAGTGCATAGCTTACATGTCACTTCTATTCATATGTTTCTGTCATGGGTTCTTGCTTTCCCTGACTAGACTGTCATACTCTCTTTGAGTATTTGCTTCCTTGAACACTTATAGAATTTGTCTGAAAATGATTGTAAAGTTGTGGTATCTACCACTACCAAATATGACATATAGAGTTTCAATTGAAACTTAATGAGAAAAACTGAGGCAAACGTGCTCAAGAAAACTTTTAGAAACTGGCAGAATTGACAAGAATGAATCCACTTGGGACATTCTCAATCCAATTTTATGTCTTTTCAGTCACTTTCCAATGTTTCCATGCCTTCATTTAGTGAGTAAGACTTTGTGCATTTTCTTTTAACAATATTTAATTTGCTGGACATGGAGCGTAATTCTAATCCATTGGTCTTAATTGACTGGATAATGTTATATTGTTATGTGCATGCATAAGATTTTAAGCATGGGTTATAGTTGTTCTATATTATGAAATCCAAGTTATCTAAATGTCTAAACTAAGTTCCCTAGTTCTATCAGATTTTTGAGAGGTTCAAAATGTATGGATGTACTTCTTTTAATCCAAATTGGATCAGTTTTCAAACTTCTTCTGCTTGTAAGACGTTTGTAATCTTTTATGCCTTTCTATGCTTTTTCTATGATTGTTTTATAGATTCTAAGTTTCTAACATATGTACTATGTCTTTCTTTTCTCGGAATTTTTTTAGATGTGCATTTCTTGTTTACTTCTTTTGATTCTTGTCTTCTATTGTGGTCGAGGGTGTTAATATATGTTAAATATGGTTCTGGTGTCACCTGTAGTATGTTATGACCAATGTAATCAGCTATATCATAACTTTTTGTTTATGCCATCAGCCCGTCAGATTATTAGGAATATGGAATTTGAAAATGATGTTTTTGTAGATTGGAATTGCTTTATGGGTCTATCTTGCATCCTTGCGATTCTGACACAATGCCTATTCTACAATGCATGCATGCCTTGTCTCTGATATTGTATTCTTGTTTAATATTGCTCTGATTGTTATATCATTAGGACAACCAAAGTGGGTACTGAGGATCAAGGCCTTGTGTCTATTTGTGTGATTACTCAGTCTAGATGTATTTTCATCAAATTAAACTTTCCATTGATCTTGCACCTCCCTTGTGTGTTGGTTCTCCTAAAAGCTGAACCATTTAATATATTGCCCTATGATCCCATCTCAACTTCTTTGCGCAACACACAGTGTTGCACACATATGACTGGTTATCTGTACTTTGGTCAAGTGCCATGGAGATTCAGATGTTAGGCGCCAATTCTACTGAATACTTTTAGGTGCATGAGAAGGTCCAAGTCAAGACATCACTTACTAACTGTGATTACTCTTTGTTTGCTGTCATTTACTGCAATCATGAAAGGAACATTTAGTCAGTTAGTGGTAAATCATTTCGTTTCATATGACCTCCACAAAACCTTGATTATGGTTTCTAAACCCCAAACTCTCATAGATATATCCTTACTTTTGGAAGATCATTACTTAATAGAATGGCCCAGTTGACTGCAATTTACAAGAATTGCTGGGGCAACTCACCATTTGTTTCTTTATTCCAATGTAAAGATTTTATAGCCGATTGTGAATGGCTAAATGTTCATTAACATCTTTTGCTTTAAGACGCTGTCTCTAGCAATGCAGGTGTCTGTGTAATTGGTAGGAGAAGGCGATATTTATTTTTAAATTTCTGTAGGAAGCTTTCTTTAATTCAAAATACCCACTTGATCTGTTCAAAGCTTGAGCCTGTATGATTCAAGTTCCATTCGCGCTTTTGCAGATTTGGAGATGTCTAATGCCCAACATGAGCATGTGTTGGCTATTCAACGTCTAGCACCTAGGTTAGCTGCTCTCAGAATTGAACTTTGCCCTGCACACATGAGTGACAGTTACTTTTGGAAGGTCTATTTTGTTCTATTGCACTCAAGATTGCACAAACATGATGCTGAACTTTTGTCCACTCCCCAGGTAAGTTGGTCTCATGTGGTGTCTCCATGTTATTATGGGGATGGTTGGAAAATTTTGACTCTACTACTTTCTTGGTTCCGACATTGATATAATTTATTTCTTTCCATTCCCTTTCTCCCCAAGTTTTTGCCAAATTTCATTCAATTCATAGGTTCATCCAATGACAAGTGTTCCAGAATTTGTTCCCTTCTCTATGCAGCAAAGTTGGCTTTATAGGCTGTTGGAATTTGTCCCACATTGGTTAATTATCTCCTCCAAAACTAGTATATGAGCCTGGGCGGCCTCTCCACTCTTTGCCAATTGGTTTGGAGTTGGATGCTTTAACATAGGCTAACCCTGAAGGTGAAACTTAGCTTGTAAAAACACCCTCAAGTTTCATAACTTGCAGTTCATGCAACTTGAGAGTTTCTGGTCACGAAATTACAATTTGTACTATGCTCTAGGCTCTAGGAAGGTTTCATTTTCAACTTGTACTTCCCTCTTTGAGTTGGATAGCCAGATGGTCCGAACCCTTGTCTATTAAGGCTTTGTTTGGAATGTTGCTTTCCAAGGGAACGGGTAATGAAAGGGAGACATGATTATGTACACATATTGTTTTCCCAAGCATGAATAAATCAGAAGAAAGTTCTTTTATTATCAATATAACTGCTGCTTCTTTTCTCATTTCCTAACCCAACTTGAAAAGAGGAAAAATAATTCTCACCAATTTTGCCCCTCGTTTCCAATTCTCTTTCTTTTTCCTTCACAAATCCCTCCGCAATTCCAAGATTGAAAAGCTCTTAAATGTCATTGGAAGGTTGCTCAAATGCCGGATGACGGCGTACGATCACCACGTTGAGCTGTACTACCACAACCTCAACCACTGCAGTAGAGTGCTTTGTATCTCATCTTTATGTTTCAGTTCCATGTACTAATTGAACACATTTTGATGGACCAGCAGTCCAGTAGAGTAAAAGATCAGATGAGTATCCATCTCATGTCCTTGTTATGTTTAATTTTCATTTTTTTCTTCCACCGCTAGCACTAGGTTGCCAGCTAGTGTAGCAGATGCTACAAAATGACTCTGGTAGACAAGTGTAGTGAAATACAATGACTATGATTGTTTTTTATTGTGTCAAGTTATCCTGAGATAATATATTTCGAACCTTTCCAATATGACTTGGGATTCAATGTATTGCAGATCGTGGCAGCAAGAGCTATGTGGATGCAAGAGCTACAAAAGCGAACTAAGACAGAAACAGGCAGTTTCGGAAGAGGCACTTCATGTGCCAAAGAGAGTGCTAACAGATGGAATAATAGATGGGAGGAACCTTTTGATGATCCTCCATTTGATGATACTAGTGGAAATATGTCAGTTCGGACATTTGCTTTCGAACCGGCAACTTACTCTGTGACCACAGAGTTTGAGACTGAGAAACACCCTGTAGCAAGCACTGAGATTGGAATTGTTGACAAATCTGTCATTGAAGAGGAGCCAGTGATAAAGACAAGGGATGTGGATCTTGTTGCTGGTCCTTCGTTTAAAGCACCGATACAGAATTATGACGACGAGGATGAAGATGATGACTGGCTTAAAGAAGATTCCGAATTAGACGGGTACAGTGGAACTGCTACTTTCTTTGGGAATGATGAGGATGTGTCGTTCAGTGATCTTGAAGAAGATGACGATTGTACTATGCCTCTAAAACCCAAGTAGTCACCACAGGTCTTGGACACTCGCCAAAACCTTCCAGGAGTAACTTCGGTGACCACAAGCGCGATTGTTTATCTGAGGAGGCTTGAACTTTGTTGTGTGGTAAATATGTTTGTCTGGCCGAAGGGGTTAAGTACTTGACGTGATGACGATTCATGAGCTCTATTTCACGATGGATTAGTCATCAATTTCCGCCGAGTGATTTGAGCCTTGATTGATTCTGGCATGTGTTTTGACTTCAGCAAGGAGAAGCATCGTCGTTCGGGCAACCTCTATTGTAAAGTTTTTTGAATGGAAGATTGAAATTGATTCTTTTGGCTTCAATTGTTTTTGAAGTAAAACGAGTTCTCTGTAGTTGAGAGAACAAATGGTGAATAGATACAAGCCTGCCTTTTCCGTTTCCTTTTCTTTTTTCTTTTTGTGTGGGTGTGTGTGGATCATGTAAGAAAATCGTTCAGTGTCCATTGCCCATTGGTGAGCGAAAGGGATTCGTGTTCGAATGTGGGTTGTGAGCCCTGCAACACGGTATGTGGCCTTAAAAACTCCATCTCATCTGTCTTGATTGTGTGAAAGTCTCCCGAGTAACGGGTATATATTCGCCTCCTCTCACAATGCAGTAGGTAAAAGGAGTATCTTTTTCTCTTCTTTATTTCTCATGTTGTAAGAAGTCAACTCGTTACCCAATTCCATTTTGTACTTGCTCTTATCCCATGAAAGGTTAAGTTTCCTTATCCTTCTTGATTTTCAGTGTTTGGGAGGGGCTTGCCCTTGAGAACTACTGTACATAGCAATCAATAGGAGGTGTGGCTTCTGATTCTTGAATGAGAAGTTGTGGTTCTCGGTGAACTACAGATTCTGTTTCTTGTTTTTGATCTTTTGAGCTTAAATTTGTTTGATCTTCATATATTTTATGGAGTTAGGGCCTTCGGGCCAGATTATGCAAACCACGATTGATTTCTGATGACCAATTCTATCGTCTACTAGTGGCAGTTCCATCTAGAATTTCATTGTCCAATCCGGCCCGTTTAAGTTATTTGTGGACTCATATGGGGCCTGCAAGGATATGCAGACCTTACATCTCACAGACACCATATATGCAATTTACACAAATATATACATACTCTCACGAATGAAAGGTCTCACATCATCCATGTGAATTTGTGGGTAAGTATTTGCATGAATATTTGTGTTCCTTTATAGTTGTCAAAAAAAAAAAAAAAAAAAGACTCCGTCTAGTCTCTATCCTCCAATTCCGTTCAGTGTTTGTGTGAGTTTTCATGTTCTTTTTTTCATTGTCAAAATAACTTGTAACAACGTATAGCTCTGTTTAATCTCTAATCCTCCAATCCCAACTCTGTTCCTTTTGGGGTTTTGGATTTTGAATTCTAATTATTATACTATTTCTCTCAAATTATTACTTTCATTTTTCTTTTTATCTCTCTCCAATTATTATCCCTATTTTCAATCATTATTTTATTTTTCCCTACATTTATTATTTACAAATCCAAATCCAAAATTCCAAAATGAACGGGATAGTTTTTAGCAATTTTGGACTCATTTGCTGCTTGCAAAAATGATGGGCACCTTTCATCTCAAAGGCCCCGCATATGCAGTTTTTACAAACATTTACTCTCACATGAATAGATGGTCTCACACCATCCTTATGAGTTTGTGGGTAAGTATTTTCCTGAATAATTGTGTGTTTCTTTACAATTCTCAAAAAACTTGTAACAATTTACAACTCGGACTAATCTCTAATCCTCCAATTACGTTTGACTTTTATCAAATGTGGACCCCGTGGGAATGATGTGGATATTTCAACTTGTAGACGCCACATACGATTTTTACTCAAATATTCACACACTCAGCACATGAATGGAGGGCCTGACACCTTTCGTGTGAGTTTGTGGGTAAGTGCTTGGGAAATTCCTATGTTTCTTTATAGTTTAAAAAAAAAAAAAAACCTCGTAACAACGTACAACTCCGTTTAGTCTCTAATCCTTCAATCTTCTTCAGCTTTCAGCAATTGCGGACTCAATTGGGGTCTGCAGGATGAAGTGGACCTTTCATCTCATAGACACCACGTAAGAAAACAATTTGTTGAGAATCAACTTGATCGAATCTTCAAAAAAAAAAAAAAAAAACTTGATCGGATATCCATTGATACATGAATAAATCACAATAGTGCAAGAAAAAAACAAACGAGGGATGGATGATCTATTTTTCCTTGCATCGTCTATTCGTTCTTGCACTAATGTGATTTTTCATGTAGCAATTGATATCCAATCAATTACTCATATTTTCAATCATTATTCTTCATTTATTATCATTATCTCCAATCATTATTTTTATTTTTCTTTCTATCTCTTTTTACTTATTATCCATACTTCCAATCATTAATTTCGTAAAAAAAATTCTTAATTTTTTTCAAAAACTCATCCAAACACGACATTAATTATAGGAACCACAAGATAAGTAACTTTGGTCATTCTTGTGGGTTCGGAATGGGTACACAAATGTTGAAAATTGAACGGGATGACGGGAGGATTAGGGAGTCAACTGAAGCCGGCTCCCTAGTAATGTGTACGGAATCCACATGTATATGAGAGATTATATTTAGTGTTGTGTTTGAATTGTCAAGTAAGTATCACTTTTGGCTCCCTTTATAATATGGTCAGTTGGATTAGATTGATGGGCTCCAACCACATCATGGTCATGTGCAAAGCCCAGAAATCAATCCGCGACAACCACATCCTGACAAAAAAAAAAATCTATATATCCCCAAACCAAATCTAACGCCTGATTTTCTCCAATTGTAAAGCAGGCAGATGATTGTACAATACTACACAGATTCCAACTGATCAATCGTCCGAAAAATGTAACGTACACATAATTTTTTTAGAAATCGAACGATTTTGAACATTTTTTTTTTTTGTCTGTTTCATTTGGTGTTGGATAGAGAATGCTATCGAGCGGTACAGAGCAATTGATCCAGCTATTTATCTTGACACGAACGGCTAGAATTGAACTTGAGGCATATAAATTTTAACCGTTTATTACTCAGTTAAGATCCGAGCTGTTGATTATCGAAATGATTGGCCAAATCTACTACCCTGCATCTGCTTTTGCAGAGATGCTTGACAGCATCATCTTCGGTGCCCGAATGTATATAATATGTTCCTAGTTCCTACTACATCTTGATTTTCTTTCCTCGTTCTCTGTTTCGAACTTGTAAAAGGAAAGAAAAGAGGGGAGCAAATAATTAAGAAGAAAAATAAAAGAAAACGAGGAGAAATTTTTTATTATTCCTAAAACACTATTTTATCATTTTCTCTCACATTTCCTCTCCAACCAAACAGGAGTAAAGAAAATCTTAAATTTTCTTTCCTTTTCCCTTCATATTTCCACATTTTCCAAACAAACCTCTCTCCACCTCTTCCATTTTTCTGGACATTAATTAGCGAACCCAACCGTGACTTCACAACTTTGCGTAGACGACTCTCTCTCTCTCTCTCTCTTCTCTCTCTCCGGTTTCGTCCCTCTCCTCACTTCTCCGCATTGAATTTCCCACCAATCATCTTATCCCTGGACCCACGACTTCTCAATTCCGCCATTTATCATACCAAGGAAAACGAAGCCCTAGGTTCCTCGATACTCGTCAACGCCCAAATCTCTCCCACCAAACTTCAAACAATTCATAAACCCTTAAAAAAGGGAGCAAATTACTTTTGTCTGCGCGTATGGATCTCCAACTGGTAAAACAAGGCTTGGATTTCTCTCGAAGAAGAAAAAGGTACCTTATTGCTTTAGCTCTATTCGGTGTTTCAACTTACGGTGCTTATAAGTTGTATCACTTGCCTTCTATAGCGAGAAAAAGGAAGAGACTTTTCAAGTTAATAGGAGCTTTGGTTTCAATAGCGGAAACAGTTTCTGATTCTGCTGAAACTATTAGTGTAGTGTCCAAGGACTTGAGGGAGTTTTTGGAATCTGATACTGATCAGATTCCCAACAGTTTGAAGCAGTTGTCGAAAATTGCGAGGTCGGAGGAGTTTTCGCAGTCGTTAGTTAGGGTTACAGAGGCGATGACGGTCGGGGTTTTGCGTGGGTATCGGGTAGAAATGGGAGATGAGAGCGGGGAGGGGTCAAAATCGAGTTGTTCGGATCGTGTTGTGGAGAAACTGATGTCGAATGCTGGGACCGGGTTTGTATCGGTGGTGGTTGGTAGTTTTGCGCGTAACTTGGTTTTGGCGTTTTTCTCGAATGGCGAATCGAACAATGGGTCGAGCAGGGATGGATGGGTAAATGTGATTTCGAGCGAAAAGTGTAAAGTGATGATAGCTGATTGCATTCAGACATTTGTGAGTACAGCGGTTGCTGTTTTCCTGGACAGGACAATGGATGTTAATATGTACGATGAAATCTTCGCTGGGCTGACGAATCCTAAGCACCAGACCAAAGTCAGAGATTTTATGGTTTCTGTTTGTAATGGGGCAGTGGAAACACTAGTGAAAACGTCTCACCAAGTGTTGACTAATCCAAAATCCAATCGGGACTTGAGTTCAAGTGATTCTGGCTCAATTGTTGATCACAACAGAAATCCAAGAAATCTAAGTAGAATGAGGGAGGAGTTTAAAAGCACACCCAATGGTATTCAGGATAGTGGGTGGATGAGTACTGTTACGTCCACATTGGCAGTACCGAGCAATAGGAGGTTCGTGGTTGATGTGACGGGGAGGGTGACATTTGAGACCATTAGATCTCTGGTGGAGTTCTTCTTGTGGAAGATATCAGAGGGTTTGAAAAGAAGTGTTAGTGTAGTTCATGAAGAGGCCGTGGAGAGGGGACTACAAGTTGTAAGATATGTTGGGGCTAAGTCCTCTGTTATTGTTACCATATGCCTTGCTTTGTATTTACATATCATGGGTGGTACTAGAACTTTGGTAGCTACTTAAATATCATTATTTATTCCATGTGTAAGCTGTTCATATAAGGAAATGGATGGAATCCTATTGAGTTAATTTTTCAGGGAGGATGCTTATTAACATCTTTATCTCTGTTAAGAGTTATGACCATGGTATACTGTGATGTTTATCTCTCTTGAATGACGGTGGCTACAGGTTCTGGAAACAATCAGCTAAGCTTCTTTGTTAATCCTTTGAACTGACAGTTTCTGGTTGGTTGTGTCATGGGCGTTTAAGAGTTGAAGATACCAGTAAGAAGGAAAGAGAAAATTACGTTTGATGGATGTGGATTCTGCAAGTGCATCCCTTTAGTGGCTCGGAAGTATGGAAAGTAGTTGAATGGAACTTCAAACTTCTGTTGACATTCTGACTGTTCCACCAGGATTTTATCTGCTCCCCTCAACAAAATGAAAACCAGGATTTTATCTGCAAATGGCAGTCATGGGCCGGCTTCATTGGGAAGAGTTCTTAAGCTGGATACTGTTTGTTGTGAAAGAGCAGGAACAGAAGGTAAATGGGCTCCAGTTGCTGTTATGGTGACACGGTTAAAAGTTTCTTAGCAAACAATAGATGATCGATCCGTTCAGTTACTGGGTTGGAATGGGAGGGAGTTTTTTAGACCCTTTTTCTTATGGGTGTTGGCGGAAGAATGTGATCCTCTGTGTCAAAAATTGAACAATACGGGATACAAGTGCAGAAATTTATCGGTTGCGCTAATTGAACTAAGCTCATGAATGTTAACTGTTTTTGTTCGCAATTATGTAAACTGTAAAAGAATACGTGTATGAACCACATTGGTTTTGAGGTGTAGGTTTCAGTTTTCAATCATGATATGTAGTGTCTTCCTTGATGTAACTACTCTGAAAGCTATTGCAAAGCTATTTGGGATATCTGAACTGTTTAGACCACTTTAGTTAGCTGGTTAGTTTATTAATTCTCTTCCATTTGTACTGATGTTTTCTGTATAAAAGGGTGCAAACTATTAGGCTCTAAGCTGTTTAAACAAATTCACGAATTGTATAGATCGCTTTAGCCTCTTTGACGCTAGGGCTGTTTCCTTTTGGTGTCTTTGAGGTTGTCGTATTTGCTGCTCTACTTGGCTGTTAAAGAAGTTGCCATGTTATAGCTCAGGTTTTTCACGAATCCTGTTAAGCCGTTCTCCTAGAGGATTACTTGTGACTCATCTACTCTTTTCCAGTACATCAAACACAAAGCCCTTTTCATGGCTTCTGCTGTATTCATCAAGTACTTGATTCATCTTTGAGTTCTAGTCCTGATGATTTTGGACCCAAAGTGTCAAGAATTTTTCAGCAGTGTAACTGGTTGCAACTTGCAAGGACATGACAAGTTATGCTACATGTTTTCTTCCCTTGTGCTACTCTATATTCACCCACTTAATAACTTTTTTTTTAGCTTTTATTATTATTATTTTGATATGAACATCAGCTTGTTGTTGTAACTATAGTTGGGCATTTTCAAGTGCATTTTGCTTTAGAACTATATATTGTATTGTTCATGGTAATTAGGCTGGTCAAAACTATGGTATAGTACTATAGTCCCTTTGTGAGTGCAATGAAACTTTGTTTTGTCCTTAAAACATATCGTGCGGCCTTTCCAAACTGCTGTTATGCAGTATTTACTGATTTTTGAGGGAGTCTGTTGCAGCAGTCTACCTCACCCTCCTTCCATGAGAGTGGCTGATTTGAGGATATGCAGTTATAATGATGAGGTATTTTCCAGTTACTTGTGTGACATGATTTTTCTACAAAATGATTTCCATCATGTGATCATCAAGATATGATTAGAAACTGTTGTACGAGGAGTCTTCCTGGAAAGGACCTGATGTATTTTCATTAATCAGCTCATCTCAGAAGAAGTTGGTTTTCTAGTCCTGAATTTGATCATTTGGAGCCATGTGTACTTTTACTTGCTGTTCTTTTCTTTGAGATTGATGTTGATTAAAGATGATAACTAGTGTCTTCATGGAGTTTTATTTTGCCAGCACTTGAGGTTTTATCAGATCATCTCCAGCAAGATAACTAGAAGTCTGTTACTGGAGGGGATAACAATTTTTGTGTGTGTTGTATAAAATGTCCTGGTCTTGTCAATATGAGGTTCTATCCTGGGCAGAAAGTGCCCCACACCCTGCTGTTGGTTAGTTGGGTAGTGGCCCCTCGAGTATTTCTTTTGCTTGTTTTTTGTCATGTTAGAAGGCAACTTGGGAGACTTGAACTTGAGTGGGAATGTGGCATGTTTGAAATGGACAATAGTATGAACTATAAAGTCTTTTTGAAGTTGCTTAGGATATTGGTAAAGTTTTGTAGGTTGGAGATTTTGGATCCCTCTTCTAGTTAGGCATGCTAATTTGTGGCACGTTAGATCCTATCGAGAGGAAATTTACCCATTTGGCTTGAACATAATAAGCCGGAAGTAACATCAATTTAAGCAAGCAAAGAGCCCACAGTTCACCTTATTTTCAAATGTGAGCCTTCGGAGGAACTGCATTGGAAGGTGTCCGGGGTTGGAGCAAAACAAGGAAAGTTATATTCTTCTGTAAGACGAGGGAGCTGTTTGTCACCTATGGTTCTTTTGAGGCTTGTTGGTAAAATATAACATTCTTTGTGACACTAAGTTTCAGAGCTTATCCACTTGACATGTTTGTAAATTTAGGATTTGAGATAAAGTAAGTGCTTATTAAACTATGTCTAGCATGGTAGACTAAATATTGCTGACTGAGACATGGGGGGACACACATGGCATGGGGACAAGGCGGGTTGGCATTGCTTCGTTTGCGTCAATATATAGAAATATGATCACCCCAAGCGTAGGGTATAAGCGTTCAATTGAAGCATAATAATCCGGAGACATGGTTGGATTTTCCCATGGAGGAAGAAGACAACGTCGATGGTACGTCATTGATTCTTCGTTTTTAATTACTGAATCGCCATTTTATTTCGATAACTAAGGTGTCACGGCCAGGTTACGCGCACCTCAACTAATCCTTGGACCATGCTAGCTAACTCTTATAACTCTTACTCATCAGACAAAATTTACGGGTCCACTCTCACTATAACTCATCAGACAAAATTTACGCGTCTAAGGCAGCTTACGTGCGCCTTGACTAATCCGGAGGCCAATCTCACCGTATAGGTTGGCCTCAAAAGGAGTTGATAGCAGGTGAGAGGTTTCAAACTCGAAAAGAGAAGTAAGTGACCAATGTAGCTTTTTGGGTTTGTTTAGGTGACTGGAGTTTGGAACTAACGCAAGGCATTAAGTGAGGAGTGCATAGCTTACATGTCACTTCTATTCATATGTTTCTGTCATGGGTTCTTGCTTTCCTTGACTATACTGTCATACTCTCTGAGTATTTGCTTCCTTGAACACTTATAGAATTTGTCTGAAAATGATTGTAAAGTTGTGGTATCTACCACTACCAAATATGACATTTAGAGTTTCAATCGAAACTTAATGAGAAAAAATGAGGCAAACGTGCTCAAGAAAACTTTTAGAAACTGGCAGAATTGACTAGATTGAATCCACTTGGGACATTCTCAATCCAATTTTATGTCTCTTCAGTCACTTTCCAATGTTTCCATGCCTTCATTTAGTGAGTATGACTTTGTGCATTTTCTTTTAACAATATTTAATTTGCTGGACATGGAGCGTAATTCTAATCCATTGGTCTTAATTGACTGGATAATGTTATATTGTTATGTGCATGCATAAAGTTTTAAGCATGGGTTATAGTTGTTCTATATTATGAAATCCAAGTTATCTAACTGTCCAAACTAAGTTCCCTAGCTCTGTCAGATTTTTGAGAGGTTCAAAATGCATGGATGTACTTCTTTTAATCCAAATTGGATCAGTTTTCAAACTTCTTCTGCTTGTAAGACGTTTGTAATCTTTTATGCCTTTCTATGCTTTTTCTATGATTGTTTTACAGATTCTAAGTTTCTAACATATGTACTATGTCTTTCTTTTCTCGGAATTTTTTTAATATGTTAAATATGGTTCTGGTGTCACCTGTAGTATGTTATGACCAATGTAATCAGCTATATCATAATTTTTTGTTTATGCCATCAGCCCGTCAGATTATTAGGAATATGGAATTTGAAAATGATCTTTTTGTAGATTGGAATTGTTTTATGGGTCTATCTTGCATCCGTGCAATTCTGACACAATGCCTATTCTACAAAGCATGCATGCCTTGTCTCTGATATTGTATTCTTGTTTAATATTGCGCTGATTGTTATATCATTAGGACATCCAAAGTGGGTACTGAGGATCAAGGCCTTGTGTCTATTTGTGTGATTACTCAGTCTATATGTATTTTCATCAAATTAAACTTTCCATTGATCTTGCACCTCCCTTGTATGTTGGTTCTCCTAAAAGCTGAACCATTTAATATATTGCCCTATGATCCCATCTCAACTTCTTTGCGCAACACACAGTGTTACACACTTATGATTGGTTATCTGTACTTTGGTCGAGTGCCATGGAGATTCAGATGTTGGGCGCCAATTCTCATCCTGCTTTTATTCAGAATACTGTTATTCAGAATACTGAATACTTTTAGGTGCATGAAAAGGTCCAAGTCAAGACATCACTTACTAACTGTGATTACTCTTTGTTTGCTGTCATCTACTGCAATCATGAAAGGAACATTTAGTCGGTTAGTGGTAAATCATTTCGTTTCATATGACCTCCACAAAACCTTGATTATGGTTTCTAAGCCCCAAACTCTCATAGATATATCCTTACTTTTGGAAGATCATTACTTAACAGAATGGCCCAGTTGACTGCAATTTACAAGAACTGCTGGGGCAACTCACCATTTGTTTCTTTATTCCAATGTAAAGATTTTATAGCCGATTGTGAATGGCTAAATGTTCATTAACATCTTTTGCTTTAAGACGCTGTCTCTAGCAATGCAGGTGTCTGTGTAATTGGTAAGAGAAGGCGATATTTATTTTTAAATTTCTGTAGGAAGCTTTCTTTAATTCAAAATGCCCACTTGATCTGTTCAGAGCTTGAGCTTGTATGATTCAAGTTCCATTCGCGCTTTTGCAGATTTGAAGATGTCTAATGCCCAACATGAGCATGTGTTGGCTATTCAACGTCTGGCGCCTAGGTTAGCTGCTCTCAGAATTGAACTTTGCCCTGCACACATGAGTGACAGTTACTTTTGGAAGGTCTATTTTGTTCTATTGCACTCAAGATTGCACAAACATGATGCTGAACTTTTGTCCGCTCCCTAGGTAAGTTGGTCTCATGTTGTGTCACCATGTTATTATGGGGATGGTTGGAAAATTTTGATTCTACTACTTTCTTGGTTCCGAGATATAATTTATTTCTTTCCATTCCCTTTCTCCCCAAGTTTGTGCCAAATTTCATTCAATTCATAGGTTCATCCAATGACGAGTGTTCCAGAATTTGCTCCCTTCTCTATGCAGCAAAGTTGGCTTTATAAGCTAACCCTGAAGGTGAAACTTAGCTTATAAAAACACCCTCAAGGTTCATAACTTGCAGTTCATGCAACTTGAGAGTTCCTGTCACGAAATTACAATTTGTACTGCACTCTAGGCTCTAGGAGGGTTTCATTTTCAACTTGTACTTCCCTCTTTGTGTTGGATAACCAGATGCTCCGAAGACTCCGAACCCTTGTCTATTAAGGCTTTGTTTGGAATGTTACTTTCCAAGGGAAAGGGTAACGAAAGGGCGACATGATTATGTACACATATTTTTTTTCCCAAGCGTAAATAAACTTTCTTTTATTATCAATTTAACTGCTTCTTTTTTTCTCATTTCCTAACCCAACTTGAAAAGAGGAAAAATAATTCTCATCAATTTTGCCCCTCGTTTCCGAATCTCTTTCTTTTTCCTTCACAAATCCCTCCACAATTCCAAGATTGAAAAGGTCTTAAATGTCATTGGAAGGTTGCTCATATGCCGGATGACGGCATACAATCACCACGTTGATCTGTAGTACCACAACCTCGACCACTGCAGTAGAGTGCTTTGTATCTCATATTTTATGTTTCAGTTCCATGTACTAATTGAACACATTTTGATGGACCAGAAATCCAGTAGAGTAAAAGATCAGATGAGTATCCATCTCATGTCCTTGTTATGTTTGATTTTCATTTATTTCTTCCACTGCTAGCACTAGGTTGCCAGCTAGTGTAGCAGATGCTACAAAATGACTCTGGTAGACAAGTGTAGTGAAATACAATGACTATGATTGTTTTTTATTGTGTCAAGTTATCCTGAGATAATATTTCAAACCTTTCCAATATGACTTGGGATTCAATGTATCGCAGATCGTGGCAGCAAGAGCTATGTGGATGCAAGAGCTACAAAAGCGAACTAAGACAGAAACAGACAGTTTTGGAAGAGGCACTTCATGTGCAAAAGAGAGTGCTAACAGATGGAATAATAGATGGGAGGAACCTTTTGATGATCCTCCATTTGATGATACTAGTGGAAATATGTCAGTCCGGACATTTGCTTTCGAACCGGCAACTTACTCTGTGACCACAGAGTTTGAGACTGAGAAACACCCTGTTGCAAGCACTGAGATTGGAATTGTTGACAAATCTGTCATTGAAGAGGAGCCAGTGATAAAGACAAGGAATGTGGATCTTGTTGCTGGTCCTTCGTTTAAAGCACCGATACAGAATTATGACGACGAGGATGAAGATGATGACTGGCTTAAAGAAGATTCCGAATTAGATGGGTACAGTGGAACTGCTACTTTCTTTGGGAATGATGAGGATGTGTCGTTCAGTGATCTTGAAGAAGATGACGATTGTACTATGCCTCTAAAACCCAAGTAGTCACCACAGGTCTTGGACACTCGCCAAAACCTTCCAGGAGTAACTTCGGTGACCACAAGCGCGATTGTTTATCTGAGGAGGCTTGAACTTGGTTGTGTGGTAAATATGTTTGTCTGGCCAAAGGGGTTAAGTACTTGATGTGATGACGATTCATGAGCTCTATTTCATGATGGATTAGTAATCATTTTCCTCTGTGCGATTTGAGCCTTGATTGATTCTGGCATGTGTTTTGACTTCAGCAAGGAGAAGCATCGTCGTTCAGGCAACCTCTATTGTAAAGTTTTTTGAATGGAAGATTGAAATTGATTCTTTTGACTTCAATTGTTTTTGAAGTAAAACGAGTTCTCTGTAGTTGAGAGAACAAATGGTGAATAGATACAAAGCCTGCCTTTTCCGTTTCCTTTTCTTTTTTCTTTTTGTGTGGGTGTGTGGATCATGTAAGAAAATCATTCAGTGTCCATTGCCCATTGGTGAGCGAAAGGGATTCGTGTTCGAATGTGGGTTGTGAGCCCTGCAACTTGGTATGTGGCCTTAAAACTCCATCTCATCTGTCTTGATTGTGTGAAAGTCTCCCGAGTAACGGGTATATATTTGCCTCCTCTCACAATGCAGTGGGTAAGGAGTATCTTTTTCTCTTCTTTATTTCTCATGTTGTAAGAGCAAGTATATTTGCCTCCTCTCACAATGCAGTGGGTAAGGAGTATCTTTTTCTCTTCTTTATTTATCATGTTGTAAGGGCAAGTCAACTCATTGCCCAAATCCATTTTGTACTTGCTCTTATCCCATGAAAGGTTAAGTTTCCTTATCCTTCTTGATTTTCAGTGTTTGGGAGGGGCTTGCCCTTGAGAACTACATAGCAATCAATAGGAGGTGTGGCTTCTGATTCTTGAATGAGAAGTTGTGGGTCTCGGTGAACTACAGATTCTGTTTCTTGTTTTTGATCTATTGAACCTAAATTTGTTTGATCTTTGTATATTTTATGGTGTTAGGGCCTTCGGGCCAGATTATGCAAACCATTATGCAAACCACTATTTATTTCTCATGACCAATCCTATTGTCTACTAATGGCAGCTCCATCTGGGATCTCATTGTCCAATCCGGTCCGTTTAAGTTGTTTGTGGACTCATATGGGTCCTGCAAGGATATGCAGACCTTACATCTCACAGACACCATATATGCAATTTACACAAATATTTACATACTCTCCCATGAATGAATGAAAGGTCTCACACCATCCATGTCAATTTGTGGGTAAGTATTTGCATGAATATTTGTGTTCCTTTATAGTCGTCAAAAAAAAAAAAAAAATTGAAACAACATATAGATAGACTCCGTCTAGTCTCTGTCCTCCAATTCCGTTCAATGTTTGTGTAAGTTTTCATGTTTTTTTTTATCATTGTCAAAATAACTTGTAACAATGTATAGCTCTGTCTAATCTCTAATCCTCCAATCCCGACCCCGTTCGTTTTGGAGTTTTGGATTTTGAATTCTAACCATCATACTATTTCTCTCCAATTATTACTTTTGTTTTTCTCTCTATCTCTCTCCAATCATTACCATTATTTTCAATTATTATTCATTTCTTCTGTTTTCTGAACATCCCCCTTTTATTTGGTTGGATATTGATCATCTGATATCTCTGTATTATTGCTCAAATGAAAATCTGCATTTCAATGAAAAAAAATTTACTGACACGTCACCAAATAATAAAGAAAAACGATGCTTAAACTTACATGTTCCTCACTTAACCGTTTCTGGTTTTTTGTTAAATATACTCCATTGTGGCTCTTCTACTGTGTTGATCATTGGCGGGAGAATAAACCGATACAATGGTTCTTTGGAAGAAATTTTCTACAACTAAGAATGAGAAGAAAAAGAAAAAAAGAGAAAAACAAATGAGTATATGTTTGTGATAGGAGGACCAAAGACATTTAAAACATCAATTCATCAGCATGCTCCTACAACATCAAGTTCTTGTTACGGGCTCTAAGCCACCAAAGATTGGCCTCTAGGCGCCACTCCACTAATTTCAATTGGTTTTATTTGGATGTCTCTAACTTCTTCCACCCATGATGAAGTAGTAGTAACTATTGCTGGTTCTTGTTCCTGTTGATAGTCCTAAGATAGGACATCATTGTTCTTTCATATGGACTTGGGTTGGTGGATGGATCGCTTTATGGTTACCTTTGTCTGTGCACAGGATTTCATTCTCGTGGTGTTAGAAAGTGATATTGATTCGATTAACATTCTTTGTATACTTGGTCTGGGCCAGGTTACACGCTCTTTGGCCAGTCCTGGGACTTTGAAGTTAATGATAAGATGTTTTACTGACGATGAAAGTCGAAGTGCGAGCCCCTTCTTGTTATGCTCCCGCTCGACCGATGTTCCCATGGCGACAATGACACCATTTTTGTTCAATCTTCCATTGGGCGCACTTGTGTGTTATGCCAAATTATCAAATGCCGTATTTGACACCTCTTTCTTCGGTTTTTTTTTTTTTGCAGCAAAGTGATAATCATTTGGAGAAAACTAAGAAATAAGGTGGATGAATAGGGTGATGTGATGGGTTGACTGGAAAGTTATTAGGTAACTCAAATAGGAACATCTTTTCTTCTGCTAATCTGCTAATTTTTAATTTTCACCCTCCACTATATTGAAATTTGATTGGGAGATGGTAGTGGATGTTGGTTACTTTTCCATGGATGAGAAACTTCTTTCTCTACCACCAATGGGATGAGTTACGGTTAGGTACTAGAATTTTCTGGGATCAAGTTGTCTTCTTCATAGTCGTTTGGTGGGATTGAAACATACTGTAGTGGGCCGAAATATCCATGGTTCGAAAGGATCATAAGGTTCAAAGAGTCACAAGGAGAGTTCACCAAGTAATCTCACTGTTCAGTTGTCTCAGTTCATCTATAATGTCATTACAAGTCATAGGAAGATACTGCACTAATCTGTCGAACGTCAAATGTCTCCCAGCGTCGTCGCCGAGCATTAGCAATCTTCTAGTGTCTTCATCAGGTTAACGTTCGTTGTGTCATTTTTTCACTCGGTGGCATGTGCTTGCGCTCGATAGGGTGAGTTGACGTTCGGGGATTTATGGTAAGTCGGTAAAACCTTTGCTCGTTCGGCTGTGTAAAGCTTTCGTTTGGAAGGTACTTTATCACTCGAGAAAAGATTCCAGGAATAGTGCTTGCAAGTAGGAATCAAAGGGTCATCTAGAAACTTTCTACTCATAGCCAAATCAAGAAGTTTTTTACTTATGGCTGAAAGTGACATGATCTAGAATTTTTCTACTTATAGCTGAAAGTGATATTATCTACTTGTCCAAATACTCAAAGACTTGTCTAAAAACAAGAGGTGATACCATAAGGTAAAAGATATCTAATCTTTCTCATTCTTACAAACTTCACTAAAAGTATACTTTCCTCTACCTCTCGGGCTCTCACTAACTTTCTCGTCAGAGTGTCTTTCCGGAGGTACACCCTCCTTCGGTTTTCAGGTACCCAGTTCACTGTTCAACCCTTTCACCGTTACAACAGCAAGGAGGAAGAAGTTCAAGGATTTTGTCGGCCCCCCACACATACCCTTTGGTGCTTGCAGCACGTGATGGAACAATGGTTTCGATTCCGATAGGTGCAAGATGATCCCCGAACAGATGGTTATGTGGTGCTAAGAGCAATACTCTTTGACGAACGTGGAGAGTAACCATTACGTATATATTATGGAACCAAGAAACTTCTTTCTTTTCGTGAGAGAGATGGTTCAGCATTTTCCGACATTTTCTTTCTGGATCAAGTCTGTTTGTTGAAATTTCTGATATCTCTGTCTTACTTTTATGTACTATGGTCAACTCATCTCTTTCCACCAACCCCAGAGAGGGAGAGAGATGGGAAATGGAGGGAGACTTGAAAGAGACTTTGGTCTTGGATTTTATAAAATGTTTCTATGAAACACATGTGTCCATAGTCATCCGATAAGCACGAATTCCTTGTTGTTTTCTGGGCCCGCATACATATACGACTACATGTATTCCGTATGTTTTTTGGTCCTATACATATAAATATGTTTACTTGCATTATTGGCAATCATAATAGAGATTAAGCTAATCCTGAAGTCTTTAAATATTAGATAACAGTGAATAATCTCCTGTAATCCCACTCCAATAAGAATTAAGAGTTGAAGTTGGTTTAGTGGTTTTAAACCACCACCACCACCAGAAACAGAGGTAGGAGTATATCTATGCCATAAAAAATAACCTATTATTTTAAAGGGTAAATTTCACTAGCGCCCTTTGAGGTTTCTGACAAATGCAGGAACCTCTCCAAGGTTCTGACAATAATACTGCCCTCCCTTAACATACAAAATATTAGCAAGATTTCTCCATTATGTTAAGTTTACTATAACGCCATTACTTTTGGCTAGTAAATGACTACCCTTGGACATTAGGTGAACTGTACAACGAAGTATTGTTCCCTTTTCTTTTCTTTTTTCTTTTCCAATTGGAGTTCTAATAAATATTCACAAGAACAAGACTTTTGGTTATACTATGTGATTATTTGCACATCTTATATTTTTGTATTTGTTTCTTTTCTTATGAAATGATATTTGTCGCTTAATATATTTCATTCTTTTTCGTCATTGAGAGACATTTTTCCAAATGAAATACCTATGCAAATTTCTATCTTATCATATTCCCTTCCAAGAAAAAAGGAAGAATGAAAAATCATTCGCAATTTTTTTTGTAAGACTTAATTTTTATAACCGAAATCCATGTAATTGACAAGTTTATTCTACTTTAATATTTCGTTTTCCTTGCTTTTATGTTCTTTTATAGAGTTAAATACTCAAATATTGAATTACACTTTTACATGTAAATATTCTAGTCGAAAATTATGTTTAACTTTTGTCTTTTAATTATATTTGCAAAAACAAAAATAAAAAGTAAAATTTTAGAAATAGTCCCTGTAGTTTGCATGAAATCTCAATTTAGTCTCTCTGTGAGTAAAAATGACGATTTTGCCCTTCAGTTCTGTTTGTTTCATTGATGCCATAAGCGAAAGGGATGAAATTGAGACGGAATGTAAACTATTGGGCTAAAATTAACACAATTGGTACTAGAGGGACGAAAATGAGAATTCATGCGAATTAAGTAGAGGGACCATTTGTAAAATTTCCTTTTTGGATTGGAATTATGATAACATAGAAATTTGCACACACATTTCATTTGAAAAAATATTATTAAACTACCTCTGGTATGGTATACTAAATATTACTCTTGACTTAGACACAGGGGACACCTATGGATGGCTTTTGTAAAATTGACACGCTTTTTGGAGATAAATATTACTCCTATTATAACTTCAAGAGTACTAATGTGCCAAAAGTTTAACGTAAAATGTATTTGCATGTATAAAGGCATACACGATGTTCCCATTTTTTTAGAATTGTGGTGTCTCGTGTCTATGCTACATGGATGACTGTTAAAGTTGACAAATCAAGGATTACATTGAATTGAATATTCAGCCATCCACCTGTAGAAAAGCTGAATTGCGGACCACAACTAAGGTAGCATTCCTGCCAACCAAAGGCCACTGAGGCATTCCACAGTAATATAATTAAAAGTCAATTGTTTTTAAAATTAATAATATTAATATAAAAAAAATATCTCACAATAGTATAATCAAACTTAGCAACATCCTTATAAATAATTAAATTTTAGACTTTGGATAACCAAAACTAGCAACATTTTTTAATAATCAAAATTTGTAGATCCCACACCATATAAATTAATTAGTTTCAAAATTTGTATACACGTGAGTTTGAACTAGCTGTATTTTCTTCTTCTCTTTTTTGCCTACTCTATATCCTTTTCACTTTACTTACAAACTATTTTTTTTCCTTTCCCTCCAAAAGTGAAGGTCATATCTTTCGATCATCTACAATTCAACCCGTTGTCGCTGGATTAAGGTATTTCACTCTTCTTTCCCGTTTCTATTTTTTTCCCCCAAAAAAATTCATAATAGGAGGAAAGAAAGTCACCGATTTTTCTCCAAAATTAAAATAGGGAATCGATATATTTTTTCCAAAAAGACATAAATTGAGGGAAGTGAATGACAGAAAACAGAGAGAGAGAGAGAGAGAGAGAGAGAGAGAGAGTGAGTGAAATTGTAGTTGACCCCTTATTTTAGTTATGGATTAGAAATGACCATTGTGAAGCTCAACATTGTTAAGTTTAGCAATCTTTTAAGTGAATAATCAAAAGCTGATATGTCAACTTTTGATTATCTTTTTTTTTATTATACCACTGTGGATGGCCTAAGTGATATAGACATCAGCAATCCATAATAATCATATTTCGCAACGAAGCCAACATAAATCCTATCCAAATAAAAAAAAAGAAAAGGCAATTTCACTATGGTGGTGTACCAGCCGCCTGTTATGGAACTTCCAGTTCCAATCGAAGGGTAGCCGATACCGGACTATACTGATCGATAACGTTCATAAGACTTATGCTGCTGTCACTCGCGGGATTCGAATCAATCAAGCTACTTTCCCTTAGTGCAATTGATTGGTTTCTTTGTTTGGCACAGGCCCGCCCGAACTCCTAGCTATTGGAACACATTAGAAGAGGGATAAGAAGAGGGCAACCTTCTTCATTGGTGCCTTAGCCAGGTTCCGCCGTTGTAGGGTCACAACAACATCTCCACCCTTATCTAGCTAATTGCATTTTCATTACCAAGTAGCTTGTTTCTTTCTTTTTTTAAATGCCCGGTCGCCCCCTCCAACACCTCTTTGTGGATCATAAACAAGTAGATCGATTCTATTCATAACAATTGGGTCTCAATCTCCTTAGTCTAGTACTTATAGGACAGCAGTCTCATTCTATCAAAACCAACAAGTGCTTAAGCTGCTTTGAAACAATGCAAAACAGGGAGGAATGTATATCTATATATACCAGCAATCATATATTACTTTATTATTATTATTATTTTGATCATGTATATGGAGTACTTTATTTATCAGGATACTAACTTTTGACTAGAAATTTTGGAACTCGATCAAGTCAGTATCATCAGTAGTTACTTTAGAGAGTAACAATAGGATTCATGGCTTGTGAGGGCCTTGCTTCTGGGTGTATATGTAATCAATATGAGCTGCCAGTGTCCTCCTGATCAGGCACTCTTCCTTGTCCACTCCATCACAGTTTTCTTCGTGATAAACCTCGTTTTTCTCTATCTCGGCGTCCTACGTACAGTATCAACGAAAAGGAGAAACCATGCTAAAGGTTAAAAGATTTGATGAACAAAGAGTTAACTAAACCACTGGTTAAACATATAAATTTGATGGCTAAGCGAAATGATCGATCATACCTCATTCTGGGTTTTAACCAAGTTAGGGCCTGGACGAGCGGTTGTGTAGGTTAGCATGGAGGAGAGGAGGAGGGTGAGCATGAAGAGGGTAGTGAATTTGGACATCTTTTCGTCGGTAGATCGTTCTTATTTGGTTCAATAGGTTGAAGATAGTATAGAATGAGCCTCGGTCGTGGGTGAATTTATAGGTGGAAATGGAGGTGCTGATCGAGAAGGTGATAAGATGAGTTGAATCTGAAATGTGCTTGGGTCATCGAGTCATTTTCTCTCTCCTCTACCCTCTGTTGACCTTATCGAAGAGTAATAAATTCAAATTTGGAGAGTATTTATGGATAGCTATTTGAGTCTTGTGAAGAATCAATGCAAATTTGGAAAAAATTTATTGATATTTATGTGGTAATATTGCCATTACCAAATACATTGAAAATGCAATCTCTGCTGCACATTCATCTGTTTTCTGAACATCCCCCATTCATTTTCTTGGATTTTCGTTATCTCTGTATTATTGCTTGAACGAAAATAATCTGCATTTTAATGCAAAAGTTGCGACACATCAAAAAAAGAAAAAAAAAAACTCTGGTTGAACTTGCATGCATGTTCCTCACTTTGCCGTTTCTGGTTTTTGGTAAATAGTTGTTGGAACTTGTAATCCATAATTTTCTTATTAATTTGGGATGCATGTATCTCAAGTAAGATACATGATCATATTTAGTTTTATCACAGAGGGATATGTAAAGTCTTCTTGGGACTTGTGATTCACATTCTAGATTCATCTATATAGTCTTATAAAAGGACGTTCTATGTTATTGTTTAAATCAATCAAATAGATCGATATACAATCGGAAATACTATCAGAATCATATTCTCTACTATCAAGTCCTCTTTGGTAAAGTTACAGTTCTGTAGGAGCTTTGTAGGGCTCCGCCCTACATCTCCAAAAACATCGATCGTTGTGTCCTTTATTTTATTATTTGCATCTGCTGCCCCCCAAAAATTCCAACAATAGTTTCCATCGCCGCTCTTCTACTGAATTAAACGGGAGTATAAACAAATAAAATGCTTCTTCCAAAGAAATTCTCGAAAACTATGAATTAGAAAGATAAAAGGAAAACAAATGAGTATGTTTGTGATAGGAGGACCCAGGACATTTAAAACATCAATTCATCAAAATGCTCCTACAACAAGAAGTTCTTATGGGCTCTAAGCCACCAAAGTTTGGTCTCTAGATGCTACTCCGCTAAGTTCAATTGGTTTTTTGGATGTCTCTAATTTCTTCCACCCACGATGAACTAGTAATATTTCTAATTGTTAGAATGGCCACTGTCTAAAATTTTTTTGTTTTTGAAGTGAAGGATTGTTACAACTTCAATGACCACATGGAAATTTGTTTTTTGGATGTGAAGTTGTAAACCATCCGTATCCACCGATGGTATTTTGCAGATTCAGGTACAGCGATGTAGTAGTGTTCTCTAAAGAAGTGGAGAGTTTCAGTTTGCATCATTACTGGAAAGAAAAGGAGTCAGTTACATACTTACATGCCTGCCTAAAAGGAACGAGGTTAGTTCTTATTAAGCAATCTACTTGAGTCGCAAACATGTAAAATCTTTGAGTCTTTGCTTTTCTTATTTCTTGTTCTTGATTGTTCTTCGTGATTTGTGTGTTTGTTGGTTTGGCCGTTTAATCTCCAACAAGTTAATATCTGCCTGTGAAGGTACGAGGTTAGTTCTAATCAATAATCTTGATCATTGGAAGAATTGGACTGTTGGGACTCGGAAATGGGCTTTTTGTTGTGCATTCCAGATGGGAAAGTCATAACTGGCCGGATGCCTTCTGTAGGGCTTCCCACTATCAGATTTCCTGGACACCAAATGCCCCATTGATGAAGAAGGTGCTAGTGATATAGCTTTTTCTTGTGCCCGTTGATAGTGCTTACTGCTTAGGATGGGACTCTATTGTCGATACGATATGGACTGAGATTTTTTGTTGGTGCTGTCGGATAGCGTTATGGATCCCATTCTCAGTGCACAGGATTTCGTTTTTCGTGGTGTTAGGAAGTTATATTGATTTGATTGACGTTCTCTGCACACTTGGTTTTTGGATTATTTTGGATAATCAGGTGGTGTTCGGGTCAGGTTACGTGCATTTTCACTATTTCCGAACCTTGAAGTTAACGATTAGAAAAATCTCCAATACTCCCAATGTTTTTTTACTGGTGCTGCAAACTGCGAGTTTAGCCACCCGTTTATGGTTATGCTCCCACCAGATCAACTCGTTTGGGGTTCTCTTGGTTTTTGTTTATGCTACTTGATCATGTAGGCTGTGATCTAATCCTTGATTTGTAGGAGGAGGAAAGATATGGTATACCATAGGAATACAGATGGATTTAGAAGCTGTTTTTAGTCCAAGTGATTTATTGTGTGGTGGTGAAAATAATACTCAAAAACGAATGTGCTAAGCGATTTGTCGCAGATTTATTTTGGAACCAATTAAGAAACTTGTTTCTTTTCATGGGAGACATGGTTCATCATTTTCTATACATTTTCTTTTCAAATCCAGCCTGTTTCGTTGCAATTTCTGATGTCTTATCTCTTACCACTTTATCTCCTCTGGTCAACTCATCTCTTGCCACCAACCACAGAGAGAGTGGAAATGGAAGGAGACTTGACAGAGACTATGCTCTTCTAGTTTATTTTTTTCGAGGACCAAAAAATGGGATGCAAGATTTTCTGTGCTGAAAATTCTTGTGCTTTTGTGTTGAGATATTTTCCGGACGTTGAATTTAAAACATAAAAAACAACCACAAAATCCAACGACTGAAAAACTCATCAACACAGAGACAGAGATTTTTGGGATAGAGGAGATCGAAAAGCAGAAAATAGAATTGTATTGAGAAAATATACCAAATTCAAGTACAGAAAGTACGGACATTAAAACGTAAAACAAAAAAAGAAAAAGAAAAAAGGATCAACCAATCCAAGAATCTTGCTTGGTATGATTTACTACTAGTTAACTTTTGAAATTAAAAGACTGGTATCAGTTGACTAGAATTCTTGCATCTCACTAAAAGGTTAAGAGTTTGAGCCTTTCTATATGCGCATGAGTATTCTTCTCTTAGAGGATTTTTTCTTTCTTTCTTTTGTTGCCATCGTATAAAGGGCTTATTTCTCTATGATGAGCTTATTTCTTGTATTTACCTATGTGTGAGTGTTCTTCTCTTAAAAGATTTTTTATTTGGGAAAATGATTAGCCCATAATGTGTTTTGATAATTAATATCTGTCAAGGACAAGTTAAGAACATTTGTTAATGCTGAAAATATCCTTAACAAATATTAATTATCAAAACACGTCATTGGTCGTCATTTTCCTTTTTTCTTTCTTTCTTTTGTTTCCACCTGGGCTTATTTCTCTATAATGGGTTTATTTCTTGTATTTAGGGAAAATGACGGCCCATGACGTATTTTGATAATTAATATCCACCAAAGATATGCTGAGAATATTTGTTAATGCTGAAAATGTCATTGGTAGGTATTAATTATCAAAACACGTTATTGGCCGTCATTTTCCCTTGTATTTACCTGCGCGTAGGTGTTCTTTTCTTAGATGGTTATTTCTTTATTTCTTTTGTTTCCACCCTATAATGAGCTTATTTCTTATATTAGTTGAGTTGTCAGGCTTGGTTATCTCGTGGACTCTTCTATCGATTGAAAAAAAAAAACTTTTTAAATTGTATTTGTACATGAATTATTGGCCTTAAGACTTTAATAAAATAGAAATTCAAATTCAAATAAGTTTTGGAAAAATAAAATCTCGTAACTGGGAAAGTCACCATCGATACTGGACACCATAGTCAAGTTTCATAAGTAAATATACTCAGTATTCTAGTCATGTCTCTACGTGCAAGAAAAATGTTTTTGACATCTAGTACTAAGCTCTGATTGGTTCAATGCCTTATCATTTAGTAGTAAGATATGGAAATCAGGAGAAATTTTTCAGTGCCGAGCAGGTATCACATGGTGCCCGATCGGTACATCCGGGCCGTCCATTTCAGTTTTGGAAAGAGAAAAAGAAAAGAGAAAGATAATAGAGAGCGTGGGGGGTGAGAGAAGAGAGAATCTGGGCCGTCTAATACACTTTTGGACGGCTCGAATGTGCCCACTCGGACACCATATCAGCTGGGTGATGTGGTACCCCCAGCACTAAAAAATTTCTCGGAAAGAAGATATCTATATACATATCCATTTGACTCTGGCAACAATTGTTTCTACAAACTTAGTAGTAGTACTCATTCACACCATATATCCAGATATCGTTTGTTTGTTTGTTTTTTTTATAACTCGGGTGTTTGGTTTCAGCTTATGCATACCTCGACTAATTTTGAGGCCTCAATCTCATCATCTGCTTGCGGGGGAGCCCAGCCGGCCAATTAAAATCGGAGTAAAGCTCTTAGCTCTATATGCACTGGCCTCAAAGAAGGTGACAACATCTAAAAAGTTTCAAATCTGATACCGTAAAAGATAGCGAATTTTTAAATTTCATGTCTTAACCATCAGACCAGTGCCTTCAAACTGCTTGTACGCAATCTCTTACAATGAGTATGCATGAAGAATTATGTCAAACAATCCCTAAGAATCAACTCTTGGAATATGGATAGCTGTTCCCTTAAGGTATGAAAGTTTTTAACACTACTTTATTTTTCTTGTTGCTTTTCAAAATAATATACACGGCAGAAAGTCTATTTTCATAGAGTATTATGCATAGATCCAGACGTAAATGTGTCCGAACCTTTCAATACACACATCAAATTCCTTAATTTTGCGTGTCCAAATGTATCAGGCGACTACAGACATACTTGCTGTTAAAGCATCCAACTCCAAACCAATTGGTAAAGAGTGGAGAGGCTGCCCAAGTTCATATAATAGTTTTGGAGAAGATATTTAACCGATGTGGGACAAATCCCAATACTCCCCCGCACGTGCGACCCCTGACTCGCACGTGGAGATGTCAACAAAGGATTCGAAACACACGAATCACAATGAATAAAGTGCAACTATGGCACAAACAAAGGGAAAAAGCCTCCGAAACTCTAGCTCTGATACCATGTTAAAGCATCCAACTCCAAACCAATTGGCAAATAGTGGAGAGGCTGCCCAAATTCATATACTAGTTTTGGAGAAGATATTTAATCGATATGGGACAAATCCCAATACTTGCTTACCGATCTATACATATAAATCGAATATGTGTTTGCAACATTCTTCTACTGACAATCATATTAGAGATTCTGGTAATATTGAAGTCTTTTATTTACTATTAGGAAACTCTGAATAATCTCATGTAATCTCAATGGAACAAGAGCTACCTCAAGCTGGTCTTAAAACACCACCACCACCACCGCCAGTCCACCACCACCACCAGAAACAGAGGTAGGAGTATATCTATGCCAGCAAAATTAAAACTATTATCCTTTATTATATATGATCCTAACTAACTACTAGAATTCTGGCAAGTGATCGATTTAAGAGAAAGAAACAAACAAAAGAAAAACACACAAAATTCATGGGTTGTGGTGCCTCTGGGTATATATATAATCAAGATGAGCCGCCAGAGTCCTCCTCATCAAGCACTCATCCCTCTCCACTCCTTCGCAGTTTTCTTCATGATCAATCTCATTACTCTCAGCTGCAGCATCCTATAACACATATCCAAAAAAAAAAAAAGATTAATCAAGAAAATAGAAGGAAAAAAATTAAAGTTTAAAAGTTCTTGATATGAGACTGAACCTGATTCTGGGTTTTAACCAATTCAGGCGCCGGACGAGCGTAGGTTAGCGCGGTGGAAAGGAGGAGGGCTACCATGAAGAGGGCAGTGAATTTGGACATTTTTTTTTGGACAATTCTCTCTGTGTCTCTTTCTTTACCCAGAGAGTTTCTCTCTCTTGGTTCAGTGGTGTTGGTAATGAGAGACGCAAAATGAAGAAAAGGTGGGCGCATTTATTTATAGGGACTGGTAGGTACAATAGTTAATAGAAGGATAATATTATGTTAACAAGTTTTTTTTTTTTTAATGCATGATGTTCCGGCCAGTTTTCACGTATTTCGGTCTAATCCGTACAATCCCTCTCATAGTCATTTCATACATTTAACTCGTGGGATGAGGTGGTTTCAAGAATTGCTAGTAAAGAGAATCGAAGCTGAGAAGTTACGAGCTAGGCAAATTCCTAAGTCCCAGATCAAGACCGCTCGCCACCCCTTGGGGCTCTGTCTTTTAGGTTTTATCATTATATTTCCTGTTTGGTTTATGTTGTTATTCATGTTTCGTAGTTAATCTATTTTCTTGTTAGACATTTTTTTTAAAATTGTTTAGATTTATTAGTCATCAAGTTTTGGTAACTTATACAAAGACATGATAGGACAAATAGTGACGAACCAGGATTTATATTTTGTGGTGACGCACGTTAATGAGACTCCACTTGTATTGTTAAATAATTTGTCGTAAAAATATGAAAGGAACGGTTAAGTGTGTAAATTGAAAACAATATTCATCTTTGTTTTTTGTCATAACTAATAGTATATTTTATTTTATTTTTTTGCTAAGCCATAACAAATAAAGGTCGACTTGATTCAATTCTCGTGTTACTTAGCAAAAAAAAAAAAAGCATTCAATTCTCATGTGGTCTTTAAATGAAAGCCATTGAGACATTTTCCTTATGATCAAAACCATTCACCTTTTAACTCGCTATTTTTTCAACAATTGTCCGAAAAATCAAGTTGTTTGAATACCAAAAAGTGCCTGATTCATAAGTACAAAATATCACTATTTACTAAACCGGAGGTGGCCTGTACCACTCCCCCCTCTGCCTAGATCCGTTCATAAGGACAATGTTTCATATTATGTAGAAAGCTAGGTTAACGTTCTTGGCAAATCACTTTTCTAATATGGTATCAAAGCGAAAGCTAGGTTAACTTTCTTGGCAAATCACTTTTCTAATATGGTATCAAAGTGAAAGCTAGGTTAACTTTCTTGACAAATCACTTTTTTAATATGGTATGAAAGCTTTTAACGTGGTATAATATGTTTCAACATTTTGCGTGAAAGTTAGGTTTTTGGCAACTTATACTTTTGCAATAGGGGCGATGGAAATTGGTAAGGTGATTGTCTGGGGTTAGGTGGAGAGAAATCACTTATGTTAAATGCAGAATTAAAAGGTTAGGCTTTGCCTGACTTGACTTCTTTTGTTTTTTTTTACTTATTTTTTTCAGGGCAGTTCCGGAGACACTTAAAAAAATCCTCCAAATCTTAATCTCATAGTTCCTGTAGAGACCCGAAAAAAATCATTAATTATTGAAATGTTTATTAAATGTCTAATTGGAAAAAAAATGTGGTTTATTTGGTGGCTAATTAGATTGGGGATTGAAGTAATAGAATGGAAACATGAGGGAGTGTGTGTGTGATAAAAAGATGTGAGAGTATATATATGGGGTGTGTGTGTAGCAGATAAAAATATCTCCCAATCTCCCTCTCTCATCCGTTCTTTCTCTCTCTCTCTCTCTACCGGATTCTCTCTCTCTCTCTCTCTCTCTCACTCCAAACTCCACTCAATCTCTCAAGAACTTCAAGAATCAACAACCCTCAGGCCTTCCATTAGCGTTCTTAAGCTCGGAAATCCTTGGGTCAAGCTTGGATCGAAGTTTTGAAGTTCAAAAAGGCTAGGGCTCGTTCAAATCTTGTAGATCTTGGCTATCGCCGCGAGGTAGGGACTTCTTTACCTCTTTTATGTGTTTATATGTTGATATGATGTGAGAATCGAGCCTTGATTGTCTCCCTTCGTTCGTTTCGAAAGCTGTTGAAATCTGTAGAAATCGCCTGAAATCGCGTAGGGATCGATCCCTAAACTTGGGGGATCGATCCCCCATTTCATTTCTGGTCGAGCAAGCCCAGGGATCGATCCCTGGTGATGGGGGGATCGATCCCTCCCCTCTCTGGAATTTTCTGCTTGTCTTTTGGGTTTCAGCCCAACTTCAAACGGCCATAACTTTCTCGTCCGATGTCGGATTCATGAAAATTTTATATCGATTCGAAGGTCTTGAAGTTAGCTTTTCATTGCCACCAAAATCATCTAAGGACTCTAAGTACATAGAAAGTTATGACTGTTAGAGTGAGGGTGTGTCAGTCTTCCAACATCCGTTGGCTACTCATTTGATTCTTGTTTTGTCATTATGACTTCCTATGATTAGTGGATGATATTCTTGACCCATTGGCCTTTTGTTAGTGAGGAACGAATAAGGAATTGCTTAGTTGAAATTTCGTGTAAATACTTTCAATCGATTGGTGGCTCTTGCGAATGTTTATGCAATTTGTGATCGAATAATACTTGTGAACATTTGTGGCGTATTCGCAATATTGTTGGCATGCGTGACGTACTTTATGAATGAATGTGGAATTGGGATAGCCTTTGTTGGGAATGCCTTGTATTTTTTATTCCCACATTGGTTAATTATGTTGTTCCCGTTTTTGTAGCCTATTATAAATAAGGCTTTTGGGGAACTTCTAGGAATTATCTTTTGGGCTTTCATATTGTAGCCTTTCTAGAGTTACGGATTATAGCCGGCTCTTTGTATCTCTTCTTCACGTTGGTTAGTGAATCCTCTCTCTCCTTGCCCGTGGACGTACCCATCTTGGGGAACCACGTACATCTTGTGTCTTTGTGATTTCTTGTTTAGTTTTCAATTTCTCGTTCTTAACTTGCATTCATAGCGTTCGTTACAACAAACTAGTATCAGAGCCAGGTTGCAAAAACTAGGGTTTCGTTTCCGATTGTGGCTATGGCGGCTAAATTCGAGATTGCGAAGTTTGATTGGCAGAGCAGCAGTTTCAGTCTTTGGAGAGTAAAGATGAAGGCGCTGTTAACCTAACAAGGATTGCATAAGGTTTTGTTAGGCAAGACTAGTTCTGGAATCAAAGTGGAAGATTGGGATGATACGGATGCCAAAACTCTGAGTTCTATTCAGTTGAGTCTGGCAGATGACGTTCTTTGCGAGGTGGAAGAAGAAACTTCAGCAGCAGGAATTTGGCTGAAGTTGGAAGGCATATATATGACGAAGTCGCTCACCAACAGGTTATATCTCAAACAACGTCTTTATACGTTTCGTATGCGAGAAGGTATACCTGTTAAAGATCATTTAGACGAGTTCAACCGTATTATTATGGATCTGAAAAATATTGATAGTAAAATTGAGGATGAGGACCAAGCCCTAATTTTGCTATGTTCTTTACCACTTTCATATGAGCACTTTGTTACAACCCTATTGTATGGCAAAGACACGATATCCATGGAAGATGTTAAGGCCAGCCTATATTCGAAAGAATTGAGGAAAAAAGTGTCAGGTGAGGGTGATGCACATGCAGAGGGTTTGTTTGTTAGGGGAAGAACAACAGAAAGGGTGGAGTCGAGTAATAGCGGAAGATCCAGATCATCAGGTAAGAAGAAGGGAAAGTGTAATTATTGCAAGAAACCCGGGCACTGGAAAAGCGACTGTTTAAAACTCAAGGAGAAGGAAAAAGAAGACCAGAAAGGGGGTAAAGTAATTGCTGGAATTGCTGAAAGTTCAGATGAGTCAGATAACATGTTATCCGTTACAGAGGGCGATTCTCGCTCTAATACAGAGTGGGTTCTAGATTCTGGATGTTTATACCATATGTGTCCGCATAGAGAGTGATTTTCTACTTATGAGGCGGTCAATGGTGGTACAGTTTTGATGGGCAACAACATGGCCTGTAAGACTATTGGTTCTAGAACGATTCAGCTTAGGATGCATGACGGTATTGTTAGGACTTTATCTGAGGTTCGACATGTTCCGGATTTGAAGAAAAATCTTATATCCCTGGGTGCTCTTGATTCTCATGGTTGCAAATTCCTCGGTGAAGGTGGAGTTTTAAAAGTCTCAAGGGGTGCATTAGTACTGATGAATGGTCAAAAGCGTGGTAACCTCTATACACTCCAGGGCAGTACAGTTTTAGGTGCTGCAGCAACGGTTGCTTCATCCAAGGTTTCAGATTCAGACTTGACTCGTTTGTGGCATATGCGCCTTGGGCATCTGAGCGAGAGGGGGATGACAGTTTTGAGCAAACAGGGTTTTATGTGGTCAGAAAATTGAGAAGCTGGATTTCTGTGAGCATTGTGTTTACGGCAAGCAGTGCAGGGTAAAATTCAGTACAGCTGTTCATCGCACCAAAGGCACGGTGGATTATTTTCACTCGGATCTTTGGGGTCCCGCAGAGGTAACTTCTAAAGGTGGTTTTCGATATTTTATGAGTATTATTGATGATTTCTCTCGTAAAGTTTGGGTGTATATGTTGAAACATAAGAGTGACGCCTTTAATACATTCAAACAGTTTAAAATTTTGATTGAGAATCAGACTGATAAGAAAATAAAACGTTTGAGAACTGATAATGGTATGGAGTTTTGTCTTGGCGAGTTTGATAGATTTTGCAGTGATGAGGGCATTGTGAGGCATCACACAGTGAGAAAACCCCCTCAGCAAAATGGTGTGGCTGAATGAATGAACAGGACTCTTTTGGAGAAGGCACGTTGTATGTTGTCCAATTCCGGATTGGGCAAAGAATTTTGGGCTGAAGCCATTTCCACAACATGCTATTTGGTGAACAGGTCTCCGTCGACTACTATTGAGTGTAAGACTCCGTTTGAGGTATGGTCAGGTCATTGATTAGCACCTAAGATTGTATAATCTTGGGGCTTTAATCCTCTAATTTGTGGCTTTTATATGTTTAAGTAGTCGTTTTTATCCCATAATGCACGTAAGGTATTTTTGTGTGTATTTCAGGAAAAACGTGCTAATAAGGCGGTTTTGAACGCCAAGAGACGTTCCGGGGTGCAACCAAGTGTTCAAGTGCCCGGCGGTATATATTTCATCGTCACCGGATCCTAACGGCATCAAATGGAGCCTCGTAGGTCGGTTGGTGGCAAAGTTGGTGAGGAGCGAGCCTAATGCATCGAGGATGGCCATCGAGGGTATCCAAGAGTACAAGGCCATAAGGCATACCTCCGCCAAGTCCCGTTGATCAAGAAATCAAGCATTGGAAGGCCGTCGGGGCACGAGAAGGCATGATGGCCCAAGCTGACCCTGTTCTGCAGTTTTCACACAGAGGTACCAATACCTCATTTTTTAGGTATTGATTTTTAAGAGCTCCTTAGTTATTGCTTTCAAGTTCTTGCATTCAATTCCTCAACAACTCAAGTAAGTAGTGGTTGGATGATTAATTCTCAAGTGTTAATGTTCTAGCTTTAAGTGGGATCTCTATATAAATCAAGTTTGTTTTCAAGTCTATCGGTTAATCATGTTTTCAATTCTTAGCATGCTTTCTAGTCTTTTTATTATGAGTGAGTAGTTTAAAGGTTAAGTCATGGGGTGAGGTTCACTCTATGGATTAGTCAATTAAATGGTTTATCTTAACTTTAGCTTAATCTCAAGGTTTTGAATGAATTAAACCCATGATTTCTAGCTTTGATCATGGGGTTGGTGGCTTCTTTGATCAATGAAGTCTATCGCTTTATGCTACGTGCTTGATAATCCTATGCGTGCGAACGATCTATTTTCGTCTCTCACTTGCGTTAAATCAATTTGAATTAGAGCTTTGAATTAAGTTATAAGTAGTCTTCAGCTTTTAATTCTTCTAGTGGAATCCGGACGGTTTTGGTCCACTCATGAGTTAAATGAAGAAACCGTTTGACGGCTAAGTCGTGGGTAAATCGATCCCTTTGACTCGACCATCTTAACCTAGTTTATTTCCAAGTTCAATTTCATCAATCGAATCAAAAACTATAGTTGGCCGCTTGAACGCCACAACTTTCTACGCAACTTCTATTCCAAATTCGCTAAAGAAGATTTCTCTGTGGGAACGATTCCGGTCTTACCGGTTATTATGCTTTCAACGACCTAGCCCTACGCTTGGGGTGCAAACCTATTTCTAAGAGGTTAGGTTTCGACGAAGCAGTCATCCAGCTGATTATTCTGTGTTGCGTGTTTTTGGGTGTCCAGCTTACGCTCATGTGAATGAGGGTAAATTGGTGCCACGGGCCAAGAAGTGTATTTTCTTAAGTTATGCAGCAGGTGTCAAAGGGTACAGGTTATGGTGCTCTGATGATTTGAAGTTTTTGATCAGTAGGGATGTGACTTTTGATGAAAATTATCTGATTAAGAGGTCTAAGCAGGTTGATGATACAGTTCAAGAACAGAGTGTTCGAAAGCAGGTGGAGTTTTTGAGTGACTCTTCCGACTCAGGGAAGAAGCATATTGAACAGCCAATTGAAGAGGAGTTCAAGAGTTCAGACACAGAGGTTGATGCGTTAGTTGAGCAACCACGCACTATTGGTAAAGATAGGCCAAGGAGGGAGATTCGACCTCCTGAAAGGTATTCGGCTTATTCTGAGATGGTGGCCTATGCTTTATCAGTTGCTGAAACAGTTGAGTATGAGGAGCCTTCAAGCTATACGGAAGCTGTTTTGAGCGCTGAGTCTGCACAGTGGTTTGTTGCTATGAATGAAGAGATTGAGTCTCTTCAGAAGAATTAGACATGGGAGTTAGTAGAACCGCTGAAAGGTAAGAGGATAGTTGGGTGCAAGTGGGTCTTCAAGCGCAAACCAGGTATTCCAGAGGTAGAAGATGCTCGGTTCAAAGCTCGGCTAGTGGCGAAAGGATACAGCCAGAAGGAAGGTGTTGACTACAATGAGGTATTTTCACCAGTTGTAAAACATAGTTCCATTCGCACTTTACTTGCTATTGTTGCATGTTATAATCTTGAGTTAGAGCAACTTGATGTCAAAACTGCGTTTTTGCACGGCGAGCTTGAAGAACAGATTTATATGCGTCAGCCGGAGGGATTTGTTATTTCTGGTAAGGAGGATCACGTTTGTTTACTTCATAAATCTTTGTATGGCCTCAAGCAATCCCCTAGGCAGTGGTATAAGCGGTTTGATACATTTATGATAAGCCAGTCATATTCAAGAAGTGAGTATGACAGTTGTGTGTATTTTTGAAAACTACCAGATGGTTCATTTGTTTATCTACTGTTGTATGTTGATGATATGCTTATTGCTGCCAAGAGTGTATCAGAAATCAACAGGTTGAAACAACAGTTAGGTGGTGAATTTGAGATGAAAGATTTGGGTGCGGCAAAACGTATTTTGGGTATGGAGATTTGCAGAGATCGAATAGCTGGCAAACTATTTTTGAATCAGAAGTCTTATGTTCTTAAAGTGCTTGAGAGCTTTGCCATGCAGAACTCGAAGCCAGTCAGTACCCCTTTGGTAGCACACTTTCGACTTTCAGCTGAGTTATCACCACAGTCGGAGGATGAGGAGAAGTATATGTCTCATGTTCCATATTCGTGCGCAGTTGGGAGCCTTATGTACGCCATGGTATGTACTCGTCCTGATATTTCACATGCAGTTAGTGTCGTTAGTCGTTATATGGGGTGTCCACGAAAGGCACATTGGGAGGCTATGAAATGGATATTACGGTATTTGTGCGGAACTGCACGTGTTGGTCTATTGTTTGGGGTTACCAATTCTGGTGATCATGCTGTTGGTTATGTTAATTCAGATTTTGCCGGTGACCATGATAAGAGGAGGTCTCTGACAGGTTATGTCTTTACTCTGTCCGAAAGTGCCATTAGTTGGAAAGCTACTTTACAGGCTACAGTTGCGCTGTCTACAACAGAAGCGGAGTATATGGCCATTGCTGAAGCTGTGAAGGAGGCATTGTGGATGAGAGGTTTGCTTTGTGAGCTTGGTCTTGCACAGGGTGTGAGTTCAGTATTTTGTGATTCGCAGAGTGGTATACATTTGACTAAAAATCTGATGTATCATGAGAGGACCAAGCATATCGATGTCAGGTATCACTTCGTTCGGGATATCATCTCACAGAAGCAAGTTGAGGTGAAGAAAGTGGGTACGGCAGATAACCCAGCAGATATGTTGACTAAACCGGTTCCGGTTGCCAAGTTCAAGCATTGCTTGGGCTTGCTTGGTATTTGCAGTTGATCGCCCCTCGGGGGCATTTGGCGAGTAAGAGGTTAGAAGGGGATAACTATATATGGTGATTTGGTTCAGTGGAATTCAAGTCAAGGTGGAGAATTGTTGGGAATGCCTTGTATTCTTTAGTCTCACATTGGTTAATTATGTTGTTCCCGTTTTTGTAGCCTATTATAAATAAGGCTTTTGGGGAACTTCTAGGAATTATCTTTTGGGCTTTCATATTGTGGCCTTTCTAAAGTTACGGATTATAGCCGGCTCTTTGTATCTCTTCTTCACGTTGGTTAGTGAATCCTCTCTCTCCTCGCCCATGGACGTACCCATCTTGGGGAATCACGTACATCTTGTGTCTTTATGATTTCTTGTTTAGTTTTCAATTTCTCGTTCTTAGCTTGCATTCATAGCGTTCGTTACAACAGCCTTAACTTGTACATTGCGTGAAGAAATAGTTGTTTGGGTCGGTGGTCGAATTAGGAAGTCTCGTAACGCGAGGAGTGGTAATACGAAGACTGTGATGGTCTCGTAACGCAAGGGGTGGTAATACGGAAATCCTAGATGTTGTTGCACACTGTAACGCTAGGGGCGATAATACGGTGACTCTTGTAGTGCTATACGGTAACGCAAGGGGTGGAAATACCGATGGTGGAGATTAGTGATAGAGAGTCGTGTCGAATCATGGAGTTGCTCGAGTCTTATGAACAATGTGGTTGATTGGTGATAGTGGCAAGTCTTAAAATGGTTGTTATGAATGATTGGCATCCCTTTGAAATGATTCCTATCTATTGATTGAGTTATACCTTTATGTTTTCATCTCTCTGCACTCGTCTCCATGTTTGCACGTAGAATTTTTAAAGATTTTCCTACTAAGTTAGTGTAGCTCAACCTAATCTTTCTTTTCAGGTTCAAAAGCTGGTTAATAGCTCGCATGCATTGTATGCTTGGAAGTGAAAGACATTTTGGAAGCTATTTGTATTGAGTCACTTAATCATTTGTAATTGACTTTCTTTAGATAAAGATGGGTTTGTAACTATTTATTCAAGAATTTTCTTTTAACTAAACTGTATGTAACTTAACCACTGGTTCGTACTCGTTTTAAGCTTATTTGGGCGAAGTGCCAATGTTGTATTTCCTTAAATTTGGGGACATGTTTGTAAAATTAAATAGGTGGGAACTCTTTTGGGATATTATCAATGATATGCGAGAATCTTTTATAGAAACGGAATATTTATTCATGTTGAAAATCGAGGGTGTGATAGTTCCAGATCAAATTTTGATGATCCAAGCCGCTTAATATGTTCAGAACGTGATTTTAAAAGTCCCCGTGAGAAACTGACAAAAAAACTAACTGGGAAGGGCTTGATTTGAGTAGTTTTTTATTGAACTGTTTAATAAAGTTCAATAAAAAACTGTTCGGATAAAGCCTTTCCCAGTCATTTTTTTTTTGCTGATTTCTCATGGGCACCCTTAAAATCACGTTCTGATTACATTGAGCGGCTCGGATCATCAAAATTCGATCGGGAACTTGGGGTGGTTTTTTTAAGTGTCCCCGAAACCGCCCCGTATTTTTTCTCTCTTAAATTTGCATTCAATTTACATCAATTTGTTTGGATAATTATTTCCTTTATCGGGAGGAATCTATGCTTAAAAAAATTAGCAAATACTAATGTGAAACAACTCAAATGGACAGAGTTTTCAAACTATTTTGGTTCTTTCTGATTTTTTTTTCCAAGTTTGATTTGTCTATTTTGCCATTTTTTGCTACAACAATTTCTAGGTTTTGCTAAGAAAATTTGTCACCATATGTTAGTTTTTCGTCACAACATTGTAATGGTGACGAAATATTTTTGTCGCCCTTTTGTCTCAACAAGCCCAAAGCAATAAGTTTCTTGTGGCAAAATCTCAAACTCTTCACAAGAAGCCAAAATTTATGGTGACAATAGGAGTTTGTCACAATAGGTTTTAATAATAGCGACAAAATATTTCGTCACAATATGTCATGCCCATCCCAAAATATATGGGCCGGTGATCGGCCAGCGAGTCTAACCCACTAAGACCTGCTAATCTAAACTAGTTTCGGGATTTTCTTGTTCAAACAGCTCATGGCTAAAGGCAAAATCTTTGTATTCTTTCTTCACTTGAACGTAGAACTTTGTTTTCTCATAAGGCATTAGTTTCGAAAATATCACAAGTGTTATCAAATATTGTGTGACAAATTTATGAGAGGCTTTGCTCTGACTTTAAATGAGCCATCATTAGCAGATGGAGACAGTGAGATTGGTTTCCAAGGATTTACTGTCGAGATATACGTAAGTTGGTCTGGACACCCTAAGATATAGTAATAGAATAAAAAAGCCACCCTTTCTAACGTTCCTGTATTTTTGTTTTGTTAATTGACTAAAGCATAGATGTATTGGTAAGGCCTGGCTTTACCCACCAAAAACATAGTAGGACACTAGATTTCAAATAAGCCCAGTGGACCCAAAATAACAAGAAAGTTGGGCCATCCCGGCCCAAGCATTGAGACCTAATAATTTTTGGGTAAAATTACCCAAATCACCCACACAGTTTTAAAAATCCCAAATCGCCCCTCATATTTAAGAAATTACAAAATATCCCCTTTCGCATGACAAATTACTCCTTTATCTTGATGTAGCCATTAGAAAATCTGACAGAATCTGTCCAAAATCATCTAGTCCTCATTACAATGGTACCAAATTGTCTTTTTGTAGCATATGAAAGACTATTTTCACACCTCTACAACCTTTAACAAGCTAGAAAAGAACACTATAGAGTATGTTCCATTGTAATTTTGACTTGATATCAAATAGATTTCGTCAAATTTCCTAGTTGTTACGTCACGATAAGAGAGCAATTTGTTATGCGACATGGGATATTTTGTAATTTTTCAAACGTAAGGAGACAATCTATAATTTGTAAAAACTTTAGGGATGATTTTGGTAATTGACCTTTTTTTTGACAATCCATTGAGACATACCTTGATGATTAATACTTTACCCCTCATCCATCCAACCAATCTTAGCATCAATGTATCCAAGCAATTTTGTGCGTTCTCTTGAACTTAACTTGTCACGTCCTCGAATTTTAACATAATTATAAATGATTTTCATAATAAAAATACTCACAATTATCCGTACGGTACTCAAAAGGTCACTGTGTTCCCATTCCCTCAATTAAGCTTCCAAGTCCATAATGTTTCCAAAATATTACAACATTGGCTCGACGGCCCCAAATTATCATAAGTAGCGAAGTTAAAAAAAAAAAAAATTAGTGGTTACAATATTCCGAGTCAAAAGAATTACAATTTTAGTTACAAATGCATCTTTCAAAATAAATTTACAAAGATGAATAGGTAACTCCTTCGGTTAACTTTCAAAAATAATGTCCACACTCCAAGCACGCCAAACAATGCAAGCTATGGTTCCGGATTAGCACCTGAAAATAATATAAGGCTTGAGCTACACTAGTCCAGTAGAAAAGTCTACGCAAACTCTATATGCAAATGAGATGAAAGATGTCGATGAAACATAGACTTTCAAATAACAAAGGGAGCATGGATGAGACACAAGTACTATATTAGAAATTTAGGACGTAAACGAACACTTCACTCTTGTCAGTTAACCTATCTTTGTCCTTCAAATTCATTTTTTTTACTCATCTTTCGATCTTCACACATCCACCTCATATGGTTACGTTACAACCGCTTAGTATCTCGTAAGTTCCCTATGGATCCTTGATGGGCACGCAAGAAATCCATCACATCGTCACATCGCGATATCAATCAAAAGACATTCCGGGCATGAGGACCCCGTATACCCAATTTACATTCCGGGTGATCATGACCCCGTACATCCAATTCTCATTCCGGGTTCTCGGGACCCCGTATGTCCGATTCTCATTCCTGGTTCTTAGGACCCCATATATCCAAATCACACATTTGGTTCCCAACTTCAGGTTCAATAGAAATCAACCCTTACATTACATGTTTCTCGTTTCATTGAATAGCTACCGTTTATATCATCTTATCATTCACTTGTTCTGAAACCGTCATTAATTTCCCTTTAAGCAATCTACTAACCTTGTACTTCAAGTTAAACCCATGACCCACGCATCAACTACTCACTGCGGTTTTCGATTTACTTTAGGCGGTAACATTTCACATTTTATCTGTAATCCATTAACGTCAATCCGTCGATCTTAGTTTTCGAGATAATTAACTCATTAAGTTCATTCAAGTCCATCGGGCACGTTTTTAGGTATGAAATATGTATTATTCTCCAAACACTAGAAATGATACGTAAACGAACCCAATAGAGTCGATGAAAAGCTTCGACACAAGAGTTGAAGGATATAGGAAAGCAGCTGAAAGATGCTGCAGCAGCTCAAGAAAGCAGCTGAAAGCAGCTCAAACTCCTAATCTCCTACCGGTAGGCAGGCAAGTCCTACCGGTAGGCAGGCAAGTCCTACCGGTAGAACTTGAAGAAAGAAAGGCCAACATTCCGGTAGAACCTAGACCTACCGGTAGGTGAACAAGTCCTACCGGTAGAAACTCCAATTCACGCAACCTACCGGTAGGCAAGCCAGTCCTACCGGTAGAACTTGGAAACAGAAAGGTCAACATTCAAATTTGTGCTTGACCTACCGGTAGGTAAGGAATTCCTACCGGTAGAAGTTCGATACGTTGAGCAGCTTTTGAGCTGCTGCTATACGTTTGAGCTGGTTACGAAGGAATTTCTCAATTGTTCTACCGGTAGGGAAAAGGCTCCTACCGGTAGGGAATCGATTTTCTGGTAAAGTAACAACGTTCTACCGGTAGAAAGGACGGGCCTACCGGTAGAAATCCAGGAAGAACAGACAATTCTGACAGCAACTACGAATTTTCAATCCAAACTTAAACACGACATTACAAACACGATTCATGCACCAAATCACTCATAAAACATATAAAGAGAGGTAGAATTTCCTACCTTGAGTATCCAAGCCGAAACCAAAGAGATTAGCAAGCCCTAGCTTCCGGAATCGCAACCAAGCTAAATACACCGAACCGAGCTCTATCCAACGCGATACGAGCCCGATTACACAAGTAGAAAATGGAGTTGAGGTTGGTAGTTTTGGGTTTTGAGTTTGGAGGTGAGTTTTTGGGTGAGAGAGTGAGAGAGATGAAGAGAGCCGGGAGAGGAGAGAGAACCGAGAGATGGAGAGGGAGGAGAGAAATGAATTTTCTCTCCTGGCACACACACACATATACACACATGCACTATATTACACTAACACCCACATTTTCCATATTCTTGCACATTAACCCACAGCCACAATTTCCACACTAAACCATCACTTATCCCTTCATAAAATATTAAAATTAAAATAAAGAAATTTACGGGTCTCTACATTCTACCCTCCTTAAAGAAATTTCGTCCCGAAATTTGCCAAACCAGGTCCAATGCTACCAAGTATCATATAGATACGCAAAATCACAACAACTTACATATGCAACGGTTCAATAATCATGAAAGTGCTACGTCATACTCACATCAATCAACTAAAACAAAGGTGGATATCTCCTTCGAACTTCGTCCCCCTTTCCCCATGTAAACTCATATTAATCGTATCGTATTGCCTCTCAAAACTTGGCTACACAAATCTAGGATACGTGTCGGATTCTCACCTTAGGACACGTCGGCTTTTAACTCAACTTCGGGCCTCTCTAACACATGCAACGGATTCGTTTCATACTTCCTCAATACCTATGTATTGAAATGCATCAAGAATACCCGATAGTCCAATTGACTTCCCGAGACTTCCATTTGGAATGGGCGGTGATCAATCGCCTCTTCCAACTGGATTTCGTCGGTTGTCGCATGGGTATCCGAAAGACACGCACCGTATCCGATACATAATGTATTCTTCAAACGATAAAAGCTCCTCCTTTTTCTGCCTCAATGAAACTAACCTCAACGCGGCGATACTTTACGAAATACACGTCCTCTCACTTCGAATGACAAAGGGGTATCAACAACGGTCAACATCGTCCTTCGGTTTTCTCACACGAAACAGTGAGCTTCAAGACTCAGACAACACTGATCAAGGACTCAAAGAATGGGGACGAGGCATCCGAAATCCAAGGAACACATGAAATCTTTAAATTTGCTAAACAACCAACTCAACGTACCGAGGAACATAGAAATAACCGATCATAACCTTCTTATTGCTCTACAAGCCAAATGAGTTTATGAACAATCTCTTGCAAATAATAGATTTCAATACTGGGGACAAACACATAGCAACAGGACAGCTCACTAAGTAAACGAACTGATGCAAGATCGACAATGTGTCCAATACCAAGGATAAGCAAAGCTTTTAACAGAGTGAAATTGAGCAATATAGAATGAGTTTTATGCTTTCAGAGTCGAGGGACTACCATGAAGGCTACAAATCTGAACATCACAGAGACCAACCACAACAAGTGAATTTGAATCGAACAACAACTATAAATCAATATCAACCAATAGGTCACCAAAAATTTGTCTCCAATAAGTGAGTGTTAAGACACAAGAACTTGAGTAGAGTAGCAGTTTTCAATAAATAGACCAGAGGCTGCAACGATGGAATCCAGACCAATCAATGAAGTCTAAACGCACCAATGAATTTGTATAATACGGAATATGTGAAATCTTTAAAGCGGCCACAAACTCAATGCACCAACTCATAACAAACCCAAGAATCTAGGAAAAGTAACTTCATCTGCCCCACTAGTCCACGAGTCTAGGAAACTAGTACATACGCCTTGGCAAACGAGTATCCTGATACCAATGATGAGCACAATATAAAAGATAGGGCCAAAACTAACAAAAGATGCGCAACCATACTTAGACTAATACCGAAAGGTGCATAACTCTTGATAAGCTAGAACGAAATAGTATAGAACAAACCATGTACCTCCAAGGTTGAGGACTATATCAGATTTTTTTTTTTTAAAACGCCCGAAAGAGGCCACAATCACAACAAGATTTGCATTTGACAACACAAAAGGATGCGATGTCGTTGAAGACATCACTACTAACTTAGCTTTAATAGATAGAGGCTGTAACAACAGAGATCAAGTGAATAGCTACTGCAAACTAAGAAACTTGTAACCATAGCAACAAAATTTCAATTCGACTAACGAGATTTTATACCATGAATCGTAACATAAGGGGTAGAATGGGAATAATAGACGAGAAGTACTCATAGATTTCAACAATAGTTACTTCAAAATCAATAGTAGGTACACCACATGGTACTTCATGACAAGGATTCGTGTAGCACAGAGTAGCACTTGAAAGGATCGTGTGGTAATAGATGCAGATGTCAAAATCTATTTAAGCCAATGAATAAACGACTTCATGGATAACTTGCTCATATACAATTTCAATCAAGGTTCAACTAAATCATAGAGAAAAGAGCGGTAAAAGAAAAAACTCGGATGAAGACACGCTCGACATAACCTCGCCTCACTCAAGACACTGAGATCACAGACAAAACGACAACCTGAAACAACCAACCCATAGTCTCGGCTAATACTATCTGGAGGTGCTACTCAACAAATGAGAATGGTCTAGGAATCCTCGGTGTTCAAATTTAAGTCAAAGAAAAGATGCAAACCACGGAAAGATGATATGTTCCCAAATTGAAAGAATCCTAGCAAAGGATTAAACGAGAGAGGAGAAATTACCCCACACATCTGGTGTCTCTGGAGTTTGAGAAATAGTAAGACTCAATCCTCGCTCAACGCGTGACCCTTGACCCGAAGTAGACTGGAATTGGGAGTGATGTCGAACTAGACTCTGCCCTGGTCTCACTGAACTAGGCCCACTATGCTCTCCTACTTTTTGAGGGCATCTTCTCGCAAGATGATCAGGTGCACCGCAAATGAAACATGTCTTCTGTTGTTGCGAACACTCAGCACGAAAGTGACCTGACTGACCACACCGATGGCACACAATTTGTGGTCTGACAGAAGCTCCATGACTTCCCGAAGAAGTAGGTGGCCCCAAACTCTGTTGAACATGCAATGATTGATGTGGTTCTCTCTATCGCTTTCTCCCTTGGCTCTCAGAACTTCCTGAAGGCAAACTTGCACTAGAGGTCGGTTGCTTAGTTTCCCACACTTTTGGTTCTCCCTGCGCACCCACTGGATTTTCAACACTCCTTGCACATTCAACAATCTCGGAAAACCTTCCAATGCGCTGGCTCACCACCAACAACTTAATGTATGGGTGTAATCCCTTCTCAAAACGCCTACACTTCCTTTCCTCTGACGCCACTAATTCCGGGGCAAATCGGGACAAAGACTGAAATTTCGTAGCATATTCGGAGACGGGCATATTACCTTGTTCTAGTTTCTCAAATTGTTCTCTAAGTTGCTCGCGATACGTTTCTGGAAAATATTGATTCTCGAAGAGTTCTTCAAACTCAGCCCAAGTCAAGTTCTCTACATCAGGTTCATTTATTTGAGTAACCGTCCTTGCCATTCTCCTAATGTCTCTTCTTGCTCCTAAAACTGATTCCCACCACTCATTCGCCTCGCCAGTAAGTTGAATGGCCATAATGCTCACTCGTAGGTCATCTTCAGTAATCCTAAGAGCGTTAAAGATTTTACGAACTTGTGCAAGCCAATGGTCGGCCACAAGAGGATCGCTACTCTCCCCATCGAATTGAGGTGGTTTCATACGATGGAATGCCCTCATTGCTTCCATGGCACGGTCATTCGTGTTAGCCCTAAGTGCTGGGTTCAGAAGATTCGACTCTGCAAGTGCCGCTACAATTTCCCTAGCAAGGTTATTCTGACGTCTCGGAGGCATCGCTCTACAAGAATTGAAAACATAACACAATCAACGACAATAACTATCAAGAATAACGACCACGACTCCATCGTGAGACCAAACGTCCAACTTTCCCAACATAAGCCAACCTTGCTTTGACAACTACATTATCGTAAATGCGATGTAATGCCAATGTACTGACTCCTTAATGCAAGCACACATATCATGTAAAAATTTTGCTATGATTTTGAACCCATGAGACTAAAGTCTCCCCACGGTCTCAAAGTATTCAAACCTAGACGCTCTGATACCAAGTTGTCACGTCCTCGAATTTTAACATAATTATAAATGATTTTCATAATAAAAATACTCACAATTATCCGTACGGTACCCAAAAGGACACTGTGTTCCCATTCCCTCAATTAAGCTTCCAAGTCCATAATGTTTCCAAAATATTACAACATTGGCTCGACGGCCCCAAATTATCATAAGTAGCGAAGTTCAAAAAAAAAAAAAATTAGTGGTTACAATATTCCGAGTCAAAAGAATTACAATTTTAGTTACAAATGCATCTTTCAAAATAAATTTACAAAAATGAATAGGTAACTCCTTCGGTTAACTTTCAAAAACAATATCCACACTCCAAGCACGCCAAGCAATGCAAGCTATGGTTCCGGATTAGCACCTGAAAATAATATAAGGCTTGAGCTACACTAGCCCAGTAGAAAAGTCTACGCAAACTCTATATGCAAATGAGATGAAAGATGTCGATGAAACATAGACTTTCGAATAACAAAGGGAGCATGGATGAGACACAAGTACTATATTAGAAATTTAGAACGTAAACGAACACTTCACTCTTGTCAGTTAACCTATCTTTGTCCTTCGAATTCATTTTTTTTACTCATCTTTCGATCTTCACACATCCACCTCATATGGTTACGTTACAACCGCTTAGTATCTCGTAAGTTCCCTATGGATCCTTGATGGGCACACAAGAAATCCCTCACATCGTCACATCGCGATATCAATCAAAAGACATTCCGGGCATGAGGACCCCGTATACCCAATTTACATTCTGGGTGATCATGACCCCGTACATCCAATTCTCATTCCGGGTTCTCGGGACCCCGTATGTCCGATTCTCATTTCGGGTTCTTAGGACCCCGTATATCCAAATCACACATTTGGTTCCCACCTTCAGGTTCAATAGAAATCAACCCTTACATTACATGTTTCTCGTTTTATTGAATAGCTACCGTTTATGTCATCTTATCATTCACTTGTTATGAAACCGTCATTAATTTCCCTTTAAGCAATCTACTAACATTTTACTTCAAGTTAAACCCATGACCCACGCATCAACTACTCACTGCGGTTTTCGATTTACTTTAGGCGGTAACATTTCACATTTTATCCATAATCCATTAACGTCAATCCGTCGATCTTAGTTTCCGAGATAATTAACTCATTAAGTTCATTCAAGTCCATCGGGCACGTTTTTAGGTATGAAATATGTATTATTCTCCAAACACTAGAAATGATGCGTAAATGAACCCAATAGAGTCGATGAAAAACTTCGACACAAGAGTTGAAGGATATAGGAAATCAGCTGAAAGATACTACAGCAGCTCAAAAAAGCAGCTGAAAACAGCTCAAACTCCTAGTCTCCTACCGGTAGGCAGGCAAGTCCTACCGGTAGAACTTGAAGAAAGAAATGCCAACATTCCGGTAGAACCTAGACCTACCGGTAGGTGAACAAGTCCTACCGGTAGAAACTCCAATTCACGCAACCTACCGGTAGGCAAGCCAGTCCTACCAGTAGGCAGGCCAGTCCTACCGGTAGAACTTGAAGAAAGAAAGGCCAACATTCCGGTAGAACCTAGACCTACCGGTAGGTGAACAAGTCCTACCGGTAGAAACTCCAATTCACGCAACCTACCGGTAGGCAAGCCAGTCCTACCTGTAGAACTTGGAAACAGAAAGGTCAACATTCAAATTTGTGCTTGACCTACCGATAGGTAAGGAATTCCTACCGGTAGAAGTTCGATACGTTGAGCAGCTTTTGAGCTGCTGCTATATGTTTGAGCTGGTTACGAAGGAATTTTTCAATTGTTCTACCGGTAGGGAAAAGGCTCCTACCGGTAGGGAATCGATTTTCTGGTAAAGTAACAACGTTCTACCGGTAGAAAGGACGGGCCTACCGGTAGAAATCCAGGAAGAACAGATAATTCTGACAGCAACTACGAATTTTCAATCCAAACTTAAATACGACATTACAAACACGATTCATGCACCAAATCACTCATAAAACATATAAAGAGAGGTAGAATTTCCTACCTCGAGTATCCAAGCCGAAACCAAAGAGATTAGCAAGCCCTAGCTTCCGGAATCCCAACCAAGCTAAATACACCGAACCGAGCTCTATCCAACGCGATACGAGCCCGATTACACAAGTAGAAAATGGAGTTGAGGTTGGTAGTTTTGGGTTTTGAGTTTGGAGGTGAGTTTTTGGGTGAGAGAGTGAGAGAGATGAAGAGAGCCGGGAGAGGAGAGAGAACCGAGAGATGGAGAGGGAGGAGAGAAATGAATTTTCTCTCCTGGCACACACACACATATACACACATGCACTATATTACACTAACACCCACAATTTTCATATTCTTGCACATTAACCCACAGCCACAATTTCCACACTAAACCATCACTTATCCCTTCATAAAATATTAAAATTAAAATAAGGAAATTTTCGGGTCTCTACATAACTTAAATTTGAAAGTTGTTCTTATTTGAATTTTTTTCATATTTGTTAGTTTTGCGCCAAACTTTGGTAGGTTATTGATTCGTCTCGACGAAAAGAATTAGAAAAGTAAAAAAAAAAAATACTTTTACCCAAGTATTTTGAGGAATAACCAATTTTTAGCAAAACAAGTGACATTTTTGCTAAAAAGTGTTTATTTCTCAAAATACTTGGGTAAAAGTAAAAAAAAAAATTACTTTTTCAATTACTCTCGTCGAGACAAATCAATAACCTACAAAAGTTTGGTATGAAACTAACAAATGTGAAAAAAAATTTAAATAAAGAAAAAATTTACAGATTTAAGTTAAGTTCAAGAGAAAGCAGCACAAAGATATTTTTACACCTAGATCCAAAAGAAAAAATATGGAAAGAAATTAATTTGTTGAAAAGGCCCTCCTGAGACTTTAACCATAACCAGGCACCATAATTGGACCCACCAGTGAACCAGAACTCAACATTTTGCTAAACTACGAAACAACTAGTATAGTAATAATTTATTATACGAAAAAATGGAATCCTAGTTTTTTCTTAAATTTCGGAAGCCTAAAGCGACCGCACCTAACTTTACCCTAGGGCCAGCCCTGACATGGATTTTTAGCAACAACTCATTTTAAAATTGGAGAGGAGCAACCTCGCCCAGGAGCAACTCATAGTTTAGTTTGCGTATCGGTGTAATTATAGTAAGACTATTTTTTGTTTTTATTTATTTATTGACATCATGATTTAAAGCACGGATGATAGATGGGGTTCACTTCCAGGCCCCACACCTATAATTCGAGACATTCATTAATTTTGAGTGATCTCTTCAAAAATCAGCAAGTACCTGATCGAGGGTACCAATTTTCTGTGCAAAATGCTCGATCATCAATTTTGAATGGAAAATTCAATCATTACATCAATCACTTATATTTATCCAATTGAGCTAATTCTTTAAATCTTTTCTTTTTGTCTTTTTATTTCGAGAAAAAAGCCATAGTTTTTTTTTTGATCCGCAGCCATAGTTTATTAAGGCTTGTTCGTTTAAAGTCTCAAAATCTTGCGTACAGTCTTTAATAAAATTTTTCAATCTCTCTCTACTCATTATCCCAAAAACCTTAATCAAACCCAAACCGAACTAACATTAGGAAACACACATGGTCATGTTCATTGCTGGCCGTGCTGCATGTTTTAGGGCCGTAGCACGCACGCCACGGGGAAGTTTCCAAAACATCATCACAGACCGTCCACGTGACCTATTCATTACTTGATGTATCAAATGTTTGACATCTGTCCTTACCGAGTCGACTCTGTTGCATCCATCGAATACCTTCTTCGACAGCGGAAAGTCTAGGTATACCGCATGAAAATGCGGTGATCGTCCACCGCGCGTCTTGGAGTGGACCCAAAAAAATACAGAAAAATATTTATAAATTTTAAAATAATATTTTATGGGAGCTTGTAAAAAATCAGCTTTAACGGACATCGGTCAGTATGTTTTTCAGAATTCGTAGGAACGAAATTGTTTAGTTTTGCAGTTTCGTTCCTACAAATTCAAAAAACATATTTACCGATATCCGTTGGAACTGATTTTTTACAGGGTCTCATAAAAATATTATTTTAAAATTTATGAATATTTTACTATATTTTTTTGGATAGACGTGCAGTCACTGCGGTGGATGTAGTGACCGTAGTCCTGCTCCTTCAACAGCATGAGGTGAATTACTAACGAGAGATGCTACAATCACACCCAAAATCACACACTCAAGTACACACCCTCTCACAAAACACAAGGATCCCACACACACTGCATGTGGTTGTAGAATTTTTTATTACTATATATGCGTTAATTATCTCTTTCGTAGGTGTTTGAGAGCCTACTTTTTGACTTTCTATTTTTCATTATTTTTCTTTTTATTTTTAACTTTTTAGCTTTTTGACTTTTTGGTTTTTTTGGTTAGAATGTAGTTTGAATCTGGTAGAGTGTTTGGATAATATATATAGAATGCATTTTGCAACTTGATAGTGTTTGGGAGATATGTGATGAAAATAAATTATAACTTGATTTTTTTACCATGTTGCCCTTGTTTATTTATTATGGGATATAATGTGTATAAATAATGGTTTAATCAATTTTTTCAAATAATTTATTAATTTTTTTCGTTTTTAAATATATCAACACACAAATTTTTTTTTACACCCTTTCTATATTAAAAAATATGGTTAAAAAATTAATTACTCAAATTTTCAATCCGTTTGAACAGTTGCGAAAATTTTATTTTTCTGATCATGGTCATAATGAATTTTTAGCTCTGAAACCTTTCAATGAGCACCCTAAGAGAGTTCTAGAACCAAATATAGAGGATGATTTGATCTTTTCTCCTCTTACGCTAATCAGAAGTAGAAAATGAGAAGTTGAAAACAGAGAACTCATTTTTCCAAAATTAGTTTTGCAGACACAAACGCAAATTCCCAGAAGTTGAAAATGAAAAGTGGAAATGCCAATAAGTAAGGAGAGGTGCTATTTGCACCGACGGTTTCCGTAGGGAAACCGTACTGACAGCCACGCACGGCCGTCTCCGGCCACTGGACGGCCGATCCGAGCCGTCCAAAAATTTAAAAAAAAAAAACGAGGGGGGCCCTTACGCGGGAATCAACGGCATCCGAGATGTGTAAGGTGCTTGATCCGAGTATCATTTTTTCGTGTATATATGTATATTCCCGCGAATATACATATATACACAAAAAAAGGATGCTGGATCAAGCACCTTACACACCTTGGATGCCATTGATTTCCGCAAAGGCCCCCTCTTTTTTTAAAAAAAAAAATTTTGGACGGCTCGGATCGGCCGTCTGGTGGCCGGAGACAGCTGCGCTTGGCCGTCGGTACGGTTTCCCTACGGAAACCGTCGGTGCTGATATCTTTTCTGATAAGTCAGGGACCAAACACTCCTCACTAAACTAGTATCTTAAATTTTGTCATTTTGTCTCCACTATCATCAATTGAATGTATATAGTCCCTTTAATTACATTTCAATGTAGTCCAATTATTGACGTCACATTCTTTTCTTTTCTTTTTTTCCAAACGAAAACATGTGATATTATTAAACCATTATAATTACATCACGAGAAAAACTCGTCCCTAAATAAAAAACCAAGCAATCGAAACGGAGGAGACTTAACACAATAACCCATACCAACCAAATCTAATCTAGCCAAAACATGAGCGGCTGTATTAAGAGATCTACGAGCAAAAGAAAAAACATCTTTCGAAACGCCATGGCTTCCATGAATTGGAATAACTTTTCTGAATGAATTCTCAATAAGTCCTAAGAAACGACAGTTTAGATGATACTAGTTACTACATCATCTCATTTTCATTTATATAAGTAAAAACTGGTATCAGTTGTATATTAGGCATTTCACCAATCAATCATAAGCATACAAAGCCCGTAATAATGCAATTAAAATTGTTCATCTCGTAGGGCTTTTCGAGAAGATGATTTATCCTCAAAACATCTTTATCGATAGATAGCTAAACAAAAAATTCTTTTTTAATTGAAATCAGTATATAAGTTGAACAAAAATGATTCAAATCGCAAGTTATTCTTAAAATAATTTTTATGGGTTCCTGAAAAAAATTATCTCAATTCAATATTGATTAGGGCTCTTTCAGAATTTGTAGGATGTTCCAGTATTTACTGGGGCCTCTACAAATGCTGAAAAAGTCCTTACGGATATCGGATTGAGCTAATTTCTTACACAAATCCATTAAAAAATATGTATTTTAAGAATAATTTGCTGTTTGAATTATTTTTGTGAAACCCGAAATGACCCCATAAAATCATGCTCATTTAAGAATAAATTTTTTTCACATTGAAGCAACAATAAGACTAGGACGTGGCATAATTAGGAGCCTTGGATTTCTTGCAATAAATCATAGCCATTAAATGGACAGTACAAAACTGGATGGGATCTGAACCCATTAACGTCTACCGTACCGTAATCTCTCTCTTAACCACAGAGATAGAGTCATAGAGAGAGAGAGACAGAGAGAGAGAGAGTTAACACTGTTCTCACCGTCAGATCGTCGGTCGAATGGTATTCGACAGTTGGCCAAGCAGTACTTCTTTCCTTTTCTATTGATTGGCTCGGCCAAGCAGAACTTTGTCGTCTTCGTCACCAGTTCTCCGCCATAAACCCTAAATTGATCAGTATCGATCATACAAATCCCAAAATCACTATAATTCACTGAATTCGAAAGAAAGGGAACGATCAAGGGGCGCCAAGAAGAAAACATGTTTGGTGATGAAGAAGACACCCCCACTAGGTACTTCTCCTCTTCGTGAATGTCCAACGATGTTCTTTTCGCTTCTTTCACGGTTTCTTGAATAGATTTTACGTACCTTAACGAGAAAGCTACTGCACAGTAATCAGTCGACTTAGTTCAGTTACTTTCGTCATGAATTTGGGTTAACTGATCATTCATGCAATGTGTCATGAATTTGAGTTGGCTTTGTGTTTCGATTAATTTGATTGCTGCCGTTGATGTCTCTGGTGTTAGTTATACTAGGATTCTTCGAGTGAAAGGAAACGGCAGAGATTAGAATTTGCCTATGCACACTCAGTGTTTTTAGTCCCCAATTATACTAAAGGAGGAGGGTTTTGTAAGGTAGCCGATGGCTGATGTGAAACTTCGTTGATCGCCTTAAGTACATTGATACTAAGATTGCTTGGGTACATTATAAAGAATCAATCAACAAACATCATTTACGCAAAATAAATGTAGCATAATAATGTTCTAAATGGCGCTTGGCGCTAGTAGGGCGGAGACCCACCTCCAAGCGCCAAGCAATTCGGCCTTTCTTTTTTTTTTTTTAACAAACTATTATCCAATCAAACTATATTCTATGTATCCATAATGCAAGTTCAAAGTTCTACATAACCATAATGCGAAGTTTAATGTACAAACCCAAATGAAATTAAGTAGTAGCAACTAGCAAATAAGTTGAATAAGACAATAAGTAGAAATAAACGAGATCGGAGATCCCTATTGCCAAGTTAAAAGTTCATCTCCTTCCTTTAACTCTTCTCCTCCGTACCCTTCCAAAACTTGATCTCCATTAGTTTAATACTATACATTTTAGGCCGCCAAAGACGTCGATGATGCTGCCAAGGCCGCCGCGAAGACCGCCAAGGCTGCCTAGGCGGCCGCCAAACACCGCCAAACCTCCCTGGGCGCCAAATCAAACGTCAAGGGGTATTGGCGTGGCGGCAGGGCACCTCCAAGCGCCTAGGCGGCCGCCAGAACACTGGCATTACATGCCTATATGCCTCCAGTGAAGAAAGAACAAACAACATGTGCATGGCAACATTAGTAGAGACTGTAGAGTGAGGATTAGGAAGAAACAGATTCTTGACATTGTAAGTGTACCGCCTGTTTTACGATAAAACAAGGGAATATTGCTTGAGATGATTTGATCATATTCAATGAAGATCAACGAGTGTCCAAGTCAGAAAGAGTGGCACTATTTACATCGAGGTTAATGCTGGGGGATGGTGGCGGCCTAACTTGACATGGGGTGAGACCATAAAAAGGCATGAGCTTGTCACCCCTGATTGAATGTAGTAAGGATTCAATGTCCATGTAACAACCTTTTGAAGTTGGGAAAAGATTTAGTTCAGTTTAGTTGCGTCCAGATTGGACTGTGAATGTGAGGCCTACTTGGGGTGACTCAGGTAAAAGGCATGGGTTTGTGGCCCTTGATTGAACGTAGTAGGGACACAATGTCCATCTAGCCAACCTCAAGTAGGCGGGAAAAGGTTTTGTTTAGTTTTGGTTGAGTTGAGACTGAACTGCGAAAGTGTGAAAACTTATGCTTTTCACTTTTTCCAAACTGCATTCTACTAGTAAGGGATATTAACTTTCATGGTGTTCTTTTCTATTCTTTGTATGCTTGTTCTAATAGTATTATGTACTTTTGCGTAAACTGTTGGTGTGTTAGGTATGAGTTGTTAAGTATGGTGAAGAAGCACTCAAAATTATTAGGGAAAACCATGGTGGATGAGGATGACGCTTCAGATGTCGAAATGGATCTACGCTTTTGGCATGATGTCATGGATTTGTATTTTATTCGTGGTAGGGAATCGAGGGGTCGTCAAGATGATGACCTCGTATTCTTTGTTAGGAAAATGGTACGCTCTTCTTTCTTGTTGCTCATTGTTTGACTGTGAACGCGACAGTTTAATGATAAATTACAGCTATTCTATACTTTTCACGATATAGATTTCTGTCTGTCCTTTATTTGCTTGTAACTGACTCCTTCATTGAATTATGTTTTCCAGAACTTGCATGGCTATGGTTTCAATGACAATATTGAAGGCAACTCTCCATACTTTGTACGCAGGTGGGCACCTAAGGTAAAAGCAGCATGGATACCGGATTATATTACACCTATGTACCAACATGAACTCCTGTGATCATAACTTTATCACTCAAAAAAAATCATAATCTTTTATTCTTTTTTGACCAGCTGAATGTTTTAGTTGATAAGAATTCAGTAGACGTGGATTGGAGGCGCTCATTTTACTTGAACTTAATTGCTCACACTACGTTCAGTGTAACAGTGGCAATATGCAGGTAGGTCTCCTTTTTCTTTTTGTTGCAGCATGTAATTTTCCTTTGAATATAAACACGTTTTTTTACTTTAGCAGGTGTGTGTTTTTTAGCTTCATTCCTTTATTGATCTTAGCGGTCTCCATCCCTCTGTTCTTTGCTCCTTTTCATGACTATCCTTGATTGGGCTCTCGTAGATCACCCTGATGCTGAGAAAGACACTGAAGTAGTTCCAGGTCTTTTGTCAAAAGAGAGGACTTTTTTTTGCTAGTCATGCCATATGATCGGTTGTCATGAAGTTAACTTTTACTAGTCATATAATTGTTTGGTTCTCTTCTAGTATATTTCTGTTAAAAAGTACACTATTTTGGACTGCATTTTTCGTTCTGCTGTAAAACTTGGAAGTCAGAGTTATTTCTCTTTTTCTGCAGTACCATGCTCTCCATATAGAATTTTGCTTTTGCATGGAATCAGATTTTTTCCCCCTGTTTTCAGTCATCAGGTCCTTAAGAATCACCAGAGTGGCGTAGACGCACGATTGTCTTCTATATACAAGGTATCAGGAATCTAATTTAACTCTTGAGACTATGAGTTTGTTTTCTTGGATTGGCTTGATGGCCTGGAAAGCCCAGCTGTGTGCTTTTTACCTATTGTTTTAAGTGTGGTCTATGGCTTTTATCTCTAGGTTGTGAAGACTGTTTATGCATCACCAAGTCGTGTCGATTTTCATTTGGACTCAACAAAGGCAAGTTTCGGGTACTAACAGTTCCATATTTCCTAGTATTATGCTTTTATTCCTTTGTGTTTTTTTATCTGAGAATTTAATTTCGATTTATACAGGAAGTAGAAACAACACCTGCGTATCCAGATATCTGTTTTGCAGTTGATGACTTCGATTCCACTTTTGATGCAGTGGTAATAGGTTTATTCACTATATGTTGCATAGTTGTTTTATCCGGTGCTTTAAGCTTCCTGCTAGGATGTTGTTTTTGAGTATTGGCACAATTTTTTGCAAATCAATACATAGCCAGTTAATTGAACTTTTGGTACATGGGTCCACCGCCGATGTGGCTGGGAAACATTGTAGGATCACATCATTATCTCCATGGAGTTGGGTACTTGCTGGTTTTAAATTTGTCAGGGCGACAGGTAGCGGTGACGGTGACGGTGTTACGGTATTGGGAGTATCGACTCATATGTATTGCTGTTGTAAATTTCTCAAAATCATAAATCGTGAAAAAGAGCTTTCAGATATCCCTGAACTGGCTGTATCTGTCAAGTATTGGTTGTATGGGCTGTGAATCTGCCACAGTTATAAGAACAGATATGTCGCGGGAATCTATCAACATGCATGTGATTTTCTTTATCACTGGCACATCGAAGTGTGGGGCTCTCCGTAAATTGTTATGTTGCTGCCCTTACTTTATACCTTGCCTCCTAAGGTTGGCAACTTGGCACTCAACTACTCAAGCAACCCTATGACCCTTGTATGGGATTACGGAAGTTTGCTGACTAGTGGAGAGGGTCCATTGAGGTGGTTTTTCTCATTCTTCCAGATGACCTGCACCTTGAGCAGACTTAGAGAGAGATTGGTATGATTACCTCCAAATCATGACAGGATTACCAGAGCTTGCACATCCGGTCAACCATCTCAGACACAAAAAGAGTGCTGCCGCCTATTCGCTGTCCTGTTAGAACAATTGTCCACCACAATATTTGTTTTTCAAATCTTATAATTTTGACAATCTTCCGTTCTTTAAGACCTTTCCCTCCTCACAATGGAATATGCAGTCCACATGTATAGATTCATGTTGTTCCCAGCAAATATTTTAAATTCGTTATAAATAATGAATTCTCCCAGATACTTTCACTGTTTCCTCATAAGAATCGGAGAAATGAAGTCTAGATTGAAATCTGTTTCGATACGTTTTTTATTATTTGCTCTTCATTCATTGTTCATCTGTCGTCAGTTTCTTTTATTTTTTGTTTATTTTGCAGGTATTGACAGATCCGGATCACTGCTACTGTGTACTTCTGAATGCAGATGGTGGGGCAGCATTTCCTAGTGAAAGGACGGCACACAATTCCAGTTCTAGTGGTATTTCATCTCTGAACAGCGACACTGGTTCTGGAAATACACAGAAGAAAAAGGTTTGATACATACATCAGTTTTCTAGTCACTGTTCAATTTTTATTGGTCGACTTGTAATGGTCTTTTGCATATCAATTGCCCCCATCGGTATGGGTATCTCAGGACTCAGGAATCAATTCTGTTTGCATTACCTTCCTAATCTTAACTATGGTGGAACCCACAACTTTCCTTTTGCATTTCCTTTTTTTTTTTTTGTCTTCCAGTCCCAAGCCACTTTGATCAAGTTAACATTCATTAAACTTAAGCCTCAATTCTTAAAATATCGGCGGGTTTTGCTCAATTATACAAGATTTAAGAATTTGGTTCGATATATAACCTTAGTTTTAGCTCGGAAACGAAAAACTTCGGAAACATTTGAGAAACATGGGAAGGAGAAAAAAAATGAAGAACAAAGAGGGAAGGAAATGTCTAAAAAATTGACTGAAAACTGAAAACATGCTCTAATTGCGTCTGACAATTGACATGAAGCTGATGTTAGTTTTGGTACGAACCAGGAATTGATGATCACAGTCAAGTAAATGTTGTTAAACACAAGTTTTTACGACTCTCAACTAGTCAACCTAGATAAGGTGTCAACTAAACAAGGTTCACAAAGTAGAAGTTTGTTGTTCTTTTGTCGTAGAAATTTGATGGATGCGTGACAATTAGAAGAGTATCAAAATAATTAGCAAGAAGAAAATGTTAAATGGGTTCCAAGGTTCTTCTACAACAGAAGAGGCAACATTTTCGAAGCAGTAAAGAAGAAAAAGAAGAGTAACGTAATATATGATACAAAAGTAAAGAGCAAGTGGTAAGTAAAATGGTACCACTAAGTATATCAACCTATCAAACAAAACCTTGGTATTGGTGAAATGGTTTCTTCGGAGAAATATATGGCACTGTTATTGGTTGATGCTGAAATCGCATTATCTGTTCTAACATCCTTGGTATCTGAAACAGGCTGGTTTCTTGTGATTGCAGCTTACTCTTTTCTCAGGATTTGTCAGCTATCAAATGGTTCGAGATGCATATGAAGGTATAGTTTTCTGTTATGGCACTTAATCTTGTGGTCATTTCATTTCCAGGTCGCAGGACATCTGTTCTTGTAACTGATTGTGATGTTTCTTTATCATCTAACTGGCTAGGCATAGTCATTTCAGTAGGCATTTCATTAAGCATTTTCTTCTGGTCTTTGGGCTTCTCTCTCTTACGGTTACAGCTGGGAAGTCTGGATTTGGGAGCCTTCTTTCACTTGGACATTCACCTGGGAAAACTGACAGGATTTACATGAAAGGCCCGGGAGGACGTGGAGAGGTGGAAGTTGCTGTTTCTGGTGTCATAGGTAAGTAGGAAGTTCTTTGCTTTACTTTTGTTTGTGTTCCCCTCATTCTGCATGTGCTTTCATTTTAGTCACTTCACACTGACATGGACTTTAAGGAGTATTCAAGGTCACATTAGGTGGGGCTTTTCTACCTTAGATTGTGTAGTGATAATAATTTTTCGACATGGAAGGCTTTTAAATTACATCATCTCTGATGTTGAATGATGAAGCTTTTCTGAACCTGGACTCTCTTGGTAACCATTGTCAGATTTTAAGTTCAATGTATATATTGCTTTTATCGTTCTTTTTCAAGTATTATAGCTGGTTTACCTACTCCTCCCTGACCCCGTCCTCTGGACTTCCCCCCTTCCACAAAACAAAGAAGAGTGATGAAAATAAAATTTTCACATGGCTCCTCCTGCTTGTACAATGTCTTGACTTCATATAAGTGGGTTGTCCTTTGGATTTATTTGCAACTATGAAGTGACCATTTTTATGTCTGAACTTTTGATGACAGGGATTTTCGATTTCTACTCATTTGTACTTTTAGGTACCATGGCATTGTAGGGTTATCATGCCTTTTCTATTTTAAGAGAAATATATAGGCTTTCATGACAGCTGGGGAATTCCAGCGGTTAGAAGAAGCTGGTCCATGATCATTTGATTCTTCAAGCATTTATTGTTTGTAGGAGTGGTTCAACTCTCCTGTTAACTTGACAATCAAGTCAGAAGATGGTCAGTTATTCGCATTGATCACCTGCCCTTCTAACCTTTGTAAGATGGTAGGACATGAGCATCCAAAGGGCCATTGCTTGGTACAGTGATAAAATGCTTGGGTTGCCAGAACTGATAATGCATGTCCAAGATTGACACGAGCCTCATAGTCTGCTGAAAGTTAGGGGTGTATCTAACCAACCCCTCATAAACCCTGTTGGGACCAACTCCAATGGAGTTTAAGCAATTAAAATATGTGATGAATAGCTGTGACAGACTGCATTACGGCATTACCTGATCTTGGTCCTCCATTATGCGGGAGACATCCTGTGTTGAAGCTTAGAAACCAAATGACTGGTTTTCCTGAGTTGCTGCAAATTTTGGTGATTTATCAAGAGACTGATATCATTTTATTTTGAGTCGTGTTTCTTGCATCGGAACACGTTCATGGGTAAGCTATTTTGTTCTATTGGATTCTGTAATCACAAAACAAGCTAACATGCAGGTCAAGTATGCAGATTTTCTTTGACAGATACTTTGCATGTGTAAAATAGTGAGGTTCTAGCTCTTTATGGTGTTGAATGGCATAAAAAGATTAATTAATGGATCCCTAGTCGATTGGAGTAGTCTTTTTCAGTTTAGTTGAGGGTGGTAAGATAGGTTTCTCTGTCAGCTACCTGTTAATGTAGAATAAAATTATCTAATTGGAAAAGTATTCGACAAAGGGAAAATCACTTTTTTAGGACAGGAAATTTGCGTTCGCTACCTCTCTAACGGAGATCCAGTCTCTGGCTATAAATGCAGTATCCCCTATGTTTACTTTCTCTCAGAAAGGAATTCACTGATGATCCATCACAATAGTGCTATCTATATTTTGGAATATGTCAGAGAACCAGTTTTGCTACAATAGGAAAGGTATTTCTAGGGGAAGTACGACTTCTCTCTGTTTATTTCTTTACTCAGCTGGTAAGATATGACCATTTGTGATACAAATGTGTGCATGATTTTCTACCAAGCTGTTTTCCTTAACCTGCCTACCTATTTAAAACTGGGAGGGAAAATGAATGAAGTTTATGTATGCCCTTAAGAGTTGTAATGGGAATATCAAATATAATCCTCAATTTTACCTTGTACCTTTCCCTTTGTTGATCACGCGTAGAAATTAATTCTTAGATCCTTCATTGCATAACTTCATTTCATTATCATTAATCTAGGATTCTAGATGGTCAAGTGCTCCTACTATTTTCCTCTTGAGGGCTCTGCCATAACATCTCTAAATTGGTTTGCGTTTTAACATTTTTGCTCACACATTTTATTCTGATTCACGATTCATTATGGAATCCATTATGGGGCTGCTTTGTCTTAGAATTTTTTCCTCAAAGTTTCATTCAAGAACAGATGTTATACACTTTTGGTTTCTCGATTCTCAATCCACTGGCTGAACCTTGGCAATAATGTATCAGATCAAAGCAAGCAAACTTCAGGTCCTTCCTCACCGACATCCAAGAGAGGATTCAACTTTGGTACATTTGTTCGTAGGGCTGCTTCCGTTGCATCTGTGGCAGCAAAGCATGCCTATGCGGCTGCTGCCGCCACCCGGAGTCCTGATGATGATGAGATGCTTCCCCTCAAGTGCTGCTTAATGTCTATATCATTACCCTGGGAGCACATTGCTCACGATCTTTTGTTTAAGGTCAGATTCAAGTCTTAAAACTGCTGAACTATGAGATTGAAAGCATTATGCTGTACAGCCAATTCAATATTTAGAGCTACCATTTTTGGGTTACAGTGGACGAGGTGTGGCGCGCGCACAGCAACGGCCCAAGGGGAGAAGTTGCCCCGCTAAATTATTTTTCAAAATTGCACTTTGGCCTCGGAATTTTAGTTCTTACCCTTGTTTACTCCCTTATGAAATACAGTATATCATATATGCATTCATTGGAATTATTTTTAGCCAATGAAATCCTATTCAGGGTTCGAAAAGAGACCGTACAAGCTGCCTCTTGAAACTTTTATTTCGCTTGGAGGCCATTTATATTTACATAGTATAATTGTGTTCATTGAGAGAAATCTTGATAGCATTGGTAATAAAACAATCATGCAAAAGGTATCAAAATATGAGTATTCGTCTGGTCTACTAGAGAGAGAAAAAATCCTTTAGATCAGATTGTGTTTGTATTTTGTATTTAATTCAAAAAGTCTTTTCTTGTTTTGTCATGGTTTATTGAGGGAAAGCAGTCGTTGAGATTGTGTTTATTTGTTGATCTCGCTGAATGAAATTCCGTGTTTCACACCAGTGCTTTCTTTGCTAAAACTTTCCACGCTTAGAAGATTAGTGACTTGACAGTTGAAAAATGCAGGGAAGTCCTCCAGTGAACTTGTAGAACTACATGATGAGGAAAACATTGAGGAAGGGACGAAAAGAAAATGCTTGTCAGACATGGAGCTTGAGAGGCAGTGGTTTTCCTTTTATTGTTGTATGCTGTTTCTCCCTTTCCCTCTTGAATATTTCGGCCTTGGGGTCACTTGGGTGATGGGCCTTTAGTTGTGTTGAATGTATTGTAAATGATTAGTCAAAAAATGGGGAAATAAGACTTGTATGTAATCTGCATGTATTTTATTAGTGATCAAGTTCATTAATTCAATTCTTTTCATCAGGTGAAGAAAATGATCAGTGGATTCATAGTTGGACTCTTTATTACCTTAGATTTCATGGCAGTAGTTCTGAGCTGAAGCCACAGAAGAAAGGTTTCCGAGTTTTTTGTCCTTCTAGTTCAATGTTAATCATATGTTTTGCTTTTGAAACTGACCTTTAGAACTCTCATCTCCCTTGTTTTTGTAGCTGTTCTCTAGGGCATTTTTGTACCTACATCCTCATCATTCTAACCCTTTCAATTGTCTCTAGGGTTCTAACCTGGCCAATTGGGATCGCTACTTTAATTTTTTTCTTTAATACTATATGTAAAGATGCATATTTGCATGTGTATTGTTAGATTGGATGGTCAGGAACACTCTGACAAAACTTTAGTGTTGCTTGATCAACCTTTGAAGCTTTGCAAAATAAAATAATCTGCTGTTGTACAACTAACCGCTCAGGTGCAGAGAACCTTAGATAATAATGTTGGAAAAAATCTTGATAACATGGGTGAGAAAGTTCATTCCCATGTTGCTTTCAAATTGGTCTTGTGCCCTTTTCCGTTGACATTGAGAAACAATCTACATTGAATTCACGAATGACGACGACTTGGATCGATTACATGAGAACATCTCCATGGGATTTTCCCGTACTACGTAGCACAAACACTTCACTAAAGGTCATGTATCGGTATCGAGAACTTGGCGGATATAGAGACTCTCTAGACACGCGTCTGATAATCAACTCTGGACACGCCTCTGATAATCAAAAAAAAGTGTCTTATCTTTTTACAATTGTTTTCATTCAGACACTTCTGTGACACTCTTGAACATGTTAGGATACTCTCAAAGCACTCCATAACACTATATGGATACTCATGGAGTTTTCTTTTCGTGTGATTGGTGATGATGACTGATTTAGATAAACGTGTGAACGACAAAGCTTTTTTTCCCCCTGAAATACTTCAGGCTTCAGTAAATTATACAGTGATCAATGGGAAAAACAGGATATTCGCAAGCGTTTCCTGAACTTCATTGTGTCCTCCTCCAAGTTTTGGAGACTTACTTGTGGAGGTGTCGGTGTCGTATCTCATGTCTGTGTTTGTGTCGGTTTACATTGGACAATGCTATTTTTTCTGATGCTGAAAGTATAATAATTTGCAGGAGTTTGATGATGCAGCTAGCAGTTAGAAATAGAATGAAGAAGTTGGAAAAGGGGGACTTGGGGTTTTAAACAACTCCAGGCACATGAAGCCTACTCTTGGGCCAGAAGACAAGAGAAAAGGCAGATGGGGTGGGAATGTGGGGATGGGATGCCATTCGTTCACTTTTGTTGTATCCAAATAGTATCCAATCAAACCATATTAGTAGGAGTATTATATGAACGTGACTGCAGGGGGGACACAAGAAAACAACGAAAGTACTTAGGCAGTTTAGTCTCCGCCATGTGGTTACAACCCAAACCCCTCTCAATGCTAACCAACCAATTAAAGTACCTGAAATGCTAAAGTAGGAATAATGATTATTCTGCTCACTTTAGATTAATAAACCCGGCCTTATTAAGAAAATTAAACAAGAATTTTCCCAGCTTGTGTGTGTGTATGGAGAGAGAGAGAGAGAGAGAGAGAGAGAGAGAGAGTACTTAAGAGATAACTAACACTATGTATAACCAAGTACTAGTACATTTTAGCTCTCACAGTTGGTAGGATTAAGAAATGGGAGTATTCCTACAGGTAGAGATCAATAGTCGAGACGAAACTTTGACATCTTCTCTAATAAGTTTCTTCGCTCATGAGTACCTTTATAGAGTACGTGGAGCAATACTACTAGATGTTGTGCCCTTTATGATTGATACGTAACCCACAAGCCTTCCGCAGGACTTGACTTTACAATCAAATGAACAAGATAGATTAAATTTATTGGGGTCAGTGCACAGAGTTTTTGAAACCCAAAACGAACAAGTTTGATTTTTATGCTCCTGTATTTGAAAAATTATGGTTCGTATGCACGGGTCTTGAATTGATCAACAAAAAAGTGAGAAACACAATTATTGACTGAAAGTAACCTATTTAGAAGGTGTATAGAAAAAAGAACCCTACTTCGATTGTGTTTTTTTTTCTGACTTTTCTTTCCCTAACAAAGGGAACAGAAAACCTTGATGTAATAGGCCTCGGTTGGGAGATTTGAAATTTTGCATCTTATTCTTTTCTTTAAAATGTAAGCATAGTTTGTTGGTGTTATTAGGTGTATCTACTTTTTAATTATATATTACTTATTATTAACATTGTTGAAGCATAAACTAAATTTAGTATTTTGGCTTAAGAAACTTAAGTCCAAACAAGTCCAATTGACAAAGTTCTAATTGACAAAACTCAAAGATGGAAGATATTATTGAAGAAAATATAAATATCTAGTTTTTAGAAACTCTAAAATACATATCTAACTTTAGAAGCTCTAAAATATCCTTGTGAAATATCTAGAGTTTTTTTGTGAGAATTAGTCACATGTATAATTCTAGAATTACCTCAAAGTTCGTTTGTTTGAAAATATCTTTATACTATAGCTTTCTATGGAGCAGTATCAAACTATAAGCACACTTGATAATTTGTGGATCAACTTCCAAGAGCACCAGATCCAATTCCAGATGTATCGACAAAATTTTAGCCCAAGTTTGAGTTTTACAAGTTACTCCACCGACCGAAAGTACTTGAACACAACCAATTAAAATTCCTCCTCTCGACAGTAACATAGAGACCTCGTGTGCGCAAGCTTTTCGTCGACCACGAACGCAGCACCTAATGTATCCATGCTACCGAGAAATGTTTCAATCTCAACAATCCCTGTCTTGACAATAAGAATCTGGTTAGCGAACTCATTTTCGAGTAATTTCAATGGGCTAATGTAAAGCTTTGAATGCCAAATCCTTGTTTTTGTTTGTGTCTTTTTTCCGGTCAAAACTTGTTTAAGGTTCCTCGGGATATATTAAAGCAGACCTAGAATTTAGTTCAAAAAGTCCCCCCAATTTGTTTTTTTTTAATCATGGTTTATTGAGGGTAACCAGTCGTTGAGATTGTGTGTATTTGTTAATCTCACTGAATGAAACTCTGCGCTTCACACCGGTGCTTTCTTTGCTAAAACTATCCATTCTTAGAAGATTAGTTTCCATGTGATTACAACCCCTCTCACTGGTAAGTAACTAATTAAAGTACCTAAATCCTAAAGTAGGAATACTGATTATTCTGCTCATTTTAGATTAAGAAAATTATGCAAGTATTTTCCCAGCTTATAACACATACGTAGGGAGAGCGTGTGACTACTTAATTAGAGCGTTTCGATAGTAAATAAGTTGTTGAGAAAGAATTTTTTGCAATCAAGTTGTTAGCTGTTTCCTGTAGTGAATAAGTTGTTGAAAAATTTCAAGTTATTTCTGGTAGTGAATAAGTTATAGAATATGGTTAAGCAAGTGAAAAAGTTGTTGAGAAAGAAGTTATTGTTGATAAGTTGTTAATTAGTGCACAACAAGCTAAAGTCCCAAAACTTATTGATTAATGTGAACGAGATAGTAAAATGGCCCAAATTAATTTTCCCAAAAAAAACTTGCCCAAGTTTAACAGATAACTAACACTTTGTATAACAAAGGCACTAGTATATTTTAGCTCTCACAGTGGATAGGATTAAGAAAGGGGAGTAGTAAATATAGATTCGATTATGTGCGGTCCTTTTTAATTAGTTGAGATTCAAGGATTATTGCTCATTAAGAAAAAACCACACTTAATGGGTTGATTTGAATTGGTTTACATCAATTTACAGATTTTTCATGGAGTTTCTTGAACATTCCTCTAGAGATGAACAAGCGTCATGCCCGTGCGTAGAACGAAAAAATTTCTATTATGTTTAATATTATATTTATAGCAAAGGGTAAAGTCTTGTTATGTTATTTATTCCTGATTATTTATGATTTAATATTAAATATAAAAATTTTAATGAGAGAATGTTTGAGTATGAAAAAAGAAAGTTTAAAACTTTTTTCTAACCTCTTATATTTTAAATTTTCATATTTTGAAAAGTGTAGAAAATAGAGAATTTCGTTTAGAGAATGCCCCATTTTTTAGAAATTACATTTGCTTAGTATATACGTACTACTATATAGTATAGATAGATAGTCTCGAAACATCGAAACTCCAACATCTTCTCTAATTTCTTACCTTTTTACCTAAGACCGACAAAGGCCAATGTCCTAGAATAGAGAGCACGTGGAGCAATACTACTAGATGTTGTGCCATATTGATAAATTGATAGGTAATCCACATGACTTCCGCAGGACTTTACCATAAAAAATAAAAAATAAAAAAATGGTTTTGCTAAAGGGTAATATGCACATAATTTCAAGTAAGTTCGGATATCAATGTATAATTCACGGATATTAATATACTTTTATAAATATCAAAACACCTTTTATCGGATATCAATACACTTTTTACCTATTATCCTACACTTTTTGAGCGAAAGGTAGAATAATTCAAAAAATAAAAAATTCATTCAATGCCCCTGAGGACTGCACGGTGGTCCAGATTTTTTTTTTCCACCACACATTTAATATATATGTGATCCAAGATAAGTGTGTAGCAAGGTTTTCAATACCGTACCGGCAAGAGTACTGATTTTTCTACTGGTATAGTACGTATCGGTACTGGTAAGATACCGGGTACCATTTCAGATTTATTGCTATTAATGTTATTTTTTCACATAAAAGTCTTTATAATATAATATACACATTAATTAAAAAAAACAGTTCAGTATTTGTCCGGTACCATCCGGTACTTGAAGAAGAATAATAAATTTTAAAGTAGTCCTGTATTGGCCAATATCGCCTGGTATCAACCAGTATTTGAGGCGGGACGGAATTAGAGGTATAGGACACCGAATTTGGACAATTCTGATATGTACTGGTTGGTACGGTTTGGGATTCATAACCTTGGTGTGCAGACCTTATCCAATGTGTATTGAAAAAGGAGCTTGGAGATATCACGTGACGGTATCTCAGAATAGAATTGACCCTGAATTAAAGCTCGGAGTGCGATTGCTTTAGGCCCTAGAAAATCCATAAACTTACAGGGCCCTTGCATTTGCATGGCCTTATAGTAATAGTCCAATAAAAGACCTCATCTTCAATTTTTATTTTAGGCCCATGAATTTTTTCTTTCGTCAATTAAATCCTTTATTTTATGCCCCTGAAAAGCCACTCTACACTTTTTTGATTTTGGTTGATGCTTCATGATTAAGCTTTAAATAAAGCACACACAAACTACAAAAGACTCTCACTCCCCTCTCCTCAACCACATGATGCCACCTGACCGGACAAAAATTCCTGACCTACTGCTTTTTCTGACCAAAATGCCCTTGCTTTTCCAAAGTTTAAAGCCAAGCGGACCCCACGTGTGCCTTCCCAAACCTCCATAAATACCCCTCCCCTCCACTTCCTTCCTTCCCTTTTCTCCTCCTTTCTTACATCCGGTTCACTTTTGGCATCCGGTTTACTCCCAAACCATGTTTCTTTTTGATGAACCGGTTCACTTCCAGCTGCCCGTTTTCGATGCCACCTTCACGCCTGATGAAATCCAGGAACTCCTGTCTTTCGTCGATTCCGAGTCTCCGGTCAGTTCCACCTCCGGTTCAGAAACGGGCCGGACGGTTTATTCCGTTAACGAGAGAAAGCGGCGACGGATGGTGTCAAACCGAGAGTCTGCCCAACGGTCTAGGTGGCGAAAGAAGAAACACTTGGAGGACGTCACGAACGAAGTGGACAGTCTGAAATCGAAAAACCGGGAGTTAAAGAACCGTTTGTGCTTGGTTTCACATCAGTGTCAGATTGCAAAGAGAGAGACAAACCGGCTTCTGACCGAGTCATTGCTGCTCCGGCAGAAACTGTCCGCTTTATGCCAAATTTTGGTTAACATGAACTATCATTAAGTGAATCGTTAATCCAGATTAATCACCGGACTCCTCTCTCTCTCTCTCTCTCTCTCTCTCTCTCTCTAAATTGAATGGTGGCTGTTGTGAGTCCATGACCTCGTACTACGTAAAAGCTGAGTCCTAAAGCAAGCCTTTGTTAATGGTGTTTTTGGTAGCTGGGTTTGTGTAATTAGGCTCCACCAATTGCTCCATTTAATTAAGCTCAAGAGATAAGATTTTTAAGTGCAAAGGTTAATCAGGTCTCAATGGTAAAATTATAGTACTACAAGGCCACCTGTAATTACCCATGAATTGGTGAATGGTTTGTGCAGTAGTGTATGATTGAGTTGGTGAATTAATCCAGTGTTTGATTTCCACAATTACATCTCTAATCAATCTTAATTAATCTTGATTAGTGAGCATTTAACATATATATTCCCCCAGTAACCACCACATGCTACGCGTTGGTTAAAGAACATCCATGGATTGACGATGGACCTCACAATACAATTTTAATAAGTTACATGATCGGTGACCGGGTTCTAATATATGAAGGGAGAGCCTTTGTGGTGTGGACATAAAATTGAAATATGAATTTATAAGTTATACGCAAACTTTTTAGGAAAAACCCATTGAAATATGCATTTTTGTAAAGAGTCTACATAAAAATTAGCCTTTGAAGTTCACGATAGACTGTATTGTAGGGTTTTTTTTTTGGGGGGGGTCCTTTGATTTTCGCTTGATAGCCTTAGTTTTTATGGAGTACTCTGGGTAAATACCCTAATTTAACTTCGTAAATGTTTAAAATTCCGCCTTGCACGAATCCTGATGATTAAACGATTTCTCGTGAGCTTTGATTTGGAGTATGAAAGGGTTGGTTGAATTTTGTCGAACCTTGAAAGGTTTGGAGTTATTCCTTAGAAGTGCCTGGGAAGCTTGTGCACATTGGAGAGTTTGTCCCCTACAGAACCGGCTCATGGGGCTTCCCCTATGAGCCCCATGAGTCAACCGCTTCAGACCCTCAAATTTTTGGTCCGAAATTTAGGTCCCATCTATGTATATAACATGTTGCCAAAAAATACAACAATCTGGCTCATTTTTTCCTTTTTCCCCAAACCTTAGTATAACAAAAATCGCATTAATCAATTACTTTTGTCAGGAAATTTACAGTTAAAAAATACAACAATAATGCACAAGTAATATGTTCTCGCATTTTATTCAAAAACTATCAAAAAGGTTAAAAACTAAAAAAAAAAACTAGTGAGCTATTACAGTTTCTTCTTCTTTTTTGCACAAATCATGGTTAAAATATGAAGAAATTATATCCTTCCGGTTTGAATTTTTGTCATCTTTTTCGTTTTATTATTTTTTCTGAAGAACTCTTGATGATATGGGGGCCCAATATTGAGAGTTAGCTTCAGGGCCCCAAAAAATTTTTGGCCGGCACTGGTCTCCTACCAGGAGTATCGGCCGCTACTTCTAAAATAACGACCGGTAGATATTTCTGCCAGCCGCTAGATGATCCTTCGGCAGCTAGTACTTTTTGTAATACACCACTTGGCCTCTGCTCGACTGCTCCAGAACCACGCCCGACACTTGAACCATCATTCCGATGGATCTTCTGGCGCCTGCTACTTGTTCTACCGGTCGTTGTTCCTTCTTTTTCGCAGAAGCTTCTGGGACACAAATAATCATTGCCGAAGCTCAGATTCATTTCAAACTCTCTCACTCCGTTTGTTTGCATCCGTTCGAACGATTACAACTCTTAGGGGTAGAGTTTGATTTCGATTTTTCTCTTATTTCGTGAATAAAATTAATTCATTGTGGGCCAATGTCTAAGGTGGCAGTAGATAATGAATAACCTCTACCGCGAGTCCCTTAATACTTCCGCCCCTGAATGGTAACCCGACAGATTTATGTATATGGTCCAGTAAAATATTCTGCACGATGGCTGTTTTCGTTTTACTAAAGTCATCACCTCGTTTTGTAAATGCTCCGAAAATGTTAGGCACAACCTTTAATTGGTCATCAATTTGAGAAAGAAACGTGGAATGAAAAAAGGGAAAAAGAAGGAAAAATGGAGAACTCCCTTCTTATCACCTCATAAAGTCACTGGCAGGAGGGTAGAAACAAAATTGGAGGGGGAAAAGCAAAACAAGATAAGGCAAGACTTGAATGTTTTAACTTGAGTTTTGCTATCAAGTAACCTTTTTCTAGCATTCATCATACTTTTTGAGGGGACCGATCCAGTTCTTCTCTAGGATCTGATCTGATCTGATCTGATCTGGACCTTTCTCCTTGAGACCTTCCTCAGCCTGTAAGATGATTCATCCGTTAGTGTTTAATCCATCGTACGCTGAGTACTGAAGGACACTTTGATGCGTGAGTCAGTCTCAGCTCGTGGGATTAAGAGAACGTAACTTTGTTAAGATAGTAGTGGAGTACTTTTTTTCTAGGATTTGTTTTGTACCTTAGATATAGTGAGACTGTACGTGGGTCCAAGTAATCGTGTGATAGGCACATGTCTCGTGACATCACTCTTAACTGCCTTTACGTCTGACGCAATGCCACTTGTTCGAACTCTACACCAAACTAGTAAGGATGGTCATTTCGGCTGATCCGACCCTACCCGCTCTGATCCCGGCCGTCCTGAATGGATAGGGATTCGGGAGTTTTTTTATATATACAGTATATTAGTTTTAGCCTTCTACATCAAGGTTTCACTTTTACACATCACATTTCTCATTCCTCTCTCTTTCCCCTACTATTTCTAAGGCTTTGAGTACGTACTTGATGTAATTTCAAGTCTATTTTACTCGTGTGTTGGCTTTAGTCTATTTTTCAACATGAATTGAGGTGTCTGGGCTAACTTACACCTCGACTAATTCTGTTGACTTTAGTCTATAATGAACTAATGTTTTATTAATGAAGGTTATATATGTTTCCTTATTGAAAGTAATGAAGCTATTTTAATGTTTGTTAAGGTTTGGATCGACCCCCGATTCCCTTGGGTCCTTGTTCCCCATTTGAGGTGGGATGGAGGTAAAAAACCTCTCTCGTATAGGATTGGGTGGATCAGGAATGGAAATAGTGGTATCTACCCCCACCTTGCCCATTTAACAATCCTAACCAAACCGTTCCACCTGGCATCTACGTGGATCCGGTTGTCATTTGGGTTGGGCCCACGCAACCCGCTTCGGCCCCAAGCCTTCCTCCTACCGTCCCACAGGTTTGAGCTTAAGCACACTTGGCCCTCACACCCATACCAGCGTGTCAGTCCGAGCGTGACTTATTCAGCCTACACCCTCTGACCTTTGTGCTTTTGGTTGTCCGTTTTACTAGGCCCAGTATATGTTCCAATTCAGTTCGCTACACCTTTTTAGTTTTCCGATTCTTCTCGTTGAGTCAAATTAAAAGGGTAAAAAAAATTGATCCAAAATTAGAAGGATTTCAGAAAAGACAGAAATAATCAGTTTAATTATTAGGGTACTAAAAGCCAGGGAAAAAAAAACTAAACTAAACAAAAGGTAATGAACATAGAATGAGTGCGTTTAGATATGTAGTCCCCATCAAATCAACATAATTGACCGCTTGGATCACAAGGGTAAATCACCACTAATGCTGTGTTCAACCCAAAACACAAAACGACAAAAACTTGGACTGTTAAATAATCACATTTTTTAGCTCAAGAATTGATCAATGGGGGGGTAATACAATGATGAATTTGGGCCACAAAGTTAATTTAACTTCACTTTTTGTGAGAAAAAAAAAATTACGTGCCTAACATCTTGCATTACTTCTTTTCCTTCTAGTGAAAGAAGGCAACTTATGATAGGGTCTCCAAAGTTGCTTTGCTCAACCAAAAACACAAAACGACAAAAACTTGGACTAATCACAATTTTTTAGCACAAGAAAGTGATTAGCTGGGGCAATACTAGAGATGAATTTGGGCTACTGAATTAATTAACTTAACTTTTTGTGCAAGAAAATTATGTGCCTAACATTGTCGCATTACTTCCTTTCCTTAATGTAGTGAAAGAAGGCAACTTATGATAGGGTCTCCAAAGTTGATGGGGCAACCAAAGTTTCATTTTTTTTTAAGGATGCTAGTTTGATGTGTCCTTGTCTGATCGGTGGCTGCCTCTTTTTTTCTTCCCATGCAAGTTCTTAAAAAGTTGGTTGGAGATTTTCCTTTTGACTGGGGGAGAAGCCCTGGATTAGTTTTTATGGAAAAGTTGCATGCATTATTGAAGGATATAAAGTTGGGAAATTAAGAGACGGAGCTAGAACTTTTGCGTAGGAGTGAATATAGATAACAGAGCTACAGTCTGAAAAAGATTTCCCTTCTTGAGTCAATGCCTGAACAATCTCGAGTGAGTCACCTTTGACCACAATCTTAGAATATCCTCTGTTAGCTGCAACAACCAGAGCTTCCCGGAATTCCAACGCTTCAGTAGACCGTGAGGAGAAGAGCCCAGAAAAAGGAATGAAAACCATACCCAGAATACTACCAAGATGGTCTCATGCTACAATACCCACACCAACCATACCATGTTTCTATTTTTTGAGAGTGTTTCTGTTTTTCTCAAAAAGAGCAAAATTATTAAACCTCAAGACACGTATGGTTTTCTCCTTGTTGCGAGTGTGTTAGGACTGGATTGCAGTCCAAATTGGTGTTAAGGCACGCGTGCCTCAAATCTGACTCCGTACAAAACAATTGGGTATGACCTAAGGGGTAAGACCGTATGTTGTTCGTGGTTTGCCTTTAATGAAAAAGGACTTAAAATTTTCCAACAGTTGTGGAAAATGAAAAGAAAAAGCAGGACTGAATGATAAAAGTAAACGAATTTCGTTAACGGTTTAACAAAGTTTGGATACAAGAAAAAGAAAGGAAATAAAATCTAGAATGGGCTAGATTGAACGGAAAGATAAAAATATTTTGCGGGAAAGTAAAGATAATTGAAAAATAATTTGAGTAAGCGCTGGGCTTGATGATCGTGGACCCTTTCTAAGTTTGTCCATTCTGGTATTTATAGGCAAAAATTACAGGCCTTGAGCTGCTGAAGCTGTCTCCATGCATGGCTGCCATGTGTCATGTTCAGACCTTGAGCAACTTGGGCTGATTTTGTGCATGGCTGCCAAGTGTCTTACTTAGGTCTTGAGCTACTTCTGCTGTCTCTATGCATGACTGCCATGTGTCCTGTTCAGGCCTTGAGCTGCTTGAGTTGTCTCCGTGCATGGTTGCCGTGTGTCCTGCTTTAGGCTTTGAGCCGCATGAATGTCATGTGTCCTGCTTTAGGCTTGAGCTGTTTGCATGCATCCGCCACCTGTACCAAGCCTTGCTTCATGTTGAAGAAAAATGGCTATAGGCCTTGAGCTACTTTAGTCTTGTCAATGGGCTGGATCTGATTCGAATTCAATCCGAAAAATCCGATATGAATCCGATAACATCGATCCTATAATTCAAATCCGGTAATCTAAATACGGATCGGATTAAATCCGTTATAATTCGATCTGAAATTTTATTGTTTAAATTTTTTTTTATTTTGAAAAAAAAATGTTTAAGAAGTTGTGTTAATTTTTTTATTTTTTTTGGAAAAAATATTTTTTTTGCTAAAATTTTTTGAAGTAAAAAAGTTTTTGGATCGGATTCGAATTTTCGGATCGAATTCGAATTTTTCGGATTCGAATTACCACTATCAAATTCGAGTCTTATCGGATTCGAATTTGTCGAATCCGACCCATTGGCAAGCCTAAGCTGCTTGTGCTGGCCTGACTGAGCAGCTTCAACCCTTCCCAAAGAAGACAATTACTTAAAGGTCGTTTTTTGTTGAATTTATCACCCTTGAGTGGTGGGGGGCCCTCCAGTTCTAAGATAGTTATTCCATACTTCACCATATTTTCTTTAAACTCTCTTTATTGGGCCAAAATAATTCCATACTTGATTAATCTGGGCCTTTACAAAATGGGCCCAAACCTGAAAAATGAATTTGAGCCTTTAATTAATTGGACTACATGGGCCTAGATCTGAAAATGAATCTAGGCCTTTATTGATTCGGGCTTTGACTTTGGCTCTGATTATGACCCATTTATTTCAACCCCAAATCGACCAAATCCTAATTTTTAACTTGGGCTCTAACTAATTGGGTCATGCTTCAAAATAATGCGACCAAATTAATTTTCAAACTCTATTCAGCTTTTTCAAATTCAATTCGGCTCAATTGTGCCCATTATAAATTCGACCAAAGGCCCAGTTCAATCAAGCCCTAATTCAACTAAGGCCCAAAATAATATTTTGGGCCATTAATCCATTAATAAGTTCCTTTTTAGAATTAGCCAAAAATTGGCGTAAACAATTTTTTACAAACAGCTCCATCGACGAGCTATGTTTGTTTGGGCGTAAAATATTTTTTTATCTATTTTCCGGTGTTTGGTTGTGTGAAAAATGAGTTCATTTATTATATGAAAATGATTTATCCTTAAATCTTCCGTAACTTGTTTTCCAAAATAAACTCGTTTGTCTTCTACTGCAATTCTCATTGCTTAATTTCCTTGATCGTCAATTCTGATCTACTTTCAATTCCAATATTTTCAGATCTCTCCACCATTTAAGCCTCCCTCTCTCTACACTATTTTGTCTCTTTTTCTAAAAATATTTTTCAAGTGCCAACCAAACACCGAAAAATAAAAATTTAAAATTTATTTTTTAAAAAAATATTTTACATCGAAACAAACGGAACCTGAATTTTACGAAACGGGGGCGGGAGCCATGTTGACGGGTGAGGGGGATTTGCAACCAAAGGGGGACGCCTCATTAAATCTGCGGCTTGCAGGTTTATATTAATGGTTCTACTTCTCAAACATTCTGTAGGTAAATGTAATCCCATAAAGATCTTGGGTTGTTCGGCCTAATAACTAAATAGCTTATTTTTTTGTATTTATTAATTTTTCGTCAACTTTTATGGATTATTGCTTTATCGTGACGAGAGAAATTTGAAAAGTAAAAAATTATTGGCGAGACCCAATTTTTTTTTGAATAAAGACAAAAATAAGCCAATTTTTTTTTATTCAAAAAACTTTGGGTTTCGACAATAATTTTTTATTTTTCAGATTCCTCTCGTCACGACAAAGCAATAATTCACAAAAATTGACGAAAAACTAACAAACCATTTGACTTATTAGGGCGAATAACCCTACTAAAGTAATCGTAGTTGTTTTAGTAGGTAATCTTTTGGTCATATCTCTTTAAAAATGAAATCCATAATTACCCTTTTTCTCTCTTGATTTTTCAAATGTTTCTCACTCCTAATCTTCTCTCCTCGAAAATCTCAAATTGAATTTTAAAACTATAATTTACTAGTGAATCCAATAGTTCGAAACACAAGTAACCGCTTTTCAAATGTAGTTTGCCAGTGCTCACCTCTGAGTGATTCATTTGGTACGCAGAGGGTATCTGTCTATTAAATTTAGAAGTTTTGTTGTTGGGTCATAAAGAGAATCCACAGATCTAATAATTAAAATTAGAAAATCAAAAATTATTACATCATTTTTTGATTATCCATTTAGAGATTGTTAAAATTAGCAATGTCAAGTCTCACATTGTTCACTTTTTGCCCATAATCAAAATGGGTTGGCAAAAATTTAAATCTAACGGTCAATTTTCTTCTTCTCAATCTAATGGTCTACATTAAATGACATTCTAGTAAAATAAATGAAAGTAGAGAGCATTTATTAAGATTCATAAAGTGATCAATATTGTTAAATGCACAACCACTAAAGCATTTGCCAAAGTGGAGAGTGAGTTTCACCTACTAATAAAGCATTTGCTTTATGGAAAGTGAGTTTTACTCTCCCATGATGGATAAACTTGATTGAGAAAATGTGGGGTCTAATAAATTTGGTTATTGGCAAAAGGTTGCTAGTTTTGATTATCCAAAAGCCAAAATTTAATGAGTTGTTAAGAGGTTGCTAGTTATTACAATGTGAACACTTTTTTGAGCAAACATTGCTAATTTTAACAACTTTTTGGTTTTGATTATTACATTGTCTAAGCATATGTAGCAGTTCTTAGTTTATTCAATTGTTTTGTTCTTTTAGATTGTTAAAAATCGTCAGTTCCAGCTTAATGATTTTGTGTGTTCCTTGTAGTTTTGTCATTTTTAGCCACCAACGAAACCAAAGAAGTGGAGTGGAGGGTAGTTGGCGCCTCCCTTGTACTCCGGATAGGGTTCGAGCCATCCCTTCCAGAGAATACCTAAAATCACTAACTCGATAATACCTAAAAAGTACAGCGGCAAATTCTCTAATCTAGAAATTAGTCTTGGCTATATGTGGTGAATTAAGCAATGTTGAACTCAACAATGAACACATGATAAATTCCTGTGCGAGAACCATGAAGATTAGAAAAAAGAATAGGGAACAAAAGATCTACTAATAGCTATGGTCAAACAGTTAATAAAAAAAAAACTTAATCCACACCCCCGTATAAAGGAACGTTATACCCGATTTGGTGGGTTACGACAATTTGGTTTGATTTTTTCAACTGTGCTCTCTGACTGGGGGAATGATGTGCTTTGGATTGTGGGTCGTTCCGTCATTTTGCCGCTCTAGATGGTGAGCCATAGACACTATTAACGTACAATTCCTGCGATTTTCCAAATTACGTTACTAAATTTTCGGACTTTTGAAGAATTCCATATGTGTCCTCACAAATAAGCTTCTATTTTGTCATTTTGTGCGAGAAACTTTCCATTTTGGGGGGGGGGGGGGGGGGGTAGGTTGGGGGTTGTAATTCCGAGTTTCCAAACTTCCAGCCGTCATTCTTGACTTTGTCGAGCCCCTTTGTCTTAGTGAAAGAGATGCGAAGAAGAAAACCAGTAGAACCCGGCCTACAACACAGGAAAGGAAAAACATAAACCCAAATTTAATTGGCCCAACCACAAAACCCATTACAATTTTACAACTCACCTTAATATAATATAATATATATATATATATATACACACACACACAGAGTTAGGTTCCGGTGAGAAATCTCGCATTTTATTAAAATGCGGAACTCCCCTTCCCAATTGAATTTCGATGATCCGAGCCGCTCAAAATGATCAAAACGTGATTTTAAGGGTCCTAAGAGAAATCAACAAAAAAAATGACCGGGAAGGGCTTCATTCGAGCAGTTTTCATTGAACGGTGCAAAAAAAACTGCTCAGATGAAGCCCTTCCTGGTCATTTTTTTTGCTGATTTTTTCCGGGGACCCTTAAAATCACGTTCTGCACACATTGAACGGTTCAGATTTTCAAAATTTGATCGGAAAATGAAAGTCCCATATTTTAACAAAGTAAGGAATCCCTCACTTGATCGGTGGTGTGTGTGTGTGTATATATATATATATATATTAAATTTACATTAATATAGGTTTACAAAACCATAATACAATTGAAACCGTTAAATGTCAAATAAAAAAATGACCCAACGAAAAATAAATACTTTCGTTACAAGGTCCAAATCCAAACCTCAAATTTTAAACATATAAGATCAACATAAAAACTTAAACTTCATATATACAAATTCATATAAATTATAATATATATTACATCCAACAACAATAACCAAAATTAAAATCAACAGCGTATCACGTTGCTATGTCCCTAGCACACTTATAAGAATGTTAAAGACAATTGTTATAGACCAGAGTTCCGATACCACGTGAAGAAGTGAACGACATATTTGTCGTTGATGAAGGGAACGGCATATTGGTTTGTACTTAATTTAATCTGTGACCGGTGCATTGCTACCTGCCATCACCCACCGTTAGATGGCAAAACAAGAAATCCTCCTCATAGAGATTACGATTTCCGCAGAATTGTGTTCTGCTCTAATTTCAGTTTTGAAAGAAAATTTTTGGGTTTGGTTTTTGGGTACCCCGTTCCACTTTCTTTCTAAATTTTTCTTTTCAAAAAGAAGGTAATTTCAAGCTCAAATATAATAAAAATGAGAAATAGTCTTTTTAATTTTTTTTGCACCGTTTAAAAGATTTCAATGAGATCTATCAAACAAAATTCATATTTGTAGGAAAATTATTTGCGTAAACACATGATTTTTGAGCTTGAAATTACATTCATTTTCTGAAAGTTCCTTTTTTTAGAAACCGGAACACCTGTGAGGAGAGAAAATAAGGTAATAATTGGGGATAGAGATAATGAGTGGAGAGAAATAGAGAGAGAAATGAGATTAATAATTGGATATAAGGGTAATAAGGGGTAATGAGTGGAGAGAGATAGAGAGAGAAATGAGATTAATAATTAGATATAGGGGTAATGAGTGAAGATAGAAATGAAAGTAATGATTGAAAATACAGATAATAAGTGAATTTGGATTTGGGATTTTCCAAAGTAAATTGCCATCCCCCCGTCTTTCTTTCTTTCTTTACCGTTTGTTCTTTTCTTTTCTTTTTTCCTTTTATTTTCAGTCTGTTTTTTTTTTTTCATTTTATTTCCTTTTCTCTCTTTCCAGTTTGAATTTTTTTTCTCTTTAATAATGGGTTCAAGTCTAATTCTAGACTTTATAAAGTAATTGAGAGAAAAAAAAGTGTTTCAATTGATTATATTTATCCGACTGTTTTATTTTTCTTTTTTTGTCCTTTATAGATTAAAAAATATAGTTACGAATAAGTGTTTCAATTTTCAATCCATTTGAACCAATGCAAAGATGTTATTTTTCTGATCATTTTATCCTAAATGGTCGTAATAAATTTTTGGCTCCAAGGCCTTTCAATGAACACCCTAAGAGAGTCCTTAAACGAAATAATGAGTCTTACGGTGCTCGTTGAAAGGCCGTAAAGCAAAAAATTCATTAAGATTACAATTAGTGTTCGGAAACTAATTACGAAATATATTTTGCAAACGACATACTAATCCAAAATACAAATGTTATATTTAGGATTACTTTTTTTAACTATAGTACAATTTAATAAATTTGTTAACGATTATTTAGCATAGATCCTCTTAACTAATTCAGTAGTATGTTATTTCAAATCACGTTTTTACTCCATATGATTGCAAATGGCTAGTTTCTATTTTTTTTAAAAACTAAAACGGAAACGTTTTAGGGACTTCGTAGGGGCTACTGTGCCAATGGGGACAGCAGAGCCCTCGGGCCTCCCTACTTTTTAATTTTTTATTTATTTAATTACTTATATCTTATTTATTTAATTTCTATAAATACACCATTTGTATATTTAAAAATATAATACAAGAATTAAGTGTTTTAATTTTCAATTCAGTTAAATTAGAGCAAAGATCGTTTTTTTATTATTATTTTATTTTAAATGGTTATAATGAATTTTTTAGTTTAAGGCCTTTCAACAAACACCCTAAGACTCATTATTTTGTTTCAAGGCTCTCTTAAGGTGTCCATTGAAAGGCTTTGAAGTCAAAAATTTATTACTACTATTTAGGATGAAATGATCAAAAAAATAACATCTTTGCACTGGTTCAAACGGATTAAAAATTAAAACACTTATTTTCGTTACTATATTTTTTAATTTATAAAGGACAAAAAAAGAAAAATAAAACAGTCGGATAAACATAATCAATTGAAACACTTTTTTTCTCTCAATTACTTTATAAAGTCTAGAATTAGACTTGAACCTATTATCAAAGAGAAAAAAAATTTAAACTGGAAAGAAAGAAAATGAAATAAAATGAAAAAAAAAAACCAAACTGAAAATAAAAGGAAAAAGAAAAGAAGAGAACAAACTGTAAAGAAAGAAAGAAAAAAAGAAGAGAGAGAGAGAGAGAGAGAGAGAGAGAGAGAGGGTAATCTGGGACCGGGGGGGTGGTTTGAATGTAGTAATATCAAGCCGCCCAATTTCATTTTGATGAGACAAGTGGATTTCAGTCCAGGAAAGTTTTTTATTTTTTTGATCCGCCAGTCCAGGAAAGTTGAAAATGATTTTTTTACTAGCTAGTGGAGTCATATTTATTTTGTTATTTATTATTTTTTCTATCCATAATGGTCATATATCCATATGTATATGCCGCCAAGAGGCTCATCCCTTTGGCATATCCCCCACAATCATTGTAATTCAAGAAACCTATCTCTAAATATTACTCTCTCCGTTCTTAAATAAATGTCCGATCCGCAAATCTAATTAAGTCTTTAAATAGCTGAATTCTTTTCTTTCAAAAATTTTGAAAAAAAATACCTTCCGGGGGGAGTATTAATTTACTTTTTTTTTTAATTTGAAAGCTAACATTATTTAGTTTGTGATCCAAAACACAAGGGGGGAAAAATATATCAGCTTTGAACAAAGAATGATTCTAAGATTCCATTCCAGAAACCTTCTTAAAAAATAAGCAGTTTATTTCACATTTTCAAATTCAAAAATAATGTAAATTAAAAATAATTTTTAAATTTTTTTGCATCGTATAAAAGATCTCATCGAGATTTTTCAAACAAGATCCATATTGCATATTTTTAGATTTCAATAAGTCCATAATTTATGAGCTTGAAATTGCCTTCTTAAAAAATAATGACTTATTTTCGTTTGTGGAACGGGCTCTAAAAATACCCATTGGAATATTTACTTGGAATAAATATCGTAAATATTCCGAATAAATGGTGGACAACTATTGCTATACTGAATTTCTATGTCAATAGAATAGTTAGATTTACGAGTCACAACAAAAAGGCACTACATCAATTATATGAACTCTGTAAAAATTAAATCTAGAAACAAAAATAAAACAACCATAGAAATACCACGACTGGAGAAAGAAACAAGTTTAATAATGAAATCTATACAAGACAAGAATCAGTTCTTGTATTTGGCAAGATTTGATCGTTCACATCGTTTTTTTTAATCAGTGAAAAAACAAATTTATTAATTATTAGTATAGGTTCAACGACTAAAAGAAATTCGAGCATAAACGACATCACTAAAGGACAAAACCAAAATTCATAGTATTTGTATGAAAACTTGCAGCACAGATAAATACATGGTGAAAATTCAATCCTCCACTTAGGTCTCGTTCCAGAACACCTTTTAAAAAAATAAGTACTTATTTCACATTTTCAAACTCAAAAATAATGTAAAAGATCTCGATAAGATTTATCAAACAAGATCCAAATTGCTAGGAAAATTATTTACATAAACACATTATTTTTGAACTTAAAATTACCTTATTAAAAGATGCTCGTTAAGTACTTAAATCGAGTTCTGGAACAGAGCCTTAATGGGCCTATTTTTGGACTTACTTTTTCTTGAAATGTCAGGAATTTATATCGAAATATTACGAATTCAAAATGGATTCAAGGGGTCCATTAACGTACAGGTCTATGGGTGTTTTTATGTTTAAATTTGGTTGGCGACGCATAGACTTGTACAGATTATTGCATGCATCATAATCAGTTTTCTTGTACTTTTATTGATATTTACACGTTTCTTAATTTATGGGAGTAGTACTCAAATTTACTGACTCTATTAATTTTCTTGCTTGTACAAAGGTACGGAGATATTCAGCTACATGTGATCTACATACAACTAGCTAGTACAATATATAGCAGCGCTGCAATGAGTACAGATTCGTACAAATCGCTTTAAATTTGGAGGCCGTCTCGGGTCTCGTAAAAAATCATCAAAATCGCTCATTTTGTTCAAGGTTTTTGGTTCAGAGTTCCATGCAAAGATCAACTCAATGTCATATCGTTGGGGGCATTTACAGGACATCAAACTTTGTCCCGGAATTCAATCTTTCTGAAGCGAAATTGAATGTATTGTAAACGTCTTTGCCGATATTGATTGAGCTGATTTTTTATCGAAGAAACCGAAACAATATGTTTTAACCAATATGAATGGGTCCGATCATATTTGTGGATTCCAAGACGGGTCTCAAAGTAATCTTTGTGCTCGGGTACAGAACCCTGTCTATACCCACATCGTTTCTGGTACAATAAGGTGCCGTTCCAACTCTACAGTAAAAAGAATTTTTACAAAAAGAAGGTTTTTCAAGTTTAAATATAATGAAAATGAAAAATATTTTTTTAATTTTTTTTGCACCGTTTAAATGATCTCAATGAGATCTATCAAACAAGATCCATATTGATAGGAAAAATATTTACGTAAACACATAATTTTTGAGCTTGAAAAACCTTTTTTTTTTAAAAGTTTCTTTTACTATTCAGTTGGAACACCCTCTAAGAGGTTAGGTTTGCTATATTATTGGAAAAAAAAGTTCACTTTCTATGAATTTCCTACAATCTGCTCAACAATGTACTACTTGTTACAATTGAATTGAATAACGAGGTATGGAAATAAAAGGACAAAAAAAAGAAAAGAAAAGAACAAACTGTAAAGAAAGAAAGAAGAAAAGGGAGAGAGAAAGAGAGAGAGAGAGAGAAAGGTGATCTGGGAAAGGGAGGTGGAGCCGGGGGTGGGTCCGAAGGTCTCTTTTCCAAATCCAACAACCGAACAAAGTTGGTCGTTTCTTTTTCCCTCTGTTTTGAAAGTTTGCCTCAAATAGGGAAAAAAAATTTAATGAGTTGGGTGCGCATAAATGCACTGGGTCATTTCACGGTTGGTTTTCTGTATGGGCAGCATTATGAGCGCCGCTATTCGCAGTCCTTTATTTTCTCTCATAGTTCATTATATTTCAGTAATGGTTGTTAAAAATCATAAATAACATTTCGGTAAATTACAGTTGAAAATAAGATTATATTTCGGTAACTACATGTTGAAAATATGTTCAACTTTCGGTAAACAACTGCCGAACATACATTTTCGGTAAATAGCTGTTGAAAAAAATATTATATTTCGGTAATTGGATGCTGAAAATATATATCAATTTCGGTAATTAACTGTCGAGTATAATTGAAAATTTTCAACAGGCTATGGGAGAAAATAGAGAGTTGCGAATAGCAGCGTTCTAGCATTATTGCTCTGCAAATACATCCTAAATGATGAAAAATTACAGTTTTGGACCAAAAATTACTCCTACAGTCCTACTACTTGCAGTAGCAGAAAAGAGAGAGAGAGAGAGAGAGAGAGAGAGAGAGAGAGAGAACAAAGACCTCACATCTAGATCAGTTGCTTTTGCGTTGGGTTGTAAAAATCGGTCTTGCTATTGTCACTCAGTGGGCTGACGATAAACACATTAAAATATAAGGAACATATGTATTTATATTTATTTTTTATACATTTTAATACACATTCACACACATACTATTATCAGCTCATTAGGCTGATTTTAGAATTTTCCTGTAAAAATTAAGAAACTTCCCTGCTGATTTTGAGATTTGGATTTATAGATAATGAGTATAGAGAGAAATAGAATAATGATTGAAAATAAGAATAATGATTGGAGAGAAATAAAGAGAAAAATGAGAGTAATGATTGGAGAGAAACATGATAATAATTAGAATTCAAAATCTAAAACCATTAAATAAACAGGATCTTAAACCCAGTTCGTTAAACTTTGGATTTGGATTTGTAGGTAATGAGTGTAGAGAGAAATAAAATATTGATTAGAATTCAAAATCCAAAACCCTTAAACGAACGGGGTGCATACCACGACACCAGGCTGACGTAGTGCCAAGCACTCACATGCGGGCTATCTAAAAGTGTGTTGGACGACCCAGATTGAAAAACTCTCTCTTCTCTCATTCTACCACACACTCTCTCTCTCTCTCTCCAAATTCGAACCGTCCAAAATCGAAATAGATGGCCCGGATGCACTGAATGAACACCACATGGTACCCACTCGACACATTTCTCTCTATTTACTACAAAAGATATACTCGAGAAGAAGGAGATTTTTTTCTAAACCAATGAAGGTCTAGGTAACACATATTGTAATTGATTCATCCAATTTTGTCGAAAGAATGGATTATGAATTCACATTTGTCCCATTCAATCGCTCTGCTTTACTCCCTCGGTCTAATATTCTTAGTCATCTACGGATTTACATGCAATTTTTAATGGTCTATATCTCTCAATGTATATTGTTTAAAGGAAAATGCTTGGAACACATCAATGTGTCACATCCAAACCACCCCTCTCTCATATGCAAGACCAAAACAGGGTGCAAAGAACAGAAAGCCCTTCTTAATTTGTTGTTCCTCCCATTCTGGGCCGATAAAGTTGGCCCAATAACCTTAAACTTGGGTTCACTTTGTATTTTTCAGGCCCTTCTTCACTAGACTTATCTCATATAAATACGGGATGAACACTTTGATCTGCATTTTGTTTGAGTTGTTAATCTTTGGTCCTGAAATGCATCACTCAGGTTTTACCAAAAACCCAAAGCTATCCAGGATAATTGTAATTTGCAACTGCTGACTTTTGGGGCCATGCGGCCATGGAGTAGAGAAATTTTTGGGTGCCGGGTGGGTACCATCTCTATAAATTTTTGAGTGTCGGGTGGCTCCACTCCTCCTCTCATGCCTATCTGACCAGCATATGACCAAAGAGGGCTTGGTGTGGACAGCCAACCAACTCACTGTTGGTTGAGTTTTGCAGATTGGTTTAGTTCTCAAGATCTTAAGATCCGTGACAATTAGCTTAGTTTCTCATGAACTACCATAAAATTGGGGTGTAGAATGGTCTGCGGCCAGCGATCCGGCCCATATTCCAGGTGCAGGCCTAGTTTCCGGCCATGACCCGTCCCAATCTTGTTGTGTAACTTATAATCAACCCAGTTTCTGTTATCACACGAAACATTTGCAGCTAGCATACATCACATACCCACCCTGGAATCTCCTCTTTTGTTTTTATGGGTTCCACCGTCAGTAGTTTCCGGGCCTGCTTCGCGCGCACCTCGACCGATTCCCTCCCCTTCCAATCAAAACCTCAAAGACAGGCCATCCACGCCAGAGGGAATTCGCAATAAATTTCTTTCTTGCGACCTTACCCCAAAAATCGAACCCTAGTCAATAATTGTGCGAGGAGCAAACCTGCGAATCAAACGGACTAACCTTGGAGCAAACCCTGGACTATCTTTATTCTGGACTGTAGTCTTTTTATAAAGCTAGCAAAAAGTAATACTACAAAAGCATCTCCATTTTAATGGGTCAATCTCATTGGCGCAAGTCTATTTTCCAAAATTTTCATGACTTGTAAAAGAACACATCTCTCTGTGGCTTGGGCCCTTGGGTGATTAGAAGTGTATGGACACGGTAATTAAATTGAGATTAGATAGGGATGGGAGTGGCTCACAATAGCTGTTCGATCGATACAATACATGGAGACTGGACAATGACGAGATATAAACAAACACCTTTTTTATTGACAAGAAAATGCATTATGTATTGACGAGAAAATGTGTCGGTGCATGTAATAGGTAAAGTATGTGGAGTTTCTCGTTCACACTTCCCACACGGATTACGTTCAACTCCTCATAGTTGTTTCGTGGGGCTAAACGTACTCTTTGGTACCCGTAAAATGAGGCGCCCGTTACCTTTGGTGTGACAAAATTGTGGTGGGGTCTCCTGCAAATAACCATGAGCTGCTGAAAACAATACTCCTTCATATGTGAACGCTTATCTATTTTTTTGGCCAAAAAAGGAAAAAAATAAAAATAAAAGAGGAAGCAAGAAAAGTCGCATTATGTAAGTCAATATAATCAACACATAAACAAATTAGAAAGTAATCTAATTTCGACTCAACCCATAAATAATCACTCGCAAGGACACACTCAGGTATTGTCCTAGTGGTTCGGGCGGATGCTTTGGCTTTGGGAGTTCTCCTTAAGTTCTGCGGTTCGATTCCCAACAGAGTGAGTACCTTGCAATAAGTGGAGGGTCGTGACTGATGTGGCCGAACTAGCTCCTCCAAATGTTTAGGTTACGCAATCAGGTCTATTTAATGACTTGGTAGTAGGTCTGTTCCTCCGTTACAATATATATATATATATCACTCACATGCAAGGAGAACAAAACAGACATAAGAGCGTAATTCCGGGCTTAATGCACGTACTTACATGCAAATTTCGTGTATCTAAATATTCTGAAATGAATAAAAAGAAACTATACTCCTACATCATAAGTCAAATGATGGATCGAGAGCCAATTAGCCAACATAATTAATTTGTATTCAGCAGATAAATTGTACTACTTATTCTTTAATTACTATATATAATAACATCTTATTTCAACCCAATAAAATTCTCTACGGAAGTGGACATTCAATTTTGTTTCTTTTCTTCTTTTTTTTCCTTAAAATCTGTTTTCCATCACTGTTGCATGTTACAAAGAAGACAATTTTTAGCACTGTATACACATGACCATATGAGCATGAGAGAGAGAGAGAGGGACGTAATCCAAACAATATTTTGGTTCTATTGATTTTTAGGTTCTTTTGATTTAAATGAGTTACCAAAATTCATGGGTCTTAAAAAGGTTAGGTGACTACTGTTCCTTTCAAAGTCTAGAATTGGTTTTTGTCCTAACCCTTTTGCCAACTTCCATTTTTTATTTCACGTGGGTGTCGAAACTTCGTCCCAACTAATCTCTAGATACATTGATCGATCACGCCTCCTGCATATACCATGTAATTACTAAAATCCTAACGGTCAAAGCGAACTCTTTCGTTCTGAATTAAAGAATTCAAAATGTATCAAATCTCTTTAGTAATTAAGGCATCCATGCCCAGAGAGTGGTTGAATGGGATTTGTATTCCATTAATCTACCATTGAATTCTACGTCAAGGTCTGTTGACGGAGAACTCATGAAGGTATATATTTGGACAGCTTACACATATCTCGATCAATTCTTGAGGGGCCAATCACTGTTCACTAACAAGAGAGCATTTTCCCGTCCTATCACACCACTATCTGTGAAGAAACCCACCGCACCTATATCGAGGCCGAAGCTAAAGTCCCACCACGTGTGGATGGTGCTAAGAGTATACTTAACCCCAATAGGAACTCTGAGGACTCAAACCCGCGCCTAATTCAACCAAGTCATGAGCTTCCACCACTGAACAAACCCCTCGTTTACTCTAGTTTTTAGTTACCATTCGTCAGCTATCGAAGCCTTATTTAAGTCCACAATCTCCTCTATTCCTCCCTCCTTTGTTCAGTCCCAAACTGACAGATAAGCTTTCTCTCTCCCAATAAATTCCACCTACAAAAATGCAACTCCTTCTATCTCCTCCCTCCTAACATCTTATATTGACAACCGCCTACCTATATTGACAACCCCCTACCACCACATTCCATTCCCATTTTACCCACCCCACCCTTTAACATCTTCACTGGCAGTTCATCCTCAGCCCAATTGACTATATATTCATTCCTAATGCATTTCCCATTTTACCCTCTGAAGTCTGAACCCAATTCAATCTATCACAGCTTCAATGCCGCCTTCCCTCGTGCCCAAACCAGTTGTAGCCAAACAACTTGGAGAGCTGCTTCAAGAGCAGCAAGAGCCTTTTATACTAGAAATCTATCTCCATGAGAAAGGGTACTTGAAAAAGTCAGCTAGTTGTGGTCCAAAAAACGAGAGAAGGAAAGTAATTCCGAGTTGTTCCAAGATTGTGATCAAAGCTGTGTTTAAAAAGCTTGTTGAATCCTTTAGAAATACCCAGAAAGCGAAGATCAATTCAGCGAGTGGAGATGAGAATCATAGCGATAGGGAAATTGGCAGGAGGAGCGACCAGGACATGGCGAATTCTGAACGATTTTCCTCTGCTAGCGGAACAACATTGTTCCATTCTTGCTCTGGGAGTAGTGATACAGAAGGCAGAACCAGTTCCCCGCAGCCAGATAGTGGCAATCTTGTAGAGGCCAAAGAGGTATAGAGCTCTTATCATTTATATTTTTATCATGGATGATGAATAAAAGAGATAAAACCAAATGGGAGCATGGCATACTTGAGAGAAAAATATTGATTCAATTAGGTACTCACGAAGTTAACAGATTGATACAGATAGAAGAAGGCTTCCATGGAGATGCAGGGAAGAGAATAGTAAGGAACTTAGCCCTGTCCCAGAACTAGAAGAAGAATTACCTTCCCATGAAAATTCACAAGTTCAAAACAAGAGTAAGTGTCTCTTTGCTTATTATCCATCTGCTAAAACTTGGGAAGTTTTGGAAAAAAAACGTTGGAATAGAATGGTCATTCTGTTGAAATATTCATTCTGATGTTTAGTTCGGTCAAAAATACGTCAAGCACATCTCAGTGGCGGGGCCAGGATTTGAACTTGGAGATGGCACCCAAAAAGATCAATATATACTCCCTTTGTCCCAAAAAGAATGTTCGATTTGTCAAATTGAGATCTTAAAATAGAATATGTTTTTTGAGCAAATTCAAACTTTTAAAAAAAAAAATTAAAATGAATTCGTTGACGTCCAATATCTTACGAAAAGAAATTTGATTTTTTTAAACCGAAATGCATTTTTTTAAATCATCCATCAATAATAGTAAAAAAAAAATAGCCATTAAAATTGGAAGGGGATTGCAAAACAAAGCACCGGTACCGGTGTTGGTGGGAGGTTAGGACCCGGGGGTGGCGCGGCCACTGGGCCCCCTTAGGAGGTTTCCCCCCAGTAGCACATTCGAAACGGAATCATCATTTACCAACTTTGGTGAATGACCATTTCATGGGAAGGCGTCCATTCCCTTCTCTCACAAAATCATTCCAGCTAACAAAACACTGCATCATATTACTGCTTCTAACTCTCTTAACCTTATATATTTTGAATGATACAGGACAAAGAAATGCCAAAACGAAGGACTCTATACTAGCAACTTCATTCTGTAAACTCGTGTTCGAGTCACCAATAGATGAACCAAGTACTGATACTCCGTCTCAGTACTTAACAGGGAAAAGGGTTTTGCAGCAATCGAAACAGCTGCTGTTCGATTGCGTGAGGGAGTTGGTGGAGACTCATCGATCTGAAGGAGGAAGGGGGAAAGAGTTTCTGGAAATTCTGGGGCCTGCGGAGATCTGGAAAATCCTCAGTGAGGATATAAGGACATGGAGTAAATTATCTGGAAATGAAACTAACACAACCCAACTGATGCATTTTGATTTTGCGGCCTCGGCTGAAAGATGGAAGGGTTTCTATATAGAGATGAGGGAAATTGGTGCAGTAATTGGAGATGCCATTCTGGAAGATATCAGTGAGGAGATTGCTGCGGACATGATTGAGCTAGAACGGGGAAATGTTTAATGGGGATCCAAACACAGCCTAAGTCTTTCTTTAATGGAAATGGCAATACCACCTGTCCAGTTTTTCAGTCTTGCGATCATTGTCCACTGGGTTCCCTAATCTGTAATACCTTAGGATAACCTCCTGAGAAGAGAGGTTTTAGTAAGTGGTACTTACCTGTATATTTGAAAACATGTATTTTATCTCTACACGATAAAGTTCTTTGTTTATATACTACGTTAAAAGGGAAACCAGAGGAGTCACAAAAAGCTCGTTTGATCTATTTTCCTCTTCCTCTCAGCAAAATTTTCCCACTTATCAACCCATGATTCATTGGCAGAAGCCGACGTTTTTAACCAACAAGAAGAAAACTATATCTTAAAAATATGCGCATTGGATATTCCTCTGATCCATATTTTAGGGGTGCACACAATCCAAATTAGCCTGGCTCTATGAAAATCCAGAAATCGCGGCATGCATTCCCAATTGTTCTGAAACATTGAGAATCAAAACTTTTAACCATTATACATGTAAAATCTATCTACAACCAATCTTGTACCTAAAACCAAACCACAAGACGGGTCTAGATTTTGTTTGATTTTCTGTTCTACCTCGTTAGCCACCAAACAGTTTTCAAAAAACATGGAATCACAAAGTAGATCATAGATTCAAAAGGAAAAAAACGGTCCACAGAGATGGATCAAAACAACCAAGAAGAGAGAACCTAGTAAAAAGTGTAACCACGGTTTCATCTGTGGGTAGCTTTTACATCCCATCCAAGGTCTCTACAAAAGGAATTGGGGCATTTATGGTGGCAGAAATAGACGAGGAAGAATGTAACAAGGAAATAATGAGTTTGATAGCGAGACACGTAATGTCATACCTAAGCCATGTGTCGGGCTTGGTTTCCGATTCAAAATCTTGCTACCTCAGAGATCCACACAAATAATCCGAAACAGGCAAAGATAAGTTCAACATAAAAGTATCCTACACCAGGTTCATAGGCTAAATTCCACCTGATCCATCCATATTAAGGAAACTACCCAACTGCAGATCTTGAGTACAGGAAAGAAGCAATTATCATTATTACTATACCCATACAATTAATTAACTCAACTCAATCGTGTATCGTCCCCAAGCAAATTGCCCAAGTGTATGATTTTACATGTCCCCTTTTCAGGTTGAGAGCTGATCTTCAACAGCCTCAAGCTTCATATCTCAGATTTGGAGTTCAAAGTTACCTACAGGCTATAGCTACTAGAAGCAAAGCGCGAGGAGATTCAAAATATTCTAAAACCATTTTATACGGGGTTATTACCAAGAAGTCCAAGAAGAATAACAGTATTAATTTTTCCAGAAAATTTATCAGAAAACCTATTCAACTAGCCATCATAAGAAAGGGGCATTGTCAAGATGCAATTATTGCTCAACGCTCATCCACAACGACAATTAACTATGGAAGTTGGTACAAAGAATATTCCTCTGCTGAAAATTATAACAGTATATTCTTAAACATCAAGGACCAAACAGCTTCAGGCTGCTTCCTAAAAACTTCACTTAACCTTTGAAGTCTTAAAACCCATATAGAAACCACCGAGCTTCAACTCCAATACAATTTTTTTTAAGAAACGCTACTTTTTACACCCTATAAACGCAGCACTAGAAGAGAAACGCCCCCTATTTGCAATTCACATCAGAAACTAGGGCAGATACAAATCTTGTCTGCTAAGTATGGTCAGGTAAAACAGTTTTCGGCAGAAAATTAACATATCCTGCCAATATAGTTGACAAAGTGCAAAACAGTTTGTTTCCATTAATGCTTTAGGGGCAGGACATCACAAAAAGAAGTATCACATGATCTACTGAATCTCACCGTCCTCCCCAAGCTCACCATCTTCGAGCTCCTCATACCCACCATTTCTACGTGAACCATCCCTGTGATCTCTCTTGTGTCTTTTATGCTTGCTTTCACTATCTGATTCAGGTGAATATGCATGCTGCCAAAGAAAATCACGAAAGTGTTACAAAAAATATTAAAGCTGTCACAATCAGATTTAGGGCCCATTTTGTTCCCTGGATTATTTGCTTATAGCTTTAAAAATAAAAATAAAAAGCAAATAAACTTGTTTAGTGGAGGCTTGGTTGCTTAATTGCTTGTTCTAGAAAATCAACAATGTGTAGCCAAACAAGTTTTCTTATTCACAAAGCAGTGCAAACCAAACATCCCCTTAAACTCCGCATCATTCATCACAGAAATTTAACTACCTTTCTTGATTTTCTACGGTCACTCCCATGTCGGCGTGATTTCCTGGACTCCTCTTTTTCTTCCTTGTCCGAACTTATATCATGTCGACGTGATTTCCTGGACTCCTCTTTTTCTTCCTTGTCCGAACTGATATCGTCAGCTGAACTGTGATGCCGCCTGCGATGCTTTCTATCTCTGTCTTTCTCCCTCTTCTTCTCCTCTTTGGGGCCATAACTGTCACTCACATCAACGGCTTCACTATCTTCTTCATCCTTCTTAGACCGTTCCTTGCCCTTCTCTTTTTCACGTTCGCGTTCACGTTCTTTCTCTTTCTCCCTCTCCCTCTCCTTATCCTTTCTCTCTTTCTCCCTCCTCTTTTCTTTCTCCTCTCTCTCTTTCTCCTTTTTGGCCTGCAAAGACAGAAAAGGCGGAAAGAAACAAAAAAAGAAGTTATGGACTTGCACACTAGCACATACAGATTAAAAATGCAAGCAAAAGTTAAAATCAAGGCGATCTCTGAATTATATAGACGATCATTACCAAACCACATGCATCTAATGTAAAAGCATATTCGAAATAGGAGAAGATATCAGCCTAGAAAGCAGATCCATATATGTAATGCATACAGGTACACAATAAACTAACATAGTCAATGCATACACAAGGTTGTGTGCGTAGATGCGTGTTTAGAATTTAGCATTTGTAATAGACATCAGTTTGATTGAACATTGATGTGCATAAAACATAAGGGTGAACCTTCTAACATGTTACTGAGGTATTTCTTTGAGAATATTTTAATATCAATAAAAACTACAACTACTTATTACCTTTTAACTAAAGCCAAAAACTGGTGAGTAAAATATTAGATGTGCCAAACAAGAATCGCTAGATTTGGATCTCAACCACTCCCAATTATTCAGGAAAAGAAACACGCAGATAGATAACAATCCACGAGCATAAATAATTGCAGAATGAAAAATATAACACCAGAAAGGTTGACCAGAGAAGAAAATTGTAACCAAATTCCCAAACTAAGCAAAGACAATGAACCTCGCCGCCTCACCACTGGAAAAACTAGAATCAGTTGGCATGGAGATGAGAGACAGTAGATGTAGTCAGCAAACACAGATCAGGTAACACCAAAGAAAGAAACCACACCATGGTGCAGACACCAGGTCGTGTTCACAAGTCCATAGATATCAACGCCACAGGGCAGCTTATACAGTATCCCTTTGCTTGGACAGTTACACTTTCGGGACCAACTGATCTGCATATGGGCCCATGAAGTTTAGTAAATTGATATGGCAGAACTTGTCTACTTTTGGGAATTATTGTTGGTTATCTTTCTCATTTCTTTGTTTACCTAAATCATTTCTCTTATGCTGAAAGAACCTATCTACAGACATTGCAGTTAGGGTATTAATGTCCACATCACTTCTTGTGCTAAAAAAAAAATCTACAGCAGAAAAATGAAACCAATTCATCTCAGACTACTGGCAATAACTTGGTTCATCCAAAATTCAAAATTGTTAACTACTTTGCAGAGATCCAGGCTCCAGCCATTCTCAGATACCAGTCTGCACTACTGCTGAAGTTTGTCCTCGAAGGGGTACAGTGGTACCTTCATATTAACTTCAACCTTCAGCAAAGTACACTTCTGAGGTCTATAGTCAAAAGTATGAAATCATTATCATCTTATATCTATGATCTATCAGCCACTGTTTGTTTCTGTTGGTTGGATAAAATCTATCCATGTTACACCTACAGAAGTGTCATGGTTGCATTATTAACGAAGCCAAAATCTTCTTTAAGTCTCTTCTTTTCCATGCCACAAATGTCGTCGCACAGTACTTTTCTTCTTTGAGATATTTAGAATAATTTGTGTTATTGTAACTTGGATTAGAATTACATTCCTCGAACTAAAGGGCAGTAAAGGGAAAAGTAGAGTTAACACATTGTCAGGCATGGATTGAAATAAGAAACTTGTTATCAAGTTTAGGGTGGAGGCTTGTTTAAGGGTGTCTTTAGGAACAGGAATATCCTTCCCTTGTGCATGCATAGCCATCACCGTGAAGAACCACCTCTTTTAGATGCTATAACGGATAAGAGCAATTAAGAAGACCACTTGAGAAGACATCATAACTTACAATTTTAAAAAAGTGTGGATATAGCTGAATCGAAGAAGAAGATTCATTACTAACCCATTAGACTTGAGGTTTTGATGAGTTGACTATATAACAGGTTGTATGGATCCATGATAACCATTTTACGTCCTCTTATATTCCAAAAATATAAAAAGAGGGGTAAAAATGCCATCGTTCAAACACAACCTCTGGGATTAATTGACCAAGAAAAAAGACCCTAAAAATAAGGCCGATTGCCAAGTTACATAAATAACTATAACAACACTAGCTGACAAATCACTAAGTTAGAGGGGGAAGCTAACAGAAGTTAATAGCTTACATGGCTAACAGAAGATAACACTACAAATAACATGCATTATCAGCGCAAAACTATTCAGTATGCCAATACGCTACTTTATTCAAGTTGTACAAGACGACGGAGGTGCAGAGTAAGATTTTGGCCTAATGAATCATATAATTCACGAAAGAGTTATAATTTTGCAACAGGACAGGCATACAGGATGAAAATACATTATGGTATTGACTATTCAAACACATACAGCAATTCAGTTACCTTTTCCTCCTCTCGCTTGCGCTCCTTTTCTTTCGCCTTTTCCTGCAAGTGTAAAACATGTTCCTCAAAGATCTCCAGGGCAAAACTCTCTTCACCAATCGATCTGAGGCAAAAGCATGGCAGAAAAATTAAAGCAACTTCGGGACCAATACAAGAGAACATAGGTTAGCAGCAACCTATGAAGTCATTTATGTGAAGAGTACGTAGAAGCAATACCTGTACTCTGAACTTTCCTCAAATAGTTGTTTGCTTTCCTCCCAAATAGAAGATTCAGTAATTTCCTGCGACACAACAAAAGAAACTGAGTTTTTCACTTCAAAAAAAAGAACACAAGAAACTGCATTCAATAGATGGTCCTCTGATGCCTTCAGAAAATCATTGCAAAAAAGAATTTCCGACCCACATCAGAAGCCACATACCTTCATGGTGCACAAAAGATCGCTAAACTCTTTGGCAAGACGTTGACGCTTTTTAGCCTCTTTCTCCTCCTTTTCTCTGGCTCTCTCAAGTAGATCCTCAAATACAAGCTGCAAACAATTAGGACAGCATCAAACCCAGTGACAGCAAACACAAGCAATGGAGGTTTAGAAATATAAAGTACTCAACATGTAATATGAATTCCTTCACAATACATCAAGCAAATGTATTGTAACTACCAAGCAGTAGGACAATAAGGCACAAGTTTAAAAAAATTGCCAAGCATTTACAGAAAAGATAGCAGCCTGATAGGGCATGGGTATTGATTGATCATAGATGTTTGCTTCTTCCCAAGCAGAGGCATACACAAGGGATCATATCTGTATCTATTCACAGTACAGGAACCAAAGAGTTCAAGGATGGAATAGAAAAATCAATTCCATTACAAGCAAGATGTGGACCTGCCAAAAAGAATCTATGAAGCACGAACACCTCATCGAAGGTCATGCACTGGGTGTCAAACACGAACACATGTGACCAGCACTCAAATCAGAAGTATCCTATTTGGTTAAAAGGAGCCCCGCAACACAGCAACAGTAATGCAACTAACAAAAATCAAGAAACAATGCAAAAAGAGAGGGGAAAAGGTGGGATCTACTATCCTTAAAGATGGACATTTGAGATGCATTGGCATTTTCATTTTGGCAGGAAGATTAGGCATAATATAAGATTCATCAAGCATAGATCAGGAGTCCAGTCCAGTCAACATTTTTGTTATACGTTAGTCCACGTTAACATGATAACACAATGAACCTGTAAATCCAGATAATCGAGCACGGCTACAGAAAAAATACATCTTTTACGTGATAAACGATAGGAAAAAAAACAGTATCTTGGCTCAATTGATAGCAAGGATGGAGCAATTGCGGGAGTGTTATCTTTTGTGCGACCGCAGTAAAGCCACAGAGTTGAAGGGGAAATTCTCCCACCCTGGTATAAGGCCAGCCATGTTATACAACACGGATTGTTAGGCTACTAAGAAACAACATGCGAGTAAGATGAGTGTAGCCAAAATGAAAATGTTGAAACGGATGTGTGGTAAGACTTTGCGAAATGTAATTAGATACGAAAAACTTTGCGGGATGATAGGGGTAGCACTGATCAAAGCTAAGATGAGAAAAAATAAATTAAGGTGGTTTGGACATGTCTATCGTAGAATGACCGATGTGGTAGTTACGAGGAGCAGTAACAGTACGATAGAGGGTAACACAAAGGGGAGGTAGACTAAAATTGACTTTAGAGGCGGTAGTTCGAAATGATCTAGGTTTTTTTGAATATCATGGAACAAGCTACCCTCGACGAGCTCAATGGAGAAAGCAGATTCATGTAGCCAACTCCAACTTATTAGGACTTGGGTTCAATTTGGTATGATGATAAAGAAGAAAGTTAGTTCGAAAAGAGGCAAATACAATGACTTCTAAACACAAACATAAGGCTTTCTAGGAGAGGAAAAAAAAAAAAACCTAAAAGTCAAAAAAAAGAGTAAAGCTTTTACAACACGTATGCACACACTCGTAAACAAACAAAAAGTATGCACAAGAGTCGACATCAATGAAACAACACAAGTTTGTAAACAACACAACTCTAATGCATAAGCAGCTTGAGGCTTATGCACTGGAGTCTGAGCCTGACAAATTTTTGTTGTTTCATTGATGTCGAGCCCTATGGGCTCGGCTCGCCAGAAATCTAGTAGGCTCGAGCTCTCGAACGAGCCATACCATAGAAATTACGCTCGAGCTCGGATCGCAACTTTATGCATGAGCTCGCACTAGGCTCGCTAAAAGCTCAATACTCGCGCTCAGGAGGTGTAATCAGCGTGCAAAGCCGGAGTGCTCTACTTATATGGGGTTCTCTCTATACCAGTTGTACACTTGGTATGTATGTATGTATGTATGTATGTATACAAATATATATACACGTGTGTGTGCGTGAGTATGCATATATATAGTCCGGCTTGCGAGCTCCTCTGAGCCGAGTTAATAGTAGCTCGGGCTCGGCTCATTTTCAAAATGAGCTGTCAAATAGAGCTCGAGCTCGTTCATTTGGCCACCGAGTTGAGCTTGAATGAGCCATTTTCAAGCTGCTCGCAGGCAGCTCGGCTCATTTGCAGCCCTAGTCATCGAGAAACAACATTTGATGGATAATCTCATTTGAGGGACTAAATACAGTATTAGTAACAGAAAGGGCATTATGTGCACATCCAAATCAATATCTTACAAAAACTAAACCTCATTTGTAGTGTCAAAGCAAAAAGGATACTCAAAAATACAGAAGGTATACCTTCACATTAATATCTGATACTGGAGGCAAACCTACATCCTCCAAAACAGCAGTCTTAAAATCTTCCAAAGTTGAAGCTGATGTGATGCTGACCTAAACAATGAACAGAATAGAAAATTAAAACACTTGAATCAGCATCACCGGATGGACGAGGTAGAATAAGCAAAAATTAACAAGGTCCTGCCTTCCCCAACTTCACAGCGTCTTTTATTCGAGTTTTGTCGTCATGATACTGTCGAATGAACACAGAAGAAGGGACAAAACAGTTAATAAAATCAGAAATACTTCGTGCAAAACAATGAGAGAACATCTGAACAAGCAAACATTGACAAGTATCTGGGGAGATCCAGCAGAATTCAAAAACCAAAAGAAAATGAAATCAAACAGATGAAGATTTCAATGGCATCAAATTCATGAACAGTCAAATTCAAGAGCTAGATTTGGTATAAAAAAAGAGAGATAATTTAATAAACAACATATGATGGAAAACGCTAAAGAAATCAACAGCCACATCAAAATAAATTCAATTGAGTGCATCAGATGCATGTAAATAACAAAATCTGCACACGTCATACCTGAAAGCCTATTATTAGTGCCTTCATTCATTCATTCATTGCCTATAAGTGCTTCATAGAGGTGCGGGATGAGCTCAGACTTAGGTCATGGTTGCATGCTATGAAGCACAACCACTGATGCGGATAATAGATACCAAACAATAAACATGCAAACAAGCAACTGTAAAAATTGCTATGGTAAAGATTAACTTTTTCTTTTCAATCTTTATTTATGGGTGGGCAGCGGGAACAAAAATACTGAAAGAGTGCAAGAAGGAAGCAAGCCCCCTACATAGCCTGTGACCACAAGAATATAAGAATGACAAAAGAAGATATTAACAATGCCATGAATCGTCTCAGAAAAAGGCGGAAGATTCCTTCCCAACTACAAATAGGAAACTCCAAGCTTTTAGAAGACCTCCAATTTATGTCATTCCACATAAACACCAAAAGGGCAGCCAAATCGGAGCCTTTCAAGCAACTACAATGCCAACAAGCTAACAGAATCGGGTGTTTTGAAATTGTCGTAGAAATCCAAACGACGAATTGAAAGCCCAGTATATGAACATAAACTTTTGCGCGAAACATTAAGATGAGAGGCAGAGTGATTTCAAAGAAATATGTGCAAACAACTGTCAAGGGAAAGTGTTTTAGGCCTCCTAATAGAATTTATAGAAGAGCAACGATAGGCAAAGCAATCTTGTGTGGCTTAGAGAGGCAATGGGGACAATCTCAAACACTCTCTGCAACCCAGTTGCACGTCTAAGTGAGGTGCTAGCCAGAAGAAAATATAGACACATCCTGGACCACCTAATAGACGATCAAAAAGAAACGAGGCCACCTAATACCTGCCTAATATACCATGTTCGAATATTGAAGACAGTTACGGATGCTCGTAATAGATTTTATGATCCAACCTTAAACCAATTGCCAATGGGCAAACTACCCTCTTCACTGTATAGAAGCTTGGGAAAGGCGATGGGGACAAGTCTCCAACAAGTTTGTTGCTAAGAATTTGACAACAAAAGCTATACAATGCACACATACTCTATTTCAAGTATTTTGGACCATGTTAGACCATAAATTAAATGAATCCTATTTTCATAGACGTCCGATTATATTTCACTCCATCACTTCATTATAAAGAACCTAAAGTTGTGATAGCATGGCAGGAATCAACAAAGATGAATGGATTTCTCACTACAAGAAACACCACTACTAGACTAATGGTGATGTGTTAATGTAATTTAGATGAAAATTTTCAGCTATTGCGGCAAATCCCGTTTTGCTCTTAAATGATTCTGAATCCTCCAGGAATATGAAATTACATATGGAGTGGGATCAAACTCATGCTTCATGTTGGCAAGTGATTCCCAAAAAGTTCACTTCAAACCAAGAAAGTTCATAAAAGACAGTGGAAGACGGTATTTAGTGTCTTTAGGGTCATCTTATCTTGACTTTTTTCAACTTCAGTCCATGTTTTATACTAGTCCGATTCCTCGCATCGCATCGCATCAAGATGAATGATTAATCCTAAACCTTTTAACGGACAGCTAAACAAAAAACCCGTAAACATCATCAGCAACAATGTACACTTGGCTATCCCTATTTGTATTTTGTACCAACCATTGGATCATGGTGACCTGAAGTCTCATTCCCATCCCTCTTCAAACTAATTCAATGAACATAAAGAAGTAAAAGGGGCCAGGAGGAAGCTTGGAATTCCTAAACTAGTGCTATGGAACGTGAATTCCAATTTGAACCAGCTACGGTATTAAGAAATCTTTGGCAACTAAAAAATCATGAAAACACCTGGATGCCTTGCTCAGTTCAAATGGATTTCAACGATTCAAGGGCCAGAATGTAGTCATGAACTTGAGAACAAAAGGCTTTTGAACATTAATGAACCAATAATTACCAAGTTGGTACATATGTCAAAATCATTTCATCCAAAGAAAGTTCAAAAATAGTTCTTCCCGCAAACTTCAGTTCTGATGAACCATCTGGAATTTATATACACCAATCTACATTGAAATTGAACTGGCACAAGCCTTACATTCCAGTTTTTTAACAAAAATATGGACTGTTGCCTTGGATTTTCTTCTAAAGATGCTGAAACAATTGTCATTACCCAAGATTATTAACAAGACTTGTGCATTCAATTTTTCCAGAACACCTGATGGCCAAAAGGTAGTGAAGATAGCAAAGGGGGACTCCAACAGCCAACAAACATAATAAACAAGAAGACAGATTCAACCCAAAACTACGTGAGTCAAACTAGGTCATGGTCTTGGCATCAACTAATGAAAATCTTAGGACGACTATGACATGTAAGATAAATCTTTCACCGAACAAAATGATGTACACAGATAGTGAATTAATTGCCTCTTAAGTACCTGCTTCTCTAATTCTTCCGCAATGTCCTCAAATAAATCTTTTGGTGTAGAACCAGATGTATTCAGTGCAACAGCCTGATATGGTGCAGAATCCTTGACCTACATTCCTTAATAATGAGAACAAACTTTTGTAGGAAAATGAGTGATTTTTCTAGCACAGTGAAATGGACAAGGTTAGCTACCTTCATACAATAATCCCGCCAGTGAGTTTTAGCTGTGAGCACCCCAGCAGCAACATGTTCATCCATCATCTTACGGAACTCATCACGGTTTTTCCTTTCGGTTCGCTTTAATTGTTCCTGAAGTGAAGGGAAGGAAAACGTTAACGACAGTGATCACTATAGAACTACGTGTCCATAATAATTTAATCTAACTACCTTCTGTATCTTTCTCTGCTCTTCTTCTTCCTTCTCCAAATCACGAATATATTCCTGCCAGAACAGCCAACATAACCTTAATATTCCACAGTGACCGATCAAAAAGCATGAATATATATATATATATATATATAAGTCAACTCACCTGGAAAATTTCAAAGCGGTCAATTTTTTCAATACGTGAGCATCTTTCATCATCTTCTAACCGATCTTGAACTTTTCTCCACTGGGTGTTCACCTGAGAATAGAAAAACTTAGTAAAAGGTTCTGGACTTGTTTTTTTCATCTCCACATGAATCTCCAGAAAAAACGAACATTCTGAATTTATATAGGAATCAAGATCTCACAAGTAATTACCTTGATAAATCCGCAGGTTTCTAAATACTGCCTGAACTCTATTCTATTCCGCTTATACTCCTCCTGAGCCTTTTCCTTTTCCTGCATTCAAATTCAATTAATTGACCGTAAAAAACCAAGCCAAACCTTATGTCCCAATCAAGAGGGTTGGCTACACCTTCTGCAGTTATGCTGTCAGTAACTAAATGTCAAGTCAAATCGACCAAATTCTTATAATTTTTACGACTCATCTAACGTTAAGTCTTCCCCTACCCATAGAATTTCCATTACTTGAACTCGAAACTGATCATCAAAGTATCAACATTGACATCAGCATAGGTCGAAGGATATGCAATGTGGGCAGTGGGACCAACAATTACTACCTTTTTCTGAAGATCCACCAAGTAGTTTTTGAACAAATCTTCACGTTCTGCAGGTCGATCCAAGGCCTTGAACCGCTCATCTTCTTCAAACATGCTTATAGCTTTGCTGATCATGCAGAAAGTGTGGTAAGGAATTAAAGATGCCTTACACGTGATTGCAGTAGCAGCTACAAATAACCTAGATAATTAAGACTGAAAATGGTTACTACAACTCCAGAGAGAGTGAGATTACCTCCATCTAGTGTTTGAAGTAAGCTCATCACACTCCTGCTTGGAGGAAATACAAAACTTGCATTAAAACAAATCAAAAAAGACCAGAAGCAAAGAACCAGAGCAACAGTGATACAAATTATATTTTCTTATCTTATTAAATCAAAATGGTAGTGTTGGTAGAAGCTCGGGAAACCATGGAAGTAATGTAAGTAGGCATACTTCTAACATCTTTGCGAACTCTTCGCGTGCTTTTTTCATCCTTAAGCGCCTTTCCTCTGCCTCGAGCTTCTTCCTTTGGCCCAAGTACTTCAGCATTATATAAACACAATCAGTAAAAGTGTGTATATTTACATAACAACAGTGTATATTTACCAGAATCTCATTGCATATTAAAGGACACACAGCAATAGGAGGATATGGGACTCATTCTGTAAATAAGCAATTTCAAAACTTGAGACTGTGTTTACCTCATTGAATGCCTGCTTTCGCTCACCAAGTGTTTTTAAAGCACCATATCTTTTGTCATTGATTATCACTCGCATTGTCTGATGTCACATTTCCATCAAGCAAGTGTTATAAGGGAAAATAGATTCCAAGAGGAGATGACATAACCAAAATTACCTGCTCCCAAGTCCAGTTAGACTCAACATTTGCTGACTCCAAAAGTGCTTTAAAAGCATTTCTGGCTTCCTATAAAATAGGAATAAAAGTTGATAAAAAAAGAAAAAGAAAAGATAGTCGTGGAAGGCCATGGCTACAAAAGTACATTAACATTGTATTATCCATGTTAGTACCTGCTTGGTGGCATACACCAAAAGTTCGTCCTCAACAGGCTTCTCCTCTAATGGTGTCACGTTGATTTTTCCAGCAACTGCCATTCCCTTCTTTGCTTCCTGCAGAGTCGCACCACAACCGGACACACTAAAAAAATGTACAACAACATGCATGCCTCATTGCCTCCTTTTGATTAAGGAGGTGTAATGTGCCTTGAGAAATGGTTGAGCCAAAAACTAAGCTACTACGATCAAATAAGTTAGAAGGAACCAACATAAACTAGGCAACAGCAATTTATGATCTTTTCTAGGTCAACCATATTCAAGATAGAAGATGCTTCCATCAAGATTATTGGTTTCCACATGATTAGGCAGACTTTAATCTCTATGGGGGAAAAAAGGAGAGAACAGAGGAATTAAGGAATTTTGAATGAGAAAGCACGTGGTAAGAAAAGGATACGTTAAACAAGAACTTATACGCAGGCATTCAGGTATTACGAAGGCATAGAGTCAGGCATTTTGATAGAAGAGACTTCATACATTTTGTTGGCAATGGGCCACAACGATACAAGACCATACTAAACTGCAGCAAAGGGAGCTGAAGTAACTTTAGGCCCAACTCATTTATTTATACTCAAGAGATGGAGTGTTATTTTGTGACATTATTTATATTCAAGAGATGGAGTGTTATTTTGTGACAAGTTTTTGCTTATAAAAAAACTACCATATATACTACTAAGCATATCTGCTGTAACCTTATTTGGCAGGTCTTGAGATTTGGACCAACTAATTTGTTCGTACTTAAGAGATGAAGGGTTATTTTGTGACAAGTTTTTGCTTAGTAAAAAATCTCATATATACTCCTTACTCCTTAGCATATCTGCTGTAACCCTACTTTGGTGAAGTTCTCGAGATTTTATTTTATTTATACAAGTGCTAATTTCAATAGTCAAGTTCCATGTTTCAGTGGTTAGTTGTATTTCGTTGTCTATCTTCTCGGAGGTTAGTTTGCAAACCATAGGTTATTAAATTTATCATTTTTGCAGGTTGCTTTTGCAAATACCAGATTTGACTTAAAGCCACCCGAATCCTAGCTGGATTACAACAGAAGGGGGAAGGAAAAAGGAATGAGTACAAAACTTATTAAATCTGCCTCCTTCCTTACTAAGTACAAAGAAAGTCTTTACAAAAGACTGAAAGCCACCACTCCAAAAAAGTTGGTCCAAATAACTTCACAAACCCATACCCAAGTCCACCATTCATACCTCAATATCCTGCATAGAAGCTCCACTTAAAGGATTTGACGGGTCACCAGATGATGTTTTTTCCAAGCTAGTCCTGCAATTATTGATTGACACATAAGAACTCAAACTAACCACCAAAATCCCAGCTCAAAGCTCAATGAGTAGAAAACTAAAGCAGATGAAGAAATTTGTACATTGGTGTAGTGCCAGTGCTAATTAAAGCAGCATCGGTACTTCCTGAAGCAGCAGAAGGTGAAGGAGTGACATTTACACCAGGAGAGGAAACACCAACCGCACTTGTTGCGGCAGAAGGTGCAACAGGAAGGGCAGAGGATCCAGTAGAAGCACCATTAACTACGACATCTGGTATAACTGGAACTGGGCTTGAAGAGATGGAGTAAACCGAAGTTACTGCAGCAGATGATTGTTCAGCAGAAGAGACATTGATATTTGCCGTTGAATTAGATGTCGTACTAATTTCTGATAGTGTCCCTTGGTTAGCTTCTTTCTCAGCTTGGTCACGAGCCATCTGTTAACAAGCATGCAAACATGAGACCAAAACGAGCAACAGAAAAGATTGTTCAAATGGGGAAGATGGGTCAGTTGTGCTATGAACCTTTAACTCCTCAGGAATTTGCCATTTAGATTGCTTTGTAACCTTATTGTAGTAGTACCTACCAAAGCAAATCCCAATTCCCATTATAGTTCAAGACAAAGATTCAAGTTTCGTACAAAGATTCAAGTTTCGTATTTCAGATGAAAAAATTTGATCAACAAGGAAATATAGATATTACACACTTTTTTCTACCATCCGCAGTTGTGAATTCCTTCCACACAGTTGATGCATCAGCTCTCTGTTGAAGTTACAGAAATATGTCAATAACAGATTTCAAAATCTTAACAGTGCCCATCCATCCATATGGAAGTAGAGAAACTAGAAGTAGTAACATTAAGAATTAAGAGCTGCAGAGTATATATATACACAAGAAGGCAAGAGAAAATGAATCCCTTACAATTTAAGAATACAGCTGAAGGTGAATACAACAAAATATAGACTACCTTGAGTCCTTCAATGGAGAAGAAGTGCAAGATGTGATTAAAATTATATGAAGTACAAAATCATACAAGGAGTAAATAAAAGAGGGTGCTTTCTTTCCTGTCACACCCACACAAGAGAGGATGAAATCTAACGTTTTTAGGCCATGAATATAGGCATATAATAGCACAACATGAATAAACAACAAACTAAAATTTTTCTATTTTCCTCACGTAGTCAAACATGGCTTTCATAGTGCCTCTCTATTTGAATCGAAAGATAGCCCAATATCAGCCATAATCATACTTAGGCAAGAGGGGGTGAAAAAAATCACATTATAGAGTTCTTCAACGAAAGTGGTTCAAGGAGAGGAAACCTAGGGGAAATCAACAAAAATTTTATACAAAACTAAATACTTCAACAGTAGTTTAGCTCCAAGTCCTCTCACAAATAGGACCATCTATCTCATCAGTAACCACCAAAACAAGATTTTGTTGAATACAGATGGTCATCAATAGCAAGATGGCTCCTTCACTGCATAACTAACAGAGTCCTAGTTATATTTTCTAACCAAAGTTACCTCATGGCAAACGAAAGATGAAGGATTATACCGCATCAGCTCACCCTACCCCCAACCCCTTCTTTTTCCCTCCAAGAACAATTATCACAAAAGAAGTGACCATATGAAGAATGAGACGTTAACACACCACAAGTAAATTAACGTATTAAAACAATGCGCACCTAGAAGATCGTGTAAAATATTTTTCCAATAAAAAATATAGACCACCAATTGTTGAGGCATCATGCACACAACACTTGACCGCCAAGGTTTGGAGTGCAACAATCAACATGCAACACCTCCCACTTTCAAGAACGCAAAAGCAGAAGGAGAAAGGCAACTATCCCACACAAAACAACAATAATAGAGTTGCTTAACAAGAACCAGAAAAAGTACATTATAAATTCACATCGACAAAAGAAACATAAGAGGTAAACCAGACTATAGATGCTTGAAAGAGATGACGATAAGTAAGACAAACAAACTAAGTCAAAACTATCCGTCTTTCAATGAGTAAGACAAGCAAGAACTAGTTTATATGTTAACATTTCACCAGCTCTCTAACCACACTCACAGCTCACATAGAAGAAGACATGCCACAACAGAACATGAGAAGAGGAATGCCTACAGACGGACAGAATGAAAAATTGACAAGAAACCGCACAGCTCCAATAGGCACAGCAGACCATTAACATTCTTTCATAACTCTAGGACCAGTAGCAAAATTCATACCTGTAGAAGCCTTTGAACCAAAGACGTACAGAAAGTCATGTCCCAAGCAAAGGCATGCACAAATGTCAATACGACTTAATGAACTCAGAATTAATTCGTAACATAAAAGCAGAAACAGAAACAAAATCCAACACAAACAGACAGTCGTAGGCCACCACACCACAGCTGGTCATAGATACTGCTATCTCTTTTGTTAATCAGCCATGATAAAGGGGAAATCAATAACTGTCAGGCTAAAGTAATCAAACGAAGAACAAACGAATGCATTATGCAAGGTGGTCAACTGCATGACATCAATAAAATATTGAACCCAGAGGGTTAGTTGCTAAAATGGACTTGTGCGAAAACATACCAATTATCCATGTACAACATAAACCCCATAGTGCAAGGACAAACAAGGAAAAATTACTCCAGTGAACAAGCGCATCAAACTAGAGAAAAGGAGGGGCAGAAAAGACGAAAGGAAAGAAGCAAGCAACAATCAACTTAACAGACATAACCGGTGCATGTGACCCGAAATAAAAGAGGATATGAAAAAAGAAAGAGGAAGAATGAAAGAGGGTAAAAGGAAACTATTATTGAGTGTCTAAATTGCAATAATCAGCCACCAATTCACATGGAAATTTCCCAACAAAATAAAGTAAAATGTAAATAGCAAATTGTTGCCTGCCTTGAGAAAGAGAAACCCGCCTTCATAGTGAGCATATAGAGCAGTCGTTATATTCCCTTTGCCATGACATCTACAGACCAGTGGAAAACATGCAAAGAAAATGATAATCCCATGAAACAATGTTGCCCAGTCTATGGTTTTGATAAATAACTTCATCAATTAAACATGGCTAAAACTGCCAACATCCATAAGAGGAACAAACTTCGACAAACGCTAAGGCAATTCAAAAGCATGCTTCTCAGGTAAGATAAGATGACATTAAAACCTGAGAGTTCACAGAAATCAACAAGAAAGTAACATGACACACCTCAATCGGGGTCATTAATTCCAAAGGCTTCTCCCAACTAGATTGTCTTGTTTTCTTGTTGTAATAATATCTGAACAGGCATGCAGAGTCAGAAGTATTATCATTAGCAAACAAAATTTAAATAAGTTTCATGACCAAAAAAGAAATCAAGGAATCTATGAGGTAACAAGAGCTTAGAAGCACGCCCCAGAAAAAGATGGAGTGACATTCCAAAATTCACCATTTTCAAGGCATGCATAGGAAATGAAAGGAAGTAATATACAATTGCAGTGCAATAGAGTTGTAATTCACGACTGCCCCATGATAAAATCTCACCTCCGCTCACCCTCAGCTTTATACTCTTGCCAATCAGAAGAGGATTGTTGAGCACCACTAGGAACATTTACAGCCTAGAAGTAGAAAACACAAAGCTTAACAAGTCAGTTACCACAAAACAGTAGCCAAACATTATGAATGTCAAAAGGTTTCTAAAGATCATTGAAGTATCATAGACCTGGCTACGTGCTGTCTGACTCGAGAAATATCAATCTTTACATCCCTATTATTTACTGAAGCTCGAACTTAAACCGGGGAAAAAAATGACTTTCTATATAGAGGTCTGATGTCAAAAACTATTTCACTCTTTGTAGCCATGCAACATAAAATAATGCTGGCGTCATGGATAAAGGGGGAGAATGAAGAAACCACAGTGGACTACTTTAGTGTAGCATCATAAGGCTCACAAACACACCTACATACTCCCTTTGTTCCTAAATGGTAGTCCACCATGAAAATACGTGCAATTTTCAAACCAAAACATAAGGTACTTCCGTGCACAATTTCCGAACCAAAATATTAATTTGGTGTCAAAAAATTTTAAAAATTTTGCACAGAAGTACCTTATACTTTGGTTCGAAAATTGCACATGTTTTCATGGTGGGCTACCAATTATGAACTGATGGAGTATCATTAAAGCAGAATAATTCGTTCAAACAACTTGGCATACCTGACAGAAAAAAGTTACAGGTCGAGAGTTCCAAGGTTTAATTGCGGGGAAGGAAAAAAAGTTCATTAAAGCTCATAAAATTCAAACAAGCATTAGGAAGGAATCCCCATGACACACCATACAGACTGTTAACTTCATACTTCTGCAGAGGTATACCGGAAGCACATTTCAAAATTAGAAAATCCCCAAGGAGGCTTACAAAGTTGAGCATATCATAACCAAATGCCATATGTGGTGTCTCAGACCATGCTATTGACATTTATCCCAAAAATAACTGGAGAATTACATACATGTAAGGTAACAAAGCTTTTTTTCCACTCCGAGTCTCCGATGAGTCATCAAGTGAAGCTCTTTGGAAGTGTGTTCACTTAAACTAACTTATCCTTTTCTTTCTTTCCCCTCACATTATCTGATTTGTCATACCACAGTAGGAGGAGAATCGAGTGTCTCTCTCATGGGTCAGAATCAGCCCTAATAATATTGTGGCTGATCCCGAGAATCGAGTGTACCCTTATGTGAAAATCAGCCCTAAAAATATTATGGCTAATCTGTCTTACTTAGTCACCCCCAACACTGGTAATCGCACTGCACTTTCCAGTTAGGTAACACCATTCAATGAAGGCTAAAATTCCCCTAGTGCCATACTACTTTATCCTTAGTTTGTTTCTATTATAGAATCCCTTACTGCCGCATCCTCCCTGCCCCTTCCCCACCTCTCTCTGTGTTCCTCAGCCATCACTTCTTCATGCATAACACTAATACAAATCGAAAATGACTCACTTCAAAATTTGGTGGTTCATATTGCGCAACAAAGTAGGATTTTGCATCTTATTATTGGTGCCTGAGTACTTATGATGTTCAGCATTTCTAGTACTGTGCTAGTAAAAATGGAGGTAGTAGTTATGGTGGTTCGAAAAAGAGGAAGAGTTGATGGATGACGGGAGCATGAGAGAGAAAGATTTGTGAGTGCAGGGGAGAAGAGGAGACGGTGGCTACGGCAATTCACCAAGAGAAGAGGAGGCAACAGCTGTGGCCATCAAAGCACTTGACTGAGGCAGTTAAGAGTCCACAACAGCGGCAGGGGAGCTGCTGCTGTGGTCACTGACCCGCACACTCTTGGAGGTGAGCAATGGTTTCTATGGTTGCCATGGGAGGGAACGCGTGCAAGAGCGTGATTCTTTCAATTTACCAATTATGGGGGGTTAGCAGATTCTGGGGTTTAGAGCCTACAGGACAGTAGTGGGGAAGGGAAGGGGAGGGGGTGACACAAAAAGGTGGAGGAGCCGAGTGTTGGCGACGGCAAGCCATGTTGCCAGGCTAGTGGCAAGCGATTTGCAGTCACAAGGGGATGAAGTTGAAGAGATGGGTACCCAAAACAGGTGAAAGCAGCTCCTTAACCCTTTGGTATTCTCATGTCATGATACTTCCCATCCTTTCCAAGTTCCAATCAATCACCCCACCTACCTACCACCAGACAGTTCATTCAATACAGTAGTAAGAACTAGTACACAAACTCCTCCTCGCTCTTAAAGCCAATTAAAAGCTTGACTGCACTTTTTTGTTTACCCTATGACTTGTTTCTAAATTTTGGTCAATAATGTGGCCAACAGCCACCTCGACTGACATTTGATGGGCACTTCAAAGAAAATGAGCTTTTGGAATCTGTGATAACAAGAACAAAAACAACTATACAGGCGCAATAATCTCCCAACAGAAAAGTATCTTTGAAAAAAAAAATAGAGAGAGAGACTTACAGGAACTGTGACAGCAGTGTCCGAAGATTGTTGCCCAATCTGCTGGACAGGTGTAACAATTGGTCCACCCTGACCGCCAGTTGACATCCAAGGCTGTCCCCCAACAGGAACAAACTGTGCATGCATCTGAGATGGTTGGAACTGCGACGGCGCAGAGACATTATGTTGTGCCTGACCAAAAGAAGATGGTGCAAACTGAAACAACACAAAATTATGAAAAAGGTGTACAAAGGAAATCGAAGACACAAAAATAAAGAGGAACATTGATAATAGCTTACTGTATATGACGATGAGAAAGGTACTCCAGGGCCACCTAAACCAGAGATCTGACTATTCAGAGGGGGAGCGGCTGGCTGAGGTGGTGGTGCGCTAGACGTAATAGGCATGCTCGTTTGAATGTACTGCATTTGAAGGGGAGGCCTTGGAGGTAACTGCTGCATTGGCTGAGAATATTGCAGTGGTTGACTTTGATTAGGAGGGATCCCGACATTAGGAGAAGATATACCTTGCCCAAGGGGCAGAAACTGTTGAGAAGCTGAAGATGTAGGCATAAACGGCTGCCCTTGCTGCGTTGGCATCCGAAACTGGAGCAAAGATGATTTCTCAATCTTTTGAACGAGCAGATGAAAATGACCATATCTGAAAAAGGAGAAGAAACTTACTTGCATAGGAAAGGGTGGACCAAAACTTTGCTGGGCCATTGATCCAACAGCTGGAGGCCTGAAAGGCTAATGAAAGAGAAAGCAGAGAGATTCATATAGAGACCGGACGAATAAAAGAAACCTACGAGGACATTTTCAAAGCAATATGATACACCAATGTATATATTCTTGTATGCAATTTCACAAACACAGAAAAAATAATCGAGGTTCTATATAAATCTTTAGAAGGAAGAGCATTCAAAACTAATCATAAAGTAGAACAACAAAGTTGTGGCACAAGAACAAAAGACTCAGACAGATTTAACATCAATTAAGATGTCGGAACCTAAGCATAATAAAAATCGTTCAATCAAAAAGAGCACAAGGGACGTGCTACCAATGTATGTGACCACACAAACCACCTAAAACTCAACAACTCAGTCCGGGGGGCAAGAATGACTCCTTGATAACATGGAAACGACAGTTTTACCGGGTTGAAAATAACTAATTTGTGATCCTCAGTTCTTTTTAGGGTATCCTAATTTAACCCCGGAAATAAGTATCATAACAAGTTTTATCTCCATGTGCTGTAACTGACCCTTGCCAACTAGTCCTCTAGGAAGCAAAGTTGGTGGGGTCAAGCTTTTAGCTTTTGCACCCACGTCAAAAAATCACCACCATCAGAAAAAGCCGTCTCCAGTTAACACACACGTGCCCTCGACATGTCCCCGTGTGTTATTGCTTAAAAATTTTAATAAACTACCCCCTCTGTCCCATATTGCTTAGTCAGTGTTGGGAATCCAACCTTCTACGGATGCATGTCTCCTTAAAAAGTTTGGCTACCTTTCCCAGATTACCCCCTATTGTCTTCATTAAAAGCTACTTTTAATTGTTTATGAATGGTAGTTGTGGAAATTTACACCCTTCGTAGTTTGATTTCTCAAAAAGGACAAGCATTTTGGGACATCTCAAAATGGAATACAAGACGAGCAATATGGGACGGAGGGAGTCATTGGATGAGCTGGCAACACGCGCATCACTTGACGGGTACAGACACGGATGATTATTTAGATGTGCCAGTGAAACGCTGAACTTCACCAACACTTCATAGATTAGCAAAAAAACCAGTTCAATGGATTTCATAGTGAACAAAAGAATCATAGGGAAGTACTACCTGAGCACCATAAGACTGAGGATTATTGTCCATCCTTGCACATAAGCTGCTAGAACTGTGAGACTGCAAAAGAAGAACAATCACCATTGGAATAATACAAAATCAAATAATATATCCCCCAAAATATCTCACTTTCCAGTAAGGCAAACACATAAATTTAAACTATAGAACTATTGTTTGTACTTGCATGTGAAGTGTACTAATGAGGAAAATTTCATTCACATACATACATATACATAACAAGAACCCTCTCCTCTTATCCCAAATTTGCACATGCATAAACATGTACATTCTCAAATACCAATTCAATTTGTACTATGAAATAGATTGTACCATTTCAGTAATCCATTTTTGGCTCCTAACAAATCAAAGATCGAAGATGGTTTGACAGATAATAGACATAGCTTCGATCTTAGCAGGGTTATGAGTTGGAACAAGGCAGCTATGCTTAGTCTTTTGTTGGCTATTGTGTCTAGGCATAAATGTACATGGGTTAATTGGAACTACAAATATGTCATTAAGAATCAAATGGCTTTGGACAATGAATCTGAACTCTTCACACATAGGGATATAGCCACACCTTTTACTAAATGTATTACTGGGGATGGCTCTTCTACCTTTCTTTGGCATAACAATTGGCACCAAGTTGGCCCTCAACTGACTCCTGGAATCACATTGCAGTGAACTGTGGCACTTGCATAGAAGCAAAGGTCTCGTGTATTATCTACAACAATGTTTGGACTTGGCCTTTCCGCTCTCTCCCCGCGTATCCATTTCAACCTTAGTCTTCTACTCAAGACTGTAATCTGGTCCATTTCTCTCTCCTCTAAGAACCAAGTTTCTTCCACTCAAAATCCATTAGGATCCAACAACTCTAGTTCTTTTCTTCTTGTTTTTGATTACTCAGGTGGTGTCCGGGCCAGATTATGCGCACCTCGACTAATCCTGAAGCCCAATCCCACCGCCCACTATATTTGGGGGTAATTAGCATTTAATAACCTCATGTCTCTATGCAATCTTCGTGATCAAAATATAGACTACCTGTTCTTAGATCGTTCTTTCTCTGCCCCGGTTTGGACTCATACTGCTAAGGTTTTTGCATCCCTATTGGCCCAAGACTCTGGCCCTAACAAAGATTACTTGGGCTCGTTCAAAGTTCATGGGGAAGTCTTTTCCTAATGTCCTAAAAAAACACTTAATTATCGATGCCATGATTCATTCTAGTATACCCGACTTCCTCCTCTGTTATCGATCGAGATTTATGATCTCTTCCATTTGCTTTGTGCCGATGTGCGTAAGCATCTAAACTGCCCAACAAAAAACAGCAAACCCTAGACTGGTAGAAACGGATAGAGGAGACGCGCACACACACAGCGAGAGAGAGAGAGAGAGAGAGAGAGAGAGAGAGAGCACCTGTTCGATTCACGATTTGGGCTGTTGCTGATTAGTGATTACACAGAAAACCCTAGACTGCGTAGAAACGGATATGGAGTAGTACATTTTTTCCTTATTAGGAGTAAAAAGATTGGTGACAATTATGTACAGAAACCCTTGAATTTTAGCTCTCTCACAAATTACTTCCCTTAGTTGTATTTGTTACAGTTCAAATTCTAACTTTTACTTCAACAACAAAACAATATCATCCTCTGTATCATGCATGTCATGCTCAACTTCTCCAACAGGGTCTACTGTATCTAACCCTTTGAACTTTTAAATTTTTATATTTACCACACCATGTGACAGCCAAATTATGTTTACTATGCACTAAATATAAATCTCACATCATATATTTTCTTGTATTTATACATATGAAATCAACCTCAACTAGCTTTTTTGACTATACAATACCGGAAAGTCCATTTGCAAGCTCTCCCTTCCTTCTTCATGATGACCCCTTTTGTTCACTTATCAAGCGCAACACCCTAATAAAATAATTTTACCACTTATGATAAAAATATTATATACTTGATTAAAAAGGGTTAGAGTTTCAGTACGAGATTATTGGCGAATGATTTGTGTTGGTTTTATGTTGTGGATGGCAAACATGAGAGTTGGACGATGGAGGCTGACACTGGCAAACATAAAGACAATTAATAAATAGGTGTTGGCGAGTTTTAGCCAATGTAGGCCTACAAGGACTCTCATAATAATACATGACGATTTGTAAGGGTGACATAAAAACTGGTCAAAACTTTCATTCATTAACCATTGCTTTCAAAAATTAGATTGGAAACATTAGATTGATTAATGATTAATCTCATTGTGCACATACATATATGTATGTATAGGTTTTAAAAATTTACGAGTTGCTCTCCCTCCTTCCCTCCATATAAATACCTTTCTTCTCTAAAAAATATGACTAATTTTATTCATATAATTAATCACATTACTATCTTGTAAATACTTACAACATGCGGATAAAAAAAAATTACTTACAACATGAAACCATTTTTTATTATTTCTTGTATAAAATATTATTTATTATTTTAAAAAAGGGGAAAAAAAAGAAGTAAGGTAACTGATTCAATCCAAATGTTATAAATAGTTAGCTAGGACAACACCGAAAGCTTAATTGGAGAAGGTCAAGCGTGTGATAAAAGACTGCAGAAGAATCTCGAGTGTCCAAAATGTTAAGGAACTTGAGAAATGCACAAAATTTATGAGTTACTAGAATATTTCCAATTATCCCGCAGAATTATGAATTGATACTACTTTACTACTATATCAAAAATGAGAATTCTATTTTTTTTTAATTTTTTACAAACAAACAACCCTAGATACTATTTTAGAGCATCCGCAATGGTAATAATCAAAACTAATAACCAAAATGTGTCACGTCAGCATTTGATTATCCATTTAGTCCATAATGAAACTTAACAACCTCTACCTCCACATTGGTTATTTTTGCATCCCTAACCAAAAAATCCCCATAATACCCAATGCACATTTGTCAAATCGCAAACGAGTTTCAATCACGCACCCGACTACACCAAATTATTCGTTTTGATGAGACGATTCCAATATGGGGTGTTTTTGAGTTATTGAGTTTTGAGTTTGGTTATTAAGTTTTAGTTACTAGTAAAAGTTGTTAAGTTTGGTTACGGAATGTGTGGAATTTGGTTATTTGCTAAAATACTTGTAATTTTGCTTATTATAATGTCGGATATTTTTTTAGCATTGTTGTTAAATTTGTTTATCCACGCCAATTTGCTTATTACAATTGGGATACTATGTTGGAGGTAGTATCAAATTGATCCTAACCAACCATTGAATAGGTATAAGAGCCCGTTCCGCAATGCAAAAAAAACTCTTATTTTTTAAGAAGGCAATTTCAAGTTCAAAAATTATGGGTTTATTGAAATCTAAAAATATGCAATATGGATCTTATTTGAAATATCTCATCTAGATTTTTTATACGATGCAAAAAAAAGTTGAAAATTTATTTTTCATTTAGATTATTTTTGAGTTTGAAAATGTGAAATAAGCTGCTTATTATTTAAAAAGGTTTATAGAACGAAGCCTAAGTCTCTCTCTATAAATTACTCCGTATAATGGTAAATTATCTCATGAGCTTTACTAGGCGGACTGAGGGACCGTGTTGTGCTGGGCGAATCACCGCCGCTCCGGTCTTGGTTTGATGATCGGAAACGTTCACTTCGTAGAGCTCGTCGAGTGAAATAAGTTTACCAAAAATCAGCTCATTCGGATATCATTAAGTGCCTCATCCGAACATTATTATCTTAAAACGAATGGATCTGAAACACTAGATTAAAATCCACTATTTTTTGGTATACTTAATAATTTCAAGATAATAATGTTCGGATGAGGCACTTTAATGATATCCGAATGAGTTAATTTTTGGTACACTTGTTCGACTCGACGAGCTCTACGAAGTGAACATTTCTGATCATTAAACCGAGACCGGAGCAGCAGCGATTCGCCCCGCACAACACGCTGCGCAGCACTGGGCTGTACAACATGATCCCTCCGTCCTTTACTAGGCAGGCACACATCAGTTCGAACAAATATTTCAAAAACACCACCCAATAATGTGAGGCCTCACGATCTATTTTAATAATCTAAGGTTCATTTTGTAGTGAAAAACGTGCAATTCAATCATGCAAAAATTTGATTAATCATGCATCGATAAGTGCTTGATTCAAATTTAATTGATAAAGGGGAAGAATTTTATCGATCCATTTTCTCAAGAAAAATGTAAAATAATGTTATCAAAATTTATTATTCTTTGTATCAACCTATTATTTCAATTCAGCTCATACTTTTATTTATCAAACAACTTTTCAACATAAAAATCCATCATTCAATTTTCGCCACTTAATTTTCATCTTTCATGTTTCAGTTTTCACTGTATTAAAGAGCACCTCAGTGACTTGATTTTGGTCTTACTATTGTTACGAAATGGCATTAACTTCAATTAGACCTGTAATACCCCACCCCATAAGTGCAGAGACCCATAAATTTATTAAAATGTTTATACAAGGCAAAAAGGATGAAATTGGTTGAGATTATTGACTTGGGGTCGATATGTTAGAGCATGGTACTTGAGGGGTGTGTGAGTGTGATATATGCTATATGTGTATGTGTGTGTGACTGTGCGTCATGTATTTGGAGAAGGGGGAAAATAACTTTCCTAATATCTCTCTCTCCCGACCTCTCATCTCCCTCTCGACTCTCCCTCTATATCTATCACTCTCACTCAAATTCCTCTAAACCAACACAAAACCCATACAATACACCTTCTAATCTTCCATCCTTGCGCATATTGAAGCTCGAATCGTGTTCGTAGGAGCTCGGTGGTTTCGTATGTGGCTTGGTTTGGAATTTGAAGCTCTAGGGCTTGGGTAATCTTTTGATTTTGGCTTTAACCCTCGAGGTAGGGATTTCTTTCACTCTTTGTATGTTTTTGAGTTGGTTTTGTACATGAAATCGTGCCTATGGTTGTTGTGATTGATGTTGTAGTTGAAATTCACTGAAATCTATAGAAATTCTGCTCGAACAGCCTTTGTTATCGATACCTTTGAACCCCTGAACTCAGAAAGCCCATTGTTATCAATACCATTGGTATTGTTAGCGACATCTTTGTGTTTCAAAACCCAGAAAATCACTTGTTATCTATACCATTTTCCATTGTTATCGATACCCTTGCTTCTGGAGTCATTTTTGACCAAATGGTATCGATACCATTTTTCTTGGTATCGAAACCTGTTGCTTATCTCTAGCTTTCACTGTTTTACTACATTTTTCACCGTTTTGATTTCTGATCACTTGTAGCTATTCTAAATGACTTCTAAACATAGTTATGCGCACTCCAATGATTCCTTGGCTATCCTCATTCGTAGGCTCTCATTGCATTGAACACAAGTGTCGTATGGAGTGAGTTATCGTCCTAATGCTTTATTAGTGTGCCTGTTTAGCTACTAGTAGTATATTGTAAGATGTTAAGATAGATGGAGTGAACTCGTTAAAACTAAACATGTGAGTTGATAGAGTTGATTGTCAGATATGAGGATGGATAAATCATAAACACACGCGAGAACTTGACACTTGATGCCATGTAGTACGAAGAGTGAATTGAGATAACGAGTTGGGAAAGTAAAATGGAAATATGAAATGGTGTGTGGACCGTGTACTTAATATCAATCTCTCTTTATCTACAATTGTGCAATTAGAGCATTAGAGACCCATGCGATGAAAGGTTGTACAAATGAGTTGTAACTGGCATACGGGGTCTTGATACCCGGAACTTGAATCGGATGTACAGGGTCATGAGTACTCAGAATGTAGAATGGATGTACGGGGTCATGAGCACCCGGAAATGTATTGTGAGTATATGGGGCTCTAAGACCCGGAAAATTTCATAAGTTCACTGTTCGGTATATTAATGGAGGAAGAGCTACTTGAGCTCATATTGGAGATCGATGGGAGATGTACGGGGTCCATAAGACCCGGAATGTAAGTCACTTAACGAAGAAGTGTGCGCGTGAAATTTTGAATGGGAAGGGAAAATGTAAAAGATAACTAAGGGATTGACTAGATCGATCAATGACAAATGAAGTACTCTTTAAGTCTCGAGCTTCCGGCATGAAGTTAGCGTTCATTGCATTCTCTTTATTTGTCTCAGACTTTATTCTTTTTATGTCCAAAATCTCTTCATTTGCATACAAAGTTTATGGAGACTTTCCTACTGGGCGTGTGTTTGCTCAACCTTTCATTTTTCAGGTGTACATTCGGAGTTGTAGCTTGGAGTGCTGTGCATGCATTGATTGGAAACCCTTTTGAAAGCTGATATGGGGATATTGCATTGACTCTCATTCGGATTTCTTTGGAAGATGTAATTGTACTTTCATTTTAACTATTTTGTTAAATGAATAACTGTAAACTATTTAATTTCTCTTTCACTCTTTGTAATTACAAGTTATTGGGCCGATGTGCCTTGGGTGAAACCCTTTTAGGGTATGATGTATGTTATTGTGAGGATTTTAATTAAGAAAAGTTATTTATATCTATGTTGAAAATCGAGAGCGTGACACGAAGGATTAACATAATCTGTCTAAATTAAGATTCTTCCCACAAACACAAGATAATACAATATGAGTTATGCACTCAAACAAGTCCATATGTTACAAACTCCACTTCAAAAATATATTAAAACGTACACGTACAAAGCCAAAAACATAACCAAGTCGACTTCCATATTCTCAACTCCTATAGCCCGTCAATCCAGTAGTGGACCAAACTTCTACTTCAATCACCTGAAATAGTTTGTGAGTGTTACTGCTCCATTCAAGCGAAAAGCATAAAAACAGTTTACAAGAGCACATATGAATCAAGTAATGCTTCCAATCATACATAGCAAGAAACATACAATTTTTCACAAAACTATAAAGTAAGCAATAACTTTTCAAGAAACCATAGGGTTGCTTCCATTACAACTAGAAGTTATGACAGAATCGTGACCCAATGAACCATGGAACTTCCAACATTTTGTATTCCTTATTTGTGTACAACAAACAGATAATTTATATACCATTTTTGTGCACAATAAGAAAAAAAAATGAATCCAACAAGCATTAGAGCTATGCTCTTGAAAATTCTCTTGAAAACAAACACGTTTAGCAAACTTTTCAAGCAACTTGATCGATATCCATAATCATCAAAATGTTTCACCATTTGCAGGAAAAAAAATAAACGCATAATATTGGCTTGTCACTCAAACGAAATAATACACTCACCTTATAGATCCAAAAAGACACGCAAAAAGCCCTTTTCTCAAACTTGTGGTGAAAACACGTCCCCCAAACCTAGAATATGAATGACACTATACTTAGTATAGCTCATGTTCAATTTATACCATAATGCAAATAAAATACATGAACAAGCTTAACATCAATTCATAATTCTTAATCTTCATCCCTTATACAGAACCAATGCAACCAATGCAGTAAAAGTGATATATAATGTGTTTTAATGCTCCAAAGAAACTCAAAGTAATTGGATACAATAATTTCCAAGAATTGAGACTTTCGTCCATGACATAGCTAGGTGTACTGTTTTGATCATTGATAGAAAAATAACGTGAATCTAATGATGACACATGAACAATTGGAAAGTAGACTTCTTTTTATTTGAATAGATAAGTCATACATCAAAAACAGAGTTCATGTAATCTTACTACCGCTTCACGATTATAACTCAACATAATAGTAAAGCTAGTGCAAAGACAGATTTTGAGTCAATTTTAAATGAAAATCTGTTGTCACTCAGACATAATCATGGTGCACAGGCCTTATCGTCGGAAAGCTCTATCTGTCTAGTTTCTAATAGAACAAACGATGCAAGATTTCGAGTCTCGAGCTAGGAGATATGGCCATTTTTCCAAAGCTCGTCAGTGCTTTCAGATTTTACAAGGGCTGGGGATAACAGAAACTAGGGAAAATGACGGCCAAAGACGTGTTTTAATAATTAATACCCACCAAGGACATGCTGAGAATATTTGTTAATGCTGAAAATATATTTGACAGGTAGTAATTATTAAAACATGTTCTGAGCCGTCATTTTCCCCAGAAAGTAACCGAAAACATGAATTAAACCAGCCCATGCAAAATGTATAATTATAGCCCAAATGAGTCCAGGCCTTGAATGTTCTCCTCACCAAGAAAAGTACGAATCTAAAATCTTGCCATCTAGAAAATATTGTAACAACAAAATTCGTGAACACAAAAAAGAAAAATAAATCCCTCTGATTGAATTGCATAAGTGCAGCGTAGGTTGAGCATAGATTGGATTGATTCGATTTTTATGTTGGAATTCGACAACAACACCAGGACAAACCAATTTATCTTGAAAAAAGAGAAAACGAACCAATTTTTTAAGAATTAGAGATTTTTCTTAAGAAAAATCAATTCATTAAACTCATAGAAGACCATTGAATTAAGGTTGATTTCAGCTTTCAATATGGATTTACTTAAATTTAAAATTCATGTTTAAAAACTATTTGAAATACTCAAAAACTTCACTCCAAAAATCAACACTTCAATTACAATCACCGTCCAACAATAACGTAACACTGAATCTCTATTTAAAGGCTAAAGAGGTCATTGCTATAGTTCCCGAAATTTGTGCAAAAATTAGGGCCCCAAATATTTTTGGTACACATAATATAAACCCAAAATTTGTTTTTAGAATAACACTAAAGGCTTGTTTGATAAAACTGAAAACTAAAACTGAATGCTGGAAAATTAAGTACTGAAACCTGAATGCTGAATTTTTTAAACTGAAAAGCTGTTTGGTAAACATATTAAGTACTAAATTAAAAAAAGATAAATTAATTTTAATTCCGATTCTCTCTTAATTTACTAATGGTCACAATCTACTTATAATAATGGTTGAATGGTGATTGTGGTGGTAGTGATGAAGTGGTGGCAGCAGTGGTGGTGGTGGTGTTGGAGTGCTGGCAATAGTGGTGTAATGGTGGTGGTGGAGTGATGGTGATATAACGGTGGCAGTGAATGGTGGCGGTGGAGTGATTGTGTAATGGTGACAGTGAGTACTGTCGATGGAGTGATAGTTGTGCAATGGTGGTATTATGGTGGCGGCGGCGACAACGGTGTGGTAGTGGTGGCAGTGTGGTAATGGTGATGGTGGTGATGGAGTGATAGGGGAGTGGTGGTGGTGGAGTGGTGAAGTGGTGGCGAGAGTGGCGGTGGTGGTGAAGGTGGCGAAGTGGCGGTGGTGGTGATGGTGTTGGTGGTGGGAGTGGTTGTAGTGGTGGTATAGTGATTAAATGCAAGTACACAAGAATTCAATCAGAATTAAGTAGCTCAAAACTACCTTTTTTTTCAACTTTTTACCCTAAATTTTAAGTAGCACTTAACAAAATTAAGCAATGTATAATGTCGTTATCAAACCCACTGAATCATTTATTACTTAATTGATTCAGTTTTAAGTACCGAATTTAGGTTATCAAACAAGCCCCAAAGAACAATTTAAAACCCAAACAGCCCAATTATAAAGTTAAAGCCCGCTAGCCCAACTTGACTTAAGCCCTATTCTGTTAAGATTCTTATTTTTTAAGTAATTATTTTGTTTTACGAGACAAGTCATTCTCTCATAATAAATCATCTTTAATTCGAAAAATAAGTACTTATTTAAAAAATATAAATAGTTACTCCTTCCATCCCAGTTTGTTTGTCTACTTTTTTACTTTAACTTTGAGAAATGTGCACTCTCATTAATTGCCCAAAAAATAAGGGTATTTTTGGAAATTCAAAACATTTTGAGTGTAATTATTGTGCTCTAGTACTATAAGTTGGAATTTCAAGATTGGACAAACAAATTGGGAAAGATGAAGTATTTTAGTTAGTGGCACACGAGAATTTTTTTGGATGCAAATAGGGTACCGCTGACCCATGCAGCACATTCGGGCTGTTCAAACATGCAACCGATAGCTCGAATTGAAAGATACCTAACAAATTTTCGAAAAAGGAAAAAAAAAGTTTTAATCTGAGCCGTTGGTTGCATTATTTACACGGTTCGAATGTGTTGCACAGATACCACGTGGTACCCGATTTGCAATCAAAAATTTCTCGGGGAACACAGCCTTACAAATCTAGAGGGGAGAAGAAAAAAAAGGTTATGGGGTTGACTGCCCAATACTCCAGAAAGTCTTCGACCAATGAGATTGGAGACTATCCCTTTTAAAAAGAGAAATACTGAGTACAGAGAAAATGGACAAAGAATTGACCCTTAAAGTGTACATGAACGGTTCAGATGCACTGCGTACTGAATCTGAGCCGTTCATGTACACTTTAAGGGTCAATTCTTTGTCCATTTTCTTTGTCCCTAGCACTCATCTCTTAAAAATGATCATACATCATACGTGGTGGATTTATCATTTGAGTTTATTTTTATTTTTTTATGATAAAAAGGGTAAGAGGGGGCGAGGCATAGCAACCCCTTTCGGCGTGACCATAGGGTCTCTTAACCTGCTGTGGAATGTCCGGTTCGAGCCATAATTACTGTCCGTGAGGACAAATCGTCACCACAATACCACCTAAGCGCAGAGCCCTCCACGCGACCTTCCAGCTCATATATGTTATTTTGCAACGGAGGGGCTCGACATCCTCTCTTTTTTCACTTGAAAGAGTCCCTCCTTTCCTTATTTTTTTTTTGGGTTTTTTCCTTTGTTGAATATATGCATTAAAAGTTCATTTACTTAGTTATATACTAAAACATTATTATCGTAAAAGTTTATTAAGGGCTATTTTGAAACTTGCCTTAGACCCCGAAATGTTAGGACTGTCTCTGCATATACACACACATATGCATGCTAATCGTAAAAGTTTGTTGAGGGCTCTTTTCGAAGTTTGCCTTAGACCCGAAATGTTAAGACCGTGTCCCCATATATACACATGCAGAGAGACGGAGCTACAATTTTTTGCGTAGGAGGAGCAAATATACACTAACGAAAAAAATAAAAAGAATTAATGATAAAAAAATTCAATGAAAAAATAAGATTTTTTAAAATTGTAGGGGGCGATAGCCAGTACTGACTCCTCTCTAGCTCAATCCTGTAACTACGCCTGTCAATGAGTCGGATCCAACAAATCTCAATCCAATAGTGGTAATCCGAATTCGAAAATTTTGGATCCAATTTGAAAATCTGAATCCGATCCGAAAACTTTTGTACTTCAAAAAATTTAGCCAAAAAAAAAAATATTTTCTAAAAAAAATTTTAAAAAGTTTAAAATAAAAATACAACTTCTTAAACATTTTTTTTTCAAAATAAAAAATTTACAGTTTTTTTTAAATTTAAAAAATTTAAAAATAAAGTTCAGATTGGATTGATAACGGATTTAATTCGATCCGATTTGTATTTGGATTACCGGTCCGAATCCGGTCTATTGACAAGCCTACCTGTAACACATGCTATTGGAATTCGAATGAGTTAGGGACCAGGACTGCACATAAAATTTCTCTAAGAGAAGGCCACATAGAGAATTCATTGCAAATTAATAAAACTGTAAGGAGATTGACATATAATACATGATGAAACTGGAAGGATTAACTGATCACATAGTTCAGGGATAGGGTTAACCCTCTCTCTCTGATTTTGAGATAGGAAGAAGAGAGATATTCCTAACCATACTATCATCCCTCACACTGCACGAATTCTTGCAAGAAAAAACAGACAAACTGTTCCTCAATCCAAATCCAAAGCCACTCTTTCCACCCCCAAAAAACTTACTGCGTTTCCTACTACTCTTTGTACACTCCAAATAAGCACTCAAAAAGGGATCATCTTGTCTCCTGATCAGCCCTTTACTGGATCCACTTCTCGACGGAGGTCGAAACCCGCAAGGAGGTAGAGGAACTTGCAAGTCATGGAAATTATGATGAGCACTCCGACTGTTATTCTCTGGCGGCAGGCATGGTGGCGGCGGCAGCTTTAAGGCATGGTGGCTTGAATCTTCGGGGCGATCATCTTGGTTTTTCTTGGAGACTCCAGGCATGTTCTCCCATGAGAAGGGCACGTTCCCTTGCGATGAGTAAACTTTGTGACTCATTTGGCTGTGGTGTTTTGGGGGTATTGGAAGATGTTTATAGAGGTTAAGGCCTTGAATATGAATGAGGCCCTAAACTGTGAAGCGCGTAATATATGTACGGTGTCGGTACCCTGAGGAGATTGGCCAAGTACTGTAAATGGGAAAAATAATACTCCATCCGTCCTAATTTACTTATCTCAGTTCTATTTTAACTAAATAAAAAAACTAGTTATATCTTTAAATTGATAATGAATTTTATATCCAATATGAATCTCGTTTGATAGATCTCAATTTTTTCTATAATATAATATTTTCAAAATCACCGAAAACATTACAAATTACAAGATATAATCGATTAAAAAGTGATACGAACTCCTAAAAGTGACAATTAAATTGGGACGGAGGTAGTAAGTGTTCATCGTTCCGATAGGTCACTAGAGAGTTTGTCTGGTCACTAACTTTAAAATCTCGAAATCAGTCGAGATGCGAGTGTGCTGGTCGAGACATCCAGTTATATAATAAAAATATGTGGTGTAGGTTCAAACTTATTGAAGAGATTGTGAAGGGTGTGGAAAAGTAGGATGAGTGGAGGACTTGGACTTGCCTTTGTGGGTTTTTTTTTTTTTTGGACTTGGTCTTGCCTTTGCCTTTGTGGGTTTCGATGTCATGAGAAGTGTGGAAAAGTACACGGAGAAAGGTTTAAGGGTAATGGCTCCGTGACGAACAAGGAAAATGGTTGACTGACTCTGAGCTCTGATACGTGGACAATCCACTAAAAACACATGAATTTTACACCTACTCTCCTCTCTCTCTCTCTCTCTCTCTCTCTCATCCTTTACATTACATTAGTCAAGATTTCTCTATAATTCCATGGCTCATAGCAATTTTAACAGGTACTCCAAAAAAAATTCTTTCAAAGTGTATTTTTGCTAACTCCCTTGGCAATGTGATGAATGAATTTCAGTTTTACATTGAATTTTGACACAAAGTTAATAATTACAGTGTTTATATATCTAAGTATAAATCAGACTTTAAGATATCCATTTGAAGATAGATTCTTTTAATTCTGCATTCTTCCGTTCATTTTACCAATGTAGTTATGACATAATAAATTTTCTACTAACTAACAACCAAATACCAATAATTGAAAATGCCTGCTGCGCACATAATTCACAGATAAGGTTTTCAAACAACTCATAACATTTATAGCCTCCAAAGTCAAAGATTTTTATATGTGTAAACACACATTTAAAAATATAAATTCCCACCTAACTTTATGATTAGACCATCGGATCGATACGCTGGAGATTTTTTACCTTTCAATTCATGTTAGACTCATCATAAATGACTTATGAAGAAGAAGGGTGAGTTACATTCATTAAATTTGAATAAGATGATCAAAGCATATGACTGACGAAAATTGATATTTCTTCTGTCCCAAGAGAAACTTCTTCGGTCCATAAAAATGAGAACTTAAAAAAAAAAAATCATTCTTATCAAGAAAAATTCAAAACTTTTTTAAAAACTAAAAAAATTTAGTTGATATTTAGAACGTCCATTGGCAAAAAAAAAAAAAAAACTGATATTTTTCAACAAAAATGCATTGTTTACGAAATCTCTTTTTGCTGGATAAGTTTTTTGGGAACGGATGTAACTAGGCTACAACTATTTCCAATGCAGCCAGTCTAGATTATACACTAAACAGGTTACTGGTCAATGTTTGTCACAAATCATTATACGGCTTCCTTGTCCATGCCATACGTAGAAGCAGCTCCTCTCCAGGTTTCTCGGAAACTGCAATCGCACAGGGTATGTGCAGTGGGCTCGGTTCTGTTCATATTGTAGATTTTGTCGAAACGCATTAACTTGGTTTAATATAATGTCAATTGGATAACCAATCAATATGTGACCAAAACACAAAAACAAATCAAAAGTGATTTTTTGGGGGGTTACTGGTCTTTGTGCATAACCCAATTTGGAATTTTTGTTGTCGTGTTTCGATCCAGCTCTGCTAACAGCAGAGACAATTCGTAGAGAACCACGCAGAGACAAACGCGTTTGGCTCCATTTCAGGTCCCAAAAAAATTTAGAAAAATATCCATAAATTTTTGAATATTATTTTATGGGGCCCTGTAAAAAATCAGCTCCAGTAGATATCGGTAAGTATTATTTTTTGATTCGTAGGGGCGAAACTGCTTAGTTCGCCTTTACGAATCAAAAAGTAATACTTACCGATATCCACTGGAGCTGATTTTTTACAGGGCGCCATAAAATAATATTCAAAAATTTATGGATATTTTTCTAGATTTTTTTGGGACCCGAAATGTGGCCAAACGCGTTTGTCTCTGCATGGTTCTCTGCGAATTGTCTCTGCTCATAGTTTTTTTGTAAAAATAATGTCTTTACGAAAATAATTTTTTGATTTTTTTGTACCGTTCAAAAGATCTCATCGAGATCTATCAAACAAGATCCGTATTCCAGTAATCTTATTATTGTTAAGCTTGAAAATTACAAATAAGTATTTATTTTTTAAAAACCCTCAGCGGAACACGATTTGTCAATTTTTCTTGGAGTTGTATATACACACAAACATAAATACTCCATGGTATATATCCCTAACTGAAGCATGATTTCATTTAACAAGAAATGTGAAAATTATAATTAAAGAGAGTTTAAATGCGAGGGGAAATTAGAGTATCCCCATTGTAATAAATAAATGGGCGTGGATACGCAAATTTAACAATAATACTCAAAAAACACCCCACATAGTAATAAGCAAAGATATAAGTCTTTTAACAAATAACTAAATTTCACCCATTCCATAACCAAACTTAACAACTTTTACCAATAACCAAAACTTAATAACCAAACTCAAAACTCAATAACTCAAAACCACCACACATTGAGACGAATAATTTGGTGTGGTCGGGTGCGTGATTAGAACTCGTTTGTGATTGGACAAATGTGCATTGTGTATTGTGGAAGTTTTTTTTTTGTTAGGGATGCAAAAATAATTAACGTGGAGGTAGATGTTATTAAATTTGATTATGGACTAAATGGATAATCAAATGCTGACGTGACACATTTTGGTTATTGATTTTGATTATTACCAATGCGGATGCTCTTACGATTTATTTTTTTTGGTTGCGTGTAAAACGAATTTAGGGAGAGAAAATATTGGTGCCCGGTGTTAATTTTGTGGGATTAAATTTCTAAATTTCTAAAGAGAAAAAGGAAGAACGCATCACGTCACACAGACGCTTACACGTGGTTAGTATGTTTATGTGGTACCTCCTGTAGTAGATAAATGGATAGATGTAGCTAAATATATGGACATATTATTAGTTTTTTTTTTTTTGCCAAAAGGTGAAAGGTAGTATTTATCAAAAGATTTCCATGGGGAAAGGTTGGGCAAAAGTTGGGCATCCATAGATTGGACACTCCAACAGAAAAAAAGAGTGTATAAGAGCATAGATATTCAGCCTTACAAAATGAGAAGAAACCTCCCAAAGGAGGACAAAACCCTCGAAGGAGGACATTACCAAAATAAATAACAAAATAAAAGAAGCACTGCCCAAAAGTCCGTTGCCACTCTTTCACAACCACCTTGATAGACATGTAAGTCATAACCACAACCTCTGCTTCACAGATCACAAATCTAAGAAGATGGGGGCTTAGAATGGTGGTAAACAGTTTCTTATCCGCAGCCACTGAAACCGAAACCTCAAAACATCGCTAGAAAACAATCTGGCTGAAAAGTTTCCAACGGAGGCTCGAACTTCAGTCGCGGGATTGAAAAAGAAAATGGTTCAACAGTATGGGGAAAGAGAACAAAGGGAGAGAAATGGTGGGGGGGGGAGCATCTCTCCCCTCCAACCACCTGCAGGACCAGCTTTGAGATGAGACGAACAAGGCGGCAGACTAATGCCTTGTTTTGACAGTGATTTGAAAAAAAATTCTCAACTCAAAAAATACTCATTACTCTTACTTTCAATCATTACTCACACCTATCTCCAATCATTATTCTCATTTATCTCTTTATCTTTCTCAATCATTATCCCTACTTACAATTATTACTCTCATTTCTCTCCCCACTCATAACCCTATAAATTCTTTCAAAAAAATTTCAAAAACTTATCCAAACACAGCATTAAGGCACCGTTCCAGAACACTTCTTAAAAAATAAGTACTTATTTCACATTTTCAAACTTAAAAATAATTTAAATGAAAAATAATTTTTTAATTTTTTTTGCACAGTATTAAAGATCTCAATGAGATCTATCAAATAAAATCCATATTGATAGAAAAATAATTTGCGTAAACACATAATTTTTAAGCTTGAAATTGCCTTCTTAAAAAATAAAGACTTATTTTTCTTTCCGGAACGGGGCCTAAACCCCCTAATTTTGGATCAAAATAGGTCCCAAATAGGTATATCCAGATATGTAATATATATTTAATATAACATTTATATAACAAATAAGCTAGTCAGCTTAGTGGAAAAACTTAGTTCCTCTGTCCGAAAAGCATATGGTTCAAGTATTAGAAGTCTCTTTTTTTCTTTTCCATATAAATATTTTTTTTCATAAGTTCGTCTTAGACCTCGAAAATCTAAAAGCCAGTCCTAACTGTATGAAAAGGGGACGAGGGGAAGGGCTGTTGGCAGCTAAGGTCTGAAGTTTTTTAGAAAGAGCTCCCCGAAAGAGAATAAGATATGAAGTTCGACATATTATTATTAGTTTATATAGATTGCTACAAAAGGTATCTATGTTGTTACATAAATTCGAATGCCCTGCAAATGGACTAGCAGCCCGTGTCAATTTCTATGTAGGGATCGGCTTCTCTTTCTTTGTTAATTTTTTATTTTTTATTTTATATATATAAGTTATATATTATACTCCCCCAGTTTCAAAATGTTCGACATACGGGTTAGGATCTCGCCTCTGTTCCCAATAAACGTCGATTAGGGTTAGGGTTTTGGAGACGTCTAAGCTTCGGCGCTCACAATATCTGCGTGCACACATATATGCTCCAAGTTGTAATCATCCTCTCTGCCGGCAGGAGCCCTTGCGGTTCTCTCTCTCTCTCTCTCTCGCTGTTTACTTTGCGAATGTTTAATCTTCAGTTGGAAATTGTCTTCGCATAGGAGTACTGCATCAAAGTTCCAATATTTAATCGCAAGACTTATAACGTGCTAGTATTCCCATTGCAATGTGTCTTTCGATCGATAAGCGCAACATATGGATTTCCTCTGTGTTTGTCAATTTCTTTTGTGATTCAAATAATGGGATTTTGGGCTGCTATGATTATAAACAATTCCTCGTTCAGAATGCCATCGCCATGGCATGACTGACACATTTACACCCATAGAATATGAGCACACTCAAAATCCGTACTTAAATTTCTACTGGTTTTCTTTATCTATTCTCTCTACAATGTTAAGTTTCTTGCCCTTATTTGGTGAATTTGAGCCGTCCAAAAATGTTTGTAATGATTTTGATTTGTTTCAACATTTCTCAATGGGATGATTTCTTTAAGAATTCGGACAATTGATTCCAAAGATAGACAACAGAGAGGCAACTGCACTCTGCATCTCGGCAGTCCAGTTCCTATTTGAAATGGTGGTTAATTATAGGTCCATGTTGATATAGCTCATTAATTGATAAAGTGCAGATTTGGCCAGCAAACAGTATGGTTGTAGGCGAATTAGTGATGTAGTTGTTGCAAATAAAGAGCAGATAAAATGTAGCGGTTAATTGGATTGGAGCTTGTTTCAAAGTGAGGGGGGAATGCTTTAGTTTTATCACATTCGCAATGTGAGACTTCATCTGTTTTTACTTTACCGCATCTGAGTCTTTACTCGGGAAATGGTTATTTTGGAGTTTCCATATAGAGAGCTAGAGTAACAAGGATTCATTGCGCGTAGTTGTTGCAAATAAAGAGCAGATAAAAAATGTCCATTTTTGTGAACTTAAATAATACTCCCAGGGTAATGTGCAGTTTGAGAATATGCACATTAGCTAAGTAGATATTTGGTAGCTAACTGTGCACGTTTGAACTTAATTTTTTGGGTAAAAACATGGATTAATTTTGTACTGTGTTATAGTTATTACGTTTGAAGGAAGGATACAACTAAAGTTCACCCTATTTGACTGACCATTTGTGCCTCCTATCTACTATTTTTGATTCGCAAAGATTATGTTCACAGTGTAAAATAACGCCATTGCTTGGATGCTCTTATTTAGTACAAAGATGTTATTGTTATTATGTTTGAGTATAGAGGGTTTTGGTCAGGATACTTCAGTGTTCCATCACCGAATAGTAAAGACTTGGATTGGCTATGTACATCGATTTGGCTCTCCTCTTTTAATCTGGTAATCTATTATCATAGGAGTTGGCTTTGTTATCTACATGGCAATGGAACACTGTTGTTGCTGTGTGTTTGGCCTCTCCTGAAATAGATCTTGGTGGTGTTTAAAGCCCTAACCTGACACAATGAAAATCTAGAGGTTAGGGTTACGCATGCCACCATATTTCGAAAGCTATTCTCTTCTAACATGTATTGCTGATTGCTTTGTACAATTGCTAACCTTTTGTTTCATAATCTCATTTATTTTTTACGGTGTCTCGTTCCTTGTTTCTTAACTAGAAATTGCCCATACCTTCTCGATGAATTTGTTATTCAATTCAGGCACGGGTCGATGAATTTGTTATTCAATTTGATTTTGAGTGACCTTAGCTATCTGTGAGCTTGGTTAGCTAAATGCCCATGCCTAAAAGCACTTGCGAACAAAATTTAACTTCCCGCTATATTAAACACAAGATTATAATACTGATCACATCTCAAAAACCCAACTGTCTTCACAAAATCCACTTTATAAGTTCGAAATAGGAAAACCTTTTTTTATCCATACGACAAAGCAACATCTAGCTGATCAATTCGAAATGAAAGAAGATTGAGGTGGTTTCACTTCTACCTAATCAACTCAATATGAAAGAAGTTTAAGGTGGTTTCACTTCCATCCCAACATAGCTTTTGACGTTGCAAGGTTGGCCACTGCAAGGTTTTTTCCACTAGGACGGACTGAATTTGGCTGCAATGGTTGACCTTGGAGGAGGCATCAAAGGACAATCCTTAGCTGATAAATGTCGCATCCAAAGACGTGCCTAGAACTCAACATATTTAAAATGAGACGAAAACTGGTAAATTAATATTAATTCTAAAACCTGTGTGAAAATATAATGCTAAAACCTGTGTGGAAATACCATGATAAAAGGCCATGCTTTGCATCTCTCGTTGCTTCAGGTCGGGACCCTGAACCAATGCCCCAATTCCGTCTAGGTAAGCATTTTGTTCTTGGAGATATCTCTCTTCGTGCTAACCCGAGCGGTATCCAATATTACCTGAGGGGTATGTTTCAATCTTATAGACCTCAAAGCATCATTAAGAAGACGAATATTATACAAAATTTAAAAGTAAAATCAATCACTCTACCATACTACAACCATCTATTATATAAAATTTAAAAAGCATGCTTACCGGATCTGAATTCATCTGTGCTGCGTAGTTAAAAGTTTTTGAGATGTGTCATTATAGGTGAGCCGGCAAATCCCAATTTCTGAAGGCGAATCCCAATTTTTGTTTAGATGGAATAAAAAAAGTAAAAACTTTACTCAAACTTTGTTTATAAAAACTTTACCCAAAAAGTCTCTATGCAATAAAAAGGTAAAAACCATATCATCGAGCGTGGCAACTCCACAGACCAATGGAACAACACCACATCTTGCTTGCATAGATGCCAATTCCCAAAAATGATAAGAGATGACTTGCATATAAAAAAGTAGACAACAGGAAACCTCATATACATCCCTTTGAGTCCAGAATGGAACTAAAAAAAAGTAAGCTGGAAAAAGAAATGCCAAGTTAACTATGGTTCCCTACATCCTCGCGATTTGTATTATAGATAACAGAAAGACATAATAAAATAAGAATCATACAACTGGTAGAAACTTGATGAATAAAAAACTAACTATTTTTTCCACTTGCCGAATCATACAACGGTGTGCTCCTCATGCCGAATTAAAGTTTATGTAGATACCAAAAAAAAAATCAAGTCTTGGTATAACTGAAAAAATCAGTCACTATAGTCCATAATCTATTAGTCCAAAATCAACAATCGGCAATTCTATCAGTCCATAATTAGTCATTATGATGAATGAACCAACAATCATCTTCAAAAAAAAAAAAAAAAAACCAACAATCTGTAATCTGTAATTGTATTAGTTCATCACCAAAATTGATAAAAAACCGAAATACACTCTCCTCAATTCTTTCGGAAGCAAAGTGAAATACAAAACCATATATATGCTCAATACGTATTCGACAAAAAATCTGATTAAAAAAAAGGAACCGTGAAATACAAAAAAAGAATGAAATACAAATTAGACTGTCAATATATGGTTATTGCCGTTTTCAACTTTGCCTTACCGCATAGGAATAGGAATTATTGCCGTGGGAGTCAATTAATTACTGGGGTCTTAGAATGGAAATGAATAAATGGTGGAGATTTATGCAAAAAAGTGTGTTGCAAATTCAACGGTGGAGGGAATTTATGTGGGCTACCACACCGTCGCGATTTGTGTTATAGATTATTGTTATTATTATTATTTATGCAATTCTCCTGTCTTTGTGCTGGGTATTCCATTCTGTGTTGATTTCTGACCGGATTTTTTAATTTGTAAAATACGTTAACTGGCTTGGTGGACAGCACCTGGTTGTGCCATGCTATAGAGCAGGTCTGGCCAATTTTGGAAACATGTTCTGTACCTTTGATGCGGATTTGGTTCTTCGAACGTCATTCGTAATATGATATCCTTGGGATGGTAATTCTGCTCACCTTTGGGGATGTTAATGTATTATCTCAGTCATTTCTTCAAAGAACTAATAATGGAGGCTTGCCATCAATTATTTGACATCTCTATCATGCTCTTGGCACCGCTTTTGCTTGTTTCGTCTTCTAGTGATGCCATTTATGTATTGTGCAGGGGATAATTGCAATAAACATGCTGTTCACTTTTTTCATGTTGCCTGGTGGCACTGAGAATGGGACGTGCAGATGTTTTGAGTTGTTGGACGTTAGAGTTGATCCACTTCCCGAATTGGTGTGAAGTCGTTATGAGTTTCCGTTATCTTTGGTTTTGCCATTTTGCTATGTGTTTCCACTATGTTAGTAAATTCTTTTCAAGATGGAGTTCTGCGAGCTCTCTCATCATTGGGTTCCAACCTCAAGTGTTATCTTCTGTGTATAAGACGGTCTTTTTTTACAACTCTTATATTTTCGTTTCAACCTGTGCGCTGATTTAGATATACCGAAGGGGAATTAAGAACAACCTTGTAAGATAGATAAATTGGACAGGTGCCCATTTTAGTTCTTGCTGGGTACAAAAGATCCTGCGGAACGTTGGCGAGCAAAAAGAACTCTGGTTCATAGAATTTTGTGTGGCTTCAATTGTGCTAAAGCCACAAGACTGAGATCGACAAACTGAGATCGAAGTCATGGCAAAGATGTATTTGCTTACAGGATTGTCGAAGGCATGAGCTCTTTTATGTTCATTTTCCAGGGAACCATGAGCTCTTCCATGCCCAAAAGTTTAAAGTTCCTTGAACGAAAGATAACCGAGATGCACACTAAGGTACGGACAGCGACCCTTAGATCCGAACAAACTATGATTCGAAGAGAGAGGTAAGGTACAAACGCACAAAGGACTCGTAATGAACGAGTATCGTTCGTTTTTGGAATTATTCAATTCAGAATGTAACAAATGTTCTCAAGTAGAATTGTCTGGTGATGTGAGGCTTAAGTATAGTGTGGGATAAGCAAATGAGAGAGTCATAGGTGGGATTACTAATCAAGCTTCTGATAGAACTAAAGTGAATCAAGATTCAAGGAAATCTATATTACAGACTTTTCAAATCTAAATCATTAGAGATAGACGGTTCGGATCACACATTACAACCCTGCACTATAGGTTTGCCTGGGGTGCCACTACAGGGTCTCGGGTGCTTTCAGGCCGGCCCTAGAGCAACTTGCCCAAGAGGCCGTGGCCTGGGACTTCCAAATTTTGGGCCCAAAACAAGGGCTCCCTTCTAAAATGAGTATATATATTATTTGTTCGTTGTAAAAACAAGTTGCCTTTCCAGCGATAAGACAATTTGAAACCTTAAAAGGAATGTCCGAGTTTGAATCTTGGCAGGTTACTTTCTTTTAAAGTGGTTATTAGCCAAAAAAAAAAAATACAAGCTACGCAATTGTAGCTGCTATGTTTTGAACCCATTTCAAGGAGGATACAAAGCAACCACTTAGGCCGCCAAACCAAAGCTTTTGACATGCTCAGTATAGACCAAATGGGGAAGATGAGTCCAAAACAAGCAAAAGAATATCTATTATTTTTGTTTAATTATATAAATACACATGTATTATTGTTGTTTAATTTTAAGAATATCTAGGGCCTCACTCCATGATTTCGCCTTAGCTTCCAAATACCTTGGGCCTGGGTGCTTCTATGTTTGTTGCCTTCTTACTGTATCCGCATGTCTCCCAACTTCTTACTGTACTAAAATATCTGTTAACAGGCACGCGAACATGAGACCAAAACGAGCAACAGAAAAGATTGTTCAAATGGGGAAGATGAGTCAGTTGTGTTATGAACCTTTAACTCCTCAGGGATTTGCCATTTAGATTGCTTTGTAACCTTATTGTAGTAGTACCCACCAAAGCAAATCCCAATTCCCATTATAGTTCAAGACAAAGATTCAAGTTTCATATTTCAGATGAAAAATTTTGATCAACAAGGAAATATAGTTATAACACACTTTTTTCCACCATCCGCAGTTGTGTATTCCTTCCACACAGTTGATGCATCAGCTATCTATTAAAAGTTACAGAAATGTATCAATAACAGATTTCAAAATCTTAACAGTGCCCATCCAAATGAAAGTAAAGAAACTAGAAGTAGTGACATTAAGAATTAAGAGTTGCAGAGTATATATACACAAGGCGGCAAGAGAAAATCCACATTCTAGCCATGGCAAAGAAAAAAAATAATCCCTTACTAATTAAGAATACAGCAGAAGGTGAATACAACGAAATATAGACTACCTTGAGTCCTTACAAGGTTACTGCAGAGAGGTTACTTGAATGGAGAAGAAGTGCAAGATGTGATTAAAATTATTTGAAGCACGAATTCTAACTTATGGAGTAAATAAAAGAGGGTGCTTCCTTTCCTGCCACACCCACACAAGAGAGGATGAAATCTAACGTTTTTAGGCCATGACTATAGGCATATAATAGCACAACATGAATAAACAACAAACTAAATTTTTTTTATTTTCCTCTCATAGTCAAACATGGCTTTCATCTAGCAATAAGTGCCTCTCTATTTGAATCGAAAGATAGCCCAGTATCAGCCATAATCATACTTAGACCGGCGGGGGGGGGTGGTGTGTGTGTGGGGTTGTTTGAAAAAAATCACATGAGAGTATTCTTCAACGAAAGTGGTTCAAGGAGAGGAAGCCTAGGGGAAATCAGCCAAAATTTTATTCAAAACTAAATACTTCAACAATAGTTTGGTTCCAAGTCCTCCCACAAACAAGATCGTCTATCTCATCAGTAACCACCAAACAAGATTTTGTTGAATACGGATGGGCATCAATAGGAAATTTGCCAACACCCAACCCGCTTCAAGAACATAATAGAAGCTCCTTTGCTGCATAACTAACAAAGTCCTAGTTATAGTTTCTGACCAAAGTTACCCCTTGGAAAACAAAAGATGAAGGATTATACCTCAACGGCTCACCCTACCCCCAACCCCTTCTTTTTCCCTCCAAAAACAATAATCACAAAAGAAGTGACTATATGAAGAATGAGACATTAACACATCACAAGTAAATTAACATATTAAAACAATCCGCACCTAGAAGATCTTGTAAAATATTTTTTCCAAAAAAACCCCCCCCCCATATAAATGTCTACCTATGCTTCAGTATATTAAATAAATACATGGCAAGCACTAATTGTTCTTAAAACCATGATGACAATTATCTGATAGGAGAGTTAATCCAAATTCCATAGATTTTGCGATGGTATTGTAAAGTGTGAACTTTTTAGGGACTTCTTTGTGATATATATCAATGCTCCATCTACCACATTTCACATAAAGATAAGACCAAATTAACAGGGCATTGATGCTTCTATTCTTTGCTATGCCTTATTCTTTAGTCATAGATTTCCTTTAACAAAAATTGAGAAGATTGATTTTGGAAAACTGCATTTCGTGTATAGTTGACATGGCTTCCACTTCTTCGAACACCAGTTCACTGAACCATTCCCTGATTTCAATGTCGACCTCAACAACTTAAGGGAACACATCAGTATGAAGATGGAGGCATCAATGCCATGACTCAGTCACTCTCTGATTACTTCACAAAACCTAAAAGTTCAAAGGTGGATAAATACAGAGATGCTACTCAAGAAGGCAGAAGCTAAAGAGCAAGGCGCTGAGTCTGTTGTCATTTTTTTTCCAGTTTGTTGATAATGTTGAGCTAGAGAGTCTTTGTATCCATTTGTCAACTTGTGGAAGAGCAAGGCGCTAAGTTTGGAGTATGTAATTGACTACTTTTATTCTGAGGTTCAATGTAAATGCGACGCTGTAATTGACTAATTTTATTGAGGTTTGATGTAAATGGAAATCATTTGTGGTTTTGCATAGCTATCTACTACATTTTGCTGTGGCTGTGTTCAATATTAGTTTGAACTGAAATGTGGCAGTTTGTTTATTGTTATTAGTTTGAGATGCAAGGCGTTGGGCTAGTCCATAAAGCAAGGAAACCCTTTTTTTTTTGGTGACAAGGAACAATACGAAATGATATGGATACGGATACGAATACGGAACGATATGAAATGATATGGATACGGACACGACACGATACGAAATGATATGGATACGGATACGACACAACGCGATAGTGTGGAAACATTAGAGGGAATTTATAGTTGCAACTCATTCCCTATTTTACTCCTTTCTTATGAGCATAAAATTATGACCATTGACAAATACTAAATGGAAGTTGCCATTGATACAAAATTCCCACTCATTGCATCTCTCTCTCTCTCTCTCTCTCTCTCTCTGCAAATAATTCATTAGAACTAAAAAAAGAAAATCATGTCTACTAAATACTAACTCTTGCATTGATCATTGTGGTACATGTTACATATACCAAACAAAAGTCACATTGGACACTTACAAAAGAGTTAAATGAGCAAGCTACAAAAAGCCTAATGCTTGCCCTTTTAACTACATTTCCAAGTTCAACATAGGGCAAGATAACATGAAAAAATAGAATTTAATAGCAGCTCGCCTACAAAAAGTAAAAGGTGTGAGCATTACAACTTCATAATCAGGCCACCCAATAAGAAACAAAAGGTGTGAGCGCACACGTATAATATATATATATATATATATATATATATATATATATATCTGCACAGCTGGAAGTAGACAAAAGAGGACTTCATGATCAAAACCAATTCCGCTTCGCTTCACTTCACATGCAACTCATAACAGAAGTCAAAACAATTCCCAATCACCCATCTGCAATCACATATCCTCATTGTCATATAGTATAAAACAGGTGAATCATGTAATACTTATATGAGAGACTACCTAAGAACATAGGATTATGAGTTTCTGTCAATCTATCACATTGAATCTTCACAAGATTCCCTGGGTTACTCTTCCAAACCTTTGAAGCATATGTTGAGTCAAATGCAAGTCTCATAGCTAAATTCACTATGATCAAATCTAAAATCCAGAGAGAGAGAGAGAGAGAGAGAGAGAGAGGTGTCTTAGAGCTAAACTTACTGTAACCATATCTCAAATCACATGGAGATTCATTAAGGTCGTAGCATCACGTACCAATATATCCTACACTTCCCTGAAATGGCTAAAATCGTAACCTATTCAAATTACAAATTATAGTAACAAGAAACAAAAAAAATTGAAAAGACTCGATGTAGTACAAATGAAGACATACTTACAGTAACGTATCGACTCTCTTGCGTGACAATCTCGTGAAATCCCGTAGCATGAGTGTGGACTTCCACATCCTAAAGCAGAATAAAGTCCAATACTAAACCATACAAACCAATGAACATAATTATGTAAAACATTGAAAGGAATGCATAGTGGTTGGTATACCGGTATACTCTTTGCATTGGCGCGACTACATTGGACCCTTTTCTTTGATTGCGCAATCTTCCTATTAATTTGCTCACCCATTGATTGCTTTCTCTTCTCCGGCGGTCGCCCTATCCGAGGTCCTTTACTTGGATCGCCCACAGTAATTGATCCATCTTGAAACCTTTCCAAACCATTTTGTACATCTCCAACCGTAGGCATGTTGCTTGGACACTCCTCATCGTATAAGTCATTCTCTGCTTTAATTTCTTTCAACCTAGCCACCATCCTATCAGTCTTGGCAGTGGAATACATGGCAACATTAGCTGCCTCTTTAAATACCTTCAACATTCTATCAAAGCGAGCAAATTCGGGCTTGCATTGCCACTCCACATAACTCACCTTTACTTTTGTGTGACTCCTCACCAAATTTTTCATCCATCGTCGTAGAACATATTTTTCAGGCACTTCTTCAAGCTTCTTTTTTGACCATACCGAGATCATATGCGCGCACACCATTCCTTTACTCTCGAAAAATTGACAATTGCAATAAGCTTCTCTTGTCTCCTCATTAAAATGAACAAGGAAAGTAAAAGTCTTAAATATATATTTTTTCTTTCCAACTCGAATGTCTTGTTCAATTTGAAACTGTGAAATCCCATTCACTACCAGTCCAGTAGTCAAATTGCACCCAATCTTTTGGGCTACTTGGTCCCGGAATTGGTTGCCTTTCTCAACTGTGTATGCTTGCTGAAATTGGTCCTCAAACCCATAAGGAGACACATTTTGAATTTGAAAGTGCAAGGAACGAGCATCTGCCTCTTGTTCTTTTCGCACCTTCTTACGTAAAGCATTCTCATATTGGTCCACAAATTCCTTCAAGCTGGTATTGGAATGGACGTAGCCATCAAAGAAGGCATTCATGCTCTCGCTTCGTTGAGTTGTTGACATCCCAACCCAAAAGGTATCCTTAACAAATGCCGGTACCCATCGATGCCGCTCCTTGTACATTCCAGCAAACCACTCATTGTCATGTAGATGAAATTGTTTGATGAGATTTTCCCAATTTTGTTCAAACTTCTTTGGATCCAAAGAATCATACACAACACTCTTGAGGGAAGTTTTAATCTCCTTATACTCATTGCAATTCTTGAACTTGTCAGGAATTTTTTCACTACAAATTTCTTTTTGAAAATCTTTTTCTATTTGAGAAATTTTCTCCTTCAAAATAGGTTTTTGTAAAGTTTCTTCAATTCCCATTTGTCTAATTTCTTTTTGAAGAAAATTTATTTGTTTATCCTTACTGGAAATTTTTCTCATAATATCATTTATTTCCTTGAATACAGGAGGAGAAACAAATTCAAAGAAGATTTCATGCCCATCAATGTGAGCAGTGATACCAGCAGTACTGGTTTGCATTGGCATTAACATTGACAAAAATGGAGTTCCCAAAATTAACTCCTGTTGGAGATTCCTTATACAAAGAAACGTTGTCTCCAAACAGATTCCTTTATTGCAAATGTAAACATTATTAAGTTTATATTTGATAATCATTTTAGACCCACTTGCATTAGTGAGACTTTGAGAGATTTTCTCAAAATATTGGGTTGTTTGACAATACCCTCTTGGATACAATTCATATCAGCACCACTATTAACAAGAGCAACAATATTGTTAATAGTGTATTCTTTATGTATTACCAAATTTACCCTAGCATGCCATTTTTGGTAAACCATATTATTAATAATATTAAGGTAAGTAGAGTCATCAGTTTGGCTCTTCTCTCCTTTATCAAAAGAAATCAATTTTTTGTTAATATCACAAAGCTCCTGAGTAGCTTTGGTCTGAAAAGATTTTAGCAGCTTGATTTCTACTTTTAAAATATTTTTTTCTCCCTGAAGATCAGGAATAGTAACAGGCTTGTGGTTATCTATCTGTTCTAACCTATCTAAAACATTCTTAAGACTATACGTCTTACCAGGAAAGGAAGGTTGATCTTTTTCTTCACTATTAGAAGAGATACAAGTCTCTATAATTTTTATTTTTAATTGGGGATCATTAATTTGATCAATAATGTCCAATAAGCCCTGTTGCTTATCGGTGAGAACATTAATGCTGAGACCATTCATCTCAACAATAGCCTTCCAATAATCATCAGAAGTTGAACATTCAAGATTATTACATTTACAATTAGAAACTTCTTCTTCGTCCGTGGTGGAAGAAGTATCGTCTTCCTGATCAGATACCTCATTTATCTGATCGTCAGATTCTTCTTGTGATTCAGAATCACTAGAATTCAACATTAACTTGAAGAGTTGTTGTTTTAACCCTTCATCGATCTGAAGCTCATTAAGCTTCTTTTTGGTCTTACACTTATTAGCATAATGACCAATTTTTCCACACTTGAAACATTTTGCTGTGGTTTTCTTTTTGGATTTAGTATGCTTTTTTTGACTCTGGAGTAGACTTTTTTGAATCAGATTGTTCAAAAGTCTCTTTATTCTTTTTAGATTTCCTTTTGGTATATTGTTTAGTAGTTTTATTACTACTTTTCTCTTTAGTAGGTTTTGGGTATTGGGTCATGTCATACCCAAACTGATCACAGAACTGACCTAACTCTTGCTTACCGGTCAAATTTTATTTTTTCAATTGGTTGTGTAATTTAATATATTTTTTTTGATCAGGTTGTGTAATTTAATATCATTACACAAGGTTAATCCTTCCTAGATTATAATGGCGATTATTTGTCCATAAGTGTAATTATCGTAATTGATAGTCAGACCATTATTTTGATCTCTCATTTTCTTCCTTATTTTCTCCGCAAAGAAATAAGATAGTCCATCAACAAATTTTGATTTCCAATGCTCACTATTAGTATCAATCCTTTGCATGACTTTTGCAAGGAATACATCCTTATACCAACGAAAATGTGTTAACGTTGGACATTTCAAATTTTGAAGTAATTCCCTACTTCTTTCTCGTTGGTTATCCCAGAGACCAACAAAGTGTAAAATTATTGATTGAACAAGTGTATAAACAGCATCTTGCATTTGTTCACCTTTTTCATTAATTTTTACAGCATTCAATATTTCTGACCATTGATTGGTAGATAAAATGTTATCCCACCAACCTTTGATCATACCAGTAAATCCGACTGTGATCCAGCCAGCAACCTTCTGATCATCATTGTCATTATTAATACAAATAGTATTGTGCATCAACATTTGATGTACCACTGCAAAAATCTGATATTCAGTCATTCCATCTATGTTCCATTCATAGATGGTTCTGCCACTATAGGACATCTGTTTTTGAAAACCAGATTCCTCATACAACATATCTTGAGGAGTCGGTCTTGGATAATAATTCCTATCTACTCCTGAATAAGGAAACTTAGTAGGGTATTGAATTTTATTGATAGTATCAAGCTGAGATTGGGAAAAAGAATTCTCTAATTTCAAAATTTCTTGATCACCCATATCATCAGGATCCATATCCTCGGATATGGTATTCAAAGAAAGACCTTGAAGTCGTTTCTGCAATTCTTTAACTAACTCAATATTTTCATTTGGACTTTTTAAATTAAATCCCGTGATAGACACAGGTGATCTAATATTAGAGGGGGAAACTTCATCTTTCTCCTTACTATGGGGTCTAAGTCCCATGACTTGACCACTTATTTGGTTAACCTGTTCTTCGATTCGGACTAACTGGTCACCAACAGTATTAAGAAATAAGTTAGTATAATTATTCTGCTTATGAATCCTACCATTAACATCTGTGTTTGTAGGTTTCACAAACGCAACCGTTTCTAAAGAAGGTTCAGATTCAAAACTTCCTTCCACAGACAGAGGAATAGTTGGAGGGTGCATAGAAGAGATCAGTGTTCCCGTCATTGACCTCCAATTTCTCTTATAATCTTGGATAACATTTATTGATCTATCCAATAATGTATAATATTTCCCATAAAACCTTTGGGTAAAAGGGATAAAATTCTCTGTATAACCAATCCAGTCATAAAATTCCTCTTTGAATTTTTGTAACTGGTCCCTGGTATACTTAGAGAAATACCGTTCTCTAAATTCTTTGTATTTAGGCTGTTGAAATTCTTTATTGATTTCTTTCCTAATTTCAAGATCTACTATTATGGTTATTAATAGTAAAATTCATTTCACTGGCAGTAGGTGATTCTACTGGATTAGTATAAACTCCATGAGGAATTTGATTTTGGGATATTCTTATTCCTGCCAAATTAATATCTTCAACAGGATGTTGTGACTCGGGAATTTCCGAGACTAAGTGTCTGCTAGTAGTAGGAATACTAACCCTATATGGTTGTCTAGTCGCAGAGAAACTAGAACTTCGACTTCGTAGAAGTCTGTCAGGCTGGAAATTCCTAAAATTCAAGGATACAGTGCCATCACTGTCTTGAACTATTTGTTCAATTTGATTGACAATGGGTCTGGGTGGAACTGCATTATTAATGACCCAATTTTCTGGGAACGTAATTTCTTCCCAGTTTATCAACCTATTGGTTGCTATATTGGAAGTTAACATATTCATTTCAACCAGGACAGTCTGGTCCAAGGGTCTTAATTGATGAACCCTGGGATTAACAGTATTCAAAACTTTATAGCAAATTCTATAAACAACTGCTATAACTTCAGATCCAGGTAAAAAACCATAACCTCTAGTTTGGATCCTACAATTCAAAACTTCACTCAAATTTCTATCCGTCAATGGTAGAGTTAAATTCGGATAAGCATTAAAATAAACAGGACCATGACACAAGCTGGTCTCTACAGCCCCCATGATTGAGGCTCTCCAATTATTACACCTGTCATCTCTAAGCGTTACTTGAAGGCAAGTATCCATACCAAGTAAAGTTAATGGTTTTAGTGCAATTGTACTAAACCAATATGAACATATTTATATTTGTGCATGTGTGCAACAAGATCACTGCTATCCATAAGACTTATTACCTTATCATTAAGCTCTATGCTTTCTGTTCTTCCATGGTTTTTATTGCCATGCTACTTTTAAATTCAAACAAACCATGCCCATAAATGATAGAAGGGCGTACTGGAGGTATTGTCCAGTGATTTAATTGTTCTTGCACATCGGCATATTCAATTAATTCTGAATTTTTTATTCGATCATTATCAGATCTAAATATTCTTCCCATTTCGAGAATTGTATTAGTGCTCATATATATTATTCTTTCATGAATTTGCCTTCTTTTTTTTTTTAAATGGAAGACAGCATTCTAGATAGCACATCTGTCAACGATTTACCGGAGCAAGGCCAAATTACCCTTCCCGGGTCCTCATGGCCGGACAGATCCGAACGTGACTTGGGTGAAGTCCCATTACCAAAAATGCTTACTTTCATTTAAATTTTTGGTTAAAATTGATTTTTTTTTGTAAGGTATCTTCATGCTAGGATAATATATACTTGCACTAACAAATTATTTTAAGCCATTACTGGCTCTGATACCAAATAAATACTGCAAAAGAAAACAACAGTACAAAGGATCAAAAGAAAACTAACCTTATTATTATTAAGGCCGGAGCCAATGTACAAAAGAGGAGAGGAGAAAATCAGAGTGCTTGGATTTTAGAGAGAGAGTAAGGGCAATCCAAAACCTGATTTTCTGATTACAAGAGTGACCTTTATATAGAGGTCCAAACAGGAAATGAAATACAAATTTACTCTAAATTTACATAAAATGAAGATGCTTGCTGGGTACACACTGGGCCCCATCGACACAAATATCTCCACCGAAATTAAAGCTGAAAAGTTAACAGCAAAGCTCCATAATTGAGCAAACTTTCAATTTACTCCATAATTGAGTAAACTTTAACTTCAATTTTACCCAACCACCTAAAGTTTGGTTGGACAACCAAATTATTTATCTTTCTCTTTGCCTTTTCGTGAAGACAGCTGTTCTGCCATCATTTCAGTCATGCTGTCCAAAAATCTCCCAGAGTTAGAGTAGTTCCTTCGTCTTCATAGGGGTCTTGAGATTCCCCTGCTAAGCAAGTGAATGGATTATTATCATCTTCAACACTTTTGGCTGATGTCATTGATTCATCATCAGCGACGGGAGTTACAGTCTGGAGAAATTGCTCCTTCATGAAGTCCATGGTTTTGATTACAACTTCATCGTCTGTTAAATTTGGATGTTTAGCCCGAATTTGAGCTGAGATCTCCAAGAAGGGATTCTTTACTGAATATTTTTCCCTTTTCTTTAATTGTGACTTCAATTCCTGGGTAGCCGATTTGATCTCAGAAAAAGTTTTCTCCAGATCAATCCCTTTCCACCACCGATATTGAAAAGTTCTTTGAAGAACTGGAAGTCCAAAATTATTACTTCCAAATTGTAAATCCCACTTCCAAATCCATGGGATGCCAAATGTTATCATAATAAAAAAGAATGATTTCCCTTTTGAAGTATTTGTCCCCTGTAATTGAGGATGATGGTTGGTAAAAAATTCCAACTCCTTCTGAACTTTAGGTATCAAAAAATCTGATTGGGGGCCAAATTTAGACCACCACATGATAAACCAGTTTGGCAATTCATTTTGTCCAATTAATCTTGGACATATTTTGAGAAACCATGAGTGTTTTCTCCGTTGATTCTGGTAATAAAAAGTTTTAGACCAGGCTTCAACATAATCCCAGTAATTATAATGAATCGGACCTCCATTTTCCGATTTAATTGACAAAGTCTTAGATTGTTGTGGGTGTATTCCCCACTTATGAATTGGGATGACAATCTTTATTAAGGCCTTGCTATAGCTGATTGAGCTTTTTTGCCCTATCTTGCTATCATAACTGTGGCAAAATTCCACTGATCCAGATTCCGAGAGCATTGTCTCATAAATATATCGATATTTTCCTTCTGGAACTGGATATCCCATTGTATCCAAATAGCGGGACTTAATTTCCCACGGATCATTTTTATATTGTTCATCCTGAGATTCCAGGACCATTATTGTTTCTGTGGTTTCCAGTGATTTGAAAACCTCTTCAGTTTGCACCACTTCCTTCATTGAGAGTGATGACGACGATGCTATTGCTGCATCCTGTAAAGATGGAAATTGAAGATTGTGAGCCTTCAAGTAGGCTTCAATATCGGCCTGAGTGACCCTCGATTTGCCACGGCCTTAAGAAGTATTTCCACGACCTCTTCCTCGATCTGGAGGTCTATTCATCTGCAAAATTAAGCAGTAGACAAAATTTTTAGTTCAGCTTGAAGCCTTTTTATTGACAACTGGAGTAACTCTATTTCCCAGTCTTCATCATCATCAGATCCATATTGTTGATAGTGCCGAAGCATTGCTTCTCTAGCATGTATTCATCTTATAATATGATTATGCGGCCATTTTAAAATTGTCATTTCAACATGAGTGTTGAAAACAGCCCTTTGTAACTTCAAATATTGTTGAAATATTGTTCTTTTTAAAACAAAGTTATGGTGATTCATCCCTGCAAAAATTCACGGGTAAGAAAATCAAGTAGAGAATTATATTCTCCCTTAATATATTCAATATTAAAATCAAAGGCAGATAATTCAGACTGCCATCAAGCAAAAATTTGTTTTGAAGCAAGGTTTTTAATGTCCTGCTTCAAGACCTGCTTTGCAGCACTGCAATCAACTCTTAATAAAAATTGTTGATTTAATAAATCATCTTGAAATTTATTTATGCATTTAACAATAGAAAGAATTTCGTTCTTTATGGTGCTATAGTTAGCTTGTGCATTTTTGAAGAGTCCAAAAGCAAATCTTACCAACTCTTCTTTTCCATAATTAGGGTCATATTGCTTTAAGATGCCACCATAACCCATATTAAAGGCATTAGTTTCAACAATTTTCTTCCATTCTGGATTGGCAATAGCTAAACATGGGAGTTTCTTAGCTTTCAATTTAATCTTTTGGACAGCTTTTGTGTGAATTTCCGTCCAAGGAGGAGGATTCTTCCTAAGCCTATCATATAAGGGAGCCAAATCCTGGACTAACTCCTTATAATTGTCTCCTATATAATTAAGACTCCCAAGGAATCTTTGCAATTGAGTCTTATCTCTTATTTCATCAGGAAATTTAGAAGCGAACTCTATGCTTCTATCAATTGGGATGATTTTCCCTTGGTAAATATTATGACCCAAAAATCGGACATTAGTTTGAAATAGTTTCATTTTTGGTGCAGAGACCACTAAACCATTTCTCTTAATAACATCTTTAAAAATTCTAAGATGTTTGATATGTTGATCGATGTTTTGTGAAAAAATTAAAACATCGTCAATATAACAAATTGTAAATTTTGCATAAGGATAAAAAATATCGTTCTTAATATTCTGAAATTCTGAAGGTGCATTCTTCAGACCAAACGGCATAACATTCCATTCAAAATGTCCAAATGGAACTGTAAATGCTGTTTTACATTGATCAGATTCATTAATTTGAATCTGCCAATATCCAGATTTTAAATCAAATTTAGAAAAGATGACTGCTTTATTTAGTCGATCTAATTAATCTTTTTTTATTAGGAATGGGATATCTTATCCACATAAGAAATTTGTTGAGGGGTTTATAATTGATAACTAATCTAGGAACACCTCTCTCCTTCTTAGCATTTTTATTAACATAGAAAGCTATACAACTCCAAGGAGAGTAGCTCTTCCTAATTAATTGATTTTTCAAAAGATTGTCAATTTCTTTTTGACACATAATCAAGTATTCTTGTTTCATTTGGGAAGGCCTAGCTTTAGTAGGAATTTTCCTTTCATCAAAACCCTTCACTTTTTCAATCAACTAGCAAAGAGATATTCATATGGGCTTTACAACCTGTTTTGGGTGTTAGATGGGATTTAACAAGATTCCAACCTGTTAGCCTGGCATTTCCACTCAAATGACAACCATAAGTTACATACGACTTTACGTTGTTAACCTTCTTAAAGGTTATTGTGATCGCACCGAAACCTTTTGTTTTCGCATAAATAGTGTAACATTCCTGGGCTTTGTCTTCAGAATCAAATCTCGTTCCAACCTTAGGTTCCAATACCACCTCTGAATTCTGATTTTCCTCCAAATTTGGATCTTCTATTTCCATTATTCTACAAATAAGAGAGAGACACACAACTATGTTTAAAAAAGAGTTGAACTAGTCCACATGTACAATGCACTTAAACATTAAACAGTCATACAATTACATAATAATCAATTGTAGAAACAAACATTCAAGATCCCAATATAAGGTACCCACGTATTCTTTAAACAACCATTCAAGATCCCATTTGTCTTAAGTTACCACATGACATTTTGGAACCCAGAGCACTATTGCATTGATAAAGGGTAATTGATTCTGATGACCTTTTCTAACCTAATCAATTATCATTCAAGTGCTTGATAGGTATTAGTTTGATATGGAGAATCTGCAGAATTTTTTGACCTATAATTCTCATCTGGGGAGGTAAGAACTTCAATGATACCCATTGACTATTTCATTGACACTGAATCATTTCTATAACATAAAATTTTGTTGTGTTTAGAGGTAGAGATTGGTTATAAAGATTGTTCTTTTTTTAGGTTAAAAAATTAAGATTAAATTATACAGCAAGTGAGTGCCACTGTTCTTTCCCACGTTATTGTTCAAAGAAAAGCAAGAAACAGAGAATACGAGTCGAGTTCGCAAAAATGGGAAAGAATTGAGGAATTGCGACATGGGTTTCTCTGAAAATCGATAATTTGGTGCTGTGGAGACGAAGGAGAAATCGGGTTCAAGGTTGTCTGCTGAATAAGAAGATCAAAAGCAATTTAGTGTTCAAGATTGGAACAATAAAGGTTTGGCCTTTATGTTACTTTTTTACACGAAATTGAATCCGCTGCTTGTCGATTAACCAACAAGAGGAGGAGCCAAAATCATAATATCTATTTTTGTCAACATTGGTGTTAGAGGTAGAGATTCACTCATCTATAGATGCGTTAAGAACAAGCTAACAGTGTTCAGAAGGGAATAACTTCAGAAGGAGAAACGAGAATCAAGCATCAACACTCAAGCAGAGGAAATATTAGTGTTCAGAAGGGAAATCCCACAAGCAGCCATAATATGTCGGAGAGCACTATAGCACTTGATTGCACCTTTAATACTACATAATCTGGAGGTCAATATCTAAGGAAAACATATTAGTTGGCAGAAAGTTTCACCTGTTAAGGGAAAGAAATCGCCACAGCCCTGTTACGCACAAATCGTAATGTGGCGCCGGGGTGGTGGGTTGATCGTCGGTGGGGGCTCCGGTGGTGGAGGCCCGGCGTCGGCAGTGGTGGTCGATCAGTGATGGGCCGGCATATGTGGGAAGGCTTGGGCTCTGGAATCGTTTTGGAGAGAGAGAGAACTCAAAGAAAGTGTGTATTGATTTGAAAAAGTGTGCACTGTATTAGTTTTTCGTAATTTTTTGAAAAAGTGAGTTTTGGAGCTTAGTTCTCCCGCGTGTTTGGTGGGCTGTGGAGATTGGGCCCACCCTTTCCACGTGGGTTTCAGGATGCATTTCAGGCCAATTTCTCTGCTCATAGCATTATTAGGAAAAATCAAACTTAGCAATCTCTTAGTAACTTATCAAATTTTGGTCATTAGATAATCAAAACTAGCAACATTTTGCCAATAATCAAATTTAGTTATCCCCATATTTTCTCAATCAAGTACACCATCATTACACAAAAATCTGCTCTCTCTTCCATTTTCAACATATTTATAAGAAAAATACTTTTAAAAACAGTTTATTTCAAAACAGTTTTTTTATTAAAACTTTTTTTTATTCAAAAACTGTTTATTTTTTTAACTTTTTCCAAAAAACTTTATTTTTTTAAATCAAAGTTTTCAAAAAAGTATTTTTCCTTTTTCTCATAACCTATTTTTATTAGTTTGAAAATTAGTTTAAAAAATTATTTTCAATGTCACAATTTCTCGAATTTTATAAGTTGAAAAGGTATATGGCAAGTTTTGGTTATTCAATTTTGATTGTGCCATTGGACTTCTACATTACTAACCTTAGCAACCCCTTAAATGGATAACTAAAAGATGATGTGATAATTTTTGATTATTCTACTGTGGATGCTCTGATACCCTTAGAGCATGTACATCAGATTAGCTTCATTTTGAGCCAAAAAAGCTATTGAACAGCGCACTTTTTTTCTTTTTACCTACTCATATTTCTTTCAACTCCACACCAATCCTCTCTATTATCCTCTATATCCTTATAAAACACTAATATATATAAATATATATATGTATGTATGTATGTATACACACAAACAAGAAAGTATATCTGTCATAGTAGATCCCGATCTTTCCATCCATCTTTCTGCACTTTCTGATAGGTTCAACTTCAATTGAAAGCAGAGATTCCCTTCTTCGCTTGAATTGCTTTTGTTTTAAATCAAAATTTGAGTTTTTCCTTCTACATTTCTATTTTCTTCAAATCGAAATCAAAGGTTCTGTTTTGGGTTTCACCGAGCTACCAAAATACGCCGGCTCAGGGACCAACAACGGCAGCAACAAAACCACAACCGGACTCCGATCTGGCTCCAGATGCAAGAATTTATCAGAGAGAGAGAGAGAGCAGATGAAAGAGAGAAGTGAAGAAGAACGGGAGGGAAAGTGGAGGAGGAGAGAGAAACAATCATTGTTTAATATACCCCTCTCCTATAGTCGCTCGGTACTAATACCGATCCATTTCATCCCAAGCCATTTTACCTTTTCATTTACCTCCTCTGCTGTAGCTTACTTTTTTTGTTTCTCCTCGGTAGAATAGCTAAAAAGTCATTTTATCTCCTCTGATGTACATGCTTTTAGAACCAGAAATGATATAAGTACAGCAGAAGCTGTACAAACAGTTTGCACATATTCATTTTGGGTCCGATTCGGATCCTAAATTCTGAAGCAAAGTTGGATGATTCGTAAACGCTCTTACCGATATCGGATTGAGATGATTTTTTACAGGGACCCTTAAAAATAAATTTTGAATAAAATGAGCGGTTCCGATCATCTTTGCGGAATCCGAATCGGACCCAAAATAGATCTGTGCAAACTGTTTGTACAGCTTCTGCTGTACGTCTAGCACCATACTTTTAGAACTGTGTTCACATAATAAGATGGGAAAAGAGAGTGGTCAAAACTTCCCTTCGTTAACCATTACTTTCACAAATTAGATTAGAAATATTAGATTGATTTATCTCACTGTGCACACACATATGTATGTATAGGTTTTATTATAAATTTACGATTCGTTCTCTCTCCCTCCCTCTCTCCATATAAACATCTTTCTTCCCCATAAAATATGGCTAATTTTATTCATATAATTAATCACTTTACTATCTTGTTTCATACTTACAACATGCGGATCAAAAAAATAATACTTACAACATGAAACCATTTATTATTTTTGTACAAAATACTATTTTATTTTTTAAGAAAGGGGAAAAAAGAAGTAAGGTAACTGATTCTATCCAAATGTTATAAATCATTAGCTAGGACGACATCGAAAGCTTAATTGGAGAAGGCCAAGCGTGCAATAAAAGACTACAGAATAATCTCGAGTGTCCGAAATGTTAAGGAACTTGAGAAGTGCACAAAGTTAATGAGTTACTAGAATATTTCCAATTATCCAAAGAGAATTCTATTTTTTTACAGACAAACGACCTTAGGTACTATTTTAGGATGGTTATAAGGAGTTTATGCTGGTGGTAGGATCAAATTGATCCTAACCAACCATTGAATGGGTATAAGTCTTTATAAACTATAATAGTAAATTATCTCATGAGCTTTACTAGGCACACATCAATTCGAACACATATTTCAAAAACACCACCCGATAATGTGAGGCCTCACGGTCTATTTTAACAATCAAAGTCATTCATTTTGTAGCGAAAAATGTGTAATTCAATCATGCAAAAATTTGATTAATCATACATCGCTAAGTGCTTGATTCAAATTTAATTGATAAATGGGAAGAATTTTAACGATCCATTTTTCTCAAGGAAAATGTAAAATTTTAAGATTCCTACCACAGCATGTAGTCACCGCCTCTCCACCACCACCACGATCTTTACTGCCATCATACCAACACCACCACAAATACATCCAGGGATTTAAAAGAATAAAACTAAAAGAGAATTATTTTTAAAATAATGTAATCAAAATTTATTATTCTTTATATCAACCTATTATTTCAATTCAGCTCATACTTTTATTTATCAAACAACTTTTCAACATAAAAATTCATCATTCAATTTTTGCCACTTAATTTTCATCTTTCATGATTCAGTTTAATTTTGGTCTTACTATTATTACGAAATGGCATTAACTGCAATTAGACTTGTAACGCCTCACCCCAGAAGAATTAGCATAACCTGTCTAAATGAAGATTAAGTAACAGCCAAATTAAGATTCTTCCCACAAACACAAGATAAAAGTCGATTTACTGAACTATACAATATGAGTTATGCATTCAAACAAGTCCACATATTACAAACTCCACTTCAAAAATATATCACATGTACAAAGCCAAAAAGAACACCAAGTCGACTCCCATCTCAACACCTACAGCATGTCAAACCGGTAGACCAATCACTTAAAATAGTTTGTGAGTGTTACTGCTCCATCCAAGCAAAAAATATAAAAAACAATTTACAAAGCACATATAGATCAAGTAATGCTTTCAACATAGCAAGAAACGTACCCTCCGACCCAAATTGCTTGTCCATTTTCACTATTTGGGACCTCTCAAAAAATTATCTATATCTTTTAATTTGTAATACTTTTTATATTCGATATGATCTTGTTTGATAGATCTTAATTAGTTCTATAATATGATGTTTTCAAAGTTATATAAAACATTATAGATTGTGAGTCATAAATAATTTTTTGAGTGACAAAAGGGACGAGCAATTTGAGATAGAGGGAGTACTATTTTTTTAAAAACTATAAAATAAGCAACTTTTCAAGAAGCCATAGGATTCCTTCCCTCGCAACTAAGAGTTATGACAATACCATGACCCAGTAAACTAGGGAACTTCCAACATTTTGTATTCTCTAACAGACAATTTATAAGCATTAGAGCTATGACATGCTCTTGAAATAAAACACGTTTAGCAAACTTTTCAAGCAACTTGATTGATATTCATTATCATCAAAACATTTGAACATTTGTGGAAAAAAATAAAAGCATAATATTGGCTTGTCACTCCAACGAAACAACTACATTCACTTTATACATCCAAAAAGACACAAGCAAAAAGTCCTTTTCTCAAATTTGAGGTGAATACACTTCCCTCGAATGTATTGCTATTGCTTGGTACGTGGACGCGACAAGTTGTGATCTTTTAGATATTTCTAGAAGCTTCCTTTGCACTTTTTACCTAGCTTACTCCCTAAGTCTCCTAACTTTCCATTTATAATAACTTTCTATTAATAGCCTTTACTTAGTCATTAAGTTTCACTCACCTTTTCTCTATATAAAACAAAGCTCTCCTCCTCACCTAAGGTACACAACTTTCCTCTCCTACATATATTCATTGCTTTATGTTTCGTTTTATCTTCCCCGGGTACTAACTAACTCGTCGGAGGCTCTACCCGGAGGAACCCCCCTCCAGTTTGCAGGTACCAGGCTCGGCGGCAACCACCCTATTGCTCGATAGAAATCTCTTTAGACTCGGCGAGCCCACACACCACCCCCCCGCCCCACACACAATTGGCAACTCCGGTGGGAAAGAAAACATGGCATATATTGGTGGGCTCGTCCTGATTTGACTTCAAGCGTCTCAATTTCTGATCATACGACGGCAGTTCTCTCTTCCATTTTTTGCTTTTGGTCCTCATTTAGGACCCTCCGTTCATCTCTTTCATGGAACATGTTTTTTGTCCTTTTTATTTTTAAATAGCAAGTTAAAGTGCTAGACTCACATAAATGCTTACTGTTTAATTGCGATTTATATTCTACAACTACGTGACATTCTGCCTAATTGTTCGGATATGTGCTCAAATTATTTTTTCATTTGCTACCCTAAGTTTATTATGGCTACTAACCATTCAATTATTGAGATTTATCTAAACAGCAGATTCGTTGCTACTCCGGCAACGATTAACATTCTCCATGTAATACTATTTTGCAATTCCTATATTTGTCTACAAACTGCAAATATCTACGTGTGCTTTGTTACAACCATGGGATTAATAATGGTAAACGTGCAATATATTCGTTCGGGCGAAATCCTCGTAGCCCTCGGCAATGTATTTGATCGGGCGAAATCCTCGTAGCCCTCGAAAATCTCCTCGTTCAGACATCTCAACTCCGCCGTTCGGAGAGGCATTCACTCCTGACGGCGGACTCTTCCACTGGGCATTGGGGCTCACTCCTAGTTTCACATCCAGATGGTCCCACTTTCCACCACCGATTCTTCCAGTCCGAAGTAGGGGCTTACAAGTTGAAGATGGCCCAAACCCACAGAGCAATGAAGATTCAACGCTCCAACCTCAGCCTGTCCCTCCCAAAAAGTCATGCAACCGCGCCAAGGTCAACGAAGAATCCTTACGTTCGGACTAAGCCCTCCCTCTAAGTCGCAGGTCTCTACGTTTGTTTGAGCCTTCCCTGCGGATCGAAGGATTCTCACGACTGGACTAAACCCTCCCTACGGGTTGTAGGCCTCCAATGTTCGAGCAACGAAGAGGACGAAGATAGCCTGGATTTGTTACCATCTCGGATACTCTATCGGTTACTATCTTGATTACTCGACACATAACCCGATGCATACCTTCGGCATTTTTTCTCGAGTGTTCAGTTCTTGGGAATACTAAGCGTCGTGTATCCTCAGCTGTTCACTTTTAGTTTATTTCATACTCATCATTTCATACTTGTCATTTCGTATGCATCGTCTCATAAACATTCAAGGTTCAAGAGTGTTTGGAATTTCGTGTTACTATCGCATTCGGATTTCATTACCTTTGGACGATCCGGCTGAATTTGGCCGTGGGGCTTTCTCTTACTCTGGTTGAATCTAGCCGTGGAGCTCTCTCTCCTTCCAACCGAATCTGGCCGAGGACAGGACTTCTATTAGCATTCTGGGGCACAGCTACATCACCCCGGTTTGGGTTATTATGCTAAATCTATTCGAAATGCAATTATGGTCTATTTTGTATCTTGCAAAGAATTCACTTCAGTCATTCGGCCACACCTGGGTTCAACTCCTCCTTCATCTAAGCGATAAAGAAGAAGTTGAGGGCTATTGTAGAGGGCCAAATTACCCTCAGTTCATAAGGTCCAAAAGGTGTACCGTCATATCTCGGAAGGACCAAAAGATGTTATCTTTGTTCATACTTAAGTTTCGGAACTTCCATTTATTATCGTGCTAAAGCTACATCATTATAGCTGAACAATTTCAACAAGTAAAGTATTATCCCACAAGTATTGCCGAACATTTGTCTTAAATACACTCAGGAGTTCTTTATATTACTTGGCAGTTCTTATTATCGCTCGGTAGCTCTTTTTATCGCTTGGCTCGGCAGTTCTTAGTATCATTCGGCAACTCTTTGTATCGCTTGAAAGGTTCTTTATATTTCTCGAAACGTATTGCTATTGCTCGGTACGTGGACGCGACAAGTTGTGATCTTTTAAAAGTTTCTAGAAGCTTCCTTTGCACTTTTTACCTAGCTTACTCCCTAAGTCTCCTAACTTTCCATTTATAGTAACTTTCTATTAATAGCCTTTACTTAGTCATTAAGTTTCACTCACCTTTTCTCTATATAAAGCAAAGCTCTCCCCCTCACCTAAGGTACACAACTCTCCTCTCCTACATAAACGGCTTATATTCCTTGCTTTATGTTTCGTTTTATCTTCCCCAGGTACTAACTAACTCGTCGGAGGCTCTACTCGGAGGAACCCCCCTCCAGTTTGTAGGTACCAGGCTCGGAGGCAACCACCCTATTGCTCGGCAAAACGCCTCCACTGCTCGACAACAACCCCCCAAGCTCGGTAGAAATCTCTCCAGACTCAGCGAGCCCCCACACCGTTCAACAGAAGGACGAAAGGATTTAAGTGGAATTCACACCCCCCCCCCCCCCCCCCCCCCCCCCACACACACACACACACACACACACACAGAGAGACAATCTCCATCCCTTATATGGAGCCAAATGCAACTAATATAGTAAAAGTGATACATAATGTGTTCCAATGCTCCAAGATGACTCAAAGTAATCGGATACAATAATTTCCAAGAACTGAGACTAGTCCATGACATAGGTGTACTGTTCTGACCATTGATAGAAAATAATGTGAATCTAATTTTGATGACACATGAACCATTGGAAAGTAAATTTCTTCTTCTTTGAATCGATAAGTCATACATTGAAAACAGAGTTCGGACAACTTTACTACGGCTTCACGATTATAACTCAACATATCAGTAAAACTAGTGCAAAGACAGATTTTGAGTCAATTTTAAATGAAAATCTGTTATCACTTGGACATAATCACAGTGCACGGGTTGTATTGTTAAAAAGCTCTATCTGTCTAGTTTCTAACAGAACAAACGGTGCATGATTTCAAATCCCAAGCTAAGAGATATGGCTATTTTCCCAAAAACGGCCATATGGGGCGTTAAGAGATATGGCCGTTGGGAGATAGAACATTCATGCTCTTGGCACTGCTTTCGCTTGTTTTGTACTTCTAGTGATGCCATTTATGTAGGACCGTTTTTTGTGCAGGAGATAATTGCAATAAACATGCTGTTCACTTTTGATGTTGCCTGGTGGCGCTGAGAATGGGACATGCTGATGTTTTGAGTTGTTGGACGTTAGAGTTGATCCACTTCCCGAATTGGCATTCTCATTGGTTTGTCTTTCACAGTTTCGAATTGGAAAGTTGATGTGAAGTTGTTTTGAGTTTCAGTTATCTTTGGTTTTGCTGTTCTGCTACGAGTTTCCACTATGTTTGCAAATTCTTTTCAAGATGGAGTTCTGTGAGCTCTCTCATCTTTGGGTTCCAACTTCAAGTGTTATCTTCTGTGTATAAGATGATCTTTTTTTCACAATTCTTACATTTTCGTTTCAAGCTGTGCGCTGACTTAGATATACCGAAAGGGATTTAAGAACAACCTTGTAAGATAGATAAATTGGATAGGTGCCCATTTTAGTTCTTGCTGGGTACAAAATATCCTGTGGAATTAATGTTGGCGAGCAAAAAGAACTCTAGTTCATAGAATTTTATGTGGATTCAATTGTGCTAAAACCATGCACAGGACTGAGATCGACAAACTGAGATCAAAGCCCTGGCAAAGAAGATGTATTTGCTTACAGGATTGTCAAAAGCATGAGCTCTTTGACGTTCTTTTTCTATGGAACCATGAGTTCTTCCCTGCCAGAAAGTTTGTTGAACGACAGATAACCGAGATGCACACTAAGGTACGGACAGTGACCCTTAGATCCGAACAAACTATGATACGAAGAGATAGATTAGGTACAAAGACACAAAGGAGTCCTCATGATCGCTCGATAGTTTTGGAATTGTTCAATTCAGAATGTAACAAATGTCCTCAGGCACGATAATTGTCTGGTGATGTGAGGCTTAAGTATAGCTGGGGATAAGTGACTAAGATTCATATTAGCATATTATTATTCAAGTAAAGAAATGTAAAGTAGGACTTCTAGACCCTTATCCGCATTGGAGGTGGGATTACTAATCAAGCTTCTGATAGAACTAAAGTGAATCCAGATTCAAGGAATTCTAGATTACAATATACATGCATCTTTGTTGAACTCCCTTTAGTGTAAGGGTGCACTATAAGGGTGTAGTGCAAAATTCGAGTTGGCCAAAAGCATGTTTAATAGTCCAAATTTGCGACAAATATTTTATAGATTTTTCAAATCTGAACCATTAATTGTAGAGATAAACAGCTCAGATCATAAACTATAACCCCGTAGTGCACCTGTACACTATAGGGTTGCCTGGGTGCAACTATATGGTCTATAGATTTTTCAAATTTGAACCATTAATTGTAGAGATAAACGGCTCAGATCATGAACTATAACCCTGTAGTGCACCTGTACACTATAGGGTTGCCTGGGTGCAACTATACGGTCCGGTGCTACACGGCCAGGGGCCTCCGCCCATCTTAAATATGTATATATATTATCAAAAATGCTAGGGGTACATATGAAATGTACATATTATGTACATATCAATTTTGTGGGGCCCACCTCGGGTCCCACAAAGATGATTCAAACCACCAATTATTTTTCAAACATTTTTTTATGGAGCCTTGTAAAAAATCAGCACAACCCGATATCGATAAGGATTTTTTCTTAATTTGTGGAGGCGAAACTACTTAACTGCTTAGTTTCGCTCCTACAAATTCAGAAAAAATCCTTAACGATATCGGGTTGAGCTGATTTTTTACAGGGCTCCATAAAAAGATGTTTTAAAAATAATGAGCGGTTCGGATCATCTTTAAAGGACCCGAATTGAGCCCCACAAAATCTATATGTACATTGTATGTACATGTTGTATGTACCAATAGTAGCACTGATATATTATTTGTTCATAATAAAAGACAAGTGCCCTTCTTGGTTCAGCGGTAAGACAATTCGAAACCTTAAAAAATAGTGATGCTATTGGTACATATAATATGTACATATAATGTACATATGGATTTTGTGGGGCCCAATATGGGTCCCACAAAGATGATCCGAACCGCTCATTATTTTTAAAACATCTTTTTATGGAGCCCTGTAAAAAATCAGCTCAACCCGATATCGTTAAGGATTTTTTCTGAATTTGTAGGAGCGAAACTAAGCAGTTAAGTAGTTTCGCCTCCACAAATTAAGAAAAAATCCTTACCGATATCGGGTTGTGCTGATTTTTTACAGGACTCCATAAAAAAATGTTTTAAAAATAACGGGCGGTTTGAATCATCTTTGTGGGACCCGAGATGGATCCCACAAAATTGATATGTACATAATATGTACATTTCATATGTACCTCTAGCATTTTTGCTTAAAAAATGTCCGAGTTTGAATCCCGGCAGCTTACTTTCTTTTTACGTGTTTTTTTGCCAAAAATAATACAAGATATGCAATTGTAGCTGCTATGTTTTGTACCCAGCTCAAGGAGGATACAACGCAACCACTTAGGCCGCCAAGCCCAAGCATTTGACGTGCTCAATAAAGACCAAAATAATTTTATATAAATAAACATATGAAATACTGTTGTTTAATTTTAAGAATATCTAGGGCCCCACCCCATGATAGCTTCTAAATACCTTGGGCCTGGGTGCTTCTATATTTGTTGCCTTCTTGCTGTACCACCATGTCTCCCTCCAACCAACCTCCTTAAAAGGGGTTGGTAAAAACACAACCTGCCAAACGTGGGGGGACCTGAGATACAAAACTGCAAAACCTAAAAGGAAGCCACATCCTGACATCCACAATACAAAAGACTTGAGAGCTAAAATACAAGGGAAACATTTGCATACTCATTACTCAGAAGTCAAGCTAGATAAACAAAGAAACTGCGGAAATTGAAGAAATTAACAAAATCCAAACACCAAATCTGAAGATTAAAAAAACACATGCTGCTTCTTCCGCCATCGCCTAGCGGCTAGCGCCATCTTCTTAATTAAGTTCTAATGGTAACAAGGCCGTCATGGATCCTGTGGCTCTCTGCTCTGGGACTACTCCCTGCGCTGCTGTTGGAAAGCGATCCAAATCCGTTATTCATCCTCTGTAAAACCCCAGTTGGGGACGATGGTGCTAGACGTGGGCTACTATTACTGCTATGCAGTACCTCCCCGAGAGGTCCACCCACTGAACTTTCCCAGGAGATGGGAATCCAGTTTACTTGCCTTTGGTTCGATTGGTTTATACCACTGGCCGCTTGGAAACCCATTTCCGAATCAACCTCTCGAGATAGCCTCAGTGGCGACACTGCAAGTTTCTGATTAGTGGGGGAAGAAGTGGATGACATGAAGTCCGAGGCAGTTTCAGGGATTGAAATAGAGAGATGGGTCCTGTCATCCATGAACTGATGAGTTGAGTTCTGCGACTTGCTCTTGTGGAGAGGGTTAAGCAAAGAGTCAGAGTAGACAAGTCCAAATTCAGCTCGAGAGTACTCGTCGTAAGAGTTTGGCTGTTTTGGAATGGAAAATTGGTTCTCTTCTTGTGCAATTGCATGAGATGACATGGAGAGGTTCGTTGCGTCTTGCTTCCTCTCTCCTACATTGTCCTTGTTGAGAAATATCCTGTGTCATGAGAATACAAACCTTTAAATGAAAAAACCACCAATCAGCCAAATCCTTATTGCTTATAAGCCAGGTTTCCTAATTCCTTCGAGTTTCAATGCTACATAAGCGCACATATGCTCTTCTGACTATGTCTAATTAAACATTTGCTATCAGGTCCGGTCACTTAGAAGCAATTTAGGAGGAGACACAAGTATGAGTGGTATGACTATAGAAGAAAGGAAGTGAGAGCGAAACCATGGTGTAAATTCCCTCGGCATTTATTTGGTTTGTGGATTTTGTCACTTTGCTCCCAATACTTCAATTTCAGCACATCAAGTTTTGATATGAATATTGAATAACAGAACTTCCATCAGAAATCAGAACAAAAATGGCCACATGACTGATATGACAACGTAGTAACACAAAAATCAAACCACGAGGACCGCAGGATGTGCATAAATTGGAAGTACACAGGACACAAAATTCAAACCTCTGAGGTCTAAGTGATGTGCATAAATTGAAACTATATGGGACCAAAGGGACCTGGAACGGAGCGAAGAAAATGTAACCCTACAAGGCAGTGTCTTTTGTTGAGCGTCACATTACCGTTTTCCATTACCTCTCCAAAGGAAACCGTATGGAGGCTGACATTGGAACAGAAAAAACCACAAGTTCATATGCACAAAAATTGACACTGCGTAATCATATGAGCCCTTATTTATATTCACCTGTTCAAATGGGGTGACGATGCACAAAGATTAGGTGCAGCAGGCTGTAACTGCTTGGATTGAGAATGGTCTGATTGGCCAAGGCTGTTTTTAGTGCCGCCTCCGGTCACCACCAATCCAAACGGAGGGGATGATGTCGCCATGAGCTTTGCCGTGGTGGTGGTGGTGGTGGTGGGTCCAGACACAGAATGGCCATTTTGGCCTTCCACAGGCTTTCTTGAACGATGGCGGCCTCTGTTGACATGCCGCTCACAGTATTTCCCATCGGGGACAGCATCTTTCGAGCACCGCCATTTCTTCCCATCGGTCCGACGACATCTTCCAGGCTCAGGATCATTGTTGTTGGAGTATCCCAGATGGTAAGTACCCCATCCCACTACCACAAATGAAACAAAACCAAAGTATAAAACATAGGTTATCAGTAAAAAGTCAAAAATAGATTCTACTCAATTCAAATGAACTTCTTGTCTTTCTATTGGTAAAAGCTAAAATTGCTAAACATTAATGATTGCAGATGGTTTCATCCTATCTAGTGAAAGAGTCTCTGAGATAAATTGGAGACCAAAACTTAGATTGGAAATTGAGAAAAGAAAGGAAAGTAAATAGGGGAGAAATTATAGAGGACACTCAAAGAAGTAAGTTTTTTTAGCATTCTCCTCTTTTTGTCTGTGTTTCCCCATGTCCCAAACAAAGCCTATGGATTGTTGTGCTCCATGTCACATCAAGCTTTTCGTTAATTTTCACTGAAATCTGATGGAACAATGGAGTAAAGATTGGCAACATGAGATATAAAAACTTAAAGAAAAGATAGAATAACCTAATGGCTACACAAGATATACCTAGGGAGATAACATTAAAGGAAAAGCTACTCAATCTACGTGCCACACCAAATAAACGAAGTCAGATGATAAGATTTGCATTGTGAGGAAAGTAGGATTTTGGACCTCCGATACTGCTATTTACTTGCATATTGACTGGTATGGACCAATACGGTCCGGCCAATATTTGGCCGTATCACTGATACGTTTCCGATACCGCGATCTAAAACCCAGGAGGAAAGTTAATAACTTACAAGTACTGGATCTGAGAGCTCCACTTGAAAAACCATAGACCCCAGCAGATTCAAGGGCTCTTCTGATGGGGATAAGCAGATTAGAAGGAACAGATACATTAGCAGTTATGTACTTATAGATCAAAGCTTGGTGCTCTAACTCCATCCATTGTGATGGAGTGAATGGGCTTCTCAACCCTGAAACCACCCCCTGCATGCTTTCAGCATTCAATCCTCCAAATCCATAGCCTGAAACAGGAAAAGATCAAGAGATTCAGGCACGTTTTTCAGAGAACCCAAATACCAGTTTTGTGTTATTCACAGCAATATTTATTTTGTGAAAGGGGTATGGCAAGAAAACCCAAGATTTATCCATGTCTGCAACGTTTATGGAGGCTCCATGATTAGAATATTTCCTTGTCTTCCATATAACCAAGAAAACAAAACAAAGTGAAGAGAAGAGAAGAAAAGTTCAATAAAGACCAATCAGATGGGTCTAATCCTTGCTTCATTGTATATTCTTCTTTTTGTACCCTTTTACAGTTCCCAGTGTATTGAAATACTACCAACAATAAGCGAAGAAAAAGAATCATTGTTTCTTACTTTTTGACAAGACTTAAAAATCATACTCCTATTTTGTACCCTTTTACAGTTACCAGTGTATTGAAATACTACCAACAATTAGCGAAGAAAAAGAATCATTGTTTCTTACTTTTTGACAAGACTTAAAAATCATACTCCTATTGATTTACATGAAAAGACCCTCCCAGCAGTACTGGGAATCAAAACCCCCAAACCCATTTACCCATAATGAGGAGAAAAAAATCTCCATGTATAATCACTATGAACAGATACCTGTATTTCTGCTGTAAGTATTCGAAGAGTGGTGAGAGTAATTAGGCCTTGGCACAGTTTCTGACTTGGGTGAAGAGAAACTGAGCATCTGCTCAGTTTTGGCCACTTTAATGCTCCTCAAGTTGTCTTCAGCAGTAGGCTCAGACCGTTCTTGCTTAAGAATCCCAGATCCGTACCACTTTCTATTGGCCTCACCATCTGAAGCAAGTGAAGAAGCAATACTTACACAACCATCCAAACTCACAGTACCAAGATCCATGTATATATGTACCCTTACTTACAAAACAACCAGACAGAGAAACTGAAGGATTTGGTCATTGTAAAAACCGGTTTTTGAGGTTATTTGAGGAAGGACCATTTCAAAGAGTGGGGATGATTTGTGACTTACTGACTTGTGACCTGAAAATGGAAAACTAGCCTGGTTTTGTTGTCTAGGAACTCATTGTTTATTGGAGCAAAAAGGAACTGGGAGAGTTGAGAGACTAGAGAAGGAAACATATATAACTAGACTAGACAAGATCCTCCCCCGTTCCTTTGTTTTGACTTTTGAGGTTTGTGGGTTTTTTATCGAGCTCATTTCGGATCATTTAACTTTCTACTTTCTAGGAGTTAAATGATTTTACCGAGACTTAGCCGAGTTCTAATAGCAAGTTTATCGGCCTATGTAAACAAGAGAAAAAGTTTTTTTAACTAACCAAAGAGATAAATTTTTGTTGCAGCAGCATAGATAAATCACATTGTATAATTCCTTCAACTACAGTCATTCGCTTCATCTATCGAACGACTGTTCACCCGGTTCCCATTTTTTAATTCTTTTTCCTCCCCTCCGTCTCTCTATGTGTCCACCAAGAAAAGAAAAGAAAAGAGAAAAAGAATAATATTTTAATAGAAAATAAGTAAAATAAATAGTATTGATGTGGTGTTGAAAAAGATGTGAGTAGGTAAAATGAAAAATTACACTGTTCATTAGCATTTTTACATGACAACTGATAAACTTGCTCTAAGAAATGAAAAGTCTTGACCAAAGGAAGGCCCACAAATAAGCCAAACGGTCTGATTCAATCTCTTTCAAGGGATTGGAGAGGAGCCCAATCCTTAAGTTTAATTTCGTTTGGAGGGTTGATAAATGAACTAAACCCATCTAGTTCGAGCTTATGTTCGCTCATTAAAACTTGTTTGAAACCGATTTGGTCCATAAATAAATCAATTTTTAATATTTTGTTGAAGCTCGTTAACTGTTTGAACCAAGTTAAAAAACAAACTACTGCTCTGTTCATTCGACATTGATGTTTAAAAATTTCCAGCTACTCGATTAAAGCTCATTTGAGATCGGTTTTGTCTCATAACCAAGCCAAGCTCAAACATATTTTTAAAGCTCGTTAAGTTTTTCAAACCAAACTTGAACGATCTATTGTTTGACTCATTCCGTTCCTTTATCATCCCTACCCGTTGGTTTGATAAGATATAAGCGTCAAATTGAACTATATAACCAGGATCCCCCTCTTCATCGTGCCACAGTCATCTAAACCCAGTTCGTTTCTCCGGAGCGCTCAACCTCTTAACCATCTCAGGATCTGATCCATTTCAGATTGCTTGGGATCTCAATGTCAGAATCATTTTAGATTATTCAGATCTCCTCCTCCAAGCACATTTTCGGCTTACTATTCAAATTGCTTGGGATCTCAATGTCATAATCATTTTAGATTATATATTCGGATCTCCACCTCCAAGCACATTTTCGGATTACTATATGAATGGACAAGTTCAGATTTTTGACACTTAACCTCTGAACCATTTTTCGATTAGGTTTTTGTTCTTCAAACAATTTGAATTCATTTGGAAAACTACACGACCAAATGAAATGCCTGTCACAAAACGCGACTTTGATCTCTCACTGGTCACTGCCTCCAAACCAAAATGGACACCATTGTAGGTTGAGATAAATTAGGTTTACATAATAATGAACAAAGTTCATGTGGGTGGGGGAGATTGGCAATTCTTGATTACTGGATGGTGAGGATGGTGGTTGTAATTGTTCAGTATAATATGTTATGGTCAATGGGATGCTATGAGTGGTAGTTGCTACAGCTTGAGCTAAAACTTATGTTGCAACCGCTTTAAACCTCCAAAATTTTTTGAATTGCAAGAGCCCGCGGCCACTTTAAGCCTTAAAAAAAAAAAAGTTTCAAGAGCCCTTTTCTACTTTTCTACTATCTGTTATAATGGTCCAACAAAAGAATCTCATTTTTAATTTTCTCTTTAGGCTCCTGAAATATCAGGACCCGCTGTGATATTATGAGTGGTGGTGGTGGTGATTGGGGGAGAAGGTGGTGGTCCCGTGGATACTCTCTAGAAGCCAGGATCCTATTTTGGAGGTCTGCGGACTCTGCACCCCCAAATGCATACAAGTAATTATCTCTAGTTTTAGACTATCCTAAGAAGATGAAGGATTTCCTCCACCAGATAACCTGCTCTGAGAATAGTTGCCTAGAAAAAGGTAAAATAAAAAAGAGAAGTAAATTTGGCAATGCAATAAGTGGACCTTGTTTTCTGGTGAACACAATAACTAAACTTGAATGAGGCTGTTGCCACATTTATGTTACAACACAATGGTACAAATGCTTCGTGTTAATAACGTCTCTATCTACTAATTTTAATCAAGAGTATATAGCATTGGAAATCCATAAAAGCCTTTTACATTACGCATGAAAATAAATTTGCATGGTCTCGTGTTCGGTCTTTCTGCCTTTTTTTTTTTTGGCTGTTTTTAAAAAAAAAAAAAAACCTTGAGTTTTGATCATATTATTCTAATTTTTCGATTCCTTTCGTTGAGACAAATTAATAATGCACAAATATTTGACGTAAAATTAAAAAATACAAAAAAAATTGAATAAAGACATGCACAAAAAAACCAGAAGGATTTTTTTAGGGGAAACTCACCATAATACACTTTTTTTTTAAAATCCGAACTCACCGTAAATAATACACTGATCATGCCTGTTTTGCATGCACCCAGATTGAATTATAAGATTACTAATATGCACGGGTGGTCCTAGCTAGCTAGGGGGTGCAAGAGTGCGTCCGGGCCCTGCACAATTCCTAATTACTATTCCATTAGTTCTTCACTTCTTCTATATTTTTGGTTTTATTATTATTTGTAAAAGTTATGAAGCATGGGTCACAAGCTCAAATCAAGATTATTGCAGTGCTTTTTCCTTAAGAAAATATATATAAGTAATTATTTCTTCCATAAGGTATACTTATGTAATTCACTTTTTTGCCTTTTTTGTTGCATGCAGCTAAAAATGTACTTCACGATATTCATTTTTGTTAGTTTTTTGCAAGGATGAGATTTTGTTGTTAATTTATAAATATCAATAATTTGCCCCCCCCCCCCCGCCTGTGACTGCAAATATATATCATGTTTGTTCAATGAATTCAATTGTTTGTATCACTTTCTATGTTTTGCCAAGTCAAAGTAACTAATGTCTCACATAATTAGGCTGGTGTTACGTACACGTTCCGAAGACTCATTTAGTCAATGCATGTAATTGCACTTTAGCTTAGTTGCTTACAATAGTGAGTTTGGGCTAACTTTTTAATTTTTAGAAGCTTTTGACACTGTCTCTGTAGTTGTTTTCTTTTAATCTTTACCAGATTTGGCTCAAATTTTTATACCATACTTTTTGTCTTAACAAAATGAATTGAAAATGTATAACAACATGGATCAAAATTAAAAAATGTTCATACTATAAGACAATGAAAAAGACCCTAAAGTTTTTCAACTTCAGTATTTGTTGTTATACTTTTTTAATTCCTCTGGTCGAAATAATGAAATGAAAAATGTGATGTAAAAATTTAACTCAAATTTTAAGAAATCAATACAGAAGCCGTGCTGAAAAATCTCTAAAAAGTTGGCAAATTTCACCCATACACCATCTATATACTTTGTATATATCTAAGCAAAAAAATCACAAATACCAAAGATGTGAGAACCAAACAAAATGGGGGACCCTGCCTTTTCTTAGGTGACATTATGGATATATGTATATATTTTTTATCGGTAGTGATAGTATGGGCGTTGGCCTCATTTGAATCGTTCATGCTCAATACTGAACGGTTCAAATTTTATTTCGGCCAATCGAGTCTACACCCCCAAAACCGGACAAGACGATTTGATTCGAGGAAGGATTGCCAGGAGAAGGGTAAAACTGTAAAAGAACCAAATAGGGTAGGCAAAGATAAGCCATACATGTCATGTAGACATGTACTAACGTATCTCTATCCTATCGTCTTGGATTCCTAGAGAGAGAGAGAGAGAGAGAGAGAGAGCGCTAGCTCAGAGAGTACATGCTGTGATGTAGACTTGTCGTCCACAGAGTTAGTTAGGGATTTGGTGATCTTTGGGAGAAGTTATTCGGTGCTACCGCTTCGTATTACAACTTGCCAAACAACTATTCTTCATACGGTAGTAAATTTTTGTGATATTGGTAGGCCCTCCTCACAATAAATGGATACTTCTGTATTGTCCAAAATTTAAAGCGCGTATGTGACTGCGGTACTAATTTTGTTCAGCCACACCAAGGTAGGCTCATTTTGTTAATATTTTACTTCTTGAAAGGCCATTCAAAAACTGGGATCATTTGATGGTTACCGACTTACCGTTGAGTGATTAAGTTTTTAAGGAAAAAAGAAGAAGCTTCTAGATGAAAAACTTACCAATGCCCGATTTAATTTTGAAAACGATAATTTTATGATATATGAAAGTGTCCATTAAAAAAAATTACACAATTCAGATTCATAATGTTCATAAAAATAAATTAAATGGTTCAGATTCACATTTGCGTGAATCTGACAATCCGATTCCTTTTCATAAATATGTTTCACGGACCCTTTTTTGAACAAAGATAGCTGTAACGTCCAACAATCCCAAGTGAGAGATACAGGAAGGGGGCTTCGTTCCCTCTTTGCCGACACGATGGTTGGGTCCCAGTTCTATCATGTTTTTCGTCCTTGCACCCAATATCTACGTCCTTACTCCGTAGCCCCTTCCATCCTCTGTCCAACTTTGGACGAGTAATTATTGGACCTTGTTACGGAAACCGACGCAGGCCACCCACCAGGCGTACCAACGGTCACGCAGAGTCCGCAGAGCCATCGCTAATTGAATGAAAAAATAAAATATTGAATTGAATATCTATACATATCGAATTGAGTTGATTTTTTATTGATCTATTTGATTTTTTTTTAAAAAGTTATTACGACTCAAATCATCCGTGCGGGACCCAAAATAAGCTCTGGATGGCCGTCAATACGCCTGGTTAATGGTTGGCGTCAATTTTCTTAGACTTTTCGGTAAATATTCAGTCATAGGGGCATTGTCATTTGATACTACAATAGCTTTATTCACCAAACATTTGGAAGTGCCTAACAATCTTATTCATTACATATTGTTTTGAGATTCAAACACTTGGTAATGATCCTACAGAAATATACGAAGTATAATATTATAATATATAAAGATGTTAAGGCATCACATGGTTGTGCCTTAGAGCACCACGTAACTTTTCCATTGGAGGTAGGTGCCCCATGCCATCATCACCTGTCTTGTCTTCGGATTAAGGGAGGGGGGACATGGAGATGCTGTTAAGCAGCTTCCTGCCGAACGAGTGTAAAGTGGTAGATCCGACCGTTCATCTCGGCACGGACGACTCAGATTAAATCTGAGCTCATACAAACTGCATATAAATCTGAACTATCCATTGCTCGGTTAAGATCCGAACCTTTGATTATCGAGATGAGAGGTCGATCGCTCTCCACCACTTTGTAGCATCCCCATCCCGCCTAGGACGCGGGGGGGCTGCTGCCCCAAGGGGGCAGCAGCGTGCTGCTGTCCCGGGCTTTCTGGCCCGCTCCGGTCTCGCTCCGATGATCTGAAACGTTCACTTTGTAGAGCTCGTCGAGTAGAATAACTATGCAAAAAATCAGCTTAATTAGATATCATTAAGTGCCTGATCGGAATCTTTTTATCTTAAAAAGAATGAATCCGAAACACTGAATCAAATCCATTGTAACCCATGGACCGAGAGTTATATGGGCTCCTATCAGGTACTTAATGATATCCAATTAAGCTGATTTTTTGCATAGTTATTCTACTCGACGAGCTCTACAAAGTGAACGTTTCAGATCATTGGAGCGAGACCGGAGCGGGCCCGGAAGCCCGGGACAGCAGCACGCTGCTGCCCCTTTGGGGCAGCAGCCCCCCCGCGTCCTCCCGCCTAAGGGGTGGTTTTGACCTCCTTTTCTCTTTAGATAATTATTTTTCGGATTTTATAGTAAGTAAAATCACACAAAAAAGGTTTATATTAATCTTTTAAAATATTTATTCATTTCGTCTGAACGAGAAAAATTTTAAAAAAAAAAAATTATTACCAGAGAGGGGATTTGATTAAAAAAAATATAATCTATTTAACTAGTGATCTTTAAATTATGAATTTATCACGAGTGAGTAAAAACATAGATGGTATTGAACTTTTGACATTTTGAGAAACTCGATACCTATTTGGTTCAATAGATCAATTAATTTGAAGGATAAATCTCACGATCTATTGATCGAGACTCAATAAAAACAACGACCGAGTAAAATAGGAGTATTAACAAGTCCAACACAAGAATTAATAACATGCGACTGAATTAAAAGTTTCATTCAACTCAATACTAGGCTACGTTTTCACTAACAATTTTCACCTATGGCATTTTATCAAGTTCACATTAATCAACAAGTTATTGATTCTTGGGAACAACTTGACATTTGGCAATAATTTATTGATTCATGGAAACAACTTGCTTTGCCGATTGAAAAAAACAAAAGAGAAACAACTTGACATTTTTCAACAATAATACGATTCAAGGGAAAATAAAATAAGTTATTGATTTTCCCTGTCAGTGAAATTCTGTAAAATATACTAGTACTAATATGATTCGAGGGAAAAGGTATTTATCCGGTCAACTTGGTGTAAGAGGCTTTTTTTTTTTTTAATATTGAAAGTCGGCTTGTATTTCTTTTTTATTTTATTGTGTCAAATTAAAATACTATCCAACAAACACTATGGGTGACATTACCGAAGAACATAGGAAGCTAGAGAAGGCAGCTCCTACAAGTTTCCAAGGCAGGCATGGAATACGATGCTTTGGGGAACCACATTTATTCAATATACAATTAATGTGCGGATAAAAAAAATACAATTAATGTTATGCTAAATTGGATAAAATTAAATACTCTAGTTTTTTATTGGGAAAAAAAAATACTACTCCCTAAGAAAGCCACCTCATAATTTATTCAGGTTGTCAAAGTTAATTGGTGCCTATGCATGAGCCGGAATCGATTCCAAAGTTGGTTTTTGGGTTTTTTTTTTTTGTCTTCTTATATAATTTTTTTTTAAACCTTGATCAATATTTTTATGCTTTTTAAATTTCTCTCATCGACACACAAAATAAAATATAAAAATGTGACACGAATTGAGAAAGTAACAAAAAAATTGTGCCAAAAAGCCTTAAAAAATTAGGCCAACCTCACTTTGGTCACTAGCTTGTTCATTTTGGATTTTGATGAAAGGTATTTTTAGTTTAATGAGTAGAGAGAAAAAAAATTATTAAAAATCGTGAATAGAAGTTTGGAATACTCCAAACGATCAAGCCAAAAATGTAATGTAGAGCCCAAAATGTAACGTAAAAACTTTTTAGTGCCGAGCGGATATATCTCACGTGGTGCCGCTTGGCACTCTCGAGTCATCTAATACACTTTTGGATGGCTTTGTATTAGATGGCTCGGATTAAAACATTCTCTCTCATTTCACCTCTCTTCTTTCTCTCTTAAAATCTGAGCCATTCAAAATTATATCGGATCGCTTAGACGTGCCGAGCGAATATCTCGTGGTAGCATCCTGCACGGAAAATTTCTCCCATTGAATAGGGTTTGCAAAAGTCGTGAGAGTGTGGAGTCCCAAATCCATGGGCATGTCTTATCATCTTTTTCTATAGGATATCTTTGTTAAGTCAAAATTTTACTGAGAAGAATAAAAAATCTCCTTTGGAGCCTCACCCACGCCTGTCCTTCCTTGTCCATATCATATCAAGTTAGTTGTCTTCTTGTAAGAACCTAGGGGCTACTTTTTCCTGGGCTGTCTTTTTCTTCAATTAAAAAGGGATTAATTTCACTGACCTCCCCTATGGTCTCTGACAATTTCAGGAACCTCCCCTGAGGTCTCTGAAATTTCACTGACCTCCCTTACTTTTAGAAGTATTATCATGATTCCCCCTCCTACTAACATCCGTTAGTTGAATGGATGGAAATTGATTATGTCACCTCCTGTTACCACCAAGAAAACCAGTTATAAGTAATAGGATTATAAACCATTCTCCCCAACTTTATTTTGCTATATTTGTCTTCACAAGGACAAATATGCTAACCATGCCAGTTTAATTAATAACTCATCCTATTTTGGTATTTTGTAGTCCTCTTTGAATTTCTTTTTAGATACACGTTATTTTTTGGATTTATCATTCATCTCGACCAGATGAGTTTACGAAGTAAAAGTGAAAATTTTTTACCAGAAGCAAAAAAAAAAAAATTATGAAATACAAAAATGTTTGAAAAAGTCGATATTTTTGTCTTTAGTGTTGTCCTATCTAAATTTTTTTTTACTTTCGGCCTACATAGTTATACTTTTTTTAAATTCCTCTTATCGAGACGAATTATATATTAATCCAAAAAACTAAGACAAAAAGCTAAACAACAAATTACGTAAGGTAAACAACACTAGAAAATGCATTTTCGTCACATATCTTCCAAACACTACTCCTATTGTATATCTCCCAAAAACTAACTTATAATGCATTTTTATCACATATCTTCCAAATACTACTCTTGTTGCAAAATGCATCCTATAAATATCATTTAAATACTCAGTCGATCTCAAAATATATTCTGTCCATAATTCAAAAGGCAAAAAAGTTAAAATTAAAAAGCCAAAAAGTAGGCTCCCAAACACCCCTAACAGTCGCCCATGCTACCAACCCCACCCATCGCCGCGGAGACTCCAAAAACCGAAAGCTCTCCCACACCAAACATCACTCTGTAAAGTGGGAAAGAATCGGTGCTTAAGAGAGAGAGGGGGGGATTTTGTGTATACTATTTTTCCAAAGAAATCACCCACCCCGACATATCACCAAGGAAGCTATGTTGTGGTGAATCCGACCCAAAAAAAGAGAGGAGGATTCGTCTTGCATATCAAAAAGAAAAAGTGGAGGTTTTGTCCATTCTTGTTGAGTCTTCAGTGGTAGATGGAGGAGGATTTGTCTTTTGTCAAGTGATGTGCCTCCATTGCGAAAATTGGAAAGAAAAGTTCACAAAAATCAGAGAAATAAATTTGGAATACCAAAAACCATCCCGATCAGCCGATATCATGATTTGTTTCATTACTTTCTGTAATTGAGGTGTGAAATTGGTAATAAAAAGAAAAAAAAACCTTGAACTAGATGGGATTTGTGCAAAAATTAGTTGCTGTTGTTTTTTGAGGCTTTCGTATTGGGGTTGGCGGTGCAAACGGCGATCACCGGCCAGGGCAGAAATTGGGTCAAAGGGGAACCACTCAAAACGGCTTTTATTGTGAAAAACGAACATTAAAAAGGGTATGCAAGTCTTTTACTCCTAAAAATTAACATCGTTTAAACTACAGTGATGGACTGGGGGAATCAGGATAATATTTTCAAAAGTAGGGGAGGTTAGTGATATTTCAAAAACGTCAAGGGAGGTTCTTGAATTTGTTAGAAACCATAGGGGAGGTAAGTGAAATTAATCCTCTCTAGTCTCTATCAGGAGAAGAAAATAATGTGTGTCGGACCGGATAGTGTGTGAGACTCTTGTGTTTTGTGAGAAGGTGTGTATTTGAGTGTGTGATTTTGAATGTGGTTGTAGAATATTTGTTTGGATTAAAGGATATAGTCTTGATTGAAATCGTTCATTTGTTGCAATCAATAGTTTGTGCATGTGTGTGTTTACATTCTTACCTTTACAAGAAAATTTGAGTCATTGAATCTACAAATGAACGGTCCAGTTCAAGACTGTCTCCTTCAGTTCAAAACACGGACTAAAAAAGATTCGGATCCTTGATAGATAAATTGTTTTGTGAATCGTTAATGGTACAAGTATCGATCAAGCGAGGTACATACAGCATACACTGTCGTGTTGGGGCCCACTACGAATCCTACACAAATAATCTAACTTCTAAATGAAAAATCAAAAAAGATTGAATCCAATACTAACACATATTCAATTGAGCCGCAGTGGACCCCACTTGGTCGGTACATATAGTTGGACGCTTTGTTGATAACAACATAGGCTAAGTTTCGATAAGACTTTTGGATTTTTTCTTGTTTTCTTCTTATTAAATTTTTTTTTCACGTTTGTTAGTTTTGTGTCTAACTTTTGTGAATTATTGATTCATCTCGACATGACAAATTCAAAAAATATAAAATTACGATTGTAAGCCAATATTTTTTTTTTGAAATATCAATTGAGTACTTTTACACATATTCAATCAACTCCAACCAATTATGAACATACCAATAAACTTTTAAAAAACTACAGATCTAACAACCTTCACGAGTTGCCCGACCAAAAATATCATGCATGGAAAGAGCGTTGTTGGCACAGATATCATGGTGAAGCAACTTCATCTCTGAAAGAACCCAATTTGTAAACAAATATTCGTCCAAAGACGGAACTAAGCTCTCGAAAAAACAACAGAATACAACTCTTACAAATCAAATGACAAGTCGTTGACCTGAAGGGAAGGCAAAAAAACAAAACAAAGAGAAAAATATAGAGGCTTTACCCTCCCACTGCCATGCAAGGGTGTGAAATCCTAGTGGGGAGGGGAAGGAAGAAGAAAGATATTGGTGGCGGCTAGAGTTGAGAGAGAGATATGCGCAAAACAGATTTTAAATTGATTGTTTTACCCTGTTTTCCTTGGTTATTCATTACGGTATCATACTGTAATAAAACAACGAGGGTAATTAGGTTTTTTCATCCGTAGGGCAAAAATTAAAATGCAAAAGCTCCTACAGGGCTAAGGGTGTATTCTACTAATTAAAATAATACTTATTTTTTTAACAAAATGTAATGTATTGTGAGAGAATGACCTGTCTCGTAAAGCAAAAATAAATACTTAGAAAATAGAAACCTTAGCCGAACGGGCCTGAATGCAAATTACGCAAAATGGAAAATCCGATAATTTGCCTTCCAAAACGCCCCGTAATTTAGTCAAGTAAATTTATTTGAAGATCATAAAAGCCCAACGAGAAACCACCAGAAGTAAACAACTCTTAATGTAACTTTTAATAGCTAGCCCCTAGCATGAGGCCCAACACCTAGCTTGTACCAAATTCCAAGAAGTTGGTGCATATTTATTGTTTTTATTTACTCTTTTTTTTTTATCATCATAAATTTTAATTTCTTGAATGTTTTACAGCAAAAGGTAATTCTAAGAAATTCGGATTGAAAAACATTCACAATTTAACTTCTCTGCATTAGCATTTTGAAAAGATACCGATTTCTCAAAAAAGAAAAAAGAAGATATATTCGGCCCTAAAAATTAAAAATGGTGACAAACAAATTGACACTGCCTTTAGAAACAACAAGGGGTTGTGCCACTTGGTTAGGCTCCGTATGGAGCTTACGAGTGTGATCAAACCATTACTTTTGTCGGGTTTTTCGGGTTTCACTAACTTTTGTTTTTGCAATAAAAATGTGCTTTCGTTCGTGACTCGTGAGAGTGACATTGTCAGATTATCCTCATTCTTCACATGGATGACGACTTGATGATAAATCAGTCGAAATTGAACGATTCTGATCACAATCTTCAGTTTGGAATAGAGCGCAACAAAATGGCATATGACCTGAAGACATAGCAGGTCCTGTTCTTGGATACACCCTTGAGCTTCCAAATCAAAGGCGAAAGTGGTTATGAATAGAAGAAAAAATTAAGATGTTTCCGAATAACTTCCTAATAATAAAGGTTTCAACGAAGGGGTTGGTTTGGTAGTTGAGTCCTAAAACTTAGGGGGTTTGCTCAGGTTTTAGATTCGAAATTTCGTAGGAGCTATCAACTTATTTGAGATCCGATCGTTCACTTCAGGGATTTTAGATTAGTTAAGGTGCACAAGCTAACCCGAACAACTAAGAATAAAAAATAAAAATACTAAGGCATTACCCTTTGCTATAGAAAATAAGGCCCACAATTGTTTTATGGATCCCTCATGCAACCAAACGACTTGTTCCAATCTCTTATCACATGCGACGAATTGAAAACTTAAAAATGGATTGATTAGTTAAATGATTAGTGCAGAGACTTTTCTCAAAAAAATATGGAGATAATGACGGGTAAATTACCAAAATTGCCTCCGAAGTTTCTAAAAATAATAGATTGTCCGTATACGTTTGAGAAATTATAAAATACCCCATGTCTTATAACAAATTACTCTCTTGTCATGATGCAGTTGTAAGGAAATTCGATAAAACTTGTTTGAGATCATCAAATCCTCATTTACAGTTGATCAATTATTATTTTTTTAGCCTTTGAAAGGCTATTTTCACATCTATGCAGCCTTTCGCAAGCTAAAAAATAAAAGTTGGTCAAAAAGGACAGTTGGTCCACTGAAAGTAGGATTCGATGATGTTAGAAAGATTTCATCTAATTTTCTAGCGGCTGGCTACATCACGACAAAAAAGTAGTAGTAATTTGTTATGAGACATGAGATATTATGTAATTTCCCCAAACATGAGGGGGCAATTATAACTTGCAGAAACCTTGGGGTGATTTTGATAATTTACCCAATAGTAATAATTTGGGTCTAATAATCGAATATTCGCACGCATTAGACCGGTCAAATTATGTTTACGGAATCCTACTTAAGATTATCTTACAATATTAATTGCAAGTTGCAACCTGGCACGTGACCAGATCTAGGGATCAATTCCCTCCGCACTGTGTTTGGAATTAGAAATTGCTCCAACAATAAATAATACTACTATTATGTTGTTTGTAAAGTTGAAAGAAAGAAATAGATTTAGTATTTTTTTTTTTTATAACGATGTCCGAGCAATCTTATATGCATATCTACTAATCTTTAAAAAATCCAATTCTACTGCCCATTAGTAGGGGACTCCGAATAACACGAGACAGAGTTGTGTATGGACTGACTCTAACCCATAACAGTTGATAACACCTTTGATATTTCGAACATGATGCATTAGAAGAGAACAAATTTCTAAATTTTAAGTCTTAAACATCTGGCCAATCCCATGAGGTTAAGAAAGATTTATTTTCTTTAACAACTCAGCATCCGATTCCTATAACTACTATTTTAGAGATTAATTCTACAATCCACTAACAAGGGACAAATAAAACCGGGACAAGCGTGAAAAAGATTGAAAAATACAACTAACGAAGTTCTGTCGTTGACACTTCTGCACTTAATTTGGTCTCTGGGAACATCCCAAAATATATTTAAGCTATATTTTGGGATAAAAATATTTCCAGTTTTTGGTAAGACTTCTGATTAGAATTCCTCCTACCAAATGTGGATCAAAGAGTTCTGTTTGTTTTTCGTTGTCCGTGTTGGTTATGGATTTCACCAGCCGATGTTGCGTACCCGGTGGTGTATTCAAGCGACTACCTTTTTTATGATCTCTCCCACGTCCGTGTTTTATGAGAATGTTAACGATAAAAAATGACAACGTCCCCTAATCGCATGTGAAAGTCATTATATTGTTGTTTTGTGTATTATGCTCATTGTAGTCCAGGGTTAACTTTTTTGGAGATTCAAAGGTTATTTTCTAGAATTTGTTCCCATGTTCTTGATGTTCGGATCTCTATAATTTAATTCTTTGGATCTACTATGTAATGCCAATGGCTTATATAACTTTGGTCTTAAAAAATAAAATTATATGCATGCCATATTGCCATGCAATCTTAAATTATTCATACTAAACGTCTACTTTCTTTCTTTTTTTTAGAAGAAAATTGGTCCTTTACAAAAGAAAAAATATATAATACAATAGAAACTTATTCACAGTTCTGCCGTGAACAAGTTCTTTACAGCAGCAACCAATTACAACTGTCCAAACAATTTTGGACGGCCCGAATGTTAATGAGAATCCGGACATTTTAAAACACCTTTGGACGATCGCGATTGGCTCTTTAAACAACTATTCACGGCACCTTTAAAAAGATTTTCTCATAATACAAATGTATGTCGAATTTAAGTGGGCTTCCTTAGAAGGGAATGAAATGAACTGGGCCCGGCCTGTTATACTGAGCCCACGACTCAATGGATAACTTCTACGAGTAGTAAATAATATATTAATTACAGGAAATAATTTGGACGAAATTCACGAGTCCTTCCGGTAGTAGTACTCCGGTAGATTTTGCAAGTACTTGTAGAGTAGTTTCCTTCTGAATCTCTTTGAACTTCAAAAATTTCCCTGCAAAATTTTCTCTTCAAAAATCCCCTCCCCATGTAAAATTATCATGTTTTTAATTTCATGATTCATGACTTATTTTCTGAACAATCCGTAATGAATTTCTGGGTTTTGTGGAGTTGGGGTTTTAGGGATTCTGGGTTTCTTTAACAGAGCGTTTCTGCTGTACTAGGGTTTAGCCTTTTTTTCAAAAAATCTGTTCTTTTTCTAGGGTTTTTGGCTTCTGAGAAGCTATGGCGGACAGCGACCAGAACAAGTTATACGTGGGAGGAATCTCAAGGGGCACGACTGAAGACGCTTTGAAGGCTCACTTCGTCAAGTATGGAGCCGTTGTCGCCGCCGTTGTTGCCAAAGACCGAGAAACGGGAAACCCTAGGGGGTTCGGGTTTGTTTCCTTGGAAGATTCTTCTGCAGTGGATCGAGCCCTTGGAGACACCCACTGCATTCTCGAAAGGATGGTATGTGCAAAAACCCTAATTTTTTTTGGTAATGCAGGGTGTCCCAGGCCAGCTTGCGTGCACCCTGGCTAAACCATTCAGCCTCTTCCGCAGCTGTTTCACGCGCTTACGCGTCGGCTGAGATGACCCCAAGAGTTGTTGGCGAGTAAAATTGAACATGAGATCTTAAGAGGAGCAAACCCAAAGTGCCAAGCCAAGGCCACTTGGCCAACCTATTGGGTTAAAAAAAAAACCTATTTTATTTTTCTAGGGTTTTTGTTTCTTTCATACCCTTATCACCTTATGTAGGTGTTTGCAGGAAGCCCTAATTTTTACTCCGTTTCCCAAATATGTTCTCTAACTTTGTAGGGAAATTTGTGGTCTTTGGGTGATTGTGGTTTATTTGATTTTACTTGTGTTTTTATTGTTAGAAGTGGTAAAGCCATGCCCAGGAGTGTTTTCTAGGGTTTCTAAGTCGTTCATATTGCTATGTTGTATCTATTTTCCGTTTCCCCCTTGTTTTGCAGGAAAGAAAATTGTCTCTGTATGGTTGTTTTATTTGACTTTCCCATCTTTGATAGGTAGAAGTGAGAAAACCGGTACCCTGGAGTGTTTTATACAGTTTCTAAATCGTTCGGGACATTATGTTCATGTTATCTGCTCTCCATTTCTGCCCCTGTTTTGCTGGAAAGAAAATTATCTCTCTGTGGTTGTTTTATTAGATTTTCCCAGCTTTGATAGGTAAAAGTGAGAAAAGCCATACCCAGGAGTCTTTTCTGGGGTTTTCTAAGTCGTTTGTGTTGTTATGTAGTATCTATTTTCCACTTCCCTCCTTGTTTTGCAGGAAAGAAAATTGTCTCTGTAGATTGTCTTATTTGATTTTCCCATGTTAGAAGTGAGAAAAGCCATACCCAGGAGTCTTTTCTAGGGTTTCTAGGTCATTCGTAACATTGGGTTATCTGTTCTCCATTTCCGCCCGTGTTCTGCTGGAAAGAAAACTGTCTCTGTATGGTTGTTTTATTTGATTTTCCCATGTTTGATAGGTAGAAGTGAGTAAAGCTATACCCAGGAGTGAACAACACCAAAATCAGCAACAAAGTAGGCGCTCATATAGGAATAGTGGAGGAAGTTGTGGGAGAACCGACGTGTTGAGGACCAAGAAAATTTTCGTAGGGGGTTTAGCGCCTAGTGTAACTGAAAGGGAGTTCAGGGGGTACTTTGAGAGGTTTGGTCTGATTACAGATGTAGTTGTGATGCACGACAACGCCACAAACCGACCTAGGGGTTTTGGGTTTATCACATTTGATTCGGAGGAAGCTGTTGACAACGTTACAAAGAAGAGCTTCCATGAATTGTCTGGAAAGCTTGTGGAGGTCAAGAGGGCTGTTCCAAAAGAAGGAAATAATGGTAATTGTCACAATGATTATAATGCCAGAGTGGGAGGTGGAAGAGATAGTTTTAATAACTATCAACATGGGAATTACCCTCCTTATTCTCCTCAATGCGGCATTCTCCCTGGTTATGGACCTTTTCCAGGGTATGGTGGATCTGTAGGGTATCCGTATGGAACAAACTTTTTTGGTGTTAGGTTTCCTTTTGGGGGATGCAATGGAATTGGTTATGGGGTGACTCCTCTGGCACCTCGGAGTCCTTGGATTAGGGGAGGTATATTGCCATATGTCAATTTTCCTGTCGCCTATCCTGCCTACATGAATGGTGGGGTTGGAGTAACGGGAATAGGTACCAACGGTTACGATGGAATTAGGCAGACGGGAATGAATGGACAATTAAGTCAAGTTGGAAGCTGTAGTATTGTAGAAGTGGACTCTTTGGATATGGGCGGAAGCGACAGTGATGATGCACAAGTGACAGCGGATGCGACGATGAATGGGGAAACTGTAAATGTGAAGTCCTTGGATACGGCTGGAAGTGATGGTGATACGTCTAGCAATGGAAACGAGGAAGGTATTGATGGGCAAATAGGGCCTAGGTGACTACTTTGCATCTCTTTGTGGGGCATTGACAGGTTTGTAGATTCTTACACTAATGGGTTAGCTCTGGTTTACTCTGACTTTGCAAATGTCCTTTTCTTTTAATGTTTCTCTTAACTGTAGGAAATTGCTTTCTGTGACTATTTTAGTTGTTATCATTCATGGTACAGGATTCAGACTTTTGTGTACAAGTGTGTGTTATTTTTCAGCTTGCTTTTCTTTTGGTATGGTACCAAGACAGAATATGGTTTGTTTGCAGTGCATGTTGCAGCCCATCGACAGTCAGGGGGTAAAAATATTCCAACTTACCCTGGATAAAACTTGACTCATACAGAGTGCATCGTGCATGTGACAGCCCATCAACCCTCCTAACTTCCATTGCTCCTCCAAAATTTAGGCCTATTAGGTGATGAGTGGTTTAGTTTGGAGTTATTAACAGTTTTTGTTTCTGTTCCATAGATGTGACCTAGAAAATATCAGGGACATGTTGACTAAGATTCAAACCTTATGGAAACAGTTCAGTGGACGTGTTTTGATCTATGTAAGATAGGCGGAGCAAAATTTAGGCCTATTATGTGATGAGTAGTTTAGTTTGGAGTTATTAACACTTTTTGTTTCTGTTCCATAGAGTGACCTAGACAATATCAGGAAAATGTTGATTAGGATTCAAACCATATTGATATAGTTCACCGGACATGTTTTGATCTATGTAAAATTTAGGCCCTGATAGCTTAAGCATCATTGATCATACATGCCTATGCTAGAGCTACTTGCTAAAATAGTAATGCTGATGAATCAGAAGGAAAGTAATTTACTAGCTCACTAACTGTAGTTTAGCACTCAATTATGGAGATGTAATTATGGAAGAAACAAATATGTAACAAGGTTAGTCCCTTACTGTCCCGATATGTGTCTGGACATAAGGCTTGTTTTTCTGAACCGTGTCCCTAACGTATCCAATGACGTTCCCGTTAATAAAGAAAGTTTCCACCTTGCATGTCCAACAAGTATTCAGGCTTGTGAATGTCGACACTAGAGGCAGACTAGGATAAAGTATTTGTGCTTCATTTAAGGTGAAAATTCCCTCTTAGCATGGTTGTCTAGTTGTTTAGTTTGCATTTGGACCTTTCCTACGTTTTTTTCCCTCCAGCCTATTAGGTAAATGATTGGAAATACTACTATGCTGAGGTACATTCCTCTTTATTGCCTGTGATCGGGATAAACGGTTTGATAGTAATGTTAAGAGACGTGTGGCTGGATTATAATTATTTTTCTTTTGAGATGCCACCACTTGTTTGCTGGATTTCTACTTTCCATATGGCAATGCTCTTCTTTTTTCGTAAAATGTGCGCCTATTTTCTATCCAACTTTTATAGAAAAATGCAGCCACAGTAACAAGTGGACTCTTATTCACTGCTGTTCGAGTTTGTAACCATTTCTAGCTGATGGAGTTACCATCTCAGTGCCGAATAGTGGGAACTTCCGAGCCAGTGCGTGTGCATGACCTCATTTGAATGTGGTGATTGCTTGACAAACACGGGGATCTTTTGCGGTTGAATTTACTGTCTCTGAACTTTCCATGAGTTGGAAACTCTTGTGGTAAATTAGGGCTGTCCACCGATCCGATCCACCCGACCCGACCGAAAAATGAAGGCAGCGGACGGTTCTGATTGGGTGTTCGGGTCAGATTCGGGTCTTAAATCTGAAATTTTCCCTGTTGTCGGTCGGGTGTCGGGTTCATCTAATAATTTTTCTACCAACCCGACCCGACCGACAAATACATATATACAACGTAATTAAACCCCTACCCGTCCAGACTTCCAGTTCCACACTCCTCCGGTCCTCCTAATTCCTCACGACGCCGCCGCCTTCAAATCGATCACACCTCCTCTTCCCCCAAATCGAACACCTCTCTCTCTCTCTCTCTCTCTCTCTGACCTCGAATGTGGGTGCTTGTATGGAGATCAAGGTTTCAAGGGAAATAGATGCAGATCCGTTCGTCTCCCAGTGACCAAAGCAAGTTGAGCAACCATGGCCCGTGGGAAATCACTCCAGATTCTTGTATTGAAATTCCTCCAAATCTTGTAATCCTCTCTCTCTCTCAGCTGTGATGTGATTTTGTAAATGGAAATTTGTGTTTTTGCGATAGTTTACTCCAGATTTGTGATTTTGAGGGATTTTAGTATTTTACTGTGAATTTGTGTTTTTGATTTACAACCCGACCGAACCAATCAACACTCGGTTCGGTTTAAACCCAACTAGGGTTTCGGTTGGACTCGGGTGACCCTTAGAACAATCCGACAAAAATTGGGTCGGGTTAGCCCTATGGTAAATAGTAGAAGCTCCCAAATCATCTCCAGGCAACCAATTCTTGTGGTGTTCAAAGGAGAGATGATTCCATGCTTTTGAGAAAAAGGTTGGGAAAGAAAACAATTGGAAAAACATGCCTTTGAGATTCAGGCGGAGTTGAGTTTAAAAAAACTCTTTTATATTCCGTTCAATTCTTGATTCAAGCCTCAACAAATCGAGGTTTTTTAAACAAATCAAGCAAAATTCAAATATTTTCTCTATTTTTTAAATACTACGGAGTATCATTTTGTGGCTTTAAAGTCTGTACTGATGTATAGCTTTTATGTCTTGTCGCCAAAATATAACCATTTGCGGTAATAATTATTAGAAATTAAAACAGATGATTGACAAAACGATCGCTTCTTTTTCGGTTTTCATTTTGTTTATTTAAGGCCCCGTTTCTGCTATCGAAATAGAAAGGAGAACCTAGTTCCTGCAAATGACCAATCACTCAATTAGGAAATTTTAAAGAATTCAGCCCACAATTTTTTTCACACCAATCAAACTTCCATAAACCTCACAAATCGGATGAGATAATACAGATGTATACATAGGGGTTCGGCTCAAATCTGGGTATTATCAGAAAAGTGTCCAAATCTGCCAATAAACGGGTTGGATCCTCTATTGTCTGAATCATCTGTTCGGAAAAAGTTATCATCACATGACCTGTTTAACCTACATATTATTGATCCGTATTGGACTTGCCCATATTTGACCTATGACTCGTTTCAATCCGCCAATTTACCACCTCTAATAACAGGTAATGTTTCTGCTTTTCTTTTCCATTGTTTGTTTTCTATCTTTACAATAGCAACAAGAATTTTGGACAATATCTAAGAACCCAGTAATTTATTTATGAATATGACAGAAATCTATTGGAGCTCTTGTTATGCGCATGTTACGCGCATGTCTTTTTTCCTGTCCAAAATGTTAACTACCGTTAACAATTGGACAAAATAGGAAACAATCAGAAACTTGAGGGAATAAATTTGTCAAATTAGTAGTTTAGTGGCGAAGTATACCAAATATAGATATTTTAAGAGAGAAACAAGAATTTTGGACAATATTTAAGAACCCCGTAATTTATTTATGTATATGACAGAAATCTATTGGAGCTCTTGTTATGCGCGTGTCACGTGCATGTCTTTTTTCCTGTCCAAAATGTTAACTACTGTTAACAATTGGACAAAATAGGAAACAATCAAAAACATGAGAGAATAAATTTGTCAAATTAGTAGTTTAGTGGCGAATTATACCAAATATGGATATTTTAAAAGAGAAAAGGAACAAAAAAACTCTTTTCAGTGATTCTAGTGAAATTTAGAAAGGTGAAATTACATGGATATGCCCTCATCGATACATGTTTTTTGCGAATACCCCCTAACTTAAAAAAAAAATCACTATTTTTATTAACGAAATGATAGAAATGACAATTCTACCCCTTAAAATCGTCCATACTGACCCTCTCATCTATGATAATTTGTAGAGACCCATATTTTTTTTCGTAAATTGTTTAAAGGTTTATTATTAAAAAGAAATGAGGAAGATGTGTCTTTTTTTGAACTTATTGGACTTGGGGTCATTGAGATAAGATTGTTAATTGAGGGAGTGTAAGTGCAATTAGTTTGTGTGCTAGTATGTAAAGGGTGTGTGTGTGTGTTGTAGGAGAACATAAGTCTCCTATACCTCTCTCTCTCTCTAGCCGACTCTCCCTCTCTCTCTTGCTCCATCTCACAAAACTTCACCCCAAAGCTCAAAACCCACGAAGATCAACCTCCATTCCACCCTCTAGACGTGATTTCAAGCTTGTGGTGGGTTGGATAGAGCTCGGAGAGGAGTATTCATGGAAGATTTCGAATTCAAAAACTAGGGCTCGCTCGTTTGGGTTGGATCTTCGCATATATGCTTCGAGGTAGGGATTTCTTACTCTCTTTATGTGTTTATGAGTTGATTTTGTACTTCAATTGACTTAAAATCGTCAATCATTGTGTCTTCAAAAAGCTGTCGAAATCTGCAGAAAATCGCCCAAAATCGCTTAGGGATCGATCCCCAATTATGAGGGATCGATCCCTTATTCAAAATCTGGATTTTTCCCTTGGGGGATCGATCCCAAAGAGAGGAGGGATCGATCCTTCTCCTCTCTGGAAATTCTGCTCGCTTTCTGGGTTTCAGCCCAACTTCAAACGGCCATAACTTTCTCGTCCGATGTCCGATTCATGCAAACTTTATATCGAATCGAAGGTCTTGAAGTCAGCTTTCATATTCCACCAAAATAACCTTAAAACTCTTAATACACAGAAAGTTATGACCATTTGAGTAGAGATGTATCGGTTTGCCGATGTTTGTGGCTATACCTAAGGTTGTTCTCTTTCCATGTTATGATTTCCTATATAATTAGAACATGTTTAAGTCACTCTCGAGCATGATTAATTGTATCCTAATGACTCGTTCGATCTTGTATCTTGGTACTCCGTGGAGTATAATATTAGCATCGTTGGATAGGAAACGTACCGTAAGGTTGATAGGAGTATCGTGGACTATAAGGGGTAATGTGGTGAGAATTATGGGTAGATACGAGCTTGTTTAGTGACCCGATGGATAAGATTATGACTCGTATCCTCGTGCTTCATCTAGTTGATCTTCTTAAGGTCCTTTAGCGTTCGTTCTATAAGATTTTCGTTTAGAACCTGACGGGTGGTGTGTCGGGGAGTCGTTGTGGGTTCAGTAAGTGACGTAGGGCATCATAATAGACTTAAAGAATAATGTGGACTTAAGGTAATTATCAATGTACGATGTAACATGTTTACGAGTTTGTATTACAATGTGAATTTGGGAAATGTTGCTTATTTGTACATTGAACGATGGCTTATATGTGTGTATGCTTGAATTGAGAATTTGAATAAAGCGCCCGCAACGCAAGATGTGGTAATGCGAGGACTCTAGAGGACCCGCAACGCAAGGTGGGGTAATGCGGAAACCCAGGTGGTGAGAATTCTCTGTCACGTAAGGGGTGGTAACACAGTTGAATGTCTTTCCCAGATAAAGAGAATTTTGATTGATTTTAGAAGTTTATGTTGACATTTGGATTGTTAGTAGCTTGGGATCGTGGCTGTTGAAAAAGAGAATGAACGGTTGATTCTATTAAGGTTTTATTAAAGAAATGATTTTGGATTTTGAAAAGAGGATTTTTACTAAAAATCCTCTGGTATTCTTGAGCGAATCAACGGATCTGGTATTTGGGCACAAATCAACGGACTCTGGCATTCAAGCTCGAATCAACGGAGCTTGACCTGTGATGGTCTTGAACTTTCTCTAAATTGTTTTGAAAATCAAAAAGTAAAGTTTTTTTTTGAAATAAGGTTCTATGGTGAATGGTATGAAATGAGAATGTGGTTAGTGGCATTTATTCGAAAAGTTCTGAGATGGTTGAACTATTGTTGTTATTTGTTTGATTGATATGAGTTTTAAATGCTGCTTCTAGTCGACGTGTTGATGGTTAGGGTGATCTCTAAGATGTTCGAAATCCCGAAGGCTATTTGTCTATTCATGTTGGTAACTCCTTTGTATCTCGTGTCCGTTCATTAAAACTCATTCACTCTTATTACATGTTTCATCGCATTTTCATATAATTTGAGTATAGATTTCTTTACTGGGCTAGTGTAGCTCAACCTATCATTTTTAGGTACAAAGCAAGGAAGTTGGCACGGCGTGCATGTTGATCATGTTTTCGAAGGTATAAAAGAGGAGATCTTCTGCATTAGTTTCTTTCTTTTCTTTTTTTTTAAAGAAGTGTTTGAAAGAATGATTAATGTAAATAGTAATATTATTTTGGTACTTTTCATAACTTGGGCCTCGAGCAAGGACTGTAGCTTTTGAATTAAACTTTGAGAACGGGGAAAGATATGTCATTTTGGTATTATTGATACTTTAGTTGTCATTTTATTTATTGAAAATGATTATTATCTATATTGAAAATTGAGGGCGTGACATAATTCAACCAATTCAAAACTCATGTTTCAAATCCCTCATCCCAATTTTGATTTTCCATTTTTAACTCTCAAACCCAACCTAAACTTATACACCTCAAACCCAACCCAAACCTGGACTATATCTACGATTCTATGCTTCCCTCGGTTTCACCGTCGTCGAATTTGCCCACTATGCCACTGTTACCCACAACTTCTTTGTTTAGATTGCCACAATACCAGGTATCCGTAGGATTTAGCCATATGTATATACATATTCACATTATAAACAAGGGAATTGATTTTAACATTTCCTCTTTTATCATCTACACTGCTTTTTTGTCTTTATTGATGCAAATTGACTATATTGCCCCTTCATGTGTAGAAAAGTGAACTTACGAAAGGTAACAAAGTAAATTCACATGAATAAAGACGAAAAAATGGAGTGTAAATGGTAAAAAAGGGAGCGTGAAAATCACTACCCTATATACAAACATAAACATAACCCATAGAGTCATCTACCTTTCTCTCTTACCAATTGGGTTCAATCTATGGCGTGTTGATTCCATTTTCTGCGAGCAGCGTTGGCTCGTCCTTGAACCTGGAATCCGTTCGGGTAATGTTTTAATGGACATTTAACAAAAGGGGAACATTTGTGTAACGTTTATAAATAGGGGATTCAGTGTGGGCAGTTTAAAACATTAGGGTGCATCCATGGGAAATAAGTATAGATGAGGGGGTCTCTATGTAATTTCACCTTTTGGAAACAGAAATGCTATTAGCAAGGAACGGTGTGAGGAAGACAACAAATACCTATGTGGAAAGTTGGTGGGTCCCACTTGTCCCTTTTCCCAGTTTCACAAACGCAGACACGCGGGATAAAGAGGGAAAACCCACTTCAAAATTCAAAAATTGGGAATTTTGAAATTTTTAAGGCCCCAAACCACCCAGAAGTTTCATGAGTTTTTTGTCGATTTATTCGTTTCCAAATAACTATTTGTCAAAATATACGTTTTTTCAAACTATTTTTAAAAATAGTTCAAAGCGCACATTCAATGTGCATCACGCATATCGGATGTGCATTATCTGCGTTGGCATATGCGAGCCGGACCAGCTGGATATCCAGCGTGTATCACGCATATCCAATGTGCATGATGCATATTCGATAGGTGTCAGGGTTTAAAATCATGAACCCTAGTCTCACAAAGCTCCGAAGAGGATGTTGATGAGGGTTTAGAGGCTGAGGACCACGAAGAACACGAGATTCCTGAGTTTGAGCCGCCAAGTTCCATGTTCACTGATGACACATGGACGAACATCATGGACCCTAGTTCGCAAATGCCTACTAAGAGTCATGTCGAGTGGGATGGACATTCTCAGCTATTTAAGGGACAGGTATTTATTATTGCTTGTAATTTAAATGAAGTCATTTTTTGTAGTAGAATGTGAAACAATACTGCTCAATAGAACTTTATTGGCAGATTTTTTTTTCAAAGGAGGAGGTTCAAAATACGGTGAAGAAGTATAGCATGCAACAAAATAATGTGGTGAAGACATCAACATCGTCACCGACTATGTTGGTGTACAAATGCAAGAATCCGGTCCCATGTCAGTGGCGACTAAGAGCAAGAAAGTGTAAGGATGCCGATGAGTGGATAATCAGTCGATATGCAGGATCACACACTTGCGTTGCGGAGAGTGTAACCCAAGATCATCATAATCTTGATGCACGATTCATTTATGAAATTATTGCCCCTATCGTGAAAAAAGACGCAAGCATGAAGGTGAAGGTCCTTCAAGCAATGATTTTAGATAGGCTAGAGGGATTCCAACCATCGTATGCGAAGACTTGGGCTGCGAAGCAAATTGCTATAACAAGAATTTTTGGGAATTGGGATGAGTCGTACGCAGAAGTTGAAAGTTTCTTGGCCACGGTGAAAGTTAAAAATCCAGGTACGGAGTACATCCTGCTGTCGAAAGATACAAACATACCAGGATGCCGCACGTTCGATCGTCTTTTCTGGGCATTTGGGCCAGCCATCGAAGGGTTCAAATATTCCAGGCCTGTGATAAGCATTGACGGTACCTTCCTAACAGGAAAGTACAAGGGTGTAATCTTGGTTGCTGTGAGTCAAGACGCGGAAAATCAAATATTCCCTATTGCATTTGCCATTGTGGAGAAGGAGGATGTTGATAATTGGGGGTGGTTCTTGTCAAACCTCAGACATTTTGTCACAAATCGAACAGAATTGTGTCTAATTTCAGACAGACATACTGGTCTATTGTCGTACATCAAAGGAGATCCGCTTTGGAGACCCCCCATGCTTATCATCGTTATTGTGCTCGTCACATTGGGGCAAGCTATACGGGAGGTTCAACAAAATTGTGGGCAACCAAGTAAAAGTTACGGCCATGGAAATCCAAAAACGAAAGTTTAAAGCACAGCTTGAAAAGACTAAAAAGTTCCGCGATGATGAAAAGGTCTACAAGGAACTAACGGAGGATTTGGTTTTAAAGAAATGGTCATTCGCGCATGATGGAGGTAGGCGTTACGGATCGAAAACAACAAACATCTCAAAGAGCTTGAATGGGGTCCTAAAAGAAGCTAGGCACCTGCCAATAATGGGAATGGTTATGATGACATTCTACAAAAGTGTGAACTATTTCAATGACAGAGCCGTAGAAGCACGAAAAAAAATTGAGATGAGGGGAAACTGGAGCACGTTTCCCATAAAAAAGTACAAACACTGGAGGAATAAGGCATCAAGACACCAGGTCATTGAGTTTGACCGCGCGGCACAAACTTACGAGGTGCAAACTCCAATGAATCGGACGAGCCCATATAAAGGAAATCACAGGCATTCAGTTGACATGATCAATCGTACGTGCAGTTGCAACAAGTTTCAACAATGGAAGATGCCGTGCTCGCATGTGCTTGTGACGTGCATGTTCATGAAAACTTCCCCCGAATACTTCAGCGATGTTTGGTCACTCAAATCAATTGTACAAATGTATGCCTCTCAACCATTTAAGCCCCCGCGTGACAAGGCGTATTGGCCTGAAATCATTGGGCCAACCATCATTCCAGACCGAGAACGTATCCAGGGGAGAGGGCGACCCTAAATCACACGGTTCAGGAACGAGATGAATTGGATTGAGCACCAACCATCATAGAGACAGTCATGCACATTGTGTGGCCAAGAAGGACATAATCGAAGAAAATGTTCCGGAAGCAGGGCAGAAGCGTCAAGTTCAGGAATGAATTTGTAATCGGTAGTAGTAAGATATTTACATATGTATGGAGCTATGTTGTCTTGTACTTGTTTAAATTTTAAATCTTTGTTTTTAAATTCGTAATTTGTAGTTTGTAACTTTCGAGTATGTTTGTAATTTATGATTGTGGTCACATTATAGTTTACTTGACTCATTGTTGCCAACAATTATTTGTTTTCAATGCCCATTAAAAATAATACTAATTGTTCTAAAAAATACATAACGGGCATATGCAAAATAGTTATTATTTGTAATTAACACCTGCCACTTGGCCATGTTGTCACATTAATCTAAAAAAAAACAATTACATGGTTAACGCCTTTTGTATATGCATTCTCGAATAACCATATCATCAACTAGGGGGGGTGCAAGTGCAACGTATCCCTGTTGTATTTCACCGGTCGTTCAATAACTCCGTTTGCTATGAGAACTCTCCACTCTTTGGGAGCCAAAAAAACGCATGTCCCATTCATCAACATTGACACCTCTACGAGAACTCTCTCCATTTTCTTTTCTTTTTTTCTGAATGAAATCGTCAATCCATTTCGATACTTCAACGACTGTTGATCCATTCATACATATAATGCATCACTCACATTTAATATACATGACGCATATTGGATATGCATCACGCATATGGAATATGCATCATGCACATTGGATATGCGTGATACACGCTGGATATCCAGCTGGCCCGGCTCGCATATGCCAGCGCGGATAATGCACATCCAATATGCGTGATGCACATTGAATGTGCATTTTGAACTATTTTTAAAAATAGTTTAAAAAAACGTATACTTTGACAAATAGTTACGTGGAAAGGCATAAATTGACAAAAAACTCATTCTCTTCTCTCTCTCTCTCTCAAATATTTCTCTCTCCCCACCGAATCATCTGCTTCTCATCTCCATCACCACCAGCGACACCAGCCACCATCGAATGCACACCCCCACATCATTGAAGCAATCATTGCTGACGTATACCGCTGGAGCCTTCACTGTCGCCGCCCCACCACCACCATCGACAACCACTTTTGAGTTTTCAGTGTTAGGTTTGTGTCTGCTTCTCTCTCTCTCTCTCTCTCTCTCTCTCTCTCTCTCTTCTGAATTTTGAACTTACAAGTTTACTATTTACCCAAAACCACTTCGATTCGATTTGTTCTTCGTGATTAGTTGATCTGATCTCGTCAATGGTTTTTGTGAATTTTTAGGATTAATTCGTTGATCTGATCTTGTCAGTCCTATCTGGTGGGTCTGTTTGAGGACACTAAGTTGTGAGCCATTCATGCCAATAGGGTTATTAGCAAGGAACGGTGTGAGGAAGACAACAAATACCTATGTGGAAAGTTGGTGGGTCCCACTTGTCCCTTCTCCTAGTTTCACAAACGCAGACACGCGGGATAAAGAGGGAAAACCACTTCAAAATTCAAAAATTGGGAATTTTGAAATTTTTAAGGGCCCAAACCACCCAGAAGTTTCATTCTCTTCTCTCTCTCTCTCTCTCTCACAAATATTTCTCTCTCCCCACCGAATCATCTGCTTCTCATCTCCATCACCACCACCGACACCCGCCACCATCGAACGCACACCCCCACATCATTGAAGCAATCATTGCTGACGTATACCGCTGGAGCCCTCACTGTCGCCGCCCCACCACCACCATCGACAACCACTTCTGAGTTTCAGTGTTAGGTTTGTGTCTGCTTCTCTCTCTCTCTCTCTCTCTCTTTTCTGAATTTCGAACTTACAAGTTTACTATTTACCCAAAACCACCTCGATTCGATTTGTTCTTCATGATTAGTTGATCTGATCTCGTCAATGGTTTTTGTGAATTTTTAGGATTACTTCGTTGATCTGATCTTGTCAGTCCTATCTGGTGGGTCTGTTTGAGGACACTAAGTTGTGAGCCATTCATGCCAATAGGGTTACTATCATGCCCAAAGACATCCAGCTCGCTAGGCAAATTTGTGGCGAACGTGCTTAAAAGGATATGATGATTCCATTTTGTTGCTTCTGAAGTTCATTTATTAAGCAGACTAGATAGACAATGTCTTTATTTGGTGGAGGAGTTGTTGTCATGGAGTGGAACTCCATTCTCTCTCTCTCTCTCTCTCTCTTTGTAACTTTAGCTATTCTATTTGTTCCATTGACAGAGTGAATGAAAGTTGGATTTTGTGCATTTACAATATGAATTTTGCACCCAAGTCAACAGATGACTATGAACGTTAGGTTATGATGGAGTAATTGGTTTTAATTGTGCTGCAATCTCATATCTTGAATGTTAGGCTTTGTTTGGAACTTATAGAAAGGAAAAGAAAGGAAAAAAAAAATAAAAGAGAAGGAAATGAGAGAAAAATAGGAGGTAAAATTTACTATTTACTGAATTTGGAAATCTTTATTTTTTTCACTCTCTCTCTCTTTCAACCAAACAATAGGAGGGAATTTTTTTTAATTTTTCTTTATTTTTCCTAAGTTACAAACAGAGCTTAGTTTATCAGAACTCAACTATGGCAGATTATTGGTACATTAGAAGCATTTCAAATTGACAATTATTGGATGAAATTGATCAATGGTACAAAAAATATGTGCCTAACAGATTAGAAACCTTGTACAAGAGCTTGAAAAGCATAGGATTAGATAGCATATTTGTAGCGATGTAAATGTTACTAATAAAATTCATTACGGACCATTGAATGCAACCTTTGCTACCTTTTGGTAAACTTCCACCAAGTCTAGTCACTTTCAGCGGTGACTCAAGTTTTGGGATCAAGAACCTCTAGGTTAGACAACCCATTTTAACATGGGACCAGACAAAATCATCCTATATACCAATTAAGAGGAAAATGGACAAATATCTCGGTAAATCCGTGGCTCCTGATCTTCCACTCCAACATATATCTAGAGATTTTGGTTCTAATAAAAAAGAAGAGAAAAGAAACAAAGATCTTTATAATATGCTCCTTGACACAAGTAACACAATTAAATAACACAAGTTCATCGTCATAACTACTCCACTGGCGTCGTTTCGGGCCGCCACAAAGGCACTGCCGTATCATTTGACCGGAAACCCAGATCTAAGTAGTCAAACAGCCCATCTAGAGCCACATACTTGCCGTTGAAACTAACTTCGTCGCCACCAATTTCAAACTTGAACGAGTCGTAACTCGGGATCTGATCATCAACCCTCTACAACTCACTGAGTTCACCAGACCCGTCAGCTGAAACACGGATTAACTCCGTTACCTCGTTGGGAGATCGTCGTGGCGCCGTCGAAGGCTTCTAGAAAGTCGTGCATAGATTTGAATCGTCAAGGTTACCGATGAGGTTATCCTCGAGTCTGTCCACATCGGGCGAGTCCAACTTGGACTCGTGGAGTCATCTCGAATTCGTTTCTTGTTACTCGGCTAGTCCATGGATAATTGCATAGAGAGAGAAGGAAACACATTACGGGCAATGAAGTGGTTGCTTTGTTCGTCAATATATTAAATAAGATCACCCCAAGGGAAGGGTATAAGCGTCCAATTGAAGCATAATAATTTGGAAGACCAGGATCGTACCCAGGGGAATAATTAGTATGGCTTGGTTGGATTTGTAGAAGTAAGCACATGTTTTCGGTTTTTAGTCAGCTAACTTTGTTTTACATTTGCGGTGGAAAGTAAAAAGGCTAAATTAAAAGGCGAATAAACTAGAATAAAAGGCAGGTTAGGTCTAGGAGATCCTAACACCCACGCGAGTTAAATCACATTTTTACACAATTACGCGGTTTAAGATACTCAATTAAGATTTCTAAACCGGAAGATAGGATGGTTCAATTACCAAGCGAGCTCTAGAATTTATTTAGCAAACACCTCGAGCAACAGAGCTCCAAGTATCATGTGTGGTAAGTATGCGATGCTCTTACCTACACATGATCAAAGAGGTTAACACCTTGGCAATTTGACAAACAAACCCGAACTACACATCGATTTTTGAACCAAAGATTTAAATTTTATTGATGAAAAATGCAATTTTTACTCGAGCCATGAGATGCTAATCACCCTACGACTTAACTCTAAAAAACTACTCACACATATCTATGAAGATAAGAGCAAGCAAAAATCTACTAAGCATAATGAAATAACAACACTTGAAAAAAACTAAATTAAACGATAGATCGGAGTAGCGGCTACAATTTTAATGAAGACAAAAGTAGCAAAACTAATTAACTAAAGCAGGAAATTAAAATTAAAGTGTTGAAAATGAAGAACAATCAAGAACAATTCAAAAAGCAAACAAATCTAGGCTAGATCTAAATTATGCAATAAAATCTATGTTTGTACAAAGTGACATCACGCCTTTTATATTCTCTAAGGTACGGGCACAGAATATTCTCCAAGATGCTCAAAAGATGCCCTTCGAAGCACTCGGTATCGATTGCGAAAGGCCTTACGTTGTTGTGATAAGGGCTCAGTACCGATTGGACAATTTGGGTTCTATCGATGCCGAGCTTGCTTCAAGGATTTCTGTTGATTTGCTCGGTACCGATTGAATAAATTCTTGTCTACCGATGCCGAGATCTTTAAGTCCATCCCCTTGCTTCTTGATCCTTGGCTTGCCTTCCTCAAGTCGACGGGTCATCTTCGGATCCTTGAATTCTTTGGCTTGGATTCCGATGACTCCGTTCTTGGTTTATTTTGAACTTTGAATATTTGTGCCAAGCTTTGAGCTTTGAAATTCCTATTTTAGACGATTTCTCTGCAAAGCAAAATTAAACTACCTTACGAGTAAAACCAATTGAAAGCAATTAAATTAACGAATAAAGTAACTAAAACTAGATAACTAGCGCACTCTACATTGTATTATCGGGTGCTTATCAGTGGTTTGGGACTCTGGGGTCAAATGTTAGCGAGAGAGACAGAGAGATGTGGTTTAAAACTAAAATTTTTGAATCGTGCGTCCGTTTTGCCAAAATTTTGAATTTGATTTTTCATTAATTGACGAGATTAGATCAACAAATCACGAAGAATAAATCGAATTGAAGTGGTTTTGGGTAAATAGAAAACTTGTAAGTTCGAAATTTAGGCTCCGTTCCGGAAACGGAAATAAGTACTTATTTTTTAAGAAAGCAATTTCAAGGTCAAAAATCATGTGCTTACATAAATAATTTTTCTATCAATATGGATCTTGTTTGATAGATCTCATTGAAATCTTTTATACGGTGCAAAAAAAATTAAAAAATTATTTTTTATTTACATTATTTTGAATTTAAAAATATAAAATAAATATTTATTTTTTAAGAAGTGTTCTAGAACGGAGACTTAGAAGACACAGAGAGAGAGAGAGAGAGAGAGAGAGAGAGAGAGAGAGAGAGAACACAGAGCAGACACAGACCTAACACTGAAACTCATAAAATGGTTGTTGATGATGGTGGTGGGGCGGCGTCGTTGAGGACTCCGGTATACGGCGGCAATGATTGCTTCGGTGATGTGGGGGTGTGCGTTCAATGGTGGTGGGTGTCGGTGGTGGTGATGGAGATGAGAAGCAGATGATTCTGCGGGGAGAGAGAAATATTTGAGTGAGAGAGAGAGAGGGGGAAGAGAGTGAAATTTCTGGGTGGTTTGAGCCCTCAAATTTCAAAAATTCCAATTTTTGAATTTTGAAGTGGATTTTTTCTTTTTATCACGCGAGTCTGCGTTTGTGAAGCTGGGAGAAGGGGCAAGTGGAACCCACCAACTTTCCACGTAGGTTTTTGTTGTCTTCCTTGCACCGTTCTTTGGTAATCTAGCATTTCTGTTTTGGAAATAAATAATAGTACTCGGCACGCTACCAATGAACACGCGCCGCGCGTGGCATTTACTCCTGGGAAATCTCACTCATCTTTTGAATCTAGATACGAGCGATTGATATTATCAAGGCGAAGAAGAGCCATAGCCACTGGTTGCGTCCCCTCAAAACTTCACAGAAGAATACCCAACAGCTAGATGACGACGATGAGGATGATACCGACCCGAACTCCAATCACCGGAGCGCCCATTCCCTCCGCCACCTGCCGCTGTTCCCTCCCCTCCCCGCCGCGTTTAACTCACCTCCACCGCTCCTCCCTTTTCTCCCACCGCGCCACCAGATTTCCCTCGAAAACCAACCCTAACAAATCCGGTAACAAACTCCGCAACCCACTCACCGCCGCCAACGCCGAAGCCACGACCAGCGGAGGAGGTCCGGCCTCTAATTTGTCTCCCCCGCCCCCTTCCACGAGCACCGACGACGCGTCTGTGTCTTTCGTCGGTGAGGAGGGCGTTCCCCTTGAGGGAGTCATTCAGTTGGACAAACCTGATTCTTCTTCTCTTATCACCAAGTGGGGGTATTACTTCGTTCCCTGTTGTTTGTACTCATTAAGGCTTCATCAATATGCAGTATAAAATTTATTTTTTTTGGTAATTGTGATTTGATGTAGTAGTATCTTTTTATGTGGAAGTTTAATGGTGCAATATGTGTTGATGTTTCATTTAGTCCCAGTATATATATTCGTGTATTTGCTGCAAACGAATCGAGCAGCTCGTGGCTTGCCGTCTAGTGATTGAGCTGAGGTCGACATTCAAAAGTTCAGCTCGTTTTTATAGGCTTGGCTCTTTTAAAGAGGCTCGTTAGTAGATTAACCAGGCTCGGCTTGCTAAGGGCTCGGCTCGTTTAGCAATCGAGCTCAAGTTTTAGGCTCATTTAGTAATCGAACCAAGCTCCAACAATATGAAGATTGGCTAGTTTGCACCCCTATGCAGCATGCATGCACCACAAAAAAGTAATTTTATTTGGTAATTTCTGCTGTGTATGTGTATCTTCTTTGTTGTCTTTTGCTGTTTTTTATGCATAAATGTTTGTATATGCTTTATAAAAAGTGTTTTTGTTTGGTAATTCTGCTATGATCTAAACGTGGAAGTCAAATGATGCAACACTTGTTTGCATAAATGTTTGTTTATGCAATGTGGAAGGTTGTTTTTATTTTCTTTGTAACTGTTGTGTTTTTTTATTTTGAATTTGCAGTCGTGTGGCTTTGCTTGCTGGGGGGGATGTGTTGGCGTTACTTATATTTGCTGCGATTGGAAGATTCAGCCATGGGTTCTCTGTTTTCGACACAGAAACATTACGCACAGCTGATCCTTTTATTGCTGGTATATGGTTTTAACTTCATCTTTCTTTGTGTAAATGTGTGTGAGTTGAATTCAGTTTTGTTTATTTGATGTTCAAATACTAATTTTCAAATCTTTGGAGGAGTAATGTTGAAAAAAACTCCTCCAACCCACATATCGAAATGGTTTGTCAAAATTGATGAATCTTTCCCTCTCATCAGATATAGTGACTCTACAAACATTAAAAAACTAATTACTTATTTAAATTTGAACATCACTCTTTAAATGGTGGTTTCCTTCATTTAGTAATACTAAATTAATCAAGTTTGAAGTGTGGGTTGGACCGTTGGAGTCACAATTTCAAAAGCTACAAATATGAGTCCTCAAAATGCCATGTAGGTCACCAAAAGCTTTATTTTTGGTTAAAAAGTTTGAAGAGTGGCTTGGAGATGCACATCTCCAATCCTTCACTAAACTTAATTTTGATGAAAAAGGGCTGAAAGTGAGCTCCCATCATTCCATTGAACTTGTATGAAACTAAGGGAGAACCGAATCATTCATCTTTGAACATCTTCATCAAATTGACCCGGCCATAATTTTTACTCAAAAGTGTTGAAATTTTATAATAGCAAGGATTGGAGTGAGCTTTCTTTCATAAAAATAGCTAAAAGAGGTTGGGCGATGTTGTTGGGATTTTATTTGAAAAGATAAGGGTGAAAGAGAGGATTGGAACACACCCTATCAAATCGTGCTTTTGAAATCTTTTTACAGATAAAGGACCAAGGGAGGTAAATTTGAGATAGCTTTAGATATATAATTCTAATTGTTGTAGAATTTTTGAGTCTCTGCAGGATGGTTTTTGTGTGCTTACTTTCTTGGGGGTTATGGGGAGGACGGACGAGGAGTGAATGGTCAGTCTAAGGCTGTAATTGCTGCGGCCAAGTCATGGTCTTTGGGTATCCCAGTATGTTCATAATCTTTAACTCGGTATTCCTTTTTTTCTTCAATTTTATGTAGTCCTTCTCTTAATATGTTTGTAGTGGAATCAAATGATGCAAGACGTGTTAAATACAATGTTATCATTTCGCATGGTGCATGTGTAAAATTACATTTGATGAATTGACCAAGATTCTGTGAATTGACACAACTGAATGAAATAGATCCGGGTAGATTGTAGAACACCACATTTTGTTGGGATTAACTAATTGTGCCTAGTTGAGTCAAACTAATTATTTAGTTCATCATTGGTACAATTTGTTTGAGTCTAATCTTTGGAGGGACGTTGCATGTTCAATTGAAATACTAGCATAATCTAGGGCCTTTTTGTAATCTGGTGGCCACCCCTCTTTGCATCCTTGCTCTTGAATGGTTCATTAGCACAAGTTTTGTTCTTGGCTTGCAGATTCTTCAGCACTTAAGTTTCTTTACAAACACTATCCATTTTACTTGGCCTTGGTTGCACGTGTCGCATGACGAGACCATCTCTCTCTCTCTCTCTGAATGTATGTATGTATTTCGAGTGAAGGCCTTCTGAACACGTGCTTGTATGTAGTTTTTTTTTTTTTTTTTCTTTTTCTGTTTTTTGCTTGATATGATGATATCTAGTGGTTCCAAAGTGTATCTGTCGCGGATTTTGTGTCACTGAGTTAAAGGGATTTGCTTTACTTTGAGGACCCTGTTCCTTTGAGACTTAATCTAGTACAGTTTCTGAATGTTTATGGGGTTACAAAAGAAGGATACCAGATTGGTGTCCCTGTTCTTTTAATGATATTCCAAACCTAGGAAAACCAGGCTTCAAAGTTGGCATCTGATATGCCCTCTGGCGTGCTAATTTGACAATGGTAATTGTGCTACCGACCATTTACATCTGAGTCAATCAGTGGAATTGCAAAAGAAAATAGCACTACCAACTTTTTTTTTTTTTTTGATAAGTAAAATAGCACTACTTACTTGCTGAGAAAGGGAGTGGAAAGAAATGGTTGACAAGGAGGATAGAAGCCACTTAGTTTACACTTCATAGTGAGGCAATCTTTTTGAAAATTGGTATATAAAGGAATCAATATCAAAAGGTGCCTGTTCACTGGAATCTGAAAATTAATAGAACCATTGAAGAGTATTCACAGCGGCACATAGACACAGCATCTGACAAGAGTAGTATGGCCAGGCATATCAAGCAATGGGAATGAATTTGGGAGCATCATCCACTACTTCATTGATCCTGGCATTTGCATCTTCCTTTCAAAATGTCGGGGTCTCTAGAAGTTCTTATGAACCTCTGGCAACTTTTATTGGTCGGATTCAAATCTGAGTCATAGATTTACAATGATGGTGCACAATCACCTCATCAGAACTCCACTGGAGTTGTCAAAAACTTATTTCCGTCTTAAAATCTATGTTACATGGACTTGGGTGCGAGAATTGGGTGCGGGTGCAAGTCCAAGCGTTGGACCTTCCTAAACTTAATTTTAGGATACGTGGATATGTGTCCCCAACTTGGGTACGGGTATGGGGACACGCCCTGAACTTTTGTTTGTATTATATATTGCATAATTTTCTCAGATTATGTACCGTAAACTATGTTTACAAATGGATTTAAACAAGAAAGGGTTAAGAAAATTATGTTTTTGCTATTTCCTGTCTATGTGAAATACTCAGAATATCACTTTTCTAGCTAATTTGGTATTCTTTTTCTGGAAGTATCTTAACAATTAGAGGATCCGAGCATCCAAAAGGATACGGGTGTCGGACACATCGACATGGGTACTTGAGCCAAAATGAAAGATCCATGGAACATAGCTTAAAATTGGTGGTCCCAATGATATCAAAGCATATTTATACCAAAGGCTCCAATTCCACACTAAATAAACTAGATTTCTCTTTCAAGAAATCCACATCAAACATTTCAGTGGCGTTTTTTCCCCCTTAACAATGGAATCACAAAGCTATTTATCTCCCAGTGTAATGAGATCTTTCTAGGTCATTTTGTTTCAAAGGTTCCATGTAGGACATGTTTTGATTGTTTGGAGCATTGGTACTGTGGTGTGGTGGTTTTGGATAGCAAGATGGATAGATCCGAATGGTCCTCACCTCCTCCCAAGCAAACCTACAAGAGGAACAACTGTTGGTGCCACCCGACTGAAGCCAGCTGAAGACACTCTGATGCCTAAGTTAGTACTTGGAGGAGAACAGGAGAGAGTACAGCAGATTTGAGACCTAGAAATAGCTTACCTCCCTAGGTTTTATCCCTGGGGTTTTATAGATGGTTGGTTCTTGCTCTCCGTGTATCTCGTGCCCAGCACGAGTACTTGACGTCACGCGTAACCATTTCGGTTAGTGATGTAATGACGCTTGGCAGACACATGGCTGGACCCACGTGTGGGGCAGTGAATATACCCCAACTGACATCCGGGTTGTTCCATGGGTTGGGCGTCCTTCGGCCCGGCAAGACTCCAACAGGTTCAAACTCTGGGCCTACATGTTGGGCTTATGTGGAACGGGCAGGTCGTCAGCCCACTAATGTTTGGCCCAACGAGCCTTGTGCAGTCTAGGCTGCCCATTCCGGCGGGCCCAAGAGGTGTTGGATCCACCCCACTACAGGCACTCCTCATTGTTCCGTTTTATGTCTCAAGGACATTGTTGTAATACGAGGATCGAAAATCACTAATGGAGTTCATAAAGTTTTGTGAAATCTACCTGTGAAAGCACTCCTAGACCTTTGATACCTCAAATAGTATCGCTGTTTAATTAAAATTAAATGCCAATTTCTCATATTTTCTGTATTTTGGCAGGCCGGAATAGCCATAAGGGCAATGTCGGTAGGTCATATTCCTCCGCCCAATTTTATCCTAGTTACCATGGGAAGTACTGCTTTGTTACTTATTGGGTGGAGAGCACTATTATTCAGCATTATCCCTAATGATGATAAGAGCAAAAAGAGTGATATGTACAGGCGTGGAAGCCCATTTGAACTCTTTGAGGTATGATCATATTCCTGCTTGACCTGCATTTTGAAACTCGAAGCAGATTGATGTCTTTTCATGGTTATGGACTGTGGATTAGGGCTTAGCATTAGCAAATCTGCAATCATGTCTTGATAATGGCACCTAATATGTTCTAGTAATTTAATATTTGTGCAGCTGCTCACATCGTTAGTACGAAGGTGGTGATGATAATCAGTTCCTTCCTGTTCTACAGTGACGTTATTTTTTGCACACTTCCTTTCCGAGCTACTAGAATCTATACCCAACTACTCGTTGTGTCTACCAGCAACAAATGTAACAGCCAAACAGGTGAGGAGAATCTTTGACGTATTCGTCATTTCCTTGGAAGAATGAAAATTTTGTGTTGCTGGAAATTCTCTCACTCATTAAATCCTATATTAGCACTGATATGCTAATGGAAGAGGAACAACGCAAAATGTTTTTTCAATTGGGTGCATTCCTTTTTATGCCCAACTTATTTGCACCCAATTTTCTGAATTCTTCTTGCTATTAAGCTTTATTTATTAGAGAAAAAAAAATGCTATTTCATGTGATAAGATGGTGGAATATTTACTTTGTATGGATATTTAGTGCAGTCATTGAGTTAGGTAATTAGGTTAAAGTAAGTTCCCAGCCGTTACCCTTTGTGATTGAGAAGGGTGATGTCTGTGATGGTGAAACTTAATCTAAATCCTCAGCATTTGGATGGATGCGGATGACCGTCTTCACCAGGCATTGCAAAAGAAAATTTTGCCAAAGGTAGAATATACATCCTAAGAGGCAGAAGCCGCAGAACAGTTTTCGAATTAACTTAGTCTTTGCCAACTTTTCACTGAGCATGCCATGTTCACATACTTTGCTCCATTAATCTTTTACAATGACATTCCTTTTCTTAATACGTCATCTGCAATTTATATTATTGAACAAATTTCTAGACGACTAAAAATTTGCAATAGTCAAATTAGTATACAAGTACCAATGGGCTTGTAGCCCAATTGGTAACTCTTGGCTCTCCCTTGTGGGAGACCAGGGTTCGAGCCCCGTTGTGGGCGGTTTGTGGGCTTAGGGCTATGGGTAGCCTCTGAACCCCCTGTGGACTAACTCACTAACTTCCCCTACTAACCCCCGCTGATGTATACAACATTGGCAAAAAAAAAATAGTATACAAGCGGTAAAGGGTAAATCATTTGATTATGGTTAACCTTGATACTGGGGGCAGATCAGGTTGTGGTTCTAGGCTGACCATGACAGAAGAGAAAGCATGTTGAAAGTTGCATTAGGCACTTGTTTGTCCGATTACTGTAACTGTTGAGAATATCTTGTAGGCAGCACTTGCAGTGCATTAATAAATTTGTTCGATGCGCAGATGTGGAGTGGTTGAGGTTCAATGCGAAATTTTGTGCCGTGATATATATAAACTCATTCCTCTATTTGCGTAGTATTTCTGAATGCAAGTAGTGATGGAATTTGTCTTGGTTCTAAGTTGCGGACCATTTGTCAGAACTTCTCATCCGAGATCCTTGTTGAGTGTCGGATATGTTTAGTTACTTATGTCTGCCCCCGATTAGGCTTTTGTTTGCATTGTTAAAGATTGGGTTGCTGTAAACGTTTGCAATACTGCTTTTTCCCTCTATTTTTACGTGATCTTCCACTCATGTGTTATCTGGAAGTACTTTCTAAAACAACAAATATTGTCTGGTCTCCGTTTTCTCTAGCACTTGAGCTACCCCTTTGGAGACGACCGGTTTTCGTTCCACTATCAGGCAAATTCACTTGCTCAAAAAGCATACAAATTCTGGAGTATGCGGGGTGTTTGAATTGCATTTTTACAGGGTGATTGTCTGGTTTTGGATTTATCCATTTCATGCGTTAAGATTCGTTGCATACTTTTTTTATAACCAAATGTTCGGGTCTGTTTGTGTGCACCTCGACTAATTCCTGGGTCCTGAAGTTAACGACTGAGCAAACATTCCAGTGGCACTTAGGTTTGGAATGTTTGGCCTTTGTGGGTTTCGTTGCATAGTTGGGAAGGATTGGATCTCTATAAGGCGGGGTAATGAAATCTTTTAGGTTGAGGCTACAGATTCCTTAAATGATCCAAGTTGCCAACAATTATTGATCTTCTTTTGTGAAGGGAAACGTGTCAATTATGGAACTTGAGAATAATACAGTATATAATGAGTCAATAATGGGACTGGTTCTATTCAAAAAAAATAATGGGACTGGTTCTATTCAAAAAAAATAATGGGACTGGTTTGATTTCTCTCTAGCCCACGGAAGAGTACAATTTGAATGCAATTTTAGCAAAATATCTATGCATCTTTCACCGTTATTGATACTATTTTTTTTTCACATTAATCACTAGCAACCTACAACTGTGGGTGGCATTTTCCTTTTCCTAATGCCAGCTGTCCTATATCTCTCGAAACCCTAGCTGTTACAAGTGTTTTTCTTCTCCCTTCCCCTCTCCTCCTAGGGTTTCATCCCCTCATAAGGCCGTGGGAGAGGAAATTCTAAACCTCTTCTATGTTTTAGTAGTATTTGTTTTGGCTTTCTCCTGTCCCTTCATGTCAATGACTTATCATCTTACTTGTGGGACATATGTCTCTCGTTTTTTTGAGAATAGTTAGTTTTGTCTACTGATCGGGTCTTTCAGACGATGTTAATTGTTTTACAATGACATCCGTTACAATGACATCTGTACCAACAGTGCTCCAACCCTTTTATGATGCCTTTGGCTAGGAAACTTGTGGGGGGGTTTGTTCATGTGGAGGGGTAGCCCAGTGGAACGCACGACGTACTCCCATGCATTTTGCAAACTTTAACTACGACTAACAATATTAACTTTCGTCGAGGAAAAAATGAAGAAAAAAGCTCGTGGTGGTTTATCAGATTTGTAGCTTTGGGATTTCTTTAGGGGGCGTTTATAATTTGTTAGAGTCCATCTGATGATCTGAGTACTTGATCTCTTTGAATATAAAACTTTGAACTTTCGATAGAATGTGCGTCAGGCGAGATGCAAGGACTGGGGTGAAAAACATCGATTGCATTGTTTTAATTTTTTCCCTCATTTACATTAGTTAGATAATTAATTTAATTTTTTGTCCAATATATTCGTAATGAACTTTGTTATATAAGTGTCCTAACTTTATATCAAGTTAATCATACTTGATGGAAAAAAAGAAGAAGAAATACCAGCCGTCAAAGCAAGTGGGTCCCACGGAATGTTATGTATATTTGATGTAACCCAAATAGTGAACCTATAGTTTTATTGTCAAATATACTTTTAGAAAATTGATTTTGGCATCTCAGTTTTAGCCATTGGTACTTTAATTTGTCTTTTTCTTATTTGAAATTTCAATATGCTACCTTCTATGTGTGAGAGAGTGGATGAACACTAACAAAATAAAGGGTAATTTGGTAATTTAATATAGGATAAAGATAAAAAGTAGAGTGTCAATAGTTATACGTGGTGTGCCAAAATTACTTTCCATAATTTAATTGTGTAAGAGACAAATTGAGATGGGGGTCCCACTTGTGGTCCTTCCAGTTGGGAAATCATAAACCTTGATTAATTTCTGATGGGATCAAATCCAAGTTTGACTTTTATGGTGCTTGATCCGATCATAGTGTATCTGATCGAGTATCATTGATCGTTGATTTGTGTCTATCCGATCATAGTGTATCTGATCGAGTATCATTGATCGTTGATTTGTGTCTTTCAATTTGTTCTTCGCGTTGGTTCAATATTTTAGAAATAAGTAATTCATCATGACAGATGATCGATTTAAGATGAGTTCATGATATATTTTTGTCAAAATACCACTTGTTTTTATTGAAGTACCAAAAAAAATCATTTAGTCCATCAAGTTAAAGGATATGAGTTATCTTCAATGGTGAGTAGGTTTTTTTTTTTTACTAAATATCGAAAATACAGTTTAGTCAATAGCTTGAACTCTTCTTTAGTATTAGTTTTTGTGGTGCATTAATTAAGGCACTGCTAGTGGTAATATCCTTCTGTGGAAGACACAATTTTAAAAAGTGCATTTGTAAAAAGTGGGTGGAGAAAATTGTTTCACCTATTAGATCCAAAAGTAATTTCATTTGGTGAAATGTTTCTTTTTTTTTTTTTTGATGAGTAGATTTGGTGAAATGTTCTCCCAAAGAAGAGCAAACATGGTGAAAACCCAGTTCAGGACTAATAACACTCTTTTTAAGCACAGAACCCCAAATTTTCTATTTGAAGAAGTTTGGCTGGGTTTCTTTTTCACCATATCCCTGCCAGTGCCAGCCAAGTGAAGACATGTTTGCTCTGAAGAATCCCATTCCCCCTTGCAGGCTTGCACCATAGTATAGGAAAAGTGGTCTCAGTGGCTCTTATAGTATCTATTTTCAGTTGTTGAAGGAAAAGAGCAAAGGAATTAAAGGAATTAAATTGCAAGGTTCAGGCCACCGGACCAGGACCATTAGACATTGAAGGCATGAGTCTTGTATACATGTGGTGTGGGGGAGCAAAGAGCAATGCTACTGCTACTGGTACAACAGAAGTTGGCACAGACAGTGCGTACAGTGCGCGTTTGGGCCCGTTTATCAAAAATAATCGGAGCCGCTCATTTTGTTCAATATATTTTGCTTAAGGTCTCCGTAAAAAATCAGCTCCGTCCGATATCGATAAAAGTGTTTACGAAGCATCCAAAATTGCTTATGAAAATTTCTAAAGCGATTTTTGACAGTTTGTAAACGCTCTTATCTATGTCGGATGGGGCTGAATTTTTACGGAGACCTTAAGCAAAATATATTGAACAAAATGAGCGGTTTCGATTATTTTTGTTGGACCCGAGCTGAAACGGGCCCAAACGCGCGCGGTACGCGCTGTCTGTGTCACTTCTGCTGTACCAGCAACATATCTGGAGAGCAAATCCATTACCCAACTACTCTTTGAATTCTTCCAACCACATCCAGATGCTTTTTGAAAATCTCACACTGTGCGGAGTGTTTTTATTTAATATCCGGATGTCTGGGCCGGCTTGCGTGCATTTCGACTAATTTTGGGGTTCTACACACCCAAGAGTTGCCCCAGTGGTTCGGGCGGATGCTTAGGCTTTGGGAGTATACTTGAAGAGATTTGGAGTTCGATTCCCCACAGGATGAGTACCCTGAAGTAAGTGAGAGGCTGTGGCTGCACTAGTTCCTCGGAGGTTTGGGTTGCACAATCGGATCCATTTAATGACCTGGTTGTAGGACTATTCCCCTGTTCCAAAATTAAAAAATTTGGAATTCTAAAATTGACGATCGAACAAACCTTCAGAGATCCCGAGATGTTTGGAACGTATTACTTTCCTGATATTCAAACCTTGCGACCTCTTGGGAGGGAGCCCTTGGGTTTTGTCTTGTTCAATGTTCTCCCGAGGTAGTGGTGAACTCAGGGCTTTCATGAATTTGTCAAGATTTGTTTGAAAGTCAAATTCTTAAGGTGAGATTATTACTTATTTAGGGGGTAAATGCCATGGTAATATTTTTAAAACTCTACATGGACCGAAATACTATTTCTCCAAATATACACCAAAATTTATTAAGAGTAGTTCACTAATTGGTCAAACTTGGGAAGGTTAAGGTTGTGGTTTCTAGGGGTGTTACAAAAACTGACGGATCGAAAAAATTTGAAAAAATCGACCGTGGTTTGGTTTTCGGTCGGGGTGACGGTGGAATTTTTCCGGACTGAACCAAATTGAAATCGGATCGGTCTCGATTTCCCTGAATTTTTGTTGGACCGAATGACTATATGTTATATATGTATTTATATATTTTACATATATATGCTTTAAATTAAATGGAATTTTTATATTTTAGGCGAACCGAAATCCCCGACCGGACCCCACCCCACCCCGAACCGAACTAAACTCAACTTTGGTTGGAATCGGTCTTCGAAAATTTCACCCCGAACTAAACCGAACCGAACCAAAATCACCACTGGTTTCCACCCGCCCCGGCCATCTTGTATCTAGGACTGAGGATAAAAACGAACTTTGTTGCCGCTTAATTCTGATAAAGAAAAATCGGATAAAGTTAATTCGACCCAAAAGCCGAAGTTGTAAAACCAAAATTAAGAGCAAATGATTGCCAGGTGACTGAATCTATGATACATAGATTTGGTGCAAACAAAAAACGGTCTTGCTAATAGTCAGCATACTGGGCTGACGATAAGCACACAAGAAGACAAAAAAAATACGTATTTTTGGTACTTTAATATCCTTTAAATACATATTTACATATTCATTATTATTTGCCCATTGAGCTGATTTTAGAATTTTCTAATAAAAAATGCACCTCAGGTACCTGCATCTATTGACTCTATTTCCAACTAAAACCCTAAACGAAAGTTGACTTTGAGAAGTTGCAACACACCTCGTGGAAGGGAGAATCTAAGGTGATTGCGACCACATAATTAAGCTAGCTTCTTGCCATTAGGGTACCCCTCCTACAATATATAGGACAATGATTTTCACACCGCTCTTTATATATATATATATATATATATATATATATACAACACACACACACACACTTTATGTCTAATGAGGGATCCCGCACGGGCTTACCGTGCAAGACTCCCCTTTTCCGATCGAATTGCGACGATCCGAGCCGCTCAATATATTCAGAATGTGATTTTAAGGTTATTCGCGAGAAATCATCAAAAAAAATGATCGGGAAGGGCTTGATCCAAGCAGTTTTTTACTGAACCGTTCAATAAAAAACTATTCAGATCAAGCTCTTCCCGATCATTTTTTTTGCCGATTTCTCGCGGGTACCCTTAAAATCACGTTCTGATCACTTTGAGCGGCTCGGATAGTCGCAATTTAATTGGGAAAGAGGAGTCCCGCACGGTAAGCCCGTGCGGAATCCTTTAGGGGAACCGGACTCTATATATAATACACTCTGCTTTTTGTCTTCTAACTAATGCAAATATTACACATTTGACTGTTTTCTCTTCAAAGCCATATGGGACAACCTATCCCGCAAACTACCCTCTACCGCTACTACCAAACATACGTGTTCTCTCCTGTTTCTACCTCCACCATGCACATGCTTCGCTACGGGAACCGACACCTAGCTACCTTAACCAAACATTATACAATCGTTTGCTGCCTACCCCTGCTCGACCCTTTAAAAAATTTCTTCCGTCCATACTTTTTCCATCAAGAAGTATGGACGGAAGAAGTAATTTCCTCCATCAAGAAAAAAAAAAAATCAAATTTCTCCCTTTTTTTTTAATTTTCAAAAAAAAGAAGGCAAGTAGAGAGGCGTGAGAAACTTTATGGAAAGGGAAACATGAAACAAAGAAGGGGATGTGTTGGGGGTAGAAGTGGACACAGCTAGCCCTTTAACAGCTGTTGTCTCTCTCTCTCTCTCTCTCTCTCTCTCTCATCAGAGAAACGTCTCTACTCTACATGCATGGTGATATCACATACTAATCCACTGTCTTTTTGCTTTTGGCCCCCCATCCTTTATTGCCCCCTATTTGCAGTGATCTCCCTTGGATTTTGTTTTGGATTTTCTTCTTGTCTCTCTCTCTCTTTCTCTTCCCCCCTCCCTCGCTCTCTCTCTCTCTCTCTCTCACGTGAACCCTCCATTACTCGTCCTTTTTCCCCCTCTAAAGGTCAGCGTGTCTAGATCAGTTTACATGCACTTCGATTACATTCACACCAAGACTTGGAGATTTACAAGAAATTATTTACTTACGAGCTAGCCGCAAAAGTCGAATCCCGATGAATCATGCTTATGTACGATTTTAAATTGAACAACAAGCAGCAGTCCGTTTTATTTTGGCAGTTGAAAATTATTTTCAATGGTTTAAATTCGTTAAAGGAAATTCTTTTTTTTGCTGGGACCGGAAAAAATCTTTTTAATCTGAACCATTAATTATCAGGATAGATAATCGAGATTTTAACTGCAGAGATTTTGCTACTGTACAATTGCTGAGAAGCCGGATTCTTTATCGAACTTATTTTTTTTCTCTTCTCTCGTTGAAGGGTTCTTTCTCTTTTGATTAGATTTTTAACTTGTGTTTTGGTCTGTTCATTACATTTGTTCTCCTCTTTAATTATCTGTCTGTGGACTGGGCCTGACCAGGTTGGACAGCATAAGCCAAACTGGACCAGACAGTACGGATTTAAGGCCTCGCTACCAGGCCAGAACGTACATTAATTGCAAAGGACATTTTAATTTTGTTACAGTATCTCTTATTGTTTTTGTTTTTTTGTTTTTTGTAATTACTGAGAAAAAGTTGGCGGTAAAAAAACAAAAATGACAAAGTCATTTTTTAATCTTTTTGTAGGAGTAGTCTTTTTGGTAAAAAATCTTTTGTGCTGCATGTCTTGCATCCTCGTGTTATGCGGCTGTAGTGCACTACAGTAACTGTCGATCTTATCAATCAACGCTACTCTTCCATGGAAGAGTTTATTTTAATTTCAGATCCATTAAGAACACTTTTGGACGGTTAGGATGGTGCCCTACCCCCTACATGCCGCACTACACGCGGATGCACTACAGCACCTCCGGATCCGAGTTGGTTACAGATATTGTTGGTTATTTGTAATCTCTTTCATTTACAGTGAATCTCTCACCCGTGGAATACGTTCTTGCTTTGTGTTTAAGCGAAGCCACGTAAATCTTTGTGTTTTGGTGTGGTTTGCTTTGATTGTTTGTTCTTAATTCTATTTTGTGTTTGCCATAGCAAATGTTGAGGTGACAACAATTGCTGATTGGATATGGTAGATTATCGTTGGAGGGCTTATTATGGATATTCTCTTACAGTTTCTCCCACAAACAAATTAGATTCAAACTGGGAAAAAAGGAAAGAAAAGAAAGCTTTAAAGCTTTCTCAAGTCTCAACACTCGGTAGTCAGAAATTATAGGGATTCCGGTTAATCTTTGTTATCTTCTTCAAAGATTAATAACAAAAATAATAAACTATAGGGATTCAGAGGACGATAAGTTGAGAGAAATTGACCACATCCGTGGAACCCAAAAGAAAATTTTAAGTAATTCTTTTTATCATAACCTAAAAGAAATGGCATTAAAAACACAAATAAAATCTTAAAAGACTGATCTTTCTAAATATTCTAAATGCATGAAACTATAGTGTGAAGGACTTTTGAGGTATCTAATATGAAGCAAAGTAAAATTTCAATTTCCTTCATGAAAAGTGCTCTTTTAAATCCTACAGAGGCACAACGTTCTTGTAAACTAAGTTTCTTGTACATTCTACCTTTCTGATCTTGAAACAAATTTCGGCCGCACGATAGTATCTATTAGCTCCTACATGGATATATAAATTTCAACTCTAGAAAAAGACGGAGACTAAGGCTCCGTTTGTTTTAATGTAAAATATTTTCCATATAAAATATTTTTTCAGAAAATAAACTTTGAACTTTTATTTTTCGGTGTTTGGTTGGCACTTGAAAATATTTTCAGAAATCAACAAAATAGTGTAGGAGGGGTGGGTGGCATGGGGAGCTTAAACGATGGAGAGATCTGAGAATATTGGAATTGAACGTGAGTCATGACTGACGATCGAGAAAACTGAGCAGCGAGAATTGTAGTAGAAGGCATCGGGTTCATTTCGAAAAATAACTTACGGAAGATTTAAGAGTAAGTCATTTTTATCCAATTGATGGAAAATATCTTACATGTAAAATATTTTTCTAATTTTTTAAACAACCAAACATCGTAAAATAGGTAAAACATTTTACGCCCAAACAAACAGAATCTAAATCCTAATTTTGGGCCATAGCGTGAAATAAAGTTTCACTTCCATCCATTTAATTCTCACACACCATTTCTTTCCCACCAAAAGGCTGGTGAAATAAAAGAGTGAAAGTGAGATAAGAGTCTGTCCGGAAATTCCTTGACCAAGAGCCATGCATATCATGCAGTCTTTGGTGCCAAAAAAAACCCCTCACAGTGCGCTCTCTCTCTCTCGGGCTGGTGGATTCACTCATCATTACCATATAATCAAAAACAAGCTCCCACCACTCCCACATGCACACTCAAGTACTCAATAGCCATAGTTGTAGTGCTTTTGCTTTCCCTCCCAAACTGGAAGTCCTCTCATGATTCAGACCAAATCATTTGCATTTGAAAATCTGTCTCCGTGAAGAAGGCCTTTCATGCATATCTCCACCCATGCAAACACACTCACAGGCCAAATTAAAGAAACAAACGAGTTTTATTTATAACTCAAATGTCCGGGCTAGTTTACGTTCATCTTGACAAATCTTGGAGGATCAATCATGCCGCCAATTTGTAGGGATCCCAATTAAAGTCATAACAAAACTCTGTACGAACTACTCTATTATATTATAAAGAAACAGATACTCCAATATATGATTATATAAATATAACTATACATGGGTTATCTCCCCTCCATGCTTTAATCCTCCAAGCTACTCCAAATAAATTCTTGATTTTTTTTCTCTCATTTCGGTCGACCCACAGTAATAATTCAAACTGTTCAGCTTGTAGGCTTTCGAAAAAAATATGATGTAAAAGATTGTATTTGATCAGAATGTAATCTCAAACCCAAACACAAACACAAAGCCCACAGCTGCAAACCAAAACCAAACCTAATATAGAAAATCCAAAAAAAAGAAAAAAATGAAGGGCCAAAAAACAACCCCACCAAAACGTAACAAAACCCGCATACACCCACAAAGGATCACGGAGCAGGAATCGCAAGAATCAAAAGAACTAAAAATACCCTAGCTAGGACATGAAACATAGGACAGAGACAGGAACCTAGAACTCCAACGAAAGAGAAAAATCATCCTCCCATGTATATAGTGGGGGGAAAATTCCAATGAGCTTGACCTTTGATTACACAACCCAACGACCATCACTACGAAAGGCACACTAAATCAAAGAACTGAACAACGTGGACATAGATTACCTACATAAATATCCCATTATCAGCAGTATTGATTAGGATTGCTGTAATGTTGGTGAGATGTCTAAATGGGTTTCATAACTCCAAATAATCCTGTGTTGAAGTGAGATTATATTGATGATAAAGAATATTGCTTTTACAAAAAACTGCAAACTGCACTAGTAATAACATGGCATGGGTGTGGTGACGAATCCAGAAATTTCGTTCATAGGGAGAGCTTATGAGTCATGTTATCGAAAATATTTATAGAGCAAAAAGGCCAACTTTGTTGTCAATTTAGTTCAATGGTACTTCAGATGACTCATATGGGTGCCAAAATACCATTACAGATAGCACGAGATTGGTGTCAATTCATTAATACATCTTTGAGATAAATGTAAACATTATTTTTTGAATAGCGAAAAAAGATGCTTTTATTACTCTTTGAAGAAGATACAAAGATCAAGATGTAAAGGAGCAAGTCACAACGAATGGAAGTAAGTCCAAAATGGTCAGCATCTGACGACCAAACGACAATCATATGTCACTCCTAATCTAACGGTCAGTTTAGCAGCGGTATAAGATAGAGAGGTACGAAACTAATCTTTATTCTTTAGAATACCTTCCAAATAAATATATTACTACTAAACAAGCCCTAAGACATTCTCTTGCAAAAAACATGTGGCCAAACATGATGTTTATAAAGAGGGACATTGTTGTATATGTATTAACCTGTTTATTAGCATGCCAAAGGTCGTTATGGGATGGGAAATAAAAGTGAACAATTTTTTAAGAGAAAGCCTTTTTTTTGGGGGACCTTTACTCATCATTCCTGGAATATTTCAAGCAATATCACATACCCCACCAAGCACTTTTTGTCTGGAAGCAGGTGTTGACTGCAAACTTCTTTTTGGGAAGAATAGAAAGAATTTTGTCATTTTAGTTTACTTTTTTTTTTTGCTTTTCAAAATTTTCTCTCAAACTTTTAGAAGCGCGTGTTCCGCCGAAATGGGTTTTGTCTTTTTTCGTCAAAGTTTCTTTTATGATAATTAGATATTCGGGCTAGCTTTTCGTATTAATTTGAGGATTCCGAATTCGATGACCATATAAACATCCAATAACCCTGAGAGAGAGAGAGAGAGAGAGAGAGAGAGAGAGAAGTCACCAAACATTAAAACAAAATGTCTCAAAACTGATTTTTTCCAGAGATTTTATAGTTGTTTTACCCATATACAGGAGGAAGAAGCTGTACAAAAAGTATTTGAGTCCAATTTCTAGAGCTAAATAATTCATGTGAATTGCAAAAATTGTGGAACTATGGAAGTGCATGTATGGTATCTTTTGTCACCTCTGTTAGGGAGTAATGTCTCTCACATCACACCATCATTTATAGGGGATGCACTTAAGTTGGCATTGAAACTAAGGTCCTGCCACGTCTGAGTGTTGTTTGCAATATGTTTAGCCTTAATAAAAGGCTAGGAGAAATTGAGAATTGGAACATGGGCTTTGTCCAGCCAATCCCGAGATTCCACCGCTTCATCCCCTAATGGAGGGGTGGCGCGTGTAACTCACCCATTGAGTGGGACAAAGATTTTTGCATCTCTAGATTCCCGGATGTTGTTAATTTGTTTGTTTCTTCATTTTTCATTATTTTAAGGAAAGTCATTAGCTGATGCTATGCTATAAGAGCATCTAGAGTAGATTAATCAAAAGTTATCACATAATCTTTTGATTATTTATTTAAGGAGTTGTTAAAGTAAACAATGTGGATGACTACAGTGACATAATCAACATTAAATAATCAAAATTTGTCACATCACATTTTCAACCTGTGAAAATCTAAAAATTGTCGCCATATAAAATATTTTTTTAAAATAATTTTCAAACTAATAAAAACTGGTTATTAGAAATAGAAAATAATTTTTTGAAAACTTTTATTTTGAAAACATACTTTTCCTTAAAAGTTAAAAAAAAACAGTTTTTCAAAAAAGACAGTTTTTTTTTAAATAACAGTTTAACTGTTTTTGCAAAAAAAAAAAAAAAAGACTTCTTTTAAAAATGTTTTTCTTAGAAACATTGTTTAGAGAGACAGAGAGAGAAGGTTTTGGTTATTCGCAAAAGGTTGTTAGTTTTGATTATTAAAGGGTCAAAATTTGATGAGCTAAGAGGTTGTTAAGTTTGGTTATACCACTGTGAGCACTTTTTTGAGGAAATATTGCTAACTTTAGCAACTTTATGGTTTTGATTATTCCACTGTGGATGCTCTAACAGCTTAATTATAAGAGTATCCACAGTGGTATAATCAAAACTAAAATGTTGCTAAGATTAGCAACATTTGCTCAAAAAAGAGCTCACAGTGGAATAATCAGATTTAGTAACCTCTGAACAACTCATCAATTTTTGGCCATTGGATAATCAAAACTAGCAACTTTTTGTCAATAATCAAATTTAGTTGTCCTCATATTTTCTCAATCAAGTACATCATCATTACACACAACCATTCGCTCTCTTTCATTTTCAACATATTTATAAGAAAAATACTTTTAAAAAAGTTTTTATTTTTTTTGCAAAAACTTTTTTTTATTATTATTTTTTGCAAAAACAGTTTTTTTATTAAAACTTTTTTTTTTCAAAAACTGTTCTTTTTTATTCAAAAACTGTTTTTTTTTTACTTTCTCGCGAAAACTGTTTTTTTTTAAATCAAAGTTTTCAAAAAATTATTTTCTCTTTTTCTAATAACCTATTTTTATTAGTTTGAAACCTATTTTTAAAAAATTATTTTCTATGTTCATATTTTTTAAATTTTTATAAATTGAAAATGTAATGTGGCAAGTTTTGATTATTCAAATTTGATTGTACCATTGTGGATCTCTACATTGCTAGCTTTAGCAACCCTTTAAATGGATAATCAAAAGATGATGTGGCAACTTTTGATTATTAATTTTTGGTTATTTCACTGTGGATGCTCTAAAGCCCTTAATTAGTCAAATGCACTGCCAATAAACAAAAAAATAGTCAAATGCACTAATTATATTTAGCTCATTCATGAGTTTGAGATTAATGCTGATTCAATCGAACTAACAGGAAAATTAAGATAAGACTGCCATGTGATACGTGTGTTCGCATGAAACCTAACTTTCATGCTCTTGACTTCACAAAGGTACTCTTTTTATACTCATTATTAAGTGAATTGAACTCTTAAACCTCCTTTCTCTTAGCACGTAAGTGCTCGATCCCTTGATATTGTTGGGCCAAAAAATACTTCTAGGCTGTAACAATAAAAATCTTTGGTCACATAGATTACTTTATGTGCCATATTGATTTTTGCGCTTTTCTTCTTTTATACATTCACACTTGCTTTTTCTTATTCTTACTCTGAATTTATTGTGTTATTTTTTGGATAACATAACAAAATCACAAAAACTAAATATAAACAAAAAGATTGTGAAAATCAAGTATATCCAAGTGGGATTTGAATGGGAAGTGGAGCCAAGATGGAGGAAAGTAGTGGGAGTACTGTTTCAAGTCCAAAGGGTACATCATTTGGTATACACCAAAGGTACATCAAATTGAGTGAGATTTATTTCCAGATCCTTCCAAGATTTTGAATCTTGTACCGTATCGGCCAATAAGTATCGTTATTGACTAAATTCGGTACCCTATGCCTTGAATTTTGTTCCGGCTCAAATACCAATTGGTACCATCCATACCGATCAATACCAGTTCATACGGAACCAGTCAATTTCCGACATTACCGGACTATGTCTAAATTTATTTATTTTTCTTCCACTACCGGACGATACTAGTAAAATACCGAATTGTACCGGCTAATACCAGACGGTACTGGAATATTTTAAATTTATTTTTAATAAATAAATATACTATACATGTGGGTAAATAACACTAATATCGCCAAATCTGAAACGGTATCCGATATTTCTCCAATACTGGTATGTACTATACTAGTAAAAAATTGATACTCTAGCCGAGGCGGTAATCATAACTTTGGAGTCGTTTAATTTTTTATTGTAAGAGTATTAATTTGCAAAAAATAAACCCATTTGGAGATCGAAAAGGGTTTAAACAATTCATACAATTTTTGTCTTTGCGAATTTAGGGATATAATTGATCAAGCCTTTATTGGTATCCGGATAAGCTGATCAAAAAGGGTTTAAAATTGCACGTGTCAGATTATCAAAAAACCTACGGCAAAAAACAAAAAACCCAAACGGTACCGACAGTCCACTAACGGTCAGGCGAGGCTCACTCTGGATCCTGCACGGAAAATTCAAGCCGTTCAATAATTCTTTTGAAAAAAATAACCGAGTGAGGTTGTGAAAAATCAGCTTAATTCAATATGTGTGAGTGTTAGATTCAATTTTCTCATTTTTCATTCAGATTTCAGAATTTTTTTTAAAACTATTGTACCCCGCGTGACCCCGTCGGTGGACTCATGAGTACCGGTCGGTGGGCATAGCAAAGTTGTCAGATTATTTACGTTGGAGTCCAAGTTATATGTAAATGGTGTACAGTACCCAATAGTATTTGACGGATGCAGACTGGGGGAGATGCAGAAAGCTTAACACTGCATGTACTACTAATGAAATGAAGTGACAAAATGGTGCAGTAGAGAGATGTCCTGGAATACCCTTCAAAATCCAAAGGCTCCTCTGACCTCAAAAGTTAAAGCAAGCTTTGTTTGTGAGAGTACTCCTACTGGAGTACAGTAGAATTTATCTCTGGCCATGCACCCCTCTCTCCCTATTGGTCATTCGCACCTACTAGATTGAAGCATCGAAAAAGAATCAATCTAATTAACAGAGTTACTACTTCCTATAATTGCTGGGTTTTTCAGGTAATGAGTCATTATGTAGGAAGGACGCGGTGCTCTAATGGCCTCTAAGAGCATCTCCAACAACCTCAATAGATTCTATGCAAATTGGCTACAAAATGTGCAAAATTTTATTTTGTGTAGCCACCAAATAATTTTACTACCCAACAGCCTAGGCAAATGCCAATTAATTCAAATCCCAAAACTCATTTTGATTAAAAAAAAGTATTCTTGATCAGATCGTGATACCCATCATCCACGACTTCACCACCAGCTATACGAACAACTATAGCCATCTCTCTCTCTCTCTCACCAGCAATACCTATCTCTCTCACACCAGATCTGCAGGCAATGAGGACAACATTTTGTCCGAAGGGAGATTTTGGTTAGCCTGCTGGAGATGCTCTAACACCCCATATTCAAGTCACATAAGCCTCAGGACTAAGGCCCCATCCCGGTAAACTTATTACTTTTTAAGTACTAATTTTACGCTTTGCGAGATAGGTTATTTTCTCAGAATATATCATCTTAAATTCAAAAAATAAGTACTTCCCTCAGCGAAATGGGACCTTTTTTTTTTGAACGGCGAAAAATATTTTATTAATAGATAAGAGAAAAAAGTACAAGAAAAAGACATCACAACGCAAAAGTAACATCCCAACAAAGTTGCCACCTTAATTACCCAGCAACAAAGTTAGCGGAACGGGACGCAAGGGCTTAAGCATTGTTTTTCACATGTTAAAAAATATTGTATTGGGGCTGCTGGGTCTTCTTTTTCCTGCCATATTATCCAAAGGGAGATTTTGGTTAGCCTGCTGGAGATGCTCTAACACCCCATATTCAAGTCACATAAGCCTTAGGACTAAGTCCCATTTCGCTAAGCTTCTTATTTTTTAAGTACTTATTTTTCGCTTTGTGAGATAGGTTATTCTCTCATAATATATTATACTTAATTCAAAAAATAAGTACTTCTCTCAGTGAAACATGACCTATTTTTTTTTTTTGAACTACGAAAAATATTTTATTAATAGATAAAGAGAAAAAAAGGACAAGAAAAAGGACAAGAGAAAAAAACATTACAACGCAAAAATAGCATCCCAACAAAGTTGCCACCTTACTCAAGGACAAAGTTAGCGGAACGGGACCTAAAGGCTTAAGCATTATTTTTCACATGTTAAAAAATATAGACTACTTTAATTCTAGCTCAACCATGAACGAGGGGTTAACGTGCACTCCGTGTGAACTACAGACGATTACACAAGTAACACTTGCACTCCCTGTGAACTCAATGCAGACGGCGCTTTCTTTTTTTTTTTTTTGAAAAGAGTCATTCATTCAACAGCCATCAGGCAAACAAATTTCAGAACAGATACAGGAAAGAACCAAAGCAATCTAAACGTTGATCCGGCACTTACTGCCGAAATTGGCCCCGCGATAACGCCGGTACATAAGAACCAATCTAGGTCTAGATTACAGAGGATTTAAGAAATCCACAGCTCAAATCCTAACAAATAAACATCGCTGAAATTTGGAGGCAATACAACAACAAAACAACTAAAATCTAACAGGTCTCATGGACAAAAACCACAGTCACCGGCCTGAACCACCGGACTATGGCGACCGAAGACCAGTCTTCATCCAGCCGATTGCTGCTCAGCCCAAACAAACACCACTGGACCATCACTAACCCCAACAACACCACCAGAACCCACCACCCCAAAACAAACATGCAGAGACAAAGAGACCACCAACACCGGACTATTCCTCAATAGGCGCCATATTATTCGCCCACCACCATCACCCACCAGATCTGGAACACCCAGACTGGTACAGAATCGGATAGGAGAAACTCGCCGATAGAAAAGGAAAACTGAAAAAAAAAAACAGAAGAAAAACGGAAACCCCAAACACCAACCGCACACCTCATTGCTCGTTGCCGGACCAGGAACAAACAGATCTGAAGACAATGGAAGAGGAACGGGCCAGAGGAGCCACCATCCGCCGGCGAAGCTGGTCGGAGGAATCCTTGCCGATGCAGACGGCGCTTTCGATTCCTTCGTGAAGGGCTAAAATTAGCATTGGACAGAAATTTGACGGGAAAAAATTATCCTGGAATCCGATTCTTTGCCAGTCACTCATCAATTACTCCTTCCGTCCCAATTTAATTGTTCTTTTTGGAAGTTTGTGTCACTTTTCAATTGATTATATCTTGTGATTTATAATGTTTTATATGATTTCGAAAATATTGCAGAAATCCTATTGGTACCGACAGGTACCATAGGGAAAATGTACCGGCGGCCACCGGATGGCCATCTCCGGCCACCGGACAGCCGATCCGAGCCGTCCAAAAATTTTAAAAAATAAAACCGAGTGGGCCTGCGCGAGAATCAATGGCATCCGAGGTGTGTAGGGTACTTGATCCGAGTACCCCTTTTTCGTGTATATTTGTATTTACGTGTATATACACGAAAAAGGGGTGCTCGGATCAAGTACCCTACACACCTCGGATGCCATTGATTCTCGCGAGAGCCCACTTGGTTTTATTTTTTAAAATTTTTGGACGGCTCGGATCGGCCGTCCGGTGGCCGTCGGTACATTTTCTCTCCCCCATGGTCGATACATATAGCACAACTCAAAATATTGTATTATAGAACTAATCGAGATTTATTAAACAATATTTATGTTCGATATGAAATTCATTACGGATTTAAAGATATAACTAGTTTTTTAGCCGGTTAGAATAGAACGAGAGACAATTAAATTGGAACGGAGGAAGTATTAAATGATACTCCAAAATCTTGGGATTATTGTTGAGCTCACCAACATAATTTGTGACTGCAGGTCAATGCTATTGAGGCTCGGGAGTCGAGTGAAAAACTCTCCTCATGTTTGCGCTGATTTTACCAGCTAGTTTAGTTATGGAACAACAAAGTTTAGTTGCATTTTCCTAATTTCCTCTATGCCTAACTGTCTTGGGTAGGCTTTGTAATTTGTATGACGATGCCTCAATCAGTTCCGCTAAGGTCTTACTTTTTAAGTATTTATTTTTCGTTTTACAAGACAAGTCATTCTCTCATAATGCATTATATTTAATTCAAAAAATATGTACCCTATTTCGTTAAGGCTCTTATTTTTCACTTTACGAAACAAGTTATTCTCTCACAATACATCATTTTTAATTCAAAAAAATAAATATTTATTTGAATTCTCTTAGCAGAATGGGGTATCTACGCAAGTAACAAACCTGTTATTCCAGTCAAGTTTAACCGGCGGTTATATACTAGTGGAAATAATACGTAAAATATTACTCCATCAGTCCCATTTTCATTGTCCGTATTTGGATTACGTGTCATTTTTTAATTATTTATATTTTTCAATCTATAATGTTTTTCATAATTTTGAAAACTTTGTATTATAAAACTAATCGAGATCTATCAAACAAGATTTATATTGCATATATTTCGAGATCCACACTAAAAGATATAGATAAAAAAGATAAAAGATACAAACAGAATAATTGACAATGAAAATGGGACGAATGGAGTACTACTATTAGCTTAAAAAATCAGTAAACTTGCAGCTATGCTAATTCACTAATGAAATACTCCTACTTTCTTAGCTGTTAAAAAATCTGGCAACTTAATTCTTTTTTCTAAATGTAAGATGTCATGGGTCAGATTACACACACCTCGGATCAATACCTATAGTCTCTCCCACAATTTTTTCACATGCTTGCACATGGGCGCGACCAACCCACATATTTGTTGGCAAGGGAAATCAAAGCTTAGATCTCAGGAGGAAGCAAACCGCTAAGTCTTAGACCTAGATTACTAGGCCAGCGTCATTGCATTTGGTCTACGGCGTACTGAATTGTTGTTAAAGTTTCTCCATTTTGCTAAAGTATTTGTCATATCTATTACATTAGCATGAATTTTCCTTGTAGTTAGATACATTCGGGAAAAAATGATTTTTATTGTCTTTTTTTTTTTTACTGTTTACAGTGAAAAAATACTGCATACGCATATGTATTTGTATACTGTACTGGAATTATTGATTTTCTCATTCAAAATGCTCTTATTAGAACTAAAAAACCACACACAGATCCCTATGGAGTGCAGGGGTGCTCCCCAGCATCGCATCCTCAAATTCGTTCTTTTTGTTTTACCAGTAGTAGTTTAAAGGGTCCAGTTTTCTTCTCTCATTACAACTAGGATAGAGAGAGAGAGAGAGAGAGAGAGAGAGAGATTTTGTGGGGGATGCGCATAGATTGAAGAGCTCTTGGCTTGTGGGTATGTATTTCTTCCATCACTGCTCTACTGCTACACTACAAAAAAAAAAAAAAAAAACCAAACTACTCCTAATTTTCGAAATGATTACTACTCCATTTTTAATTTCTCCCCAATCATTGACTTGCCTTGAAATACAGGGAACTCCTGAAAGAAAAAAATAAAGCAAGAGAGAGAGAGAGAGAGAAGATGAAGTCTATGAACGAAAACAACAACAGTGGAAGCAACAGCAACAATAACCACAACTGGTTGGGTTTCTCACTCTCACCCCACATGAAAATGGAAGCTACCACTTCCCCTGCTTCTGCTAACAATCCAACCTCCTTCTACCTTTCAACCCCTCCACACCTAAATCCTTCCCAAATCTGCTATGGTGTTGGACAAAACAGTAATTTCAACACGCCCTTGTCTGTCATGCCGCTCAAGTCAGATGGGTCTCTCTGTTTAATGGAAGCTCTCCGTAGATCCCACCAACAAGGTTTTGCTCTGTTTTCTATCACTACTATCTCCCACTGTTTCTGCTTTCTGTTTTGAAAAATGAAATCTTTCTTTTTAATCGCACACTGACTTGTGGATTTGAAAGTTGTCCAAACACGAAGTTCGGCCAAAGGATTGGCCTGGTAGTCTTGACCGGGACTTAAGTGTTTGTTCCGTCCTAAGTTTATGTGTTTAATTTTTATTGCCAATAATTCTTTGAGCCACCTCACCCACGCTTAGGCATGTGAAATAGCTGTGGGAGGGACCGTAAGAATTAGTCCGAAGTGCATGTGAGCTGGCTCGGGACACCATGTATTAAAAAAAAAAAGAAATCTTTTTGGTACTAATCTTTCTTGGTTTGCAGGGATACTGCCAAATTCCTCCCCAAAGCTTGAAGATTTCTTAGGTAATGCAACAATGGCAGCACACCAGTACAACACCCAGGAGAGAGAAGCAATGGCTCTCACACTAGACAGCATGTACAACTCTTACCACCAAAATGCAGGCCAAGAAATTGAAGCTCAAGTTCAACCCAACAACCCCTATTACAATGGACTGACGTTCAATGGAATGTACAATACTCCATTAATAGAACAAACCAAGGGGTCCCACCTTGAAAGCTGTGATGCCCAGATCCCCAACTGGTTTTCCGGCCAGTATTCCGACCACCATGGCACGGCGGACGGCGGCGGAGGTTCTGGGTCTGGCAGCGGCGGCGGCGTAGTGGGTTGTGGGGATTTACAGTCTTTGAGCCTGTCTATGAGTCCTGGTTCTCAGTCAAGTTGCGTTACAGCTTGTAGACAGATTTCACCCAGTGGTGGAAATGAATGTGTGGGTTTGGAAACAAAGAAGAGAGGGTGTGGTGGTATTGTGGCAGCTGCTCAAAAGCAACCTGTCCATAGGAAGTCTATTGATACATTTGGGCAGAGGACTTCTCAGTATAGGGGTGTCACAAGGTCAGTTACATTGCCCATCTCTGTGATTGTTTTTTTTTTTTTTTTTTCCCTTTTCTTTCTTTATCTTTTTAGAAGAGTGAAGTTTCTTGGTTTTCTATTTTCATGTTTGTTTTTGTTGTGGGTAGTTTCGAGCTAAGCGACACAATGCGTGTGCGAGCGAAAGCAGGACCGGTGCATTTTTTTGGAAATATTTCAAGATATTTTAAACCACTAAAATCGGTGAGAGCGAGAGCAAAGAGTATGTTATCAAAATATTGAGTTTAAGCCAAAGAAAACGATCCAAGAAAAAGACTGTAAGCCGAACCAAGTAAAAATATTTGTGCTCTTTTACAACCGTTTCTATTTTCCATTATGTTTTTTGATATGAGAGTTAACCATGTTCTTGGCTTTTCCCCACTGTTATTTTTTATCTTTCCAAGTAGACTTTAAGGCTTAAATTGATCCAAGAAATGATCCAAGAAAAAGACAGTAAGCCGGAACGCGTAAAATATTTTAGTTCTCATAGGATTGTTTTAATTTTCCATTCTGGTTTTTGGTATTTACGTAGCTGTGTTGTGTCATGACATGAAGTGGTAAAACCCTTGTGCCAAATTTACAGGCACAGGTGGACTGGTAGATATGAAGCCCATTTATGGGACAATAGCTGCAAGAAGGAAGGACAGACCAGGAAAGGGAGGCAAGGTTAGTCCCATAAAATCATTTCTTTGCACTCCTAGTTCTTGGAAGTATTACTTTTGACTGCAGTTTTTTTCTTGGCCCCTTTGGATTCTTTGATCTGACTGTTGTTAATTTGTTCTGGATTGTCATTTTCATGCCTCTTGGGGATTCTTTTCCAGTCTATCTGGGTAAGCATATTTGTTCTCTCAAAAATGAGATACTAAGCTCAAAGAAAGGTTTCTTCTTCATTTTCATTAAATTTTTTGAATTAATGGGACTTTAGGGGGTTATGATATGGAAGAGAAAGCTGCCAGGGCTTATGATCTTGCCGCGCTGAAATACTGGGGATCCTCAACTCATATCAATTTCCCGGTACGATTTAATCATATTCTTGTTGTCGATATTCATGTCATTCAGTTGATGCCATTTTTCGTTCCTCGAAATGAAAATGCTGAACCCTTTTGGCAGGTGGAGAATTACCATCAAGAACTTGAGGACATGAAGAACATGACCCGCCAAGAATTCGTAGCTCACTTAAGAAGGTTAAATTTTAATTTGACCATTCTAAAACTATGTCTGTGGTTCTTAGGTTTCAAGTTTGGTTTCTGATAATTAGAAAATAATTGCAGGAAAAGCAGTGGATTCTCGAGGGGGGCTTCGATGTACAGAGGAGTGACGAGGTTCGATTCACAGTGCATTTGAATTGTTCAAATCTGTTTTTCCACCATGTTGTTCGGAAAGTAGTGCTTGCTTAATCTAGTCGTTTGTCGTTCAATTTGAACTCATGGTGTACTTTTCTGCAGGCATCATCAACATGGAAGATGGCAAGCTCGGATCGGTAGAGTCGCAGGAAACAAGGATCTTTATCTTGGAACATTCAGTAAGTTCCGTGAACCAGACATTAATTTTGGATGCAGTTTCTCATCATCATTTTTCCAGGAAAATTATTTACAAACAAAACTTTAGAACAAAATTACCTACTAGCTAGAGAGTGCTGTGACAATAATTACTTTTTTGAAAATTATGAGCCACATTGATATGTGTTTTTTAGCTCGAAATCGAACGATACTATAAGATGCTATCATTTTGTATAGGAGTGCATGCATTGCTACATTTCTGCTATTACACCATTACCTTTTCTACAGATCAAATTCAATACTGATATATCTGTCTCCATTAGGCCCTTGCATCCTCCAAAAACTTTTGAAGCCTTTGCTTTTGAAAACCGAAATCAGCTTTCAACCCCTTTGAATAGGTGTAAAAGTAATCGTTTTGCCACACTACACCGTTGTAGGGCACCTCCGCACAACAACATCCGAGAATCTCTTTGCGCCCGTTTTTTCTCTTTTTCGTGCTGTTGTAAATGCACAGCTGCTGTTTCTCTTTAGTACTGTGCTGTGACTTTTTTAAGGCTGTTTTTTTCCTAGTCATACCGCAGGGAGAGAAGGAAGGATTTTTCCAAACATAGAATGCTTGATAGAAAGGCTAAAGTAGTGTCAACTTTATATAATCCATGTACTCCTCCTCATTGAACTCAAATTTCAGGCACTCAAGAGGAAGCAGCCGAAGCATACGATGTGGCAGCCATCAAGTTCCGCGGTGCAAACGCAGTCACAAACTTCGACATATCACGGTACGACGTGGAAAAGATCATGGCAAGCGACACTCTACTTGCTGGAGACCTCGCCAAGCGAAGCAAAGACAGGGAACCGAGAAGCCACAACAACTTGGAGCTTGTCCAAGCAGCAAACATCGGTTCGGATTGGAAAATGGTGGTGTGCGAATCCCCACACCAGCAACAACAACAAAATGCCCGCGTGGGTATTGGGAATTACCGGACCCCCAACTCGTACGCAATGGCGTTGCAAGATCTGATTGGGATCGACTCGGTCAACGACAATCCATCTTCATTGGTAACTAGCCTGAGTAGCTCAAGAGAAGCTAGTCCAGAGAACAAGACAAAGTTCATAAGCCCAAGTACTAGTACTAGCTCTCCCACTGTCAGCTCTTGGATTCCATTTCCATCAGCACCTCTGATTAGGGCTGCTCCAATCAACTCCATGGCTCAGTTTCCTGTTTTTGCTGCTTGGAATGAATGAATTCCCTAAAGGCTCTCTATCCTATGTGTTTGTCACATAAAGTTTTTGCATGAACGAGAAAGGAAAAGAAAAGAAAATTGGTGTTTGGAGGGGTGAAAAAGTTAGAAGTAGGATTTTTACCTAAGTTTATTTAAAGAAAGTGGGGGTTGGAACTAATGGAAGACAGGATTGGGGACCCAGTTATCTGTCTGTAACCCAAGTGTTGGAAACTTTTTTCTGGACCCTTTTGGATCATATTGGAATCAAGTTTTTGCAAAATGGAGGGAAATGCTTTAGATGGGTTAATGATGGTGTTCAGTGGAATGTCATCATATCTGCATATTTGGTTCCTTTATTTTGTTTGACTGGGATTTTATGGCTTTGTTTCTACTAGTAATTCTCTGATAGTACTTGTAGTCTTTATATTTCATGCATGTATGTCAGGTAATTATTCCGAGAGTTTTTTTAATCATTTCATTCTTAAAACCGTGAGTTGAGAGCGAAAGCGTGAGAGTTTGTTTCATAGCGATTATTTACTCTCTCTCAAACTAGTAGACGAACTTTTCTCTGCTCGTTAGGAACGAAAGCGTAAGTGATTATCCTTTATTGGCGCCTTAAGTGTGCCTTGGTTTCTGATTCATTTATCGCTTTCATATACGAATCAGCAGTCGCACATGCTGAGCGGCAATGATCGGCATCCATAAAGTGGTTTCTATTACTCGGCCCGCATTCTGCACCAATATGAGCACACCCAAGCCAGGATTAGGATTTGAGATGCACCGTAGTATCTTACCTCCCAGCCACTTGATTCAAATTTTGGCGATGTTATGCCCCAAGACCTTACTGCACAAACTCTAACAAGAATTGGTATCATGTCCTACTTGTCCGGAACTTATTCCCTCTTTGGCCTTCAAAGTTCTTATTTTAATATTTTCAACTACCACCAAGATCTGCCCCCATGACAGCTCAACCCAGACCTAAGGTTTTGCAGCGACCATCACGTCTTCTTACTCATCACAGTTAACAATTCCTTCAATAGTTGGGTTAGTACAAGCTTGGATGACTTTTTCACTCATTGTCAATTGATTTTTAGTTCGATATTTTAACCGGAACTCTTGATGCTTGAACATGGGAGTAACTGAGGTGGCTCATTGCTTCTGGTATATTTGGATGTGCTTTTCATACTCCTTTTAACTGCTGATAAGAACTACAAAAAAAATAGATCAAAGTGTCTCCCATTGAGTCCCAATAATGCAAAAAAGGGGTTCTTTGTTTGACCAGCACTAATAATATCATTTTCACCCCTCAATCTGCTCCACAATCTGCCTAAACACCATCATTGCCAAATCCCCTCTTTTTTGAGCTTTCCCCAAAGGCAACAGACATTCCCTCTCATTATTCAAAAAAGTGGGTGAGGGAGATTCTCACATGAGTTCACTTTAGGTGCTTAATTATTTTGGGATTTAAATGGCTCATAATTACTAAAGTTAAGACTTTGTCTGTTTATAAAGTCTTTCAGGTTAAAATCTTCCTCGGCTTTATCTTTTTCAAGCTCCACAAGCAAAATATTTCACACCTAAAAGCAGTTCTATGTCCTGGTGTGCACATTTGAAAAGGGTAGAAATTAATCAATTGCTATTGATGATTGTGAGAACTCTCACTTAATTGTGTACTCTTTTCACACGTGTAAACTCAATTGCAATCTTGAAATTACTCCTACTCGCAATTGCATAATGGCAAGGCAGACTTGTTAGAAATCTTGCACACTTAAGTACTACTTGCAAGTAATCTTGAATATTAACATAGGAGAGATACTTATTCACGGAGGCGGCAAATCTCACCTGTCCGTTTCGGCAATCAAACGGTTCAAATTTAAAAAAAAAAAACTTTCTTCCACAAAAAAATTATTTTAAAATCTAGATCAGACGCCCGCGATTCACCTCTGTAAAACTTTTTTCCGTAAAAAAGTTTTTCTCTTAACATAGATGTGGGTATCCAACCATGCAGAAATCTCCCAACGCCCTATAGTAATAATTCAGAGCTACTAGGACACAATCACATATCAAGCACCTCATTTATTGTGTGGTGGTTAAGAGTTTTGGAAATAGTACATGGCCGTGAATTCTTGTTTTTTCGGAAAACAACTTTGCATGTCGTTATGCCATATGTACAGGTGACATGCGAAGAGTCTTATAAGATGTCACGATAGAGGCAACTACGGATTCCTACATCCCTATCTAGAGGAATTTCAGGCTTGTCCATTTAACATTTGCAAACTGGGAGACAAGAACAACTAAAAATGCCGTAAAAGAAGGAGGAACTGTACCCAATACACTAGAATTAATAGAAATTAATGTTTATATATGATACTAGGAATCACCCATTGAGTCTTAACTAGCGAGAAATTTTTCAGTGCCAAACGGGCACCACGTGGTGCCCGAGTAGTGCATCCTAGCCAGGGCTGGCTCATAAGTTTTGGAGGCCGGAAGCGAACCTCTTGAATGAGGTCACCCTATATTTTTCATATAAAAGTGGTCTACAAAGAGTCATAAAAAAAAAAACTAATACAATAGATTTACCATATCTCAAAATCCATCATTTGAAAATTATTTTTCTCGCATTTTTTGCTGCAAACGCACTGATTAAGTCTCCATAGTCAAGTTTCTTCTCCAATTCCTTCTCGGTAGACAACATAGCCAATCCATTTAATCTTTCTTGAGACATGGTTGACTGAAGATAATTTTTGATCAATTTTAACTTTGAAAAGCTTCTTTCCCCCGATACAACTGTAACCAGTATAGTCCACAATTTGGGCCTATTTTGTGGCTCGTAAATTTCAATTGAGCCTATTTTGTGTAAAGGAGACTAGTGTAAATTTTTTGGACCATATATATATATATGAATCCTAAAAATTTGGGGGCCCTCGTTTTTATTTTTTTTCTGGGAAGCGCTTTTTTCAGGGAAGCGCCCGCTTCCCTCGCCTTGGCTATAAGCCGGCTCTGATCCTAGCTGTCCATTCCCATTTTGGACGGCTCGGATTTGGAGAGAGAAAAAAAAGAGAGAAAGTGATTGGCGGAGAGGAGAGAGATGGTTTTAATCTGGGCCGTCCAACACAATTTTGGATGGACCGGATGCAATGAAAAATTTCTCCTTAATTAACTGTCAAAAAGTAGCATAGTTGACTCTAAGTATCAGATTAGGCAATGGTGATTGATATGCAGAGCTGGTAGCCTGCTACAATTACAAATGTGGCCCAACCCAACCCAAGATGGAGGTTATTATATGTGATCTCATTGACATGCAACTGGAAAACATTAACAATCTTCTATTGAACACATATAATGGTTCCATTTTATTTCAAAAAGTTCAGTAAGTGGCTGGAATAATTGCAGAAAACAAGGGTCTTAATCACTGGATTCACTAGTCAATAAAAAAAAACTCACTCACATATACACCCAAAAAAAAAAAAATTGAAAAAAAAAAGTCAAAAAAGGCAAACATTGTGATGTCCTTTGAGGGACTAGTCAAAAGCTGATTCAAAAATTGCCATTTCATAGCAGAATAGACAATTCAATACACTGTCTTCCTCTTGTTTCTATGCATCTTTATTCACCTGCTGGTTTTTGTTGGAAAGTATATACTATTGAAAACACAGAGACAATTGGAATACAGAGGGGAGGATATAAGGTTAATTGGATAAAGTGAATAGTAGCCTTAGATTCTTTTGTCCAATGCAGTTCAAATCTCCGGTAGCCGGCTTGATACGGTTAAACCTACTTTTTTACCCTTTGGAGTTAAGAGGACGTGGTGACACGTCAGACACAAGGATGCCTCAGACCCGACATATGTGCTATGGAACGTACGTTCGTTCCACATAGAAACATATATGATGTTGAAGTTGATGTTTCTTAGTGAATAGGCACATTTAGTAGCCTACCAGCATAGCTATTTTGCGTTATAAAAAATGAATATCAAGTTTTTGAAAATCTTTACACTATAGAAAACAGTACTATTTTTTAATGAAACTTTTACTTCCTAAGATTATGAGGAATATAGATGGATGAACAAAGGGAAAAGGGGAATTTGACTTCCAGCCATAGTACAGACTGAAGAGTATGGTGGTCAAAAAATTTACAATTCTTGTGGTAAATATTGCAAATCAAATTGAGGTCTTCTCCCACCAAGTTTTTTCTTTGGGCTTTTTCTTGTTCTCTTTATTTAAATTTTTTTCACGTTTCATAGTTTTGCTAATAACTTTTATGGATTATTGATTCGTCAAAGGGAGGAATCGGAAAAGGAAAAAAAAATCACTTTTACCAAGATATTTTTGGAAATATCAAAGAAAAGGCCCAAAAAGCCATATTTTAAAAAATATCTGAGTTAAAGAATTTTTTTTACTATCCCGATTCCTCTTTTCAACGAATCAATAATTCACAAAAGTTAGAAGTAAAACTAACAAATGAAAAAAAAAATTAATAAGAACAAAAGAAGAAAAAGCCTCAAAAAGCTTAGTGGAAGAAGGCCTGAATTATTTACTTGCTGATTTAGAACATAAAGTTGTAAATATCTCATGTAATTTGAAATCTTTACCATACTTTTTGATTTTAGTCAATACACATCATGAAAATTTGTTGTGGGGACAGGTCTTGTATAAAGCGGGAAAAAAATCCGAAAAAGGGATTGTACCGTAATTTATTGGTGAGACGGTAGGAGTTGTATCTATTGGGAAACGATTTTCAGAACCCAATAATAACGGGTATAGATTAGACAAAAAAAAACCCGCAAAATCTTACAAGGCGAAACTAAGATTTTACCTCAACTCTTGCGACACGAACGCTGGTTGAACTTGTTACAGCACACCTTGCTGTATGCCATGAATTCTGCTCGATCGTACCTTACGATCTTCTAGTTTACTCCCCTACGTCACGATTGCGTTACTGAGCGTGGACTCTAAACGCAACCTCTGTGTTCTCTTTCTCACAGCTTAATTTTGTATATATTGAAATTCTGTTCGAAACTAGAGAACGTAATGACATATATACAGGACTACGTTAGGGACCTAAGGAGCAATAAGTTCGGGCTCCCAGTGCAAATAAGAAACTTTAATTCCACCGGGATTCCTTTTCTTATTTTACTGATTATAATTCATCTCACTACAGAATTATAATTACACTCACATCTTTATATCAACTATATTTTGAGTTCTATGTTATTAAATACTTATTAATCTCTCAACGTTAAGATTACAGATATCTATTAATTAAAATAAATTATTGATAATCTCTCACTTAATCAACATCTTATAAAGACGACCATTTGTTTAACTTATTGGATATGTCATATACAAATATCTACCTGCAAGATTTGACATAATCGAAATTTATAAGTTTACTCAAGGATTGTCATCAATTCCTACTGGGATGTGGATTCCATCAATAATTAATAGCTGTCATATACATAATATTGCGACCCAACTCACTAAAACTATTAACCGTTTGAAAGATCTCACCATTTAATAAATCAAAGTCAACAATATTAAATATATATCTTTAATAATTATCTTTAGATTAAGAGTATAAGTATTCATAATAATCATGAAGTCTTAATCATCTTATGAAGTCAGTACAAAGACAATTATCTCAAGACAGTCTCATTCAATACACACAAAGTTTACTAACACAATGAGTTGGAACTAATAACATTCTCTGTAATTAAGATAGATCTACTAAAACATTGTGCTACAGTTCTATCGATGGTGTGTCAAATTTCATCTAAGAATGTGAACCATAACTTATATTTCACAACAACCGATGATTCAATCTTTCGTGTGTAAGCCATACTCTACACACTGGATCATCTATTATATAAAATAAAAGACATACATGCACAATATACAATAATATCATGCAAATATTGTCTATAAAAGATTCTCATAAAAAAGGAATGAATCTAATTACTAATTAAATATCAATCCATCACATAAAACCATGACTTTTAATATAATTTCTAACAATCTCTCACTTAGACTCAAAATCATGCTGCCACGCATCTCACCTACATTTTCTCTACGTGACTATCAAAAGTCTTAACCAGGAACTGTTCGTAAAAAGATCTACCGTCGGTCCAAAGGGCTCCCGACATGTGCATGCCTATACTTGGGGTGCCTTCCATGTCAAAGTCAGTCTCAGTTGCAGTTGCAGTTGCAGTTGCAGTTGCAGGAGGGTCCTCATTTCATAAAATCCATAATGGCTTCATCATTGTCGTTTACGAGAGAGAACAAAGAATGCGTTGTTCCCTGCAGAGGAAGCCTGTTTCCCAAAACCTCCCCTAATAACAAATTGGGTAAACAGTGGTCCCTCTCTCAAATGACCTTCCGATCCCCTCGTTTTGATTTCAAAAGCAAAAATGGTTGGATTACGTAAGTTTGAAGTGTATTTTTAGTTTTTTTGATGAAAGGAATCATGGCGAAAGCTTAATTCAACGTTCTTAAATTGAAAACCTTAAAGCTGTATCGAAAGTAAGGCTGTCTCCACTTCAACGTTCTTTTGAGAAGAATGTTTTGTAAATACATTTTCACATTCTCATTTCGGCTCAAGCTCACACGTCGTATGACTTAGGTTTCGGAAACGGAATTTACAAAATTTTGATCTTGTTCATACTCCAGGTATTTTTTTCCCCCTATAGTACAACTGGAATTAGAACTAGGATGTTTAGCATATGTAATTATTTCTGAAAACAATGAAACTATGGGTACGATTTAGTGTACACTGAATGCACACCGTGTGATGTGAAACTCACCTTATATCTCATACAAATGATCGAACCTGCTTATTTTATTTAATATTTTTTTCAAAATAATACCATTAAAATAATCAGTTCAATAAGATATCCGTAAGGCTTTGTTTAGTTCTTTAATCAATTTTCTGTAAATCTGTCCGAGGTAAACAAATTACCTGGAAATGTTCTTGTTGAAAACATTTTCTTGATACCTGGGCGTTTAAAGGAGTCCCAGTCTCATTTCCGTGCAACACATCTGGACCGTTCAAACAATACAATTGACGGCTCAGATCGAAACACTATTTTTCTTTTCTTTTTCATTCTTTTTAAATCCATTTGATATACCTTTTAACCTGAGCCATCGGTTGTATTTTTGAACGGTTCAAATGTGCGCGATATCACGTCAGGTGAACCCTATTTACACCCAAAAGTTCTCCATCTAGGAGGACGACGACTACTAATTTGGAGCAGCTGACAAATAGGTTGTCTCATTACACACAGTCTACAGTCTGTACGGCATGCGAGAGAGATCGCGAGGAGCGCAAGAGTCAAAAGATACACTGCTTCTAGCTACGTACTGTCAAACATTTCCCTTGGTAAATCTATAGGGACCAAATCTATATAATATATATCTTCCGAATCTGGGCTCCCTCTCTCTCTCTCTCTCTCTCTCTCTGGGTTTTTTGCATGCATAAAGCGTAAGCGTCCTACTCGACACAGTAGCAGTACTGAAGTTGACAATTGGCTATCCTCCTCAAACAGGCGTGCTTTTTGGTTTCTCACAAACATTATATTGCAATTCTGTCTTGTATGCTAACCTCCGCCTGCTAAGTAAAGAATAATTGTATATACTGATAAATAAGTTTGAATATTAATATATATTTTACGAACATCAATACAATTTTTTAGAATATCGATATGCTTTTTACGGTTTTACCCATTATCATACTGCATAATAGGTAGAGGTTAGCATTTTCCATTGTAATTTATTAAACGAACTTATACATAATGTACCAATATAGTTTTCGATAAAGATGAGACAGCTAGGGCTAAATGCTAGTACTAAATCCTACTCCTAGTGTTATTCTAAAGATGGAGATATCCGATCCATCCTCCCTCCAGTCCAATCAACTCCCAAAATTGAGTTTCTATGACTTGTTCGTTTAAGATACTCAAAATCTGTGCGCACGATTCTCAATAAATTTTTTATATCTATTTTTATGTAACTATTACACTTTAAAACCTTTTGCAAAACCTAAACGAACACTCACGTACATATTTGATGACTCCTACTACTACTTGTTATCACACATTGATGGTATCAGTGCCACACATCTATGGTATCAGTGTGTGGTGCCATACATTTATGTGACTGTTTTTGACATTTATGGTATCAGTGTATGTGATGCCCACGCATTTATGTGAGCGTTTGAGAATTTAATTGTCTGTGACATTTATGGTATCTATGAGGTGTTTATGCTAGTAATTAACTTATATAGAATAATTTTGATAAGGACAAAACCAAAAGAAAAATGACATAAAACTAACAAATACAAAAAAATAAAATTTGAATAAAAATAAAATCAAAAAATTATGTTGCATAAGTTAATCACTAATTTGAACGCCACTGTAAAACCCCCCCCCCCCCCTCCTGCGGTACTGGGGGTCCCAACCCTGTTTCCGTCCTCTCACATCCTTCTCGTCTCTGCTCCCATCCAGTTCCCATGGGACCAATAGTTTTTGAGTTATATAGGAGTAGTAGTATCCTGGCCTACCCAACCTCACCAGCTAATTAATCAGAATCCATTCATTGCAGTTCCTATGGCGATGATCGTAGTCAGTTCCTTGCAGTCCTGCAGATATATACTCCATACAATCATAGTGTGTTCACAGGAAAACTGAACCTCGCCGTCCTTTCATTGCAATAAAAATTTTGTTTGATAGATGAGATCTATCAAATTCTGCAAAAGAAAAAAGAAGTTGCAAGTTTATTATTTTTAAATTTAAAAATAGATCATTATTTTTTAAATACTTTTTTAAGAAAGTGAAACAGAGCCGTGGAGAAAGACAGAGAGAGAAATGAGAGTAATAATAGAGAAAAAATTATTGAAGACCGTGCGCAGAGAGAAAAATCTAAAATCAAAATCCCCAACCAAACAAGCTCTCATGAACGATGGGGTATGGGCGAGAAAGGACAAGAGTCCGACATAACTTTGAACAAAATATGCACACGATCGATGACTTCTTTTCATTAGTTTTACCGTTCAAATATAGACCCATATACTTTCAAAATTCGATAGGTGTACAAATTCCTAAAATTATTTGCGTCATTCATACGGTTTTTTTACAAATGTGATTCCTTCACATATTTGTCGTTACCGATCATGTTAATTTTTGCCATGTTTTTTTTTTACTAGGCTTCAAGATAAACTACTCCGATCATTGTTGTGGATTTGAGTGGGTCTATAACATCTCAAAATTTGACCAATCAAAGCACTAGATGAAAACTGAATGGGAGCCGAGCAAATCAAAATCGAGATTCTACATCGTTATCTGGTACTGCATTTAGAAGAAAATTACACTGTGTACTATGGAAAAATTATTTTATTGTTTTTGGGGCACCGCCATTGACGAACCAACATCTTTCTTCACCACATATTTTTACAGTGCTAGTCTTAAGTGCATAGACTCCACAAACATGTTCGGTGGCGAAAGAGCGTTGGGTGCCCAAGCTGTTGTTAAAAGTAGGTCTAAGATATAAATCAAGCCAGGCCCGATACAGGCCCAGCCCATATTCCAAGTCTTATTCATCATTTTGTCTCTTTTGGACCTTTTCCCAAGCACATGCTTTTCGGCCTACTTGGTGAATTTGGGCCTCCACTGACTAGTAGGCCCATACTCTATAAAGCTTAGCCCATCCTGTTGGCCTTCGGTCCATGGATCAAGGATGTGTAGAAAAATGCATGCCCAAAAAGAAGGAAAAGCCCATTTATTGCCGGATTTCACACTTTAATGAGATTGTTGCCTTGATTTAAAGACCAAAAACCATCAATTCCAAAACACCACTTTTTTTAAAAATTTTTTTATTAAGAACTACTTTTTTTTTTTCAAAAAGGATAATTGAAGTTTAGTAAATAGGGATTGTAAGGCCTCAATTCTAGACGGGAGGGGACAACAAAGGCCTCTACTCGCCTTTGGTTGGTCGCTAAGGTGGAAGACCTAGACTGCCAAGCGAAGGAACGGAAGAGCTAGGACGGTAGTTCCCGTAAAATTCTTTTTCTCCTCTCGGACAGTTAGATCGAGCAAACTTGCTCGACATAGTTGGAACTTGGAAGTGCTAAACCTCACAGTGTAATCCCCATGGAACACGTCTAAAGAAACAAGACACGATCATCAACAATAACACTGAAATTCGAAGGATGTTGGTCTTGGTTCCCATAATAACATGATCCCGTGATTCAGGCAGAGAACTTAGCGAGGAGGAAATTAATTAGGAGGCTAGGATATGAGAGTCACGAGCTACTTAAAAACCAGTGTTCTATATGACATGCATTCGCTTTTTCGCTTTCCATTCACAACCACCTTAGCTATTTAAGTTACTTAATTACGTAAGGCTAAACTTGAACATCTTACTACTCAGCTCTATCGCATCTTGGGATGATTTTCAGTCCTACAACGAAGCCCGATTTTCGTGTGCATTATTGGACCTTACCACAAGAGAAGGAAAGCCACGGTCCTCAATGGTCTTCGGAGCTAGCTGTTTCTCTCATGGCCAGTGTGCCTTGATGCCGAGGCTTGTCCCCATCAATCTTTACCATTTTTCACGCTGTGACTTATTACAATAGAAACTCCTTGAAAAGGAAACACACTCAAATGGTGGCACCAAATGGGATTTTGTTTACCAGAGAGCCGCAGTGTTGGTTTGATGAGTTTGCAGCAAACAGAGCATCATAGTTTTTTGCCAGTTTCCTTAACTGCCAGCCTTAGTGCTTTCGAAGTTTTGGATCGCAAGTTAAATGATTACCTCGATCCCCCTCTGCGCATGCTCCCCCATTTATTTTTATTGGACATGGGGGACTTGACTTTGCACAAACTCTATGTGTGATGCAGTCTCTTTCACTTTCTCGATCCATGGGTTGAGATAAACAAAAATCATGCTTTGTATCGTATGTGGTCCTAATGCATGTGGTCCTCTCTTATGAACTTTTATGTTTGGATGTCACATTTTTAATAGACATGGACAAGGCAATACTACTAATTCTCTCATTGCAATTGGCAAAATAAGTGTGAAAGTAACATATACTCCATAAGTGAGGGGTGTGGGGTAGTCTAGAATCAATCGCGCGTAAAACAAAACTTATATTTGCGGGATGGGATACACTGAGCACTATTTGGCTTTAACAAGAGGATAGAGTAAATATAACAAAAAGTTGTTTTCCAGATTCTCCACGAAAACTGTGCTGTTGTTAAAATAAGGAGATATGCACACGGTGAGCCAATTGAGCCCTAACGTTTAACTTATTAAATATGTAGGCGGGATACAACAGCTACCACTTATATTTTTTTAGAGAGATATAGTTTTAAAATATCGAACGGATGTTGACATATTCTCGAGAACTAGTTTTGCCAAAATGATGAGATATGCACACGTTGAATATTTTTGTGTTCTCAGTAGCCGTTTTGGAAGTTCTCCAAAATTGATATTGAAAACAATGAACCGTGCTATATACCAATCTCTCACTCTCTATGGGTGCATGGAAATAAACAAATCATGCTATACATCGGTTGTGGTCCTAATGTGGTCCTCTTATATATGAACTTATGTGTAGTAAGTCTCTTATTGCTTGGCAAAATATGTGTAAAAGTGACATATAAGCGAGAATTGTGGGGCAGTCTAAAGTGAATCGCGTCTAACGCACAACTTATTATAAACTTGGGTTGTGATACATAGAGCATTATTTGACTTTGGGGAAGAGTTTAAAAGGTATCAACGGTCAAGTTGTTTTCATATTCTCGAGAATCAGTTATGTTAACTAAAATAATGAGATATGCACACGGTAAGTCAATCAAGCCCCAACACTAAGCTTATTAACATGTGGGTCAGGATATAACGATTACTATTTGGATTTGTTGGAGGGTGTAATTTATAAATATCGACGGATGTTTACATATTGATCTTGAGAACCAGTTTTGTTAAATGATGATATACGCACATAGACCACATAGAGGTAGGTCTGGGCTAAGACCCAAGAGACATGCAACTGTAATGACCCGCACCAGCCGACATTCTAATTCTTAGTTTAACCACATGACTCATCAGATTAACCTCGAATTATGCAGTTGCTGCTTGCGATTCATCATATAATACCCTTAGTTTCATTATCTTACCGATGTGGGACAAGGGTCCTCACAGCAGCAGCCTTAGGCCATTAGGCCCTTGAACAATGTGTAAAATAAGGGCCCCAACTTTTTTAATAAGCTCAAAAAAATCTTTTTAGTACCCAACATGTTAGCCAATAGTGAAAAAAATAGGTGCCCTCCTTCGAAATTCGTCTTAGACCCCAGAAATGTCGTCGGCGTTAGAATGTATTTGTTTCTCAATATCCATTTTAGAAATGTGTTCTCTAAAATTGATTATGAAAACAATGAATCAAACGTCGTTATGATTGTTGGCATTAATCCACTAGAAAAATGAGAACTTTGGGACAATTTGAAAAAAGTGGGGGGAGGCAAACTTTTCACATGATGAAAAAGTTTTAAGGAAAAGCTTCTTCGATAGTTTAAAACTTTATGGCCCGAAAAGAATGAATAGGGCATGGAAGTGAGCTAATAAGTATAGCAAAACCCAATTGCCTCATTTTTTTAATGTAGAGGATAGCGGTTGAGCAAATCTAATCTAATAATTAAGGAAAAAGAATATTTGGAGATTCTTCTCTTATCTTAGGTATCAAAATGCACTAATTATTTTTAGTTTGGGTCATGACATGAGGTATCATAATTAATAATCAATTATGCTTTGTTGTTGGCTAGGCAGGACCACTAACACTTGTGGATCTTAAGCTTATGTGGGCCCACGATAAGCCCATTCCGTGCCGCACGCGTGATCCTTCGGGGATTTTGTTTATTTGATTACTTTGTTTGCACTTAGGTGTATTTTAGTAGTAGTGGTTTATTGTTTTATTAACCATTTTCTGGTACAAATCACTGATGCTTAACACATGCAAAAGGATTGGGCGGTACCTGATGGGAATCAGGGACCAGTAATGCAGGGGTGCACCGCAGGAATGTATTGCGTAATTCTAGCCGTCCGTCTCGACAACCAATGCATGGTGTAGACCGTTAATGTAGTACAGGGTTCTCAAGTCTGTACCTGATGGAGGTGGGTTTCCTCGAATTGACAAGAATTTCAGAACGAATGAAACAGGTTGATGCAAATACTCAACGGTTGATATTCTATTTCCATTGAAGGGTTTTAAGTAGTAGTACGTGGATGCTCAACGGTTGATGTTGTTTTGCTTGGACTCGAAAGCCGTCTTTCTTCTTTATAGAAATTGATACAAGCCAAATGCATACCAATATTAAGCGATTGTGCATGTTGAGGTTCTTGCACCTCAATCAATAATAAATTTCCTTCAAGATTAAGAAAATATAAAGTGAGATTGAAAAGAAATTAAAGAGCATGCATGAAGGGAACAATTCACTTGCTTCCATCCGAAATGGTTTGATACATTTCACTACTCAACACTACTCCTCAAGGGAGAATTTAAGTTAGTTTTTTTACGCGGCACTGCTGTAAAATGAAGAATATTATTAGTAGATAAATGTAAAGACGGTAAATAAAAGAAGTATTTTTGTCACATATCTTTTACAATAAAAAGCCCGAGGAGCGCTCTTTATGAAAAGTATTATAGGAAATAAATTATCAAAACCTCCTAAATCTATTCATTACTCCATAATCATCTTCACTACAAAATTTAGCTTGATATGAATAAGATGACAGAACATGCTTGTAACATTTTTCTCAAGATGATACAATCACCTTCGAATGCAGTTTTAACATTTGTGTCACTTGTTTCGAAAGTGGAACAAATAGTAGAGTTACTGTAACGAAAAAAGTTACTAGAACAAATAATAGAGTTACTATAGCAAAAAAATTACTTGAACAAATAGTAGAGTTACTGTAGCAAATAGTAGAGTTACGGTATCAAAAAAAGTTTTTGTTGACAACTTTTTTGTTAGTGCAAATGAAATGGTAAAATACTGAAACTTTTTTGTTAGTGGAGATGAGATGATAAAATGCGTTTTTTTAATGTTATTTTGTTAGTCGAAACACTCCATAACTCTACTTGAAAATCCATCAACAATTTATTTACTACTGAAAATAACTTGACATTTCTTAACAACTTATTTACAACAGAAAATACCTAATAATTTTTCAATCACAAATAAAAATCTACAAAATTTTCACTACCGAAAACACTTCTCTAATTTTCAAACACGTACAAGAACATGAAACACGTATATGGTTGTCGAATCTAATAAAAGTCCCCAGGGCCAACCCCAGAGCGGAACGCAGTCAGGAGAATGATTTGGTGCGAGTACCCACACTGATAAGTTAGGTGTACGATATCAATCAACAGCCATCATATCACCCACATTTTTTGACTGCACAGCAACTCATGTGGGCTCTCATAGCACCTCGCTTTCTCTTTGGAAATGTCGAGAGCATGCCCGTCCGTGAGAGCTGCGACCAGGGATGCTATCAAGCAGATGCTGAGCGGCTAATTCGATCGTTCATCTCGACAAATAACGATTTGGATTTTAAATTTGTACAATGGATAATTTAGATTTTTATGCATTTGAATTAGATTAATTCAAACCGTCCGTATCAAGATGAAAGACCGGATCAGTCGCTCGGTACTGCTGCCAAACACCCCTGCTTTGCTTGGCAGCAGCTCCCATTCCCCATGCTTGTGAGAGAAGGCGAGCAAGCCTGTCGTTTTGGGGCGCTCCAAATTCTCTGTAAAAATCAGGGGCTTTCAATGTTATAGGGTGTCACAATAGGTTAAAAAATGTGAGCTCTTCCGGTACCAAAAAAATGCAAGAAAATGGCAGGAAAAATTTATTACAATAGCGTAATTACTATTTTTGTCATTAAAACTACAAAATGGATGATACTTTTAAGTTTTGTAATTAATGATCACCACTTCGGAAATTTAATTTAATTTGTTATATGTTTTTTGCAAATTACTATTAGAGCCCGTGCCAAAATACCTTCTTAAAAAATAAGTATTTATTTCACATTTTTAAACTAAAAAATAATGTAAATGAAAAATAATTTTTTGATTTTTTTTTGCACCGTATTAAAAATCTCAATGAGATCTTTCAAACTAGATCCATATTGCATATTTTTAGATTTTAATAAACTCATTATTTTTTAGCTTGAAATTGCCTTCTTAAAAAATAAGTATTTATTTCACGTTTCGAAACGGGACCTTAGACTGATTTGCAGTTTATTTTTGTTGTTTATTGGTTACTTTTACAAGTTATTTGTCTTTCTACTTTCTCATCAAACGAGTTGAACAACTAGTTTTTTCACTTAAATATCAAAAGAAAATTACCAAAAATTAAAAAATTATCTCCAAAATAAATAAATCCATCATTACCTGCCGAGGAAGATCCCACCCCATTTCCACAATAGTATACTGTTTCACACTGGATCGCTACTTTGGGAGAAAATTATAGCCGTTAATTCCGGAATAGCTTCAATTTCCAGCAAGATCACAACCGGACGAGTTGTTGACCAGATGATTAGTGGTTTGACCGTGTTTTTTCCCCAGCCAAGGGGTTTGAATCAATAAAACTATGGGTACACCAAATGGTGTACACTAAAGGTACACCGTGTTTCATAAGATCCATTTTGGGGTTTCACACAAATGATCAAAGTCGCTCAATATCTTTAACTAACTTTTTTAAGGGATTCGTAAAAAAATCCGGATATTGATAAAGACTTTGATCGGTTCTGGTTCTACACATAATTCGCTGATAGGAAATTGAGCAAAGAATTGATCAAGTCTTTACCAAAATTCGGGGGAATTGATTTTTTACAGGAACTCTTAGAAAAAACATTTAAAATGAATTTAACAGCTCCGATAATTTGTGCGAGACCCGAAATGGGTCATACCGTGTACATTTAGTATACGCCAAATGGTGTACCCATAGGAGCGCTCGGTTTGAACAGACTAGAACCTACAGCTGGAAACAGTACAAAGGACTAGGTGGTACTAAATTATAGTAGCATGATGAGATTCCATTATTCCCTTGTGTTTGTTTAGGGCCAAAAGTAAAAGAAAAAAGATTGCTCTGACATGTCCAATTAAACAATCCAAGATACTCCTATCGATATGATAATAAAAACACACTATAGTGTAGTTTTGCAATTGAAATGATATGTTACACTTGTGCAATCTTGGCTGTACACGTGTCACATACCCACATGGTCAAGGCATTGGTGAGGTAGGGGCCCCTGCCATCTCTTTCTTGGTTAAGAAAGAAATTATGTGGAAAGAATTCCTCTAGATTGCAAGTATAGGAAGACATTACAGTAGACAACCACCTAAATTGGAGCCCACACATGGTTTTACCAGTCTTTAGCACAAGTTTCCCTTTAAGTCAGGTATACTCACGTTATGAAATCATGTGTAAAACGATATTCGTCCGACGCGATTTTGAACATATGTCATGTCCTCGATGAGTTTATAGAAAATGAATAGTTCTAATTATCTAGGTGGCCCCATAAGGTTTCGGATAAGCTCAAGAAAGAATCAAACTCCTTTTTACATTTTTGAGTATAGTTTTTTCTTTATCCACACATCGATTTGCTTGACTAAACACATGCTCAATTTCTATGGACAAAATCTTCCGCACAACCATAAATGAGATTACTTAGTTTCTGCCGATAATGATTTCCTTTCACCACGAGGCTGATCGCTGTTGAAGCGTTCGTCTTAACTTTCTGACTACGTATTTGATTTTCATGGACCAGTTTTAGCACATCCCTCGATGCCCAAATCTCAGCCGCAAGGTTTGATATTTTACCAATGTTCTCGTCAAATTGTCTTATAATCGCATTTCCTATAGGTTTGAATTCATCCCATTCTGTTCGATGCAGTTATATTATACATCAAATTGATATATACATATACTTGGTGCATGATGCCAAACTAGCAACTGAACATAATCTATAAATTCAAAAATAATAATAAATAAATAAATAATAAATTTGTGGCAACTCCAGTGATGGTGCTCATGGGGGGTGATGAACCTGAGGTGTATGATGATTGATGCGTGTTCTTATAAAAGAATTGTTAGGTTAGTTGTCACTGAGAGAGAGAGAAAAATGAGTGTAGAACAGCAAAGAGAGGTCTGTTAGAATAGTTGGCAAATGTGTCAGTAAAAAAATGACCAAAACAAAAGTACTAATAAAAGCAAACTTGGACTTCAAGAGAAGAACCTCTCCAAATCCATAATGAGGCATCAGAGGATTACACTACCTACTTTCTCGATTTGAACAGTGGTTGCATTATACCTCTACTTATTAGTAGTAATTAACATTAACAAGTTTTCACATTGGGAAAATGACATGCTTTGCTCCATTAGTTTCACCCAGATTTTACTTTGATCCATCCTTATAGTTTCGTTTCGACGGAGGCTAGAGCTAGACTGGAATTTTAGTTAGAATTTGTTTCGCGAATCCGAAGTGAATGCTAAAAACGACTAAGTTAGGTAATGTGCTGGTCACATAACGAGTGGTTAGTAACCGCGAAGAATTTGATGGTAATTTGAACAGATAGGCTAATTAATTTGAATCATGAGTAGCTTAAAAGACCAGTGTTAACATTGTTCAAATTAACACCATAGGAGCAATCATGGAGTTTGAGTCAAATTTCAATGTTGGAAAGTGTAAAATCAACATGGAATACCAATGTTTAAACCTCAAAAACCAACCCGGCCAGCTTGTAGGTTGATCGAAACATCTTCCGGATTGCATTAAAATGAACACGGATCGATAGAACTATGGACCGAAACAGATTAGGTACAACTGGGGGAGTACTCAGAGATCACTCGAAAGGCGGGATTACGTACGGGCTTCCAACTTAATATTGGAGTAGTAAATCAAAATAGATGCTAGCACAGCGGTCTTCAAAGACAAACAAATTCCCAATATCTTTTTGAGGAGTAGTATTCTCTTTGATTGCAGGTTGCTTATCAAAATAGTATTTCAGGAGATGAAGCTTAGCCACGTTTGTTGAGCAGCCAACGGGACAACGGATACCCTCGCCAAAGTAGCCCTGCAATGCCCTTGGGCTTTATTTCCGTTCCCACGGTTGTTTATCAGTTTGAACAAGACTTTGTAGTAGGAGTTAAATACCCCATGACTGTCATGGTTATGTTGATTTCAATTCGCTTTTTTTTTTATATCCCCTAAAAAAAGGAGCATAATTTACCCCTCTATACATATACGTGTAAAATGTGTCAACGCATGGTAAAATTACAAGGAGCGACATGAAGGTACTGTCGGATGAATAAGGTGTGAGTTTTAAAATTTACTTTATCTCTACATAGCAGGCTCGGAATAAAGGTAATGTTAATAATTCTTGTTAGATCAATTTGTATGAAATTCTCTTCAAACAAAAATTTGGGCAAAATATCCCAACTTCAATTGAATCAGCCGTTTTTTGAGCAATGAAATTAATCTCTTTAAAGTGGTCGAAGTGCTCATAAGTTAATCTGGATTTACTCAGTATAATAATAATCTTAAGTAGAAATAAAAAATAAAAAAGAAGTTACAAGGAGTAGTGTATGGTGGGAAAGGGGGAAAAAGCAAAAGATTAGGTTGTACTCTCTCCGTTCTTTTTTAAGCGTTTAGCTTTGTAATTCTAACTTATTAAAAAAATATTATCATTACAACTTTCATATAAATTTTTACCTCTACTTTTCTTACTTACCCTCTATAAAGACATTATCATTACACTTTTACTAACTAATTTTTTAAAATTAAATATACTTTTAGAGGTAAAATAAAAAATATATAATTTTTTGCTTACTAATTTTGTAAAAGGAATATTTATTAAGAAATAATTCAAAATAAAATACGGTACTCTAAAAAAAAAAAGGAGAGAGTAAAATAATTTACCAGAGCAGTTGGAGAGTAGTTAGTCTGTCTTTTAAAAATCATACAGAACATGTCACCTGTTAGGGCAGGGCAGGTAAGCAAAGGAGTAGGCTTTCTCTCTCTTCCACTCTTCATATGCCCCTCTCTCTCTCTCTCTCTCTCCCCCCTCGGTAACCAGTCTTTGCTCTGTAAAGCAGGAACTTGATGCTTCCATCACAATTTTCTGCAAGTACCCAGTTGGTGAATTTGGTCTCTCATTTGTCTAATTCAAGCAACCGTTTGGTGCTCTCTAGGGTTTCTATCAAACACCCAATTTAGGTCCACTGTTAAATTAATGCCTCTGCCCCTTCCAGTCTCTGTGGAATTCAAGTAGAATTCTGATGCTTTTATTACCCTTTTCGGGTACCCATCTGAGAACCTTTTAAAGGGTTCTATCCAACTACCCTTTTTTGGGTTCTTGTGCAGCTGTTGATTCATATCTTCTACTTCCACCTCTGGTATATTTCAATCTCAAGGTTTTCTTTAGAACTATTCCCATTTTGAAGCTTGTTCTTAAAATCAAAAAATTGGGTGGAGGATGTTAGAAAGATTTAAAATTTATTTTACCCATTAAACAAAAGAGTGTGAAAAAGGGAATCTGCTTTCTTTTTGGTTAGTCTGGTGAGCTGTTACTTAGCTATTGTCATTTAATTTTTTCCTTTTTTTTTTGGTCCACTTTATGCTCTGAAAGGTTCACACTTTTTCTTGTCTCTCGGAAATTACTTTTTCCCCATCAGGGCAGGCTTGATCCTAGGGTTCTTGGAAAGCAGATATGATATAACTAGCTGGTGCTGTGTAGATTTTATGCCTGGTGCATTGGATTTCTTCTTCTTTTTCTATGTGTTATATTGGATGCTGTAATTGAGAGGATTCCTTTTGCTTTAACCCCCTTCTCACTTCTATAAAGCTGCAAAGGCTATTTGTTCCTTGTTTAGTGTTGCAAGCTATAACCCACCTAATTTTAGTCAAACCCCCTTTTGGCTTTATATTTATATAGTTCCTTGTGGTTTGGGGGAACTTTTGAATTGGGGGTTTCTTTTCAAAGGGTTAAGGGCTTCCCCATAGGAGTTGGAACTTCCTTTGTTTACTTTGAGGAAATGGGTACTGAGGAAAATGGCAACATGGGATTTCAACAAAGGAATGGTGATAGCATTCTGAATTGCCCAACTTCTGGGATGAACACTACAAACCCTTTCTTTGGTTCTGGTTGGGACCCCCTTGTTTCGCTGAGTCAGAGTGAGAATTTTGGGGGTTCTTTTGGCAACTCAAATTACTCCCACCTTGTTCATTACCCATCTGATTCTGGTCTAGTTGAGATGGTACCAAAGCTTCCATTCTTTGGGGGTGGTGGGAATTTCTCAGAAATGGTTGGTTCCTTTGGGTTACCAAATTATGCCCCAAATGAGGAAGATGGCACTGAGAAGACCTCGACAAATGGGGGAGACCAGCAAGTTTCAGAAGAGGGTACAATGGGAATTTCGCCTTGCGGAAAGAGGAAAAAGAGAGTATCAGAGTCCAATTCTCCATTCAAGCCTAGTAAGGTAAATAGTGTTCCAGAATTTATGTTTGGATATTTTTATGATCATATATTCTAAAGATGATAGTGCCCTTTGATCACTGCTACCCAAGTTGATAAATTGTTTGTTGTTCATTATAGAATAGTGAGGGAGAGCAACAAATGGACATATCTGGTGATAGTTCTCAGGAAGAGAAGAAACAGAAAAGTGAACAAAACCCAAGTGCAAATTCCCGCGGTAAGCAAACGGGCAAACAAGCGAAAGACAAATCAGACAGTGGAGAAGCACCTAAAGAGAATTACATTCATGTGAGGGCGAAAAGGGGCCAGGCAACGAATAGTCACAGCCTCGCGGAAAGGGTACCTTCCTAACATCAATAAATGTATACTATCAAGTTTGTTTATATGTTTCATAGATTTGTGAAACCTCACAATCGTTGCCTTGTAGGTGAGAAGAGAGAGGATTAGTGAGCGAATGAGATTGCTTCAAGAACTTGTCCCCGGATGCAATAAGGTAATTTATGGTGGCCTAGTTTCTGATGGTACTAAACGTTTAGCTTTGAGCTTTGATTTGGAAGCAGATTAATTTTTGTGTGTTATCATGTTGCAGATTACTGGGAAGGCGGTAATGCTTGATGAGATTATCAATTATGTGCAATCCCTGCAACAGCAGGTTGAGGTACTGGATAATGCAACTATAAGATGTGGCTTTGTTTCTCTATATCCGGAACTGGGAAATGCTAACCACCACTCAAACCTCGGTATACGTATTAAAGCGTGTATTGGAAAATATAAAATGCATAAGAATGTGGAAAAGTGTGAGGGAATATGTGTTAATTGGCACTCTACTTTTTAGCATGAACCTTCAACATTTACACAAGGTATAGTTTTCAAGTCCTTGTTATTAGCTGAAAATGGGCTGAGTTAGGGCCTTGTGACAAGCTTGGGTTTTACTAAATGGATTTATCAATCACCTCCATGAAAGAGCAACTAAATTAATGGGCATCTTGCTTTGTTGAACGCACTTTTGTTTTCCCCCCACAATTTAGATGTGGTCCACCTATAAGGAGATTTGTTAGTTTACTTTGATTAGGATTGACTCGCCCAAAATATTCTGCTCCTGTTGCTCTAATTAACCATAGTAGCTTGCTTTGTTGAACTCACTTATGTTTCCCCCACAATCTAGATGTGGTCCACACATAAGGAGATTTTGTTAGTGTACTTTGATTACGATTGACTCGCCCAGAATACTCTGCTTATGTTGCTCTGATTAACCATAGAATAAGCTCCTTGCATTATCCTTTTGTGGTTACTCTTCTTTATAATGAGAACTTCTAAGTGCAAACTCAATCAAAGCGATGTGATATTGAGTACCATTCTTCAACTAGAAGTTAACATGTATAACTTGATCGGCTTATTTGGCTCTAGTATATTTCAAGACTCAACGATGATATCCTACTTTTCATGTTGCAGTTTCTGTCGATGAAACTTGCCACTGTCAATCCAGAACTAAATATTGATATAGACAGAATCCTATCCAAAGAGGTGAGTTAAGTTGCTCATACTAGTCAAAACCCTTACTTTTGCTCTGTAGCATTCTTGTGAACTTATCTTAGTTTTCCTTATGCATAGATTTTACATTCGGGGGCCAGCAATGCAGCTATTCCTGGATTTGGTCCAGGAATGAGCTCTTCTCACCCTTACCCACCCGGTATTCCACAGGGAGTCTTGTCAGGTATACCAAGTACATCCCCATATCACAGCCTGCCTCAGGTAACTGGATGATCAACAAAGATGAAAATTCCCTTGTTATTTAAATCTCGCACTAACGTAAAAGCATTGAAATGAGAATTTTTCTTGTACATGTAGAATCTGTGGGAACACGAGCTTCAAAGTCTTCTCCAAATGGGTTACGATTCTAATCCTGCTGTTGGCAATCTTGGACCCACCGGTAATTGACACAAGCTCACTTGATATTTTGCTGCAGAAAAGCTCTCCTAATTGTTTCTTGATAGTTTAGACGAATAAATTATAATTCCGGTATGTTCATTGCTGCAGGTCGATCGAAATTGGAGCTATAAGGTTTCGGAAGATGTTAAATTGTTTCTCCTTCTATTCTCCTTCTAACAGGCTATTCAATTATCTCTATGTTGACTGCACATTGAATTCAACCGGCGACTATGGAAACTGGAAAGCAGAAAAAATTCTTAAGAGTTGTATAGGTTATCAGCTCCTAACTCTTTTGTTTCTTCGATTTTTAGCAGAAGAAGATCGTGACCATGTTAGATTAAATATCATGTATATCCAAATTTCAGTCCAGAAAACTATGTCTTTGATCGGTGAGGAGTATTGTTTCATTGGTTTTGTAGATTAAATGACTATGTGTGAAGCTCAGACCTGCCCTCGGCTGAAGTTAAATTTACAAGGGCATGAAGTTGAAATGAAAAATGCATGGGTTTGGGAGATTGTTATTGAGTTTCATGTCATTACTTCGTCGATGATGCTCCATTCTGTCAAAAATAATTTTTGCATACGCCGTTTCTCCTTCTTTCGTGAACGTAATTAGAACTGTTGAAGATTCTGTCTGTTGATTTTCGATCTTCACTCTCCCTTTAAGTTGCTTAACTTGAGAGCTTAGGTCATTAATTGCCTGATATTCTTAGGACAATAGGACTATGTACCCAACCCTAAGGCCAAGGTTAGGCCGACTGGGTATGTACTAGCAACTAAAAGGTTTTTTTCCCTAGAGGTTACGAGGTTGAATTTCATGAACGTCAAATATTTCAAATCTTAAAGACCACTTAAGGTTTGTCAGGATGTTAACTTTAAGATTCTATGATCAGTCGAAGTGCTTGCAAATTAGCCCGAACACCCAATTAACAAAAAAAGAAGAGAGGACTATATGTATATTATTATATACTCAAGGAATCGCTCAAAACGAAGTGAACAAAAACTGTGTTTCATTTGGTATCTGGTTAATTATTCTCAGCCCTAAAGTTTTATTGAACAAAAGAAAAAGTGAGGTATTTTAGAATACCTCTTCATCACCATTTTCCACCACCACCACCACCTACCAGGTTTTGAACCCTTGGCGTTGTGGCTCAATTGTAACTGCTGGAACCACCAAGGACCAAGGAAACCTGGTAGCAGCTGTATCGTTGCATTAATATTTATATATTCAAACTTGTGCGACATTATTTACGCATGGAAATGGTGACCTTATAATTCATGGTGACTATTGGATCCAGCTCTGGTATCTGGTTTCACACAGTTTTTCTTTTTTGTGTTTTGTTTTGTTGTACTCCTTTCGTCCCTTATTTAGAGTCCAGTATTTCATTTTAGGCTGTCCCTTAATAATTGTCCATTTTGTAAAGTTAATAAGTAAAAGTTGTTGCATTGTCTATTTTGTTCTTAAAATTAGATTCCATTTTGAAAAGTTAGTGAGTAAAAGTGTAATGATGATGAGTAAATAGGACAAGTGGAAAAAAAAATTGATGTGAAAGGTATAATGATAATGTCTTTTTAATAAGTTGGAGTTACAAAACATGACACTTAAAAAGGGACGGAGTCACGGAGGGAGTAGTTTGTTTTGGCTGGTGTTAAATCCACGAGACAATTTTTTAATGCCACGACAATATAGAAAGTGGGACAATAATGCCCTCAGGAGAGTCTACATTCATCTCTCTCTCTCTCTCTCTCCTCCCATCCACCCCCCCTCCCCCCCCAGTACGCTCCTTGTTTTCTCGCCTTCTCATCTTTTCCATCCCTGATTCCTCTTTTCCATTTTCTGAAGAGACCACAATAAGGTGATTTGTTCGGAGTTGCAGTCTGTATTTCAAGTTTTCTTTAACAGCTTGTGCCCCCAAAAAAGAAGAAGATGCATTTTGGGGTCCATTACCAGATTCAAACCCAACATTAGTGAACGTCTGGATTTAATAATGACTACAGCCGCTAATCTCATAATCAAGTACAAACCTATAAGTCTCTTTTATGAATTGATTGAGCATGGACGAAATTTCTTTGCTAGGTTGTGGCCAATGACAGATCCATGGCCGGCATAAGGGGCGATAGTACCTCCAATTTAAAATAATCCTAGAAATCCTATGACTTCCCACCTTCAAAATTGAAATTCTGATTGTTTGATGGGTTCGTTTGTTCCCTAACCGGATTATGGCGGAGAGATATAGGGAGATACAAAAAAGAGAAAAGTCGGTGGAAAGAAAGTCGGTTCTTTTTGTTGAGAGAGGAAAGGCAGTAATGAAGAGAGAGAGAGAAGTGAGAGATTTTGTCTGGACTCTCACTTTAAAGGGCATAATGGTGATTTTGATTGACTTTGTCGTGGCACTAAAGAAATGTCTCGTGGCATTAGCACCACCCAAAAAAAAAAGAGAACAATCAAAAGGAAACCTATTTTCTTCCACCACGATTCCTTCTTCAAACATAGGACTTCCTTCTGCATTTGCCCAAATTTTTTTCTGCATTTGTTGAATTTCTTTATGCATTTGATCTTTCATTGCTTCCAACACTTCCACTCTACTTTCCAATTCATCAGCCTTTCTCTGCAACTCTGACTTGCGGATCTGTAAATTCTGGGTGCTCTCTGTATTGGACTAGGTGCTCTCAGATTTTGGTGGGTCAACCCAGATGAAAAATCCACAATCGAATTTTGTCTGCAACCATAAATACAATGAGACCAAGTGCTACCTTCCATCACAGAGAGAGAGAGAGAGAGAGAGAGAGAAAGAGATTTCAGAGAAAAAGAGAGAGGGAGAGAGTACCATTGGGAGGGGCAGAGAGAAAGAGAGATTTCATAGAAAAGAGAGAGAGAGAGAGAGAGAGAGAGTGTGTGTACCGTTGTATGTATTCTTGACTAACGGATGGTGGTTAAGTGTTACACAATAAAAGATGAATGGGTTAAGTGTCCGAGTTAAACGATGAAGGGGGCAACTCGTTACCGAGGTATAGTTGGAGGGGGCTTACTGTAATTTCCCCTTATATTAATACAAAAATACAATACAACAAAACAAACGGGTGGTGCTAATGCCACGAGACATTTCTTTAGTGCCACGACAAAGTCAATCAAAATCACCATTATGCCCTTTAAAGTGAGAGTCCAGACAAAATCTCTCACTTCTCTCTCTCTTCATTACTGCCTTTCCTCTCTCAACAAAAAGAAGAACCGACTTTTCTCTTTTTTGTATCTCCCTATATCTCTCCGCCATAATCCGGTTAGGGAACAAACGAACCCATCAAACAATCAGAATTTCAATTTTGAAGGTGGGAAGTCATAGGATTTCTAGGATTATTTTAAATTGGAGGTACTATCGCCCCTTATGCCGGCCATGGATCTGTCATTGGCCACAACCTAGCAAAGAAATTTCGTCCATGCTCAATCAATTCATAAAAGAGACTTATAGGTTTGTACTTGATTATGAGATTAACGGCTGTAGTCATTATTAAATCCAGACGTTCACTAATGTTGGGTTTGAATCTGGTAATGGACCCCAAAATGCATCTTCTTCTTTTTTGGGGGCACAAGCTGTTAAAGAAAACTTGAAATACAGACTGCAACTCCGAATAAATCACCTTATTGTGGTCTCTTCAGAAAATGGAAAAGAGGAATCAGGGATGGAAAAGATGAGAAGGCGAGAAAACAAGGAGCGTACTGGGGGGGCTGGGCGGGTGGGAGGAGAGAGAGAGAGAGAGAGAGATGAATGTAGACTCTCCTGAGGGCATTATTGTCCCACTTTCTATATTGTCGTGGCATTAAAAAATTGTCTCGTGGATTTAACACCAGCCTTTTTTTTTACCCCATATGTACAAGAAAATGGAGATTGAAAAGTACCCAGCTTTGGCTTCGGTACAATACGAATGAGTATTGGTTGATTAATGTAGTGCATTCCAATAAAGATTACAACCTAGAAACAAAGTACTGAAAATGGTAGTTGTTACCCAAAAAGACAACCTACTTTTTTTAATTGTTCCGTGCATCGAACGGGCACAACGCTAGAATGGATTAGTTTTGCACGTGTATAGAATGGGTTGAACGCTAGTATGGAATTTGCTGGTAGGAACTACAGTGGGAACTAGTCATTGGAGATCATTTTACACTGGCCGGGTTGACAAAGTGGGCGATTGGGTGGTCGACTGGTTTATCATCAGGGCATCATCTTATTTAGGGCTGAAAGAGGGTAAATTGGTAATTTTAGCAATTCCGTTAACATCACTTCCATTTTGTGCGAGATAAAAGATGAAGGGGGGTTGAGTGTCTGAGTTAAACGATGAAGGAGGCAACTCGTTACCGAGGTATAGTTTGAGGGGGCTTAATGTAATTTCCCCTTAATATAACTAGGGTTGATCTAGTTTGTTTAAAAAAAGAAGTTAAACTCGTTCTATTGACCCCAAAAATTAACAATAATGGGTAATTACAGAAAATTTGAGGAAAAGACATGAATGCCCCCGTGACATTAACTTAGGGTAACTTACATTGGGAGTTTGTACGATAAAGTGATCTATCCTAGCACATATGCCTGCTCCATTGGGAGTAAATCGCAAAGGCCGCATCACATTACTTGGGCCTGATATGTAAATTAAAATTAAATAGACTTACCACTAAAGTTAAGCCTGCAACTGATGAGTCGTCTAATATAATATTAAAACCCAACATTTATTTTGTTTATCTGATCTGAGACTTTAATATTCACAAATGTCCTAACAATTTAGTGAATTTACCAAAATCTCTCTTTAACTTTGAAGAACAACACATTGGGCTCATTTCATTGGGCCTTGATCTCGTTGCATCCAAACTCTCAATTGATTATGAATTTACCACCCTCTAACCCCTATCTCCTAATTGGGCTTTTTCCACGCCCACTCCGTCAATCGAGAGCCGGGCCATCCACTTCTTCACAAACACTTCATTATCAAGCCACATTATTCCGGGGTTACCGGCCTGCGTGAACCTTGTTGCTCTATCGAGAGTTGCTTTGGAACTCCATTGACAATTCTCTATGCAAGCCAATTCATGAGGCCGGGCGCAGAGAGTTTGTCATAGATCATCAACCAGCGGCTTTGATATCAATTTGTTTGGAGTTCGTATGATGCATTAATCTGCCGTTGTGTGCCCAGGGATTATTTCGTTGGGTGAAAACTATAGGGATTCGATCAATTTTCCCTCAATATAGGCATGTGTTATCAATGTTCACATGCGATTCTCAAAAAGAAAAAAAACCCAAACAGCATGAACAATTTCCTTTTTTGGATATAATCAAGAGAAAACTAGATTTTATTTTCGCAATGCCCCCCAAAAATAATTATCACAAACACACTCACATTCACATTGAGACCCGCACACATTACACCCCCAGTATGTGTGGGACTCAGAAAAAGATGCGAGTGTGTGTGTTTGTGGTTCTAGAATAATTGCCCCAAAATGAAGGTATTTTAGAGTACCTCTTTGTGTGATTGCTTTCACCTCTCTCTCGCCGATCCGAAAAACCCTCGAACTCCTAACCTAAGATTAAACAAAAGAATTGATTTTTGCACTTCCATTTTTTATATCCACACTCCCTTTTTTGTCTTTTAGTAAACAAAATACATACATTTTCAACACTAAAAAACAAGAAAGGGAGTATGGATATCAAAAAATGGGGTGTGAAAATCACTCCCCCCTTAGACAAACTGTGTGGCCCGTTGATCCTTGGTCTGAGCTCCTCCTCGATTGGTTCAAGTGTTTCCTAACCTTTTTGCCCTAATCTGCACAGTGAACGCACAACTAAGACCTGGTCGGGGTTGCTCGGCAAGGCCCTCCAGCGAGAGGATGAGAATGTACAGAGAGCAAAAGCCAGAGACTATGGTTTGAGGGATTGAGTAGTGTGTACCTTTCTAAGGTTGCTTCACTTGGTATTTATAGAGTCTGCTTGACTTGCTCTCAAAGTACAGGCATGTGTTTTACACGAGTCAGCTCATGTCATTGTGACGTCACTGATAAGATTTGATAACCGTTTTGGTGTGAGCTAGCACCCCCATATGCGCTCATCATTAACTTCTGGCGTAACCGCTTTAGCGCGTGGGGAAGCACGCGGCATCATGGTTGGCCGAGCCCCACCCTTGGCCAAGCTTGAGGGTTAACGGTTTGTGGGGAAAATAGATGACGGAATCACTAGCCCTGAAAGTAGCCAAGCCTGATGACTCTCCTTGTCAGGTGGGCGCGTCATCGTTCATTGTCGAGCCTCAGTTATAGCCGAACCAGGGATCGAGCATGACCACCTCTTCCATCCCTAACCTCGGCTCACGCTTCCTAGATGTGGGGTTCTGACCGTTAGATTCTGCCTACTACACAAACTATACTCAAAGCCAATGGTTCAAAGAGTGAAAGAGGACCAGTGAACTCATTTTCCCTTTTTTTGGTCAAGCGGAAAAATCAGTGAACTCATTTTCACACCCCACATTACCAACTCACGCATTTCCATTTAGGAGTAGGCAAATAGATAACTGGCCTACTAAAAAGGCCCTTGGTCGACAGAAAAAAAAAAACCTTGAACCCACATAACCCGTTCAGATTTCAGAATAGAAACCGAAGCCCAATGCTATGTGAAATTCCAATTGTTGAGGTGCGCGTAAGCTGATCCGTACACCTGATTATAAAAATAAAAAAAACCCAATTGTAATATGGTGGTTCTTTGCTGTAGATTTTTGGCTGTTATGAATCCATGGATTGAATTGGGTTTTCCAACCGGTCAAGTTTGTATGACAAGAATCTTGAGAGGGAATGAAAATGTGATTCTGCAAATTCAATTTTCTTGGTTTATTTGTATTTCTAGTGACTTCTTTCAAATTGGGTTTATCCTTTTTCAAATTATTTATTTCTCCCTTAGAGACGAATCCTTATATTCCACTTATAACTTTCCAAATTCTCCGGTGTGGGATGTAAAAGACGACTCAGGTCCTCTTTCGTTAACTAAAACAAGTACTTATTTTTTGGAATTAAAAATGATGTATTGTGAGAGAATGATCTGTCTCGTAAAACAGAAATAAGTTTTTAAAAAATAAGAACCTCAGATTACAAAAGTTCTTCGATCAAAAGCTATATAGTTTTTTTAGACTAAAAAAAAACCAGAAAGCCTGAAAAAGTTAATTAAAACTTACTCCTAATATTGTGGGAGAAATCCAACATTGCTTCTAGCTGGAGTACTACTGAATGTGTTGCCCAGTTTTGAATTGAAGTTTCATCTACTTCATAACCTGGCACAAAGCATGAAATTGGATAAAGTATTTAATTAGCTGTCTACGGATAGCCAATTCCATCCATTATTGAAAAAGCATGTGCAAGTTTTGCAACTTCAAGTACAGAGTCAGCTCTGAATTTTCGAGGGCTTAAAGCAAAAATTAAAAATAGGGTATCTTTTGTTAGACTATAATAAAGGATAAAAAAGTAGAAGGGGTCCTTATAATTCAAAATTTTTTGAAGGCCTAAAGTTGCTGCAACATTTGCTTTAGGTTAGGGCCGATTCTGTTCAGGTACATGGCATTCCTAGTATGTTTTTCCCTCTCTGTATATAGATTTGATAATTTGGCGTATCGGGTTGGGATTCAGATCCTCTCCGATTCAAGTTTTGGATTGAAAAAGACAATCCAAATCCACTACCGGTAAGAGTCTCTAAGCAAATTCGAACCAGTGATTGTCCCAATGCAACTCTTACCGATAGGAGTGTTCGAGGAAATCCAAACCATTTTCTTGCGGCAATAAACGATTCAGATTCGGAATGTCGTTTGTTTTCAACCACAATTTCTGTTGGAAAAATTATCATACGGATCTCGATACCATGTTAAATGAAAAACAACCACATGCAAATAATGCAGCCTTTTTTGTAGGATATAAACGTATTGAAGAGACCAAAATAAAACTACTTAAAAAGAATAAAATATATTTTTTGCTATGAATTTTCTTTCTGGGTTCAATTTATTAGGGTAAGTCCATTAAAGAAGTGTGATCCGTTTGTCCTTTGGTACTAGAACATATTTGACCATATGAACAAAATAATAAATAGCAGAAGATAATAATTGGCCCACAATATAATCAGTGTTGGTTTCGATGTTTGGATTGTCCAAATCTGATTCCAAGCTTGGTTATTCACTTACTTCGAGCCGACAACTCGTAGAAATTAAAAGGACACTACAAGTATAAATAAATAAATCAAGGTTATAAATAAATAAATTAAAAGGACACTACAAGTATAAAAGGACACTACAAATATAATTGTGTTTTTCATTTTTTTTTCAAATAAATAAATAAAAAGGTATTTTAAAATACCTTTAATAATACTCCTCTCCATCCCCCTCTCCCCTCTTTACCAATCCTCGAACCCACGACCTGAGGCTTTAGATTTTAAGCTTTAGCCAACAAGCCAGTAAGAGGACCGGTGGTCGGTTGCTGTTAGTTTATTTATTTATCGATTGTTGTCGTACCTCAGAAACGGACATGAATTGCAGTGTTTCCACGTTTACCACTCTAATGCACGCTTAGTCATGTAATCCTTCAAAATGCTATGAATTCTCTCTATCGATCATCGCGCTATTCTTGCGAATTTTAGTAGTTTGCATGGAATGAGTTTCAATAACGCTCTAGCATTCGCGCACATAAATTATGTGACGTTAAAGTCCCACAAGCGAGTGTAGTGAAGGAAGCGAAAGGGCCAAAGTAAAAAATCCTTTCGTCGGAAAGGAATTGAAAAAAATGAAGCAGATCGATTAGGGTCGAAGTTATTACCACAAACACTTTTTTTTAATCGACATTCCCACAAACACTTGCACACACTTGGAAGGCATCGTGGAATTCACATTACTTGTTTTTGCCCTACCTGTTACAATGCATTTGTTTTTCTTTCTTTTTTTATAGTATCATTCATTATCAAATTGAAGATTAATTTTTTTTGGGGATGACGCGGTCTATTGGTCCTCCCATCCTTTTTGAGTAATCCATTTTCTTTCTTTCTTTTTTTAAAATATAGAAAGAATTATTACAACATAATCCTACATCAATCATATGAGTTTTGTAATACAAAATAACTCAAGTAGAAGCCAAAAAAAAAAAAACTAACAAGGAAAGAGTATTCCTATTTATACTTAATTTATACTATATACTACTTATAAGAATGTAGTTACTTAAAATAAAATGAAACTCTCTCCTTAACTCGCTCTTCTGTATGGAAAACTAACAAATACAAAAAAAATTAAATAAAGACAATATATATATATATATATATATATATAGGGGCCGGTTCTAGGGACAATACATTTGACAACACATTTTTCAAAGCCCCACGTGAATAATCGGAGCCGTTCAATTTGTTTAAAACATGTTTTTAAAGGTTCTCATAGAAAAATCAACTCATTTAGATATCGACAAGGGCTTGATCGGCTCATTCAATTTTATCCTGTCAAATTTGATAAAAATCAATTAAATGAGCCGATCAAACCCTTACCGATATCCAAATGAGTTGATTTTTGGTGGGACCCCTTAAAAACATGTTTTAAATATATTGAATGGCTCCGATCAATTGTATGAAGGTCCCACGTGGAATTTTGAAAAATGTGTTGTCAAAAGTGTTGTCAAATGTATTGTCCCTAGAACCGGCCCCATACATATATAAATGCCAAGTGCCTTATTTTTGCCAAACCAGGTTGAGTCGTCATTTTTTACCTTGTGCGTTTTTTGTTTACTAGTACAAAATTCATAAACAACCAACACCACAAAAATTTGTAAAAGCAACCAAAGTAAACTCGTAAAATAAACCACCACAAAATTCATATCTCGGCGCACGAAAATTGACAAAATGAGCCCCAAAACTTCATAAAGGAGTGGAGATTATCTGGAACATTGTGGTGGATAGTGTGGTACCTCTCTAGTCCTTTTCTATGGGGGGTACGTTGGTTTGAGTTTTTCTTATGGTTGTGTTTGTTTGAAAGCAAAATGCAAATGTGGTTACCATTAACAAATAACAAAAGGTACACTTCCCTGGTGGTGGTGGATCCCTTAAATGTAAAGAAAAGTACTGGTTAACGCCATGCACCCACCATATTTATTCAACTCTAATATTCTGGATCTAACCTTGTTATTATTGCAAGATCTGGATGTAATAACCATGTAGGAAAAACAATTAAAGAAGAAGCAAAAGGAGTTAGAATTTGGGGTTGGGTTGGGTTGTCTTTCAACAAGTACTCTCCAATTTGTTTTTTACAATTTAAAAAACAAAAATGTTGGTGGATGGATAAGAACATCAATCACTAGAGGAGGGTAGTGCGCAATCTGAACGGATTCTACAGGTTGTTGAGAAAAATATATATATATTATACAAGCTTATCTTACATGTAGGATATTTTTAGGAAATCTAAACCATTAAAAACTTTTTTGTATGGTTCAGATTGTGCACTACCCCTCTGTAGTGCGCCCGCAGACTATAGGGTCCGGGTTCCCACAAAATATAGCTTTACGGGTAATATGTATATATGGATGGATTCCAGTTCAAGAATATGTATATATGCTTGAGCACCAGATAATACTGCACCCATGTGCGTCTGTTCCCTTTAACATTTCAAGAAAAAAAATAAGAGTTCGCTATCCTATCTATGCACACTTTTGAAATACTATGTGCTGTGATTCCCTTTCACCAAGCAATTCCATCTGTGCTGGATGCTAGAGCAAGCCATGTGCTGTGTGATCAAGTCCAATGGTCCATGCATACTAAGTCTATCACGAATCCAGTCTATATCATTACTCAACCACAACTTCGAGAAGCATATTCCCACATGTATTTAGGATTTGGGATTTGGTTTGATGGGTTGAGCTACTCATGGGAGATACTATTCCATATCACCAGCGATTTCGCACAAGAATACGAGATTTGCTTGGTTTTGACACATGCTCTATGGCTACTTCATTGGAAAGGGAACCATCAATCCACCCATAAACCCGATTGTGTCTCTATTTTGGTGTTTCTCTCACCAAAAGGAAAAAGACAAGCTTAACAAACCCTGAAGGAAATCAATTCATAATTTTAAGAGTTTGGTGTGCGGACTTAACCACCATCCAGACAGCCTTCCCTTTTAGCCCAGAGTGCAAGTCACACTCAACAATTTGATTGTCCGACATATATGTAATCTTTATACCAATGGTTGCATTCAAATACACAAAATATAGTCAGATGGGATTATTTTGTAACCAATCTGGCTAATCGAACAGGTAGTAATGTAAATAGTCCAACTAAACTGGAATTGCCAGTGGTAATTCTCCTTGGTGAAAAACATCGAAAGCAACAAACAGATAGGATTTTGACATGCTCTGAATAGGCCAAAAGTAGCTCTAAAATTCTAAAAGATGCAAAAAAAACAAGTCCTTTGCCTGGGGAATAAGATAGTCTCCAGAATATATCAACAGCTTTTTATAAATGATGCAACACTAAAAGCGCTATAAAGCTCTAATAAGAGCATTGCCTGAATCCCATTCTTCGTTTAACTGAACTGTAACTAAATTCTGTGTCTGATGTTTGACCGGAAAATATTTCTTACAAAAGAATAGACCAAAAAACAAACCAACAAATCTCAAAGAAAAATGTTATAGATATTTAGTAATGAACATCCCCATCTTCTTCAAATGGGTTTTTCCTATAACCTTAAATGAAGTGTTCTGCAGCGTTGATCGACGTGCGATTCCTCTCCTATCATGCCGAAGTTGGGTATGCAAGAAAGCAGCACTCTCAGCTGTTCAATCTTCGCTGAATTCCTCTTCGTTCACATGATCACATATTTACCCGTTACAAAGCCCATAAACTTTCATTTACTCAATCTGCTCACCAATCAAGTCAAGACCAACCAAAAGGAACGAAATCCCCTGGAACAGCAAGAAGTAGAAATGGATACCCTGAGCAGCCAAGAGGCTTCTTGCCGCAGCTGTGAGAAGAAGAAACGCCAAAGCTAGCTCTTTCGTATATATCCGGTTATGCTTCTTTTGCTTTATCTTTTCCTGTTTTATTTCCTCCCTCATTTCATTTAAATTGGGCAACGATTCACCCCTTTGATGCTTTTTCTCTTTTTCAACCAAAGATAGAAGATCACCCTCAGAGGAACGGCCTGATTTTTTGGTGACAACCCATTCGTAAGCGCTTCCAAGTTGGAATAGGCCGGAGATCATGGCATTGAACTTGGTGACTGACATTGTGTTTTCGAAAAGAAGGTAGGGAATCATGAAAGGAAACGCTTTTGGGGCTGGGAGTATGTTGAGGACTGACATTGTAGCTGGGACGTAACACACGACCCATGCTGGAAGCTGGGCTTCTGGGACAAACATTGTCATGGGGAGAATTATGCAAAAAAGAGTGAATGAATAGAAGGGCAGAATCAGCTTTCTTAGGAGGAAGAACAGGAAAATCATATTGGCCTTCTTCCAAATGCTTATCTGCATTAGCACAAATAGAAACAAAATAGAGTCAGGTATAAGAATCCAGCCCATTGTGATAACATTTGTGCTTTTTTTTTTTTCCGGTGAATCCTGAGAAGTATTGTTGTGGTTGTCAAAACTTTCAGCTTGGTAAAAGCTGATTTTTTGAAGTTGAATCCAAAAGCATCAAAACAGCAGCTTCTCAGTATCAAGTCATGTTATTGTTCCTTTTTTTTGCCCATATGCAGAAGCTGAGCCAAACAAGTAGGCACTGTTCCAAGGATTTAGAATCCAGAACATGTGTAAGGGAAGTTTTCAGAAACGTAGTGTTGTGTTGGGATCAAAGCTAAATTCATTGCGTTGATTTCCCTGGCATTTTCTTTTTTCCAATATGAATCCCTAAGGTTGTATTTGGATCAAGAATTTCGGAGTGGTGAAGAAAGTATATGGGATTTCCTCTCACAAATTCGACCGTGTCCCTGTCCCTCAACTTTTCATTTCAGTCAAAAAATCCTTGATCAAAACATAGCCTATACAAATCTATCTTCTGACTCAAGCCTAAAGTTTCACAAGCTGAATACCTTTGATCGAATGACGTCAGGCAAACAAAGACGAAACAACTGCATTGGCCCAGAATGCCACCTGTGCTGCTGTTTTCTATAGGCTTCATAAGATTCCGGTAATTCGCATTGGCACTGAGAATGAAGCACAAGAAAATCAGGTTGAATACGAAAACATTTAAGATGAGAATTGAGAAATACTAGTGGATATAACATTAGGTAGCAGTTTAATGTACCTCCACATCATTGAGGAAGATGAATTTCCATCCATGGAGATGAGCCCTAACAGCAATGTCCATGTCCTCGACTGTGGTCCTCTCTAACCACCCACCGGAGTCTTCCAACGCCTTTATTCTCCACACACCAGCAGTCCCATTGAACCCAAAGAAATTGAGGAAAACTCCATTCACTTGCTGCTCCACCTCAAAATGAAAAGCTAAATTAATGTTCTGCAGCCTTGTTAGTAGGTTCTCATCCTCGTTCACAAATGACCACCTTGCTTGAACTAGCCCTAGTTCCTCGTTATCCTGCAATGTTTGCCCAAGAGGAAGAGTGGTTCAAATTACAGGACTGCAAAGAACTAGTACTTAGATGAGTAGCCAAGTTACTCAATCTACATTAGAGTTGAGAACAGTCATAGAAAATATAGTCCAATCAATGGAAGTGTAACACAAACTTCTTATACATGAATCATGATTCAATACCTTGTAATGCAACAAAGAAATCAAATATAAGAAACAAATACCGAAGTACCAAAGTTTACCGAATTTCAAATTATTGACTCATAATATAACGAAAATGTAACACAAACAACCTAGAACCATATAATACCTCGAAATGGGGAACTGTTTTTAGAAGGAAATCAGCTTTGGGTTGGAAATCCGCATCGAACATGGCAACAAACTCATAGTCCTTGACATAGCTGCAATTCATGGCAGACTTGAGATTACCAGCTTTGTACCCCTGTCTGTCTACTCGGTGCCGATAGACGATGTTAGCCCCCGCTTTCTGCCACTTTTCAACCTCCTCTCTGATCAACATTGCGGCCACTGGGTCATTCGAATCATCAAGAACTTGTATTAACATTTTCGATTTCGGCCACTCTAAATTGCACACAGCACCAATAGATTGCGCATAAACCTGACATATCAACTCTAAATTCAGTCCAAAGATTCTCTAACCAGATCCAAAACTAAAGTGATAAACAAGCAAATTACCACCAAAGAAGCAAATGGGTACTCAATAACCAAATATAATAAGCAAATAAGCAAATGGGAACTAAAAGGAATAAGCAAATATCAGTAAAGAAACATGTCAAGGGTGCAAACGAGCCGAGTTTAGTGTGCTCGAGCTTGGCTAAATGAGCCAAAAACTCAAGCTTCGAGCTTGGCTGGACTGTAAACGAGCCGAGCCTAGTTTATAAAGAGCCGATCCTAGTTTATTTACTAAACCAGCTTCTTAAATGAGCCTGGACTGTAAACGAGCCGAGCCTAGTTTATAAAGAGCCGATCCTAGTTTATTATAAAGAGCCGATCGTAGTTTATTTACTAAACCAGCTTCTTAAATGAGCCTGGACTGTAAACGAGCCGAGCCTAGTTTATAAAGAGCCGATCCTAGTTTATTTACTAAACCAGCTTCTTAAATGAGCCGAGCCTATACAACTGCGCTGAGCTTTTCTGGGCTGAGTCGAGCTTTGGTGTGTTAAGGTTGGCTCGTTTAGTAAACGAGCCTAAACCTCAAGCTCAAGCTCGGCTCGATTACTAACCGAGTTGCCTGGTTAATGCCAGCTAAGAACCAAATGGATACTAAAAAATTTGCAAAAATCTGCATATATCAGCACAAAAGCAAAGTACTAATTAAAAAAATGAGTCAATTCCAGCAAAGAAAGCATAGGAGTGTCCACAAACAGGAAGAAAAAAAACCCAGAAAATAAGGAAATGGGGTTTCCAGTTCAAAAAAATTGGAAAGGAAATATGGGGCATTAAAAAATTCTACCTCCTTTTCATTGCACATTGGGATCTGAACAAGAACCATGGGAAAGAAGCCACCCTCTCCTGACTCCGGATCCGGCCCGTTTCCCTTGGGCACGGGCTTAATCTTCCTCAATTTGATCCACAAGCAACCCAAGCACAGGACTACCCTATCCAAACTCTGAACAAGAAACAGCACGATGCACCCATTGGTCAAGGACTGAAGGGGAGGAGCCAAGTACTCCACCCGAATCAAAACCCACCTCGAATATATCGACCCAAACACGCCCTTAATGTCCACCGCCTTCGTCAACACAAGCAAATACTGTAACTGCAGAGAACCGAAATGCCAGCCCTTCAAATACGCCGCCACCTCAAACCCTAACAGTATAACAGATACCCACAGGAACGCCTTTATGCAGAAATAGAGACGAGATTTGGCGGTGGATTTGTTGCTTTTGTCGGTGTCGGTGATGCCGGCGGCGACGCGGCGGCGGATGGCGGCGGCGAGGCCGAGCATGACGGCGGCAAGGGAGGTGAGGCAGCCGGCGGCGCGGTGGGCCTTCAGGAGGAGGACCCACGTGAGCTGCTTGGCGTTCTTGTTGCGGGTTCTCTCGGGCCGGTGGTGGGCCGGCATTGGGCCGTCGTCGAGGAAGCTGCTCTCGTCGTCGTCGTCGTCCAACGGGCCTTCGAGCTCGACCATGGACCAGTTGTTGGGGTTGTCCATCTTGACGACCACCGGCGTTCCCATGTGGCGAGCATCCTTGTTGCCCCACCAATCGAACGACGGCGACATTGTTGTCCGATGTCGGAGACCCGGTGAGTGAGGACAGCTCTTAGAAGCTACAAAGAGATCCCAATGTCGTTGTGAAGTTTAATGATATTAATATGCGTTTGGTTTCATTTTTCTGAGGTAGGGGGGAAGGAAGGAAGGAAGGTATTGGGTAATTCTTCCATAGGGGAGTGAGGAAAGGTTGAGGAAGGAGGAATGAAAGATATGAGTCTTTCATTCACATTTTTAAGGGGAAATTATAGTTAGAGTCTTAGAGAGAGGGATTGGGATGAGAGAGAGAGAGAGAGAGAGAGAGAGAGAGAGAGAGAGAACGCGGTGGAGGGAGGCTGGGACTTGGGAGGTGATTACAGCTTGTAAAAAGCAATACAATCATAATTCAAAAATTGTAGAGAGAGAAAGGGGGGAAAAGAAGCAATATAATAGTAATTTTAAGGGAACAGCTCAAAATCAACACGTCTTCTTGGATTTTGGTACCCACTACCCAGAGGATTCAAAATTGAGAAGTGGGGACTAGAGAGAGAGAGAGAGAGAGTATTTTCAGGTTTTCTCTCTTCTTTCTTTTTCTCATTTTGTAAAGGGGAAAGGGCACAATAAAATTAACACACTCCCATAATTTCCAGGTTCCCATAATTTCCAGGTTAAATTATGTCGCAAAATTACTACTCCAATACACAATGTGATTGGAATTTACAGAAAGAAAGAGAGAGAGGGTTGTGGAAAAAGACATGGGCTTCGTTGTCGCCTTTTGTTATCTCCTCCTTTTCGAAGCAACGTGTAGTATGCCCTAGACTTTGGAATCAGACCTTTTTCCCTGTAAAAATGGATTAAAAATTTTGAGCCCAGAAAATAAATTAAACTTTTTGGAGGAAAAAATGAGAAATAATCACAGGGTGAAGGAATTTTGAGGAGGAGATGGAAGCTTTCAAGTTTCAATCATTCCTTCCATGTCTGATAAAAAAAAAAAAAAAAAATCATTCCTTCCATGTGGGATGCGGCGGGAACGAGTTTACATTTTCCTAATCCTATGGTTTTATTGTTTTCCATTAGGTAAGAAAGAAAAGACAAAAAAAAAGGGCACATGCAAAGGAAACAGAGAAGAATGCAGATCTAACAAACCCAACCGCGTAAAAAGACCAAAGAAAATGGAAAATGAAATATAAGTGAGACCGCAACGGATTTCATCTTGTCGAACACGGGCATGAGGGAGGGACTGGGGGGCTGCTGTCCCGGCTCAATGGGCTCCGCTCCAGTCTCGCTCCAACGATCAGAAACGTTCACTTCGTAGAGCTTGTCGAGTTGAACAAATATGCAAAAAATCAGCTTGATTGGATATCATTAAGTGCCTCATCGAAAAAATTTTGTCTTGAAAAGAATGAATCCGAAACACTGAATCAAATTTACTAGAACATGTTATTGGAAATTTATATGTGTTCCGATCAGGCACTTAAAGATATCCGATCAAACTGATTTTTTGTATACTTGTTCAATTCGACGAGCTTTACGAAGTGAACGTTTCCGATCGTTGAAGCGAGACCGGAGCAAGGCCCCCCCAGTTCCCATGAGAGAGATATCTGGTGCGAAGATCTTATTTTCTTTTTTCAACTCTTTCGATACTCAAACTTGATTTGGGTGCGAAGGTCTTATTTCCTTGTTCGGCGGTTTAAGTTGGTTACCTTTGCAAAAATATTTCTGAAAAAGAAATCAATGGTATAGATTCACTTAAATGTTTGAGTCTTACACATAAAAATAAATCTTAATCATTTAATTTTATACTTTCGGAGACATTTCTACAATCATACATTTTATCAATATCTGTCCCGTCTAATATCTTTTTCATGTATGATCAAATTGTTAAATCAATAGGAGTAACTTTTTTCTGAACCTAGAATGGACCCATCTGACCGGGCAACCAGCAAACTAGGCTAGGCCTCCAAATTTTCACGAGGTATTTGTGTTGCACCTGCCCTGCTGTTTCTTTAGGTAAGTAGGAGTATTAATTAAAAATTATGAGTTCAATTGGTGAATTCATCATAAATGGCCAACAAACATTATCAGGTGTAGCCTTTAATGGTATTCACAAGATTTTTAATGTCAACCAATGAACGAAGGATTCAGCTAACTGGACCATACAATTTTGCCTTTTTTTGCGCGCTTCCCGAGCACAATTTAATGATCGCAATATTTATCAAGTAGAGCTATGGAAATGTTGTAGAGATGTTTAACCGTGCCCATAAACATAATTTGAACACAAATTTTCTTTGAGAAAAATTTACCAACACACCGAATCAAATTTCGTTTACTTTAGAGAAGAATGTTTTGACCAGTTGGGTATCAGTATCTTATTGACTTGATTTTTTATGTCGACCTTTTTAATGAGCTCTACAAAATCGACGGTCCGATCATTGAAAAGTTCAATCTTTAATTGGAAAATCCTGGAACAAGACAGATTTGTTTTATTTTTGGAAATTGTAAGAAAATAGAATATTAGTAATTCGCAGTTTTGGATGGACAACTACCCTGTTCATTTTAAGTGGGAATATAATGTAATATTCAAAACTAAAGGGGTGAAGATGAATTTCCCTCAAAATATATCGGCAGGGTCAACTGTCAACGTGATAACTCCTTTTTTTTAATCAAGTCCACCGTCTCAAGTTTAAACTCCAATAACGACAAAAGTTTCAATTTTCCAAAGTATCCCTCGATCAGCACCGTCAATTCTCAATTCTTCTCACTCTTTCGTGTATTTTTTTTCACTTATCCCGTTTGTACACGTTGGCCGGACCAATTTTGAATAGTATATGATTTAGTTTTTTTTTTTTTGATTTATATGAGTGGATGAATATATAATTAAAAGAATATGTATATTTTCGTAATAAAGAGGCCGGATAATATAATAAGGATATGGGTGATAATGCATACGGCCACAAGCAGATATACAATTCGGAGATGTTATATTCACGTTTTATATCAATGTGTGATATAAGTATTATGGATATTACTATTCTAGGGAATAATATATCCACTCTACATATCCAGTCGACAAACAAACCGCTAATTCAAAACGAATCCGTGAAGAAAAGCGGAGCGAGAACATGAAAGCACATTTCAAAATATTTCAAACTAATGAAATTTGTCGCGACGAAAACTAAGAATTAAAGCATACAGCGATAATTGAGAATGAAAGCAAAGACGGTAGTACTACAGAAAAATAATGCGAGGTAGTTACACACAACAATTGATATCTAAACACATGCCAATTGAAGGAGCCCATAATTCATTCCCATAAAACACTCATAGAAGGGGGTTTATGATTCTTATTTGGAATTGATTTCGCCACTTCATTTTTTTATTAATGTCACTCTCTTATGACTCACAAAATAAATCATCTAATAAAGACACAGAGGAATGGCATTAACAAAAAAGGGAGTGGCAAAATCACTCCCCTTCTTATTAATTATATATTCTAAAAGAACCTTGCTACACACAGATAATCTGTCCACAAATTTCATTGTGGGGCCCATCAAGTGTCCTACACAAAAAATCCGAGCCGTTCATTAAATGTAAAACAATATTTTGAGGGTCTCCGCAAAAAATAGCTCAATTCAATACCTATAAATGTTCGATCCAATCATCTAACTTTTCATTATTCTAAAATATGAATGAAAAGTTAGACGATTGGATCGAGCATCTATAGTTATTGGATTGAGCTAATTTTTTGCAAGAGCCTTTAAAAAAATATTTTACATTTAATAAACGGCTCGGATCATTTGAGTGAAACCCATGGTGGGCCCCACAACAAAATCTGTGCATAGACTATCTGTGTGTGTAGACTTCCTGATTCTAAAATTTATGAGGCTTATGCTGTTTATGGTTTAGACCCAAAACAACATAAGCGATGCACTAGATTATTGGGCGTGCATCTTCGAACCCTACAAGTGTGGTGGGCCATGACTAAAGGTGTTTTGAAGCCCTATACACTAGTATAATTGTATTATCTAGGTTGCTCATCTTCAGTATAGCAAAGTATCTACAGACTACATTGTGAAAATGCGAGGTGTTTTGTTGGGTGTCGGCAGCTTAATTGCCAAAAATGAATAAACACATATCCATCTCTAATCGCCTTCAAATTACTTTCAATAGTCAAATGAGGTTGACATAGCTAGTAATTGTCCACATGCATAAAGCTTGATTAGTGGCAACTGGATTACTAGTCGAGAAGAGTCTCTGGGAATGTATGTTGAAGTTCATACATGGATGACAGCTATCCATGCATATGACCCATTGACAAAAAGTTTTGCCAAGCTAATAGAAAAATGAAGAGAATTACAGAAGTTTCGTGCATCATAATTAAAGCATAATTAAAGTTAATTAAACTAGAGGGGTTAAAACTAAGATAGTCATAGAATCCTATGAGGGTTTGCCTTTCCCAATCAATGGAGTAGGTGTGAACTGAGGGCATTGGTCTAAAACTAATTTAATCATTGTTAAACGATCATAATTAATTTTATGCTTGTACACCTGGAAAATCAATTACCGATATTTTTTAAAAAAGGCTAAAGATATTATGCTATGTAGATAAGGTAATTAGATAAACAATGATGGGGAGTTTTGGGAGATCTGTAGTTTTGGGAGTTCATTGGCACGTTCATACTTGGTTAGAGTTTGTTTGATCATCTGTGTATTTGTTGTCTTTTTTCTTGGCTAGTACTTTATCTCTTTTCGAGACTACTAGAAAATATGAAATTTTTGCAGAATGTGCATCAGGCGATGCTTGGGTTCGGTGAAAAGACATCAACCGCCCTATACTTTCTTCGTTTTGTATCTGTTAAATAATTAATTAGGCTTTATCCAAGATATTTATAGTGAATTCTGCATTATAAGTACCGTTAGGCTTTTATTAATACATCTTTTATTTTTGTCAAAAATGAAGAAGAAGATAAACAATGATTAGCCTAAACCACTTGGGTTCAAGGGCAAATCCGAGTTGGAGATAGACCCAGATATCTATATGGGTATAAATTATTCTTGATGATAAAAAATAGGTAGATTAAAAAGTATTGATCTTGATGACTGTGTGCTTTTTACTTTTAGTTTTCTTTAAATTTTGGTCAGAATTTTCTAAAATTCAGGGGAGACTTTAACTAGCGCAAACACTTTCTGATCTGTCTTGTAAAGCATTATGAATGACAGAGAAATTTTTTGACTTTTAATTATTACTTTCAGAATATATAGATGCCCTTTTCTTTTTCATTTTTTCTGTTTTAGAAAATCAGAAAGCATGAGAGTGTCGGTGTGTGTTGGTGATGGCGGTGGGAATCTATCCTAAATTTTGGCAAAAAAAAAGAAAAAGAAAAAAACTTTTTGATTAGTCTTGTTTCCAACGTGCAAGATCTTCATCATTAACTGACTCAATTTCAATAAGAAGCGATTAAAGATTAAAACTTTGAAAATAGTTATGTCGGTGTTCAACTATTTTAGTAAAATATGCCAAATGACTGAAATTAACAGATTTATTAATTAGTATTACATAATGGAGAAAACTGATATGAGGGTGTTCATAGGGGATGGTGTTTTGCAATAAGGTGCACATAATCGTGTTGTGCACCGCCGACCGTCGGATCCATGATCTAACGACTCAGATCTCATCTCAGTAATGAACGGCTCTCTATCATTAATTGTCGAGATGAAATTTGAGCCATCGAAAGTGCACAACACAGTACTGTGGACCTCACTGTATAAAACCAACCCAAAATCCTCACATGACCGCCCAACCTATAGGGTGGAGCTGCCAGTGGCACTAGAGTATCACTGGATCTCCTTTTTTAAGAGAAAATCATTTTCATAGCGGAGCCGTGAATAGTTGTTTACGGTGTTAATCGTAGCTGTCCCAAAGTGTTTTGGATGTTCAAGATGTTAATGAAATTTTTCTAGATTTTCTCGAAATTTTTTATTAAAATCCGGACTGTCTAAAACACTTTTTGGATGGTCGCAATTGGTTGCTGCTGTAAAGAATTTATTCACAGCTCCGTCATGAATAAGTTTATCTCAATGTTTTAAATGTCATGTTAGAAATTTTTCAAATAAAATTAGTTTTGGTTTGGGTAACCATCCCGATTTCCAGAGACATGAGTTAAAAAATTTCTTAATTGAAAGTCAAACTTCTTTATTACAGCGGAAGCATATAGTGCGACTCCCCACCAAAGTACAAAAGATAAGTTTTCAAAGTACGATTACGTTATTTATTTAAAAGGAAAATGATTTTTACATTTTTTTTTATTTTTATTCACATGAATTTACAATATTATCTTTGAATGTGTGAAAGAACGTATTGAATAAAGAACAAGATAGGATATTCAAGTGAATAAAGATAGAAAAATGAGTGTATTATAAAAAAATGAGAATGTGAAAATTAATTCCCCATTTAAAATTGAAACTTCTAATAATAAGGAAAAATAGAGCTTATCCGTACGGGAGGCAAGGCTCAACTGACTCCTCTTCAGGGACGGTATGGCTCCTTCGTTCCCACTTGTACAACTGGCATAAAATTCCAGCATAATAACGAGTACCGTGATTGAATGACACTAACCGTTACTTTACAGATGCGTAATGGAAAGAAAGTAAATGCAGGATGCAAGACGCCCTCCTACCCTATAAACAGTAATACTGAAGGTACAAAGGAAGTCTAGAATGTTTGTTTGGATCGAGCACTTACGCACGTCGGATGCCATTGATTCCGGTGCTAACCCACTCGGTTTTTTTTTTATAGAAATTTTGGACGACTCGGATCGGCCGTTGGGTGGCCAGAGTCAGCCCAGTACAATAGTCGGTACGATTTCGGTAAGGAATGTCTCTATAGGTTTTCGGCCAACTATGACTGTCCCATAATTCAACTTCCTTGCACATTCCATCAACCACTTGTATAATTAAATTGACATAGCAAATTAAACTGAGCAATATGAACACCTGAGTAATTGAGTAATTCAATACACAAGGTATGCTTACGGCTTTATTATTCTTTCGGACTCAAAATCTATTTTTAGAAACATGGGGTTAGATCATTTATATTACAGTATAAAATAGAGCAGTTCTTGTCTACTCATACAAATATGAGTACCTCTATAGCCATTCGGTCGCTTTTAATTAAGGTCGTAGCCATTTGATTATTTCTCCTTTGACAATATACAAGAGAACCTCTCCTCTTTTTTTGAGGTAGTGAGAATCTTTCCTTTTATATATATATATATATATATATATAAAATTATTAACCAATACTAAAGAATTCAATAATGCACGGGAATTTAATTGCCAAACATTGATTGCCTTTTAATGTCTCCTGAAATGGATAATCAAAAATTTTGATTTCCAAACTTTGATTATGGACTACAGTAATGTTTCTTTATCTATATTTCTTTTTTAGTTGATTGTCTTTTGAATTTTTCCTACTTTAAATTGGTTTCATAAATAGGAAAACGTCTCAAAATTATAACTAAGACAATGTGTAAATTACTTTTGTTGGGTACGTAAAGCACTCACGTAGAATATATAGTTTATATGTTACGACTATATTAGGTCCTGACGTGTTTTTAGGCACTGGCATCCTCTAATTCTTTAATAAATTATAGGGGTAATTTTCAGGGAGAAGATCTTCTGGAACAAGGGAGGATTTTGAAGAACTTATATATGGCCATCCAAAATGCCCAGTGAGAAGGAAAAGGCCAAAGAGGACGTCTTGGGTTGATGGTAAATTTAGTGTTTCGGCTGATTATAATAAATTTACCATATACTTTATTAAATTCATGATAAGTTTGTTTTCAAAAATTGTTTGCTTGTGACATTAAATTTATGTTCAATTAAGTGTTTTGACTGTGATTACAACAAATTTAAAGGGTTGGGCTGGCTTTCACATCGGGAGTTTGGGTTTGGGTGTGTGTGTTTAAAGGGTTCACTAAGTCTCTCCCTAGTCAGCAATTGCCTAGGTGAGTTGGTAAGTAAAATTACCCTCTTGACCTTCATCAAAAAAAAATTTAAATATTCCGTGTTAAATTCTTGATAGATTTATCATGACACGGAGTTGATAATCACATATTTGGCCGTGGACTAACTAGAGCGTCCTCCTCAAAGACACCTTATAACAGCACTATGGCTTAAAAAAAAACCCTTGTAATTTTTGCATAATTTTTTCATACGTTTATTTTTCTAAGATTTGTATTATTATCTTAGAATAAGTTTTGGGATTTAATGGGAGACAAACTAGAAGGATAAGGAGGGAGAAAGATTAGGTTAAGAGGGGAAAAGGGTAATCATGGTTTTCTTTTAAAAAGATTGGATCAGTAGATAACCTCCTAACTAAGCCTAAACTCTTAAGAAACACTAGAAAGTAGGACTAATTTTAAAGCATCCCTAAAATATTTTTGTAAAATATAATTACTAAGGTACGTAATCAGGCCGGTTCAAAAAAAATTTAGAATCACATAGTTTAAACTCCAATTTTTGTATGTGTAAAAGGGTAATCAGGCCGGTTAAAAGGGTAATCACGATATTTCTTGCTCTAATATAGCTTGGTATCTTCTATGTTGGAGTAAGAGATATCGCTTGTTAATGATTATAAATTAAAGGTGATAAAGACATGTAGAGGATTTTTTTTAATTAAAAATTCATTTTAGAAAGTACAATCGCAAATGGCAATTGCCACAAATATATAAATTAAACCCTCTTATTGCTGACAATGAATTTTCATATTTTTAAAAAGTGGCACGGGAGTTTCATTGTTAACACTATACCGTTCTATCACATTAATTAATTGAAATAACAAGTCTCAATAGAATTAACATAGTGTGAGACTTCGGCCGGCCTAGTAACAATACCCGAGTCTCCAAATACTATTAGAAATATTTTTTTAATGAGCCAAACATTTTTTTTTTTTTTTTGTATTTTACTCTAAAATGATGCTCGAGCCGACCATGTCTCTCGAGACTTAGAGTTTTTTTAATTAAGTTTAATACTTTACTCTTAGAATTTTTTTGAGAAAGGCCAGAAACAAATACTCTAGATATTAAGTAGAAGTAGATACTGATTATTGGTGGCCAAGAGACCCAATGGACGAGCTTGCTAATAATACTTTATTTGGAATTGGCAGATACATATTGAATTGAGTTTCAAGGCTCGTGACTTAAGGATTTGCTTTCTCATACGTTTTCGGGTTTGAAATATCTCAGGTGTTATCAATTCTTTTAGGGCCAATCCATACATAGTTTTGTTTTTCCTTTAATTGGGACATCCACAATTAGGCAGTGGGATTAATTGGTTCACCAAAAATAGTCGAGGTGCGCGTAAGCTAGCCTAAACATGCATCCGAGTTATTAAAAAAAAAAGGGATTGAGTTTCAGCTGTTCCTAACGGCTATTATATATGGACAAAACCGGACATTGTTTGATTAAGAGTTTTAGATTTTGGATTCTACTCATTATCTTATTTCTCTCTAATCATTACTCTCATTTTTCTTTTTATCTCTTCCCAATCATTACCCATATTTCCAATCATTACTCTATGTCTCTCTGCACTCATTACCTACAAATCCAAAATTTCAAAACGAACGGGAATGATTATATGGACTCTTCTTCCATGTCCTCTCTCACAGCATATGTTTCACCTGTTTTTTATTTTTATTTTTTATCAAGACATAAACATATCATCATACGTTTCACCTGTTTGTTTGAATCTACTGTATATTAGTCCTTGTAACGGGCAAAATTTTGTCTCTGTCGATTTTTTTTAGTATTAACTGGATCCAGACTCGGCCCAAATGGGTGGGGTGGGGTGGGTGGGGGTACCACATATCTGTCTTCTATTTGCCCATTCCTTATAGTTGGCATGGCATTATGGCATATTCCTCCTGGATAATTTACCCTAATTTGGCATATTCTTTGTTTATTGTCGATTGATTTGGAAAATGGAAAGAAATGAAAAGGCATTGGGCAAGAAGTTTACTACTGCTATTTATATTTCTTTAGTAGCACATTATAAAAGTGAATATTGTTCACCGTGTGGTTGGAATGTCAGGGACGTTTCTGCTAAACGGTAAGTCCATATGCGTCAAGTTGTTTATATTAAACTATAAGTTGTAGAAAATGTGTCGGGTCAATAGAAGAAAATGAATGGATTTTTTAGTTTAGCGGAAATAACTTAACTTTTGACAACAAAAAAAAAAAGAGTTTAGTATGAACAACTTCTCAAAAGCCAATAAATTATGGGGCAAATTTTTTTCGGTTTGGATGAGTTTGGATAAACTGTTCGCAAGTCCTTTTCTTTGAGTTTTTTTAGTTATTGTCACATTTAGGTTAAATTGTTTAGATTACTCATCAGATGAGTGGAATCTAGGGGAAAAAAAAGTCTTAAAACAAAAATATTGTTTGCTGATTCCCAAATTTGTTCAACCTCTGGTTCCTATTTTGACACTTCTTAAAATTTTCTCATCGAGCGGAATGTTAATCCCAAAAAAATGATGAAAAGCTAAATTAAATAGAAGATAACTAAAAATCAATAACACACACCGTCGTTAACAAAAATTAACTTAGACCAACTCACTATTGAGAAGAGAAGCTCGAAATAATAAAAATTTATGGATCACACTTTAAATATTTAGATTCTTTTTCAACGAGGGGAATGAAAAACAAAAAAAGCAGGAAAAGTGGTAAAAATTTAAGGCATCCCAAGCATTAAGCTCATTTTCCTTTCTATATTTCACTCCGGAAAATTTATCTCCAAAGATAAACCAAGTAACTTGGAGAGAAGAACAACAAAATGCAATAAAGAAAGAAAAAAAAACAAAAAGAGAGAAGATACCCATACTACATCTCACGTCAAGGGGCAACATGCTGCATACTTCCAAGCATGTAGTCATCAAGGAGACACTAGTGGTCGTAGTCATCATCAGCGATGTTTGATCGTTTTTACGTGGCTTTATTTTGATTTAATTTATATGGATTTTGCGTTGATTAGGTGCGTAGAAGTTGGGGCGAACGCTTTGAGTTGTCAAAGTATTTCACTATCATTCCAGGAACGTTGCAATTGTGACAAGCAATTTCTTAGGGCTTTCTATGTCAATGCACTTACATGTTGAGACAGACATAATGATGCTTCCTCTTGAGGTTAATTAAAAAAAATCCACACGATCTTCAGAGAGAGAATATTTGGAGAGGATTCGAGTCCCGTTTTAATGTCGTCTACTCTAGATTCTTTAACAACTAGAAAGAGTCAAAGTATGATGATTCAATATGCCTCACTTTATTAGATACGATGAATATAAATTACTACTCTTTTCGTACTCTACAAGTTACTCCAGTCGATAGAAATGTATTACATATAAACAGAATGAGTGCACAAGGGGCTATAGTACTCAACGATCTCTGCAATATGAACGAACCCGATCATCGAAATGAACACGAAACAAGGTTGGAGTTTGCCGCACTACCAACGATCTCGATAATATGAACGAACCGACGATTGAAATGAAGGCGAAACGGGTCGGATTTTGGCCGGAGTGCACGGCAGACAAGCCCGTTTCCATATTGTTTACTGCTTTTGTCACTCCTAATTGAAAATTATGAGTCCATCCTCCCAATAATGAATTGAAAAGTGAAAGGTCACGAACTAGATTATTGATAGACTTTAAATCCACCAACTATTAAATTAAAATCTTGGGGCCAAATGCATTTCAATTATGATAAAATAAAAATAAAAATGCATTTCAATCTTTTGGCCCTGATTTGTAGAATACTTATGATAGAGAAAGTACAACCTCTCCCACGTGTATTATGGTAACATAAATTATTTATTTATTTATTTCTCTTTCAATCTTTATAGTATCAAAAAATTTAGCCACCGCTCTCAATCTCACGGTCTAAAAGTATTTTGGACGGTTCGAATTTTTAAAAACCCTTCCAAGAAAGAGTTTAGAAGAATACTTTTAAAATTCAAACCATTGATTACCGAGACAGACGGTGAGATTGAGCGTTGCGGTAGAGAAAACAGTGAGGTAGACAGTTCAGATGCGCTGAGCGAGCATCACGTGGTACCTACCCGGCACTAAATTTTTTTGGCGCAGGTATAGCCAAAATGGTTGATGGGTTCTATTCAGTCGATAAATACAAAGAGAGAAAAACAGAGTTTTTGCTTAATGGTTTCATGATTCATCTATTCGTGACAGCTTGCTTGATGATATTTTGTGACAGCTGTTCTGCAATCTAAATTCATCTTTTGTCCATGCTGAGCTATCTGGAAATAAAATGATTAATAAAACCATAGTAGTATTTTTTTCCCATTTCCAAATTAAATAAACGAGCCGAATGAATCAAGTAATTGGTTGTTTAAGCTTGGTTTTAACAACATTTATACATTAAAAACGTTGAGCGATCTCGAGTTGGCCTCTAGTAATTTGAATTTTATAAAGGTCAGATGAACGAGCAGAGTAAGAGGTTTTTTCGAGATTGATTTGAAAAGTTTAACGAGCTCCAAGAAAATACTCAAATCTGATTTGATTTTGGAATGAATCGATCGCGAACGAACAAACATGAGTTCAAACTAGAGTATGTTGGTCTCTTTACAGGTATATTCAAAAATATATACGTAGTAATCTCTTTCCCAAATTAATGCAAACATTTTGGCCTCTCCTTTCTGTTTTATTTTTGGCGCACTCCCCAATGTTGTGGATTTGGTTGGTTTACAAACCCCACACAAGCTAGAATAAAGAGAGTTATCTGGAATTATATGAGGTTGTCTTTTTCACGGAGGTTCCGTGAGCAGGTTGTTCACATAGCGGCACGATTACAGTTGTCCCTTCGAGTAATTAATGATTGAAATTTATTTTCAATTCTTACCAGTAAGAATTGATTTTCAATTCGAACTGTCTAAAAATACTTTGGACGATCGCGATTGGATTCCGTAACTTATTCTTTACAAAAAGAACCGTAAAAAAGTTTTCCTGTTCTGGATATCATTTCGGATGGGGTGACTTCGGCATTTTCCCTTTAACTAACGGCATTCTTCTTCTTATTTTTAGTGTGTGAAATTCTCGAAATGTCCTTAAACTTTGTACAAAATAATTTCATTTGGATAACAATAAAAAGAAAATACTGAAAAATGAAAGGGTGTTTGGGTAACTTCACACTAAAAACAAAAAGGGGAGTGTGGTTAGTAAAAAGAGGAGTGCAAAAATCACTCCCCTTTTGGATACGATAATGTTAACTCGGAATTGACCTTTTTCTTGTTTCAATTGCAAGGGGTGTTCCAGCTAACTTATGTGCATCTCAACTAGTTCTCTCCCTAGTCCAGTCAAAGACAGTTCATCCACGCCGAAACTTGGAAATTCACAAGAAATTATTTTTTTTTGTGGCTCGACCCCAAGAATCAAAGTCAATTGTATGGGGATCAAATCCACTTACCAACAAAATAACCACACTCCAATATTTTTTTTGAAAGGCAGTTTTTTTTTTATAATTTTTAAGATTGTTACAAAGATTAAAGGAACAAGAGTTGACGTCATCATATTCTTAAATTTAAGAACAATATATTCTTAAATCTAAGAATAATCCTGTGCCCAATGACCTGAGACTCAATTCCAAAATTGACAAAAAGCCAATCGAGAAATCAATCATTGGAATAAGCCCACATCTAATGGGCCAAGCCCAGAACCAATCCGAACGGTTAATTTCCAAACTTCATCAACACGTTTAGGGGTCAAAACTAAGATTATTAAAAACAAAAATGACTTCTACACTCTCTTTTTTATCACATACACTCTCTTTTTTTGTCTTTTTTTGGTGTAAATTTACTCTATTGTCCCTTAATGTGTGAAAAAGTGAACTTATGAAAGGGTAAAAAGATAAATTTACATGAATAAGAACAAAAAATGGAGTGTATTTGGTAAAAATGGGAATGTAGAAGTCAATTTCCAAAAAAAAGAGGGGATAATGTCACGCCCCGCCCCGCAAACGACACCCAAAGTGGGCCTGAGTCGGCGCGGCCACGTGGCATTTCACGCAAAAGACCACACCACACTCTACAACCAATCAGAATACAACTTAGCGGAAGACTTCTCACATAAAATACAACCAAGTCAACGTCAAAAACTCGACTCACAAGTCATAATAAATATCCCTCTCTTCAATTAATCACAAAACATGTAGGTTAACTTCTAGACGAATCAGCTACACAACAATCTAACCACCAAAGACATCACCCGACACGAGTCTCAGCACTCTCCAAGGCGTTGACCAGTAGTGGACCCACTCTAAGCCACCTGCTACCTGGCAGTCCAAAAAGAAAAGTCAGAGTGTGTGAGATATAGAAATGCTGAATAAAATATCACAATACCCATAAGAATATCAATAAGAATATTCACCACCAACATAACTGCAATACCCATATGAGTTTATTAGTTATAACCACCACATCCGCCAAACATAGCAATATTATCCAATAAACAACCACGTAACAATAATTGAATTAACGACAGCATGAATGTAAATCACACAAGCATGCAGTGACACGTCTGCCACATTTCCATGTACCCATGGCATTGTGTCCCGCAAACCATACTCCCAACCTCCGTTAATTAGACGGAATGGCATACGACATGGCGTGACTCACTCCACAATCCTTTCGCGGGTACAATCAACATACAACAAGCATGCATACCATTGGCTAAAATAACATATAGCATGATATACAATTTCGACCACATATATCCATATCAATAGCTAAACCTCGATTAGCATGATATCATTGATATACAATCACCTCCACCGCATTATCTATATAACGATAATCATATCGAAAGCTAAAATACCATTAGCATGATATACACTTACCACCACAACAATATCTTATTGAGAAGTACCATATCAGACACACTCACCTTCGCTTCGACTGGAGTATGCCAAACTTACGATTTCGACACCTCCCACTTGACCAACTCACTACCTAATCACAAACTAACCATATTAGCATACGACTCCATTGAAATGCTCAAACAAATATATGATAACACCACATAATATTTTACCAAGCTAACACATGCCAAAAAGTTAACCAAGTCACCAAACATCCCTAAGGCATTCAAACGAATGTTTAATATCGAGTTGTAGAGCTAACTAGGTATTAAAAAATGCTCAACAAATACAAACATGTCCATCTCAAAGACCTACATGTGTACCAAAGCATACATAAAGTTAGAGTAGCACTTAATCTCCAAAATCTATATGGAAATTTATAACCATTTCACCATATTTTGACCATAACTTCTTTTAGGATTAGAATTGGGTTATGAAACCTCCACCATTAGAAAGTACGTTTTGAGTAAATCAATATCGATATATAATTTGCCCAAAAAGAAGTTCGGATGAAAAAGATATGATCGTCCGAAGTTTCACAACAGTTGCTGAAAATTTACCCGAGTGGTATAGGTACCACAAAAACTCAGTACAGGTACCCACCCAAAATCGACCCAAATGTTTCAATTCTGATCTACCGGTACAGGTACCACCAAAAAGTGGTACAGGTACCGACTGGGTTTTCAGCGAAAATTCAGCTTGTTCATCCTTCGATTCCCAACCTTTTCTCAACTTAAATTTCATTTAAAACTCACCAAAACTTCACAAAATCATGCTCAAACTCATACATAACAAAGAGCTACTCGAGAACATCAAAACCCACGAACCAAATCAAGTTCTAAACACCAAATTCAAGAGACTTAAGACTCGGTTCCTAATTTCTCCAAGAACTCCAACCCACATCCAAATTAACCCAAGCCCATCTATTCTAGGCACGAATTCAACCCCCAAACATATGATCTCAACAAATTAAATATGAAATCAAATACAAGAAAACATGAATTACCATGTTAGGACTTCAATTCTAGGAAAGAATGATCATCCATAAGCAAATCCCCTTCTCTTCTCTTCTTCTTTTCTTCTCTTCTTCTCCTTCTCCTCTTCTTTCTCCTAGCGTCTCTCTCTCTCTCTCTCTCTCTCTCTCTACACGAAAAATATCACGGAAAGGGGGAGGAATGAGATATTTAAGAAATATCTCCCTTTGAAAAATTATGTGGTGTAACCACACCACGCATCCACTTATGCAACCGACCAATAGCATTTAGTTAAATTTCCATCAAATAATAATTAACCCTGTAAACACATAATTCAATTAAAATATGAGTTTAAAATACTAAATATCCGGGACGGGTATTACAGATAAACTACATTTACTAGAAGTTTAAGCAACCGAACTTGCAGGACTTCCCGTAATTAAAATTTCAAACTTCATTCGTTGTGTAACCACAATGTGAAGAGAAAGTTATTTACGATTCCGCGCAATAGCAATAGTCTGTTTTGGCAATCAATGATCCAAATTTAAAAAAAAAAAAACTCTTCCAGCGAATAGTGTTTTAGACACGCACAATTGAGCGCCATAAAAAAAGTTTTTCTCCCACGTGTATAGCATATAACTAGCGTTGTGTCCCGTTCAATGCATGGGACAAAAAAAGTACATTGAGGTGAAATTTATTCATTGTCTTGTACATTTTTTTTATCAACAAAAAATTTATTAATCACTGAATTCGAAAATTATAGAGATTAATAGGACAAGGGCACAAGAAAATTAAAATTACTTAATCTTCATAGGTACACATGACCCAAGTATTGGTCAAAGACCAACAAAACTCTAAAACACCCCCAAACCCGAAATGCTGCCTGTCTCCTAATTTGTCGCTACACCTGAACAAACCCCAGCCCAAGTTGCCAACTCACCAAAGAACTGGAAACCGAAGCACTGTTGTCGTCGCGAGGATCACCGTGAACCCATCGTATGTCGTTGATCCCAAACAAGCCCTGAGAGAAGCCAGCAACCTCAGATCCCGTTCTCCCGCTCATTGTCTTGTACATTGAACCAAACCCAAAGTTAGTTGTTAAAATAATTTATTGTGTGTGTGCAAGTGTAAATAAAATAATGCTATGATCAATTAAAACAGAAAATGAGAAGAAAAATTCATAAAAACATAAATAAATTAGTAATCCGTAAAAGATAAGAAGCAGACCATTCGAACCGAAAATGGTCACTGATGGTAGGGACAAAATTCTGGTATTAGAAAGCTTCCAATGCATCTGATTACCTTATTTCAGCCCACCCCATGCTCTCTCTCTCTCTCTCTCTCTCTCTCTCTCTCTCTCTCTCTCTCTCTCTCTCTCTCTCTCTCTCTCTCTACCAACCAAAAATGGTCACCGACGGGAGTTGAGTTATAAAATTCTAGTATTAGGAAGCTTCCATTAATGCAACTGTTTATCTTATTTTAGCCCACCCCATGCTCTCTCGCGCTCTCTCCACCCACCCACCCACCCACCCCCACCCCCACCCCCACCCCCCACATTCTTTCTTATTGATTGCATAATCCCCTATTTTCTCTCTCTCCATTTTTAGAAATAAAAATAAATCAAAATTCTAGAAATTTAAAATTGAGGGTTAAGAGGCTTTTGGCTTCAACTACATTTCTATAATATATTGATAGATAGATAGATAGATCACAAATGAGGTTCATATAAGTCAGTCACAAATGAGATTCATATGAGTTTCGGGAGTCAAATCAATCAAAACGCACAACAAAGCAAGATGGTCATTCTAGTGCAATATTAAGTTACTGGCCATGACTTTCAGCATGATTGTCTGATTGGGGTGATTCAAATTGGGTTGAAAAGGCCTTTTATAGAGTTATTACAACTTTGTGTGAAAAAAACGATTTCCAAATTCGGTGTTCACTGGGTCAAAACGGCCCACAAACAGAGTTTCACATGTACAAATTCGGAAGTTTGATTGGAGGTCAAGACCTCCATCCGGACGGAAATTGCTCGTTCTTAAGCTCTTGTTCATCAAGGCCAGCCGTTCGAATGGAATTTGCTGCTAGTGCAAATTTCTGCGATCAAAACCTAAAAATATCTAGTTTCATCAATCCATGGCCCGATCGTCCTTTACAATGGCATCATGTAAGTGTATTCTAAGACCCTCAACCAGAAAACACATAATGAATCAACATGCATGTGAACATTTATCCAATGGAAATGCTGATGCTATGCTTTGCTCTTCTTGGCCATTGATGAAGCAAGATTTATTGGAAAGCATCATGAATTGCGCCGTTAAAATTTCATTGAAACAAACCAAAGTACATGACCATGGGGCATACCCTGGGAAGACAACCAAACCAACCACAAGGCTGTCCATTACTACAAAAGGAAAGGAGACACTACACAAAACAAAATCAAGACATCGAAATCTGCAGCACTTTTCTAAGCCCCGTAGCCAGAGCTAGCAACATCTTTCTGCAATAATTCTGCAAGCCTCAAGGCCTCCTTTAAGCCGACTGGTCACCCACAAACTGAACCCTTACAATGCCAAGATGACTTTGCCTTTCCACTCCTAAATCCAAGGCCTGAAATGAACATTTACAAAAGTTGTGCGAGAACTTGATTTCTTATAGAGGTCAGCTCGGAAAGGTCAAGTTATCTTAATCAGCCTATGAAGTTTTTGGCTTTGTATAGCCAGTGTGGCCAATTGTCAACCAAGGGAGCTCCAACAGTCTCCAATTCACAATCTTACATCTAAGATGAGGACAAACCTGTGATCTACGTCAATGACCTGGGTTTGGTCTATTTCCTGATCGACCATTTCTTCGTCTTGAGGATGAAGTGGTATCGAGTTCAACGGGTTCTTCAGATGTGCCGATGGATTTCTTCCAGAATGGAGTAAGAACGACGAAACGGAAGAGTTCGTAGTAGTTTTCGGCGCTGTGAAGGTAGGACTGTAAATGAGCCGAGCCGAACCGAGCTTTGTCGAGCTCGAGCCATAACGAGCCGAGCTAAGTTATTTACTATATACGAGCCTTTTTAATAGAGCCGAGCCACCCTTAACGAGCTAAACTTTTGTTAAACGAGCTGAGCCGAGCCCGAGAGCTGCTCGATTCATTTACGGCCCTACGTGAAGGTAATGTTCCACACTGGTAAAAGTATTCAACGGAGGAAAGGGGTTTTTGGGCTTTGGCGTACTGACTCAAACCGTATCACAAGCGATATCCCGAGTGAAGTCTTCGAAACGAGGAATCTTCGGGAATAGATGAGGTGTAATCAGACGATGTTGTGCCTCTTGACCTGAGATTTCGTATGGGAGCCAGATTTGTGAGCAATGAGGAAAATGTGCAGAAGGTTGGAGGTGACAATAACATCAGAATGAGTTGACGTTTGTTCAACCTCTACGTAAGAAGGTTAACAATACTCTCCTTCCTATTAGTTGAAATGATGTGGATTTCGTCATAAAGTAATGTCATGTCAACTAATTTAAGATTTTTTTTACCACTGGCTACAAAAAATTCACCTTTTACCATTAAGTATGGTATCCTTTTAATTATCACTGAGTCTAGACATGTTTAAGAGCTGAGAATGTTAGAGAACAAATTACCACTAAGTCGCTGAGAACGTCTGAGAATGAATTACTTTTAAATCTAGGCATGTGCTGAGAACGTTCTCAACTCTGAGTACGTTCTCAATTTTGAAATATCCAGAGCTGTCAGGCTCCATTCCAGTTTCTTGGAAAATGAACTTTTCGAAAAGAAAGGTAATTTCAAGCTCAAAAATTATGTGTTTACGTAAATAATTTTTCTACTAATATGGATCTTATTTGATAGATTTCATTGAGATATTTTAAAGGGTGCAAAAAAAATTAAAAAATTATTTTTCATTTTCATTATATTTGAGCTTGACATTATCTTCTTTTAAAAAAAATGTTTAAAAAGAAAGCGAAACAACACCTCAGTACTATCATTAAGTCTAAGCTATTCTCGGAGCTGTGAATGTCTGAAAACGTTATCAACGGTCAATGTCGGTGGTCAACGGTCAAGATCGATATTTGGTCAACAGGAATTAGTAATCAATAGTGGTGGAAGAGTATTTTTTTTAATATAAAATTTCGACTTTCCTCAAGGTTGACTTTGAATTTTTTTTGTACCTACACGTAAATGTAACTTCATATATGCACACGTGCTGAGAGGAATGAAGCAATTTCCATCACGAAATAAAACAAACAATGTGCATTTATTAAAATGCCATTCAAATTATAGGAGTAGCAGACAAGTGTAAAACTTTAATGGGAACGATTGAAGAAGAAACTAATAACTGAGTTTAGGTCGCGACGCCATTAACAGGTTAATGTAAACATTTGAAACGGTCATAAAGCTTCATTTCAGAACACCATAACTAGGAACCACCTTGTTAATGTTAATCTCATTCAGGCAAAAAATCATCTTTCATTCAGTAAGAAGTTACTGCATAACAGTACCTAAAAGAAACAACAAACAATTTACATGTATTTTGTGTTCAAAACATTTAGAGTATCTACTCAAATTTCTGTGGCCAATCCTTTTTTTGATAACTCGGTATCTCGTCCGGTTGACCGAGTGAGGTAACCAGCAGCCTTAAACATCCAAAGCCATAGCTGTTTAAAACCCACCACTGGACCAAGTATGCAATTTATTTAAACCAGGGGAGTCTACAAAAATCAACAGCAATTGCAGCGCTGGTTTGATCTCAATAGAATGCTTCTTCGTCATCAAATGAGTTACTGCAGGGGTGAAAGCACACGAATCGTAGAACAGCATGAAAATACGAGCATGAAAATACGATTGCCACTCGATATCAACCTCCAACTCCGTTGTCACTGCTGAAAATGCTGTAAATATCGCTGGAGATTGCTGCAGTGCTCGAAGACACGGCGACAAGTATCATCACCCACGAAACTAGTCTGTCCTTCTTTGTTGCAATTCCATGAGTGTTCCTGTACGATGCCAAAACAAAAACGAAATGATCATCACCACCCATTAAAAAATAGGTTATGTTATGACTGTTCGTCTAATGTAGAAGACTTCTAAGGTCAACTAAACCTGAGGAGCTACAAACAATTTAATCAGCAGATTCAATCCCGCGTGGGAATCAACGTTTGGATATTATACCCCTTAGAAAAGAGGTGATGATAATCTTTTCACCTGACATAGAAAACCTCAGGTCATAAACCTGACGTGCAGCAAACAAATTTTTTTGAACATCAGAAATTTCATTTCACTGAGCTGGCACACGATTTCATTAAAAAAAGAATACATAAGAACTACAACCATGTAAACCTAGATGTGAATTAGCACGTGCTCCAAGCAATTCAATTAGCAGATTGTAATGTTTGTGTAGTACAATGATTCTAAGCACTTGGACCCCTTTCATAATACCGGTCTGTACAAAATTAACTTGTAACTATAAATAGTCAGCATCATAAACCAGCTAGCTTGGTTTTGGACCATTACTAGTGCAAAAGCTATGCACCACAAATCTAGTATAATCAATAGACTCACCGAAGGGCAATGGCTGCAGGAAAAATGAATCCGACGGAGACAGTAGCAGTTGCACCAGTGAACTGGAATGCATCCCATATGCTAGGCACAAAATTGGCTCCAAGGAAAACGAAACCCATGAGAGCTGCTGTCACTGAGAAGAATCTCCGGTTGTCATAAGCAATTGGAATGGCATATGGAAAGAGAAGACCATCAAGGTTGAGGCGAAGGGAAAAGAACACCATTGGGAAAACAAGCATCAGGTGGATGCAATAGCTCACCCTCACCACATCATTGATCAATGAACTGTATGGGATGCCGAGATCGGCATCGAAATTGGCAAGTACATCATCCAGTGTGTGATTCCCAAATAGGAGAAATCCAAAGAAGCTGGTTGCAACATAGACAATTAAGCACAGTGTGATTGATGTTCGCACGATTGACTTCATCTGAGTGGGGTCTTGAAGTTCATTCTCTATCGGGTGAACTATAAGAATCATGGAACAAGCACAACGAGAGAAGAAAAAGTTAGTTACATCTGATCTTCAAGTCTTATACATGTGATCTTCAAGTCTTAGCTTTTCACAGAGACAAATTTGGAACATTTTAGGCATCATCTTTAAAGAAATCAGAGCAAGGCCCATTGATCAAAAATTTGCTCTTGTTTCTGCAGACAGATTGAAACACTTGCTCAGCAGAAGGAACAGTCATAACAAAATATTACAACGTTTCTGACACCTTCAGAAAATATGCCCAACATTATATAGCCAAGAGAATGATCTCTAAAAGGGAGAAAACTCTTTAATACATGACAAGAGTACATTGCTGTTACCTTGTCGAAGTAAATCATATGCAGTAACAACTCCTCGGTAACTAAATATTTTAAACTTTTGTCTTAAACAACAACATTCGTGCATCCTGGTGAAATAAGTAATCAAATAGGCAGATCTTGTTAATTTGACATATCCTTTAGGAGATCCATCTATTACTTATTGCATCCTTTGTGAAAAAATGAACCAATACGATTATTTAAGATACTAACTTACAACCAAACATCACAAACTGGCTAGATTAAAGTTCCACTTACGTGTATAACCGATGTTAGATCAAACTTGAAATATTAGGTTTTAATGTCAAAAGGCATCAAACTTTGAGAGTTTTTGATGTTTTGTCCTCTTCTGAACAGTACGTAACAAAATGGGTGTAGAAATGAGAACTCACTATTGTGATGGCAGATATAGGCAGTGACTATTATTGGAACAGTAGTGAAAAGCTTCCAGAAAGACGCCTGATCAACAAGTTCAGGCAGCAAACGTGGCATTCCAATGCTTCCATTAATCACTTTAACAATAGCTACTCCTGCTGTGATCACCACAAATACAACAGCCAATCCCACAGACAAGGCTGATGTATACCTCAACGAATCTGGTTACAGAAAACAAAAGGCCAGAATGTTGTTAATTGCAACATTGTGTCAACAACTAAAACCCAGCTATGCACCAATCCCACCAATGCAGTTCTGAAAGTCTATACCAATAGTTATGCAGAAGAATAAAACCAGGTCCTAACAGTAATAGCATATTAACATTCACTAAAGAACAAAAAAGTTCTCCAAAAAATACCGTCTGAGCATGCAGAATTATCAAAGTATAAAAGATGGCATATCAATCTGGCTCCAAGGCACAAGAAATAAGCGGAATTGTAATGCGATGTCTTTTGTGTGTTGTGATGTGATGTCCAATTGCAGTACTGGAACATAGTATAGTATAGCGACACCATTCACTAGAATGTGAATTAGCAAAAATGGAGATAATTGGACTCTCTATATTCCAAATGGAAACGGCTTTTCTAGCTATTTCTTTGGGCGTAATATATCCATACCTCAGAATGGAGAAGCAGCATACAGAAACTGCTGCCAACTAGAGAGATTGTAGAAAAGAACCTTAGATGTTTTTCACAGTGATGATCCAATAGCACCAACTGCCCAGTCAAACCAAGAAGGTACATGCTTCTCATCTAAGCAAAGCAAAGAGATTTTAATGAAAATTGAGGAGGACTACCACCAGAGCTTTGTTCATTCCTTCCACCTAACACATTGTTAAAACCATTGCATTTGTGATATTGCCCTGATAGGGTTCCTTAACTGCTAACTACAATGCTAATAGGTTTATCTTATCGTGTAAGTCTAACTAACAAGTCTCATGATGCTCATAGCAAACATCTGATGACTGGCAGGCAAAAGGGGGATAGCTGGCAATGTGCAAGTAAAATCTATAAAGCTGGAACATGCATAAAATTCACTAAGCATCCACTGTATTGAACTATTAAGCTTGTTTAATCACATGGGAAGCAGGAGAAAAAAATACAAGCTTACTCTAACGTTAACTCTTGGAGGCATCTCCAACCCAAAGATTGTTTCTTCAAAAGGGAGAATGGATGCCCCCCAACCTTGCTCTTGGATTTTGATTCTCCAAATTTGGAGAAGCACGGGATTTTGGGAGACTCAATTCTCGAAAATGGAGATTTTAAAAATTCATACTTTACCCTATTTGCCTTTTGACATCAAATTCCAATGCCAACAGTATCCTTTACCCTTAATAACTTACCATTGTAAAATAGGTATAACTTTTATCACATAAATGCAATGATTATCAAATTACAACCTTAGTAATATCTTCCGTATGAGACCAAATATTAACTGTGTTTCATTAAATTTGAAAATCAAGAATGGGAGAGAAATTTAGGAGGAAAGTTTTAGAGAGAAAAAATGAAATGTAGATTATTGCGGGTCTCCGAAATGGAGAATGGGAAAGGGATGGGTTGGAGATGGTCTGATTCATGACCTATCCAAGCAGGTTTCTGTTAAGCATAGTATGCTCATTTGATGCCCACTCTGTATCTCTCTTACGCTCACACAAAGAACCACAACATGAGCTTTCAATATCCTTAATCATTACTTGCTTAGGCAAAGGTGCCAAATATCCTTTTCTTTCCAACTCTATCCAACAGCCAAACATGCAAAGGCATGCTATGTAGGCGACATATTTTTAAAGGCAAAGATAATAGTAAAAACAAATGGAAGGCACGAGTAAAAACTCACCCACTCGCTTGAATGATATCAGAGGAGCAAGAACAATGAGGGTCGTAAGAAGCAGTAAGAAGGATCGTTTGATCCACCAGTATTGACCAAACCATTCTTCCATCATGCCTGGATAGTGCACCCCATCTGACCATGTCCCAGACAACACGTCACCTGTTCACGAACCCACAAATGTCATTTAAAACATAGTTAAACTTGCTTTCACCTATTCCACACCACTTGATCAGTTTTAAACAGTGACCAATTATCATCAAATGACCCTAGTGCGGAGCTAAGCACTTGGACCAAAACTCGTAAAGATAGCTGTAGTTATCATAAAGGCCCAAATATCAACAAATCCAAGTTCAACTCTGACCTTTTTTCATATGTTTATAGTCAGGAGGAGAGTCTTCGAAGATAGAAACAAATCTACAATTGGCTAGGAAGAAAACTCTCAACCATATACGACGTATAGGCCTTAAGTTTCTACAAAAACATGTGGATTACCATATCCTGTAGGAAATATTAAATTTCCATAAGTTGTAATCTATCAGTGAGATTCTAACTATCCTTTTTTCCCTCTTAACTGAAACCTTCTTCATATGCTTATAGTTATTGGAAACATTACTTGAGACCACTGATTCTTCTGAACCCCATGCCAATTTTAAGGTGCTTTCTCATACTTCCGCTATCTATGATTTCTCTCTCTTCTGTTTAACCGAATGATAGACCAGAAGAGAAAATTTACAAATATCTCCTCAAGAAGGCGAGCAGTTTTTTTTTTTTTTTTGATCAGCCAAAAAAAATTTCATTAGCTCATAACATGAAGTACAAAGATAATAGGGGCTTGGGTACACCGACCTGACCATCCAAGACCCTCTTCTCCTAAGCACACGGAGGAAACTGATTTAGGCCCAACAGGCTGAGCCCAAATTAGGAGGAAAAATCCTAAAAGATCCACAAGTTGGTAAGGAACCAACATGCACCCAAAAGGAACCAGCCCAAAACAGGTGGACCTGGCCCAAAACACCAGCCCAAACAAAACACCTAAAACCCTAACACTGCCAACTGCAGCCTCCCCGCAACCAAACCGCCGCCACCGCAACCTTGAAACCCAGCGGAAAGCAGCATCCAACCAAGAAACTCCGTCCAGATCAAAATACAAAAAATCTCTGGACCAAACAGCAGTACATAGCTGCCGAGAGTTCTTGGTAAAACTTATAAGGCTCAGTGGTCAATGGATTACTCCCAAGTGGTTTGGGTGGTCAGGAGGTCCAAGGTTCAAGTCGAGTGGTTGACGCTCACTCGAACCTTGTGATGTAGCCCTTGGTGTAGCAGTAGAAACCTATGGGTGATTGGACCCTCACGGTGCCCGCGGCGGGTCTTGAGTCCTCCTTGTGGTCACACCCGGGGAGTTTGCTATAGCCCGTCGCCCCCACCTCCGCCCTTTTAGTGTAGCCAAAAAAAACAATGCACCTGCTATAAACCAGTAAAAAACTACTATTTGGCAGTAGTGTCCACACAATTCAACAAGTAAAAACGGGAAACAAAATTGTTCCAAGTTCAACTCAATAAGTAATCAACATGATCACCATTCGAATCTCGATTGCGTAAAATGAAACCAACTATTCGAATAATTAGTCCCGGAGAAGTCAACGATTATACCGATGATGATCATGTAAACGACGAGGGTGCTGACGTTGTTAACGACGATACACCCCTGCAATAACGTCCTCCCTACGCCTCCAAACGCGTCTCCGACGAGTCCCGAGTACGACGCCGCTTTGGAAGCCCTGCTGAACCTCAGAATCATCTCGATCGAGGCGTCGGTGATGATGGCGCCGAGCACGATCACGATCAGGCCAGGAAGCATCCCCAGCTGCTTGACGGCGGCCGGGAGGGCCATGATGCCGGCGCCGACGACCGTGGTGGAGAGGTTGAAGACAGCGCCGGAGAACGACGCGCCGTCGAGGGCGAGATCATCGTGCTTGTGTTGTTGTGGCAGGAGGCGCTGCTGGGGCCTAGGGCTAGGGCTCCTCCGACGGTGTTTTCGGTCGGCGGAGGGCATAATGGTCTTTTCAAGTGAGTGGTTTTTGTGGGGCCGTTTTGATTCGGGGGTTTATTGCGATGGTTTAGAGTACGGCTTTATTTTGGCTTCGTAAATGTGGGGACGACTTTACGTGTTCGTTAATTAAGGGCGTTACGTCCATTTGCGCGGGAAAAACGATGCGGCAACGACGTGGCAACCAATTTTTAATTACTCCGGAGTGGTGTCACGAATGGAAGGTAAATGTTCGATTCTTGTCAGGATAGTGATTACTTAGTGTGGTGGCAACCAATTTCAGTAAATCTCTCTTTTTTAAAAAAAAAGATAATTTTAAATTTAAATATAATAAAAATAAAAAATAATTTTTTAATTTTTTTGCACCGTTTAGAAAATTTTAATGAAATCTACTATCAAACGAGATCCATATTTGTCTGGTTCCACTCAAAATACCTTTTTTGACACTAAGTAGGAGTAAAAGTTTTCAGAGCATATTAATGGGCTGATCATTGAATAAAGCTATTGATGGGGCAATTCTAAAAAAAGCTATTGAGGGGGGTAAATGAGGAATCTGATAGTTGAGTTTGTCCGTAACTGCTAATTGTAACTGCCGTGTATGCAAAACTGTAAGTTCTTCCAATTAAATTGCATCTTTCTTTGTATTCGAATTGATATTTTTAACGTCAAATTTTCCGTCATCATTCCATTGGTTATGGTTTTATTTGTTACTCCCTCCGTCCGGATTTAATAGTCCATCGTTCAATTCTAACCAGATAAAAAATAAATTATATCTTTAAATTGATAATAAATTTTATATTTAATATAAATCTTATTTGATAGATCTTAATTAGTTTTATAAAATAATATTTTCAAAATTAAATAAAACATTATACATTATAACTATAATCAATTGAAAAATAACACAAACTCTAAAAAAAACCATTAAATCCGAACGGAGAGAGTATCTTCTATCAATAAATAAATAAAATTGTTATCTCTCAAAAATTTGGTACGGTTATCCAATTTTATTCCTAAATCAAATTTCTTTCCCTTGCTTTGTTTCGCGATCTAAAAATTTCTCAATAGTAAGAGTAATATTTTGTTATCAAGTCACTCATTGCGTGTGCCTCAACTCTAGTGTACATAAGTACACCATTTGTTCCCTCGATCAAATGAAACAATTGTCGAAAAATGACTATTAACTTGGGAGAGAGAAAATATCCATTGGATTTTTTTTTTATAAAAGATATCCGAGCCAACTTATACGCGTCTTGAAGTAATTTCAGAAGCCCAATCCTACCGCCACATAAAATCCGTATGGACTAGCCCCAAATATTCATTGGATATGGTTGACTTCATTTTCCTATCTCGCACCCTCATACAAAATGGTTAAAGCAAAAAAATCTTTAAGGGTGGGAGGAGAAATGTATGACTGTATATAACACAGGGAAAATGACGGCCAATGACATGTTTTGATAATTAATATTTGCTAAGGAAAACCAAACTTTTTTTCGTTGGCCCATTGAAAGCTCGCAAGGGTTTTGAGAAGCCCGGTATAATGAGAAGCCTCTCGGTGCTAACCCAGGTGGGCTTGGGAAGCGACTTGTGGGCTTAGCGGCCCAGTTCGATAATGACCTTGTGTAAGAATAACCAGATGTAACATGCAGAAAACAAATGATATACCCTAAGTTACATAAGGCATGAGCGTGAACACAAGCGAAAAAAACCGACCTTTTGAAAAATATAATTCAAACTACTAAAATTTGTGAGAACGAGAATTAAAAGCGAGAGCTTAAAGTGAAGATTGAGAGCGAAAGCAAAAAGCCCTACTGGAGGATTATGTAACCTAGGATACACCGAAAGGTCCGAAACAATATAACAGATTACATTAGTTTGATTGGGCCAATAGTCAAATGCTACATGAAAGGAGTACAATGCAAGGTTGAGTTAGAAGCCACACAAACAGTTAACTACGATTAGAAACTTAACAAGAAATAACAAAACAAAAACGAAAGTAGGGCGTGCTTGGTTATCATTGCTGATTCAGACAAAATTTGCTGCTTTGGTTATTTTGTATCCAAAATGAAGCAATTTGTGTCTTAATCAGCAATGACTGCTATACAGAAGTTGGTTAATGGTTTTGGAAGTAGAGAAGCAACCTAGCACTCACCAAGAAGCAAAATATGGAGAAGAACTGCCACCAACTCCATATAATGAGTCATTGTTTTCTCTTTCTTTTGGAGTTTCTGGTCGATTCAGCCTCGGGATCACGTTGTGCTAATGGTGCTGGCAACTTGGCCCCTATTGTAGAACTCCACAGAGCCCTTTCCACATCTGATGGCGTGAATGTATCTCCTTCCGCACTCAGTTCCTACAAGTGGTATTACCAGCAGTTGCGTCAAAGACCAGCCATAATCCACGAGAGTAGGGACTGTTCTTCAGAAAATACTATCGTATCCACATGTGTAAGGGTAAGATACTTGGTGGAAATCATATAAATTTGGTAAGAATTACTACATGTCTGTACCACATAATTTTCAAACTTTGAATGACGTATGAAAATGCAATAGATAACTGCACCATCATTCACAAATAATTTAATTTCTTGAGTCTCTCATCAAAAACTCAGAATTAGTTGAATGGACAAGGCTTCTCGGCAGTTTGCCGAGAAACCGCATCTTGTGCAGTTGGGTGCTTTCCAGCCGCTTGTCGGGCCTACTTCAATGATCGGTTCCATCCGTATTGTAGATCTCATTGAAACACACAAGTGTGGTTTGAAATCATGTTAATTGAGTACCAAATATGTAAAAAAAAAAAAAAGTCCTATCAAACTCCTGACGGTTGTCCCAGCAGTTGCATTTGTTGGGCACTGTTGCTCTTGGCTCAACTTTAATGACTTCTAAATTTGAATACAACAAAAGTCTGATTCTCACAGACCAATTAACTAGCCAGGAAACATGATGCTCTTTTCTTAGCGGGCACAGTTTTCGGATTGAATGTTTACGACTGCCATCTTTATTTCTCCAATATTTTACAGGCATATTCCTCCCCTACATTATGTTTTCTAAAAGAACTGAGCTAATTATCTTGCACTCTCTACGAAAGTAACTTTGAAAGATAATTGTGGTCATGTGTCGCATCCAGGGGCATGTTCCTTGACAGGGAAAATTTTAAAATAACAAAACAACAGGATAACCATCTTTGACTTAATCCTCTCTAATCAATATTACATAAACACACAATGCTTCTTTCACATAAATTCTGGGTAAGAGTATTCGTCTTAGGATCAGGGATGCATTAGTTTAATGAACCTTAACTGAGTCTACTTGCCCCCTACCAGAAAAAAAAATCTGTTCAGACTGTCTAATAGTTAAGAGTATTCATAATTGAGGCCGTAAAATGGAGTAAGATCAAAGGTGATTTGTTATGCATTTGGCTCATTCATTTTCTATACCACACAACACAACTGACTCCATGACACTTTCAACTTTCGAAAAGATTCAAACTACACTAATTTCACGTTTAACATACCTGACTTGTGGGTATCCACCTTCATATGGTGAATATGTGATCACTCAATTAGTCGTTAGCAAGAAGACATCATGCTCTTGTCCTTCTGAACTTCTTTTGCTCGAATGACCACATTTATTTTTTTAATAAGCATTGAAACAGGGGTCGGTTTTGGCAGGCATCTTTCATGATCTTCCTTAATTGCAAAAGTGCACCACACCATGAATAAGAACATTGAAAAGCACAACTAAGATCTTTGAAAGAAAACCAGAATGCTTCACCATACACATCCATAAAATTTCTACTGTGTCTCCTCGTTGACTTGGTCCATTCTATGTACTTTTGAAAACAGAAACCCAAAGTTCTAAGCATATTGTGGCTTTGGAAGTCAGCTCTAATTTCCATGAACAATGTTTCAGCTCCAATCAATTAGTGCAGGCGATATCCAACTATAGTTTTTGGCTTGCTAACCACCAAGCGACACCAACTCATCAAAAGCTCAAGCCATAAGGCAGAATAGTAACTTGATTAACAAAATTCACTTCATAATTTCTCTTTGCCAAATTAAAGTATTATGTGCAACTCACTTCACAGAATCACAGCCAATAGCTTAACTGTTGGAGAGAGAGATAACTCAATCATTTATTCGCGACATTGAAAGAGGCACCACGTCAATAGTGAAACTACAACATTTTGACATCAATCCTCACATAAAAATCACCTCCACACAGAAGTGAAAGATGTCTTCAAAGAAACACTACAAAGCATAGCTAGCACGTCGACTCAACCGTAAGAGAAATATAAATCCAGCATACATCATGAGAGAACTTTGGAAAGCTAAAACTGCTTTGAGATGTTAATGTGAAGGGCAAAATAACTCTGCTACACACACAGTCTATACACGCACAGATTGCGCACAGATTTTTATGTGGGGCCCACCACGGGTCCCACACAAACGATCCAAGCTGTTCATAAATGTAAAACATTTTTTTGAGGGTCTCTGCGAAAAATCATCTCAATCTGATACCTATAGATGCTTGATCTAATCATTTAACTTTTCATTCAAATTTCAGGATAATGAAAAGTTAGATGATTGGATTGAGCATCTATAGGTATCGGATTGAATTGATTTTTGAGGAAACCTTGGAAAAATTATTTTACATTTAATGAACGGCTTGGATCGTTTGTATGGGACCCGTGGTGGGACCCACAGAAAAATCTGTGCACAATCTGTCCGTGTATAGTCTGTGGACTTTCTGATGAAGAAACAGCAATGATAGTCTCCATTACTCTCTGCTAGACAAGTAATTGAGTAGCAGGTGTTCAAAAAAGAGAAAGCTGAAATTAAGTTGTGTGCTATAAGATGAAACAGCACCTAAGAAGCACGGATACGGAAGGGAACATGGACACGGCAATTCTAAATAAATAGGGATGCACACACGCCAGGGGACACAGCAAAAGATATACATACAGAACACATTACGATCGATATTTAGTTGTTATTTGTACGAATATTCCATCCTGAATAACCAAAACGTGTCTTTACAATTCTTGTTGTTTCCTTTTAAATATGACAAGTTAAATGAGACTTATCAATTATCATACCCCGAAATAAGCTTTCAATATTATGCATTAATGCATGGACTGATTGACCTCTGCCATGTTTCTATGCATGTCCAAGATTATACATAGGTGTCCTCACTTTGTCCCCCGTGTCCACTGCTTAAGAATATTTAAATTTATTGGACACGGCACGTGGGTGTGTCCCATATGTGTCCCCGTATGTTCCCGGGATGTCACCATGTGTCCCCAAAGTGTAAGGCAAGCAGTTAGGACTTAGGAGTGCCGTCATAGAACAGCACCATTCTCTCTTTTGCGCTCAAACAAAAAAGGAAAGGGGTGCATTGCTAACAGCATTTGAAATGCGCATAATCAAATATGTTCCAATAATCATCAAATGAAAGAGAATCATTAAAGAGAGAGAAAACCTCACCTTTGCTTTGGCCTGTAACTTATCCACGAACACGAGATACTGCTTCAATGTGTAATCTTTCGAGTTACCAAGGGCTGCGACCATAGCCTATTCCACCAAAACACATTCCCATCGAACTAATCTTTGATCAACAGAACAACACATCACCAAAAATCATTTCAGACAAATTAATAAAATTACAAATTCACCTCATCGGACATGAATGGTGCGACATCAGGCACATAAGCAGCCAGTACCGCAGAGGCAGTGGCCGGACCAACACCTTTCAACACAGTCAGCTCCGACACAGCTTTTGAGATATCAGGTAGAGACTGAAACGACTTCTGAGATGCAGATTTCACTACGGCTTCGTCTAGTGACGAAACAAAGTCTAATAACCGCGGCCTGACATTCAAGAACACACAATCCATATTCCACAATCAAAACATACAAATACTCCAGCTATACAGAAATACGTGCATTTAGCCTAAATTATTTTGTTTTAAGTACCACCATTATTATTTACATTTAGTGATCCTTATTTTGTTTTTCGTCAAAATTTTTTGTTTCAATTATTCGCCTCGACGTGAGGGATAAAAAAAGTATAAAAATATGGTTTGAAATTGGAAAGACTTAGGCCTTGTTCTGCTAAGGTTCTTAATTTTTAAGTACTATTTCTGCTTTACGAAATAGATCACTCTCACACAATACATCACCTTTAATTCAAAAAATAAGTACTTATTTTAGTTAAGGGAACGTGCCTTTATAATTGTTTTAAACTTTTTGTCGTTAGTGCACTTTTCATTGCCTCGTATTGTTTTTTGACTTTTCAGACTTCTCCGTCGAGACGAACTATTAATACAAAAAAATTGACTTGAATCTAACAAAAAAATCCACAAAAGACGAACAAGAATAAGTGAAACAATGAAAGCTATGGAGTTTTATGAAAGTTGATATTATGAAGGCATATGATTCTGTGGATTGGGATTTCTTGCTGGACACAATGAAAGCTATGGAGTTTCTTGCTATTTATGTGGGTTGGGTAGAGGAATGTATTACAACTCCTAAATTCTCTATTACGATCAATGGAGGGCTTGAAGGGTACTTTTCAGGAGCTAGAAGTCTTAGGCAAGGGGATCCTATCTCTCCTTACCTTTTCCTCTTAGTTATGGAAGCTTTCTCTTCCTTGCTCCAATGGAATATAGAAGCTAGCGAGTTCAAGTACCATCCAAAATGCTAGGCTCAAGCAATTTCACATGTGGTGTTTGCAGATGATCTTTTTATCTTGAGTAGTGCTCATGAGAAATCCTTGCATATTATTTTACAGACCTTGAAGGACAATGGGTTTTCTGGAATGCAGCCCAACTTGCTTAAAAGTGCAATCTATTTTGCTGGTGTCCCTAGTACAACAAAGCCAGAGCTGTCCCAGTTATTGGGCATTCCTATGGGACAACTTCCAGTACAGTATTTGGGGTTCCCTTAATAAGTACTAGATTAACTCCATCTAACTGTGCTGTCTTGAAAGAGCGGATTTTGGCGAAAATACATAGTTGGACCCAGAAATTTCTTGCGTATGGAGGAAGGGCCCAACTAGTTCAATCAGTTCTTTTTAATATCCAGAGTTATTGGAGCGCTACCTTTATTTTGCCTCAGAAAACTATCAAGGAGATTGAGAGTTTGCTTTGTGCTTTCTTATGGTCTGGAGCAGATTTAAAGCACACTGGTGCTAAGGTTAGCTGGGCCAACCTTTGTGTCCCAAAGAATGAGGCTTAGGTTTTAGATCCATTAAAGAGTGGAACAAAGCTGTCAACATGAAGCATCTCTGGGCCATCAGTCAAAAAGCTGATACGTTATGGGTTAAATGGGTTCATGTTTATATCTTGAGAGGTCAAAGTTTGTGGGGGGTTCAGATTCCTTGTGAGGCTTCTTGGGTGATTAGGAAATTGTTGAAGCTGAGGGATACTTGCCAAGAGTGGATTAGGTAGGTCATTGGTAATGGTACAAACACTTTCTTATGGACAGATTATTGGCATCCTATTGGGGTTTTATACAAGAGATTTGGAGAGACTGTGGTGGCTCACAGGGGAAGAGCATTACAGGTCAAGGTCTCTTCTATCATTGATGAGGGTGTTTGGAAGTGGCCAAGGCAACGTAACAGGGCTATTATGGAAATTATGAAGGAAACTCCTGATGGGTTTCTGCCATCTCCATCTGCTAGGGACACGGTTACATGGACTCTGACTGCAGATGGTAAATATTCTGCCAAATCTGCTTGGGAGGCGTGTAGGCACCGAAATCCCATTCAACCTTGGCATGCTATTGTGTGGTTTGGTTATGGAGTTCCTAGGTGGAGCTTTATTGAGTGGCTGACTGTTTTGGGGAGATTGCCTTCTCCAGATAGTTTGGTGAGTTGGGGTATGGTGGTGTCTCCTCAGTGTGTCATGTGTTCGTCTGGCATGGAGTCTCACGCTCAACTATTTTTTGACTGCCATTTTTCTTCCTCAATTTGGCAACAAATACTATCTAGGAATGGTATTACTCGATCTATATTGCCCCCGTCTCAGGAATTAGAGTGGGCAGTCCAGAACAGAAAGGGAAAAGGGCTCCGGAATTCTCTCCATAAGCTCTCTTTGGCAGCCTCCATTTATTATATTTGGGGGGAGCGCAACCTGAGAATTTTTCAAGGCAGGTCCAGAGATGTGGCTGCGGTTTCTCTAACCATCTTTAATTCAATTCGAGCTAAGGCTAACTCTTGGGCAACGGTGAAGTTCTTGGCCCAAAATCGAGGTCTTTCTGATGCTTGGCTCCTGAACTCTAGAATTTTTGCTGTTAACAATTGTTGATAGGATGTTGTTTTCCTGTTTTGAGTTGGTCTTTTTGCCTACTGTTGGGGCTTTTGATGTATAGGTTTCCAGGGGATGCCCCTGTTGCTTTGTGTAGCTTTTTGGCTCCGTTTGTTGGTATAAAATTTTCACTTACCAAAAAAAAAAGAATAAGTGAAACAATAGTTCTGCGCAAAAGGCTTAGTATACAGATACACATAGAGTGCGTGTTGTATGTACCTCCATTTGCCTCGAGTGAGCTTCCATTGCATAAGCTTGGAGAGGTCGGAGGTGGTGATGTAGGGGTTAGGGTTTCGCTGGCGGAGGAGAAGGGGGAGTTCGTTGGTGTAGAATTCGTCGAGGGAGACGAGGTTGGGCTTGTTGAGAGATTCAATGCGGGTTCTGTAGGAAGAGAGAGATTGTTTCCACAGGTGAACATCGGAGCATTTGAATTCCATCTCTGCGCGCTACAAATTTGGGGGTTTCGGTTTCGGTCAAACTCTTCTCACTCTTCTTTTTGACGGTTTTTGGACTTTTGTTTGACGGTTGATGGTTTTTCTGGTCTGCAGATCTAAACCGTTGGTTGGTCGAGAGCGTGTTTTGTTATCGGGAGCGTGGAAGCGTGTTTGTGAGCTGGAGCGTGAAAGCGTGTTCGAAACACATTTCGAATTACTAAAACTTGCGAAAGCAATGATAGAGAGCATGAGCGCCGTGCGAGAATTCAATGCGAAAATTAAGAGCGGGAGCACAGAGTATTTTGATTAATTATGTGACTAAAGGTAAAACACAACTTCATAGATAATTACGTCTGGCACCATTCGATGCACATGGTTTCACATGTATTGAACGATTTTAGATACAATTGCGTTCGGAGGTGTGTTTAAAGGGTGAAATATGCACTAGTCCATAAGCATCGTTACGTGGTGTTCCAGATCACTTCACAACCACACATTCTTGTTGGATTTACAACTAAGTGTACGAACCCTAGATAAAATGTGTAATTGTGGAGTAGTTCAGAACACCACATGGCGATGCTCTTGGTCTTGGACTACTGAGTAATTACTCATTTAAAGGTGAATGTGTAGACTTTGCGATTTGAGCTTGAAGAAAGGCACGTGCTACTCCACATGTATTTTGATTGGTTAAAATTGTGTAACTTATTACTCCAACTACGTTTATGTTGCCCTTATTTCTTTTAATTTTTATATCTTTTCGGAGAATAATAAAATTTCTTTTACCTATAAAAAATGAAAGAAACAAAATAGCATAATGCGTTGTGATTGGTTTGGAACATCAATAACCATTAACCACTCGTGAACAGTAATTGACTCTCCTCCCTCCCTCTTCTGTTTCCCCTTTGTTGCATCAATTTCACCTATCTTGTTGGATAAAATAATTTCCCAAATGTTCCCCTGCGCACAACTGGCTGTTGTGCACGTGAAATAAGCGTCGGCCCAAGTTTAGAAATATTTTTCAATCGTTCACTCCATAGAGTTTGACTTGAAGACCAATCATATTAAAAATCAATTTGATCGGAAAATTTTTTGCTCTTCTTTGTTTATGGCTTTGAATCGTGGTTTTTTGTTTTCGTTTGTTGGTTAGTTGCCAAACACCAGAACTTGGATGTTATATGATGATATTAATAAAAGGAAAAAAAACAGAAGAAAAGTTGATGCAAAACAGATCATTCGGGCGAATTGGTCCATTGAATGTATTCTGAGTTTCTCTTATTTTCCCTGTTTCTGGTCCATTTTGATTCATAGAGTCAACAGATGCAGACACCCAACTCACGTGCATGGGGTAAAAGAGAAGGCAATATATGCAATTTTATTCATGAGAGATGTTCACACAGATTAAAATGAACGCCTCAAACCAAAAAAAAATATGTGAATGAAATATTCCAACTGTTCGACAATGCGATCAACGTTAGTCACTGAATTTTGAACGACCCAAAATTTTGTACAGTTACGGTGTTTGATTTTCCTTCATCATTCAGCTTTCGCAACCTTAATGCACAGGAGGAGCTCTGTAATAGGCAGGAACAGTAGCAGGGAAAAACATCTGTCGCACGCCTTCTGCCTTGATGATGGGTAAGATGATTCCTGATGCACCCTGTGATAGGCAAAAATCATAATGTGTTAGACAGATTGTCAAAGATAATCAGCAAAACTAGGATTCAGTTCCAAAAAAAGAGAGCGAAAATACCCACCGAAATCAATTTGGCTCCAATCCACACCCGTTTGGGAGAGGGAAAAGGTAATAACAAGCGACTGACGCCGTATATGGCCACAGCAAAGAAATGGACAACCAAGCTCAATGGGCGAGGGTTGAGGCCCGAGAGTAGAGAAACTGGTCCTTGGGAACAAACACCGCCAAGGCTCAAATAATCAAAGCATGCCTGCCGCATTTCCTTGAGTGCTTCATCAGGTGAAGCACAAAAAACCTTGTACAGGGCACCAGCCAATGTGTTTATTGTGGATGCTACAGGCTGCAAACAAGAACAATGCGAAACAAATTAGCTTGGAAGTCGATAGGGAAAGAGTTTAGATTAAATGCGGAATTGAATTTTCAGTTACCAATCAAAATTAAGATCTCTGGTGTTGGGTTTGTGAAGCTTGATTAGTACATGCTGAAGTTATTGCAGTAATATTCATTCTTACATAAAATCCTAACCGCATATGTTAGGGCAAAACCTAGATGCCTCATTGTTACTCTTGGTCCTCAGGTCCTCATTCAAGAACAAAGTGAATCAAGTGTGAGTTGTGGACATGGTGAAATCTTTTTCTGCGTCCAACTTTCTTTTTGCAAGAATGCTACACACACAACAATCCAAACACAACCTCTCACATATATGTGGGCCCCACACACACTACTGTGTGTGGGGCCCACATATATGTGAGAGGTTGTGTTTGGATTGTTGTGTGTGTAGCATTCTTGTTCTTTTTGTGCTTGCTTGATTCTTCTTCTTGCCAGTGTGTTGTGTGTGTTTCATTTGTTGCCCAACAGCTCAGACTGTTCGGAGACACAGGAATTAACCGAACAAGTTGAAAATGACAACGAAACCAATAATGAATAAATTCAGTTTCTTTTGTATCAATTTCCTATCTTTTCCTTTCCGCATACCAATCCATGATCAAACACAGACTACAGGTCAAATAGCACCATTTACTTAGCGTTATTTCTTTCCGGAAGATGTTTGCCAGTCAACAGAGTACAGAATGTGCACAGTCTACAAAGACAGAAACTGCCGGGACATCCAATGCTCTACGTGTATATATTAAGTATGCAACTCACCTTACGCAAGGTGTAGAAGGATTCAAGATATCTGCAAAGAGTAGGTGCATCATTCAGGTCAAGCAGAGGTCTTAGACGATCACGTAGCACAACAATATCAGATAGTGCCACAGTCATTCCTCCACCAGTTAAAGGGTGGCGCATGTTGAACGCATCACCCATCAACAAGGCTCCAGGAGTAGGATGAGGAGCAGCCGGCATGCTTCTGTTCGGCATTGTCCTTATGTTTCCTCTATCAATAGCGGCAATAAAGCTATCTTGCAACTGCAGAGGAATCTGCACATAATAGAAGTTTTTCATGAGTCCAATGTGATAAACAGGATAAATTTCTTTTTGTGTATTTCCGCAAAAATGATCATATACAACAAGACGTTAGATGAAACGAAGGATGTGAATAAGGTATATACCTGGGGAGCAACCATAGTCTTCAAATACTTGGCCATTTCACCATTTGAAATAGAAGGGACCTTTTGACCGGGTACATCAACAAGACAGCGAATCTCTGTGCTACTGATTTTGTAAAACAAGATGGGAGATGGGTCTGCTAAAATGACATGCCCATGATTTACGTATGGGAGTTCGCAGTTCTCCAGTATCAAACCAACAAAACAAGACGGCACGTCCACCTAAAATGAATAATATGAAATCAAGGGTTTAGGCTCAAGCAATGAGACATCTTGGTCGATCCAAGCATGTGACAGGCAAAAAGATGACAAGAAAAGCAAAGAGAAGCCATAAGCACCTTAGGTTTGCAAAGAGATTTGCGCAAGTTTGAAAAACAGCCATCGCACACAATGGTCAAAGGTGCATATGCTGATACTTCTTCACCATTCTTGTTCTTGTATTGAACACCTTTAATGGTGCCCTTTTCTTCAAGCAGAGATGTCACTGTTCCTTGCTCCAATCGAACACTGCATAAAACGGAGAAACAAGGTTTAGTGACCAATTAACATGGAGCCAAGTAATTAAAAGGAAAAATGTCAAATTTGCAATAGGAGAGAAGACATACTTGGGAAGGGTTGCAGCTTTCTCCCGCATTTTCTGAATGAAGCGGCCATTGTGGAAGCTCCTTCCCGACACATCTGAGTGGAACTTTTCCAAAGGATACGAGAGTCGAGTGTTCCTTCCATCTTTGAAAAGAGCATACCCAAACACCCGCTGAGCGTCAATATCCTCCACGCAGTCTGTGGTAAACAAATCACATGTTTTATTAACCAACCCACGCATACGACATAAAGAAGGACTTATGTATGTCACAAGAGTAAAATAGATTTGTTGGGTTGAAAATAGTAGTCAACCATCAAACACGGCTAGTTGAAAAACTAGTAACAAAGCACTAGTGTTCAAACTCATGTGGTTTGACTTTGTATACGTGTGTTACCCTTACCTTGCAATCCCAACTCAATTAATTTGAGATAGCCGCCGGGCTGTAGCAGCTCTCCAACAATCCGATCAGGCTCAGTCAAGTCTCTTTCAATCACATGAACACGACGCCCGTCCTGCAATTCGAAGAACAAAGTCAGCTTGCAGTTAGATTAATCTGCAATTTGATAGTAAGAAAATCATCGATAACCAACATCAGACATAATAATCTAATTCCACAATCCAGACAATCAAAAAACTGAGGAGTTCTACGTCTTTTTCCACCTACTCTTGGATGACGGTTATTAAATTTAGTGATTTTTGGTGTATTTAATGGAGATAAATTAAGTTACTCTTGGATTGATTATTCGAAGGAGTTTTGAGTGTTTCAAGATTTGTGAATATGATATCTCAACTTGAAAAGACCACAGTTAAAAACCAGAATCGAAACGCACTGCAATCCAATGGTTTGAATTGGTCTAGTTTTAGTTTCATATGAATTTTTTAGGTTCACAAAATCTCCAATCCGTACAAATTATTTTGGTTCCTGATCCACCCTGAAATCGAACTAATCTGATTTATGCTCACATCTACCCAATAGTATTCTGTTGCTTGCTTGTAAAATGATCCATTAACCCGGGGGAAAAAAAAAACCATTTTAGTCATATAAAAATCAGATGCTAACTGAAACACTTAAAAAAACAGATTTAAAAATTTGACAAATGACAGGTGACACGGTGACACGTGGAAGCATTAATTTACAACAATTAGTGTAGGATATAGTAATAAATTAAACTGCATACTAGCTAGAATCTTCCGGCTAAATCTTAACTAACGAACTACTACTGCATAGCTCAAGTGGTTGTAGGCTGTGGCCCAAGGTTTGTTCGGTGAGGTTAAGGGTCTGAGTTTGGGCAGAAGTCAAAAGCTCGATTATACAAATCTAATTACGTAATATCGCATCGCACACCAACAACTCAATAAATAGTAATGTATTTGCTTCTAACACGTATACAGCTTTGTATGTGTTTGCATATTTACATTTGCAAATGGTATCACATTGTTGAAATTTAATTCAGATTTGTTTGTCTTTTTCGACTTTTTGTTGAATTTGTATTAAGTTCTTCGTACTAGTTATAAATGTCTTCACGAAACGAATCTAAGAAGTTAAAAATCACCAAAAACGTATAATTTCGAAACAATTGTCATTGTTGTCTTTCAAATTCCTATCATCTTAACATTTTCAACCTCGCTACATATTCTTAAGCTTTTCTGATTTCTCTTGTCAAGCCGAATGATTAATTCTTTTAACTATTTATTCTTTTGTATGGTTTAGATGTTTGTTTTGTTAGGTTGGTAGCCAATGTTTTGGCTGTAGTGTTGACTGTGTTGTGAATCTCTTCCAAGGCTATCTTTTGGGCTTGGTCCCTTTATAAAATTGCCCTTTCCCAACAACAAAAAAACTTCACCCGACGATATTGAAAAAAATTACCCTAGCTAAACTCACCTTAATAGTACTTCTTTTTTTTTTTAATCTCACCTAAATACTTCATCGAGACTAAATTGTTCCAACTATTATCTCCGGACATCTGAACCTCACCAACTCCAAAATTCAAATTTCAAACCGGAATCCGATATCGATTAACCGTTAAAAAAACTTATCTAAGCAGAAATAATATAAATTTAAGTTATGCATTTATACACAAATGCGAAATGGATCACCGCGAAATTAATGCAAACGAAGGAACAATCCGCACCTTGCCGAGGGTGTGAGCGAGAGCGGCACCTGCGACGCCGGCGCCGACGATGATGACGTCGACGTCGTCGTCCTTCTTAGATCTGTATACTCCGCTAATTTCAGTCGTCGTCGTCGTCGTGGTAGCGTTAGCGGCGGCCGCGGCGTTGCCTTCTCCCCGGCCGTTCCGCTTCCGGAGTAAATTGTACAACAGCCCCGTCGCCATCACGATGGCCAGTACGGAGCCTAGCGCGTAGTAGTGTTGTTCCGCCATTTTCGCTATAGAGAATGCCTGTCGAACTATCCAAAGTAAGACCTACACGACGACGTTCGACCCCGGCGAGGCCGACTACTCTCTCTCTCTCTAAATGTTCGTTCGTTTTCACTCTCTCTCCTCGCTGGCTATGCACTTTGGTCGTTGGAAAGTTAATTACGGAAAATTTTCAGAAGACAAGTGACTACGAAAGATTCAAGGCCATGGGCCTTTTATAGGCGGAGTTGTACGAGCTATCAACAATAGTGACATGATTAAAAAAATAAAAAATACTAAATCAACAATTGTGACTGTGACCAGGCTAGCCTAATTGGCTAATTCTTGGTTGAATTTGAATTGCTTCACTTCTTTTACCTTTAATTTGTACTAATTTTTTATGTTTCTTTACCTATATATTTGAAATTTTCATTTATCTTTTTTTTGCTCGGCAATTTTCATTTATCTTGACAAGAGAAAGGAAAGAAAAAAAATGAATTAATTTTTTTAAGAAATAAAAATGCCTGTTTTGATTTTATTTATTTTTTTGTCTTTTAGTGGGTTTTTTTTTAGTTTCTAAATTTTTTTATTTTATTTTCCGGTCAAGGGGAATAAATATTCTAAAATTTTAATTCAAGCACGTGAAAGTTCAATATGAAACAAAAATACATCAAATATATTAAATTATATCAGACATCGCCTAGAATTTTATAATTTTAGTTTTGTTTGGAACTTGTGTTTTGTTGTTGTTGTTGTTCTTGTTCTTGTTGTGGATGTGCAAGTTTGTTTCTTCACTATTACTTATGTTTGCATTCTACCTAAGCTAAACATGATAATCCATTGGGATGTCAAGTAGCTCTTAGCTCATAACTCTCGTATAAAAACTCATCGTTTTAAAATTAAATGGCAAACGAATAGTAAATATTTGATTCACTTACTCGTGGTTAGAAAAGATCATGTCTTCGACTAACCTTGTTGGTTTATAGCTAGGTAGCAGTATTGTTAGACGTAATTGCTTAATTCTTTTTTTCTTTTTCTTTTTTATAAACAATTACACCCTTCTTCTTTTTTATAAATGTATTTGTCTATTATTTGCCCATTAGTCATTATCAACCAAACCCTATATAATCTTATTGGTCCCTTCTCTTTTGAATCAAAATAATAATTTTTAAAAGTTGAACGACAATTCTAGAAAGTTTCTTGCTTAGCTAATATTTTTGTTGCTCAGTGACAATTCTAGATAGTTACGATGAAGCTTTTATATACAATGATTGCGATTTCTTTAAAAATAATAGATTATCCATAACAGACAACTTGATTAGAACAAAGGGAGTAAAAAGGCTATGATCCAGCAAGAAATTAAATGACGATAAAAAAATAGAAATTAAATTAATTGCCAAAAAAGAGTTTCCCTGCTTTAATTTGAACAGATTTGGATTAAAAAGTTATATAACTTTTTTGTTTGTCTTTATTCAAAATTCTTTTGCATTTGTTCGTTTTACATTAAACTTTTGTGACTTATTGATTCGTCACGTCAAGAGGAATCGGAAAGTAAAATTTTTTGGATAGAAATTCACGACTTTTTTGAATAAAGACAAAAATAAGTCAAATTTTGTGACTTTTTGACTTATTTTTGTCATTTCGAAAAAATTGTGAATTACATACTATAAAAAAACTTTTACTTTCTGATTCCTATTAACGAAACAAATCAATAATTCACAAAAGTTTAACGCAAAATTAAAACTTAATCAGGTTCAAAATTTAAATTCCGGGTGGCAAAGTTAGAAGAAATCAACCATGCACTAAAATCGATGTATTTACTATTTAGCACCGATAAAAATAAAAATATTCTAAAGTTAATTATTCATAGCAGTGAAAAAAGAGTACATATATTTTAAGGTTAATCAACCATCAACGTGGAATAAAAATATTTTAACAATCTACCAGAATGCAACTTTGCGTTTTCTCGAATCTAGAGAAAATGTTGATTAGAAAACAATATGTGGATCTTCTTATAGCAAATCAGTTTGAAAAGAAAAACAAAAAAAAATGAGGTCATTAGCAAGTTAATTGCAACATAATTGTTGGGCTAGTTTAGTTGGCCTGAACTCTTGCATGAAGGTCAGGAGTTTGAATATCCCACCTACGAGTGGATGTTTTTCCCTTGGAGAGTTTTTCCTATATTTCTTTGTTTCTAACCTATAATGGGCTTATTTCTTGTATTAGTTGAGTTGTTGGGTTTGTTATCTCGTGGACTCTTATAATTGATGTAGTGTCACGGGCTTGTATTCTGTACTTCATATCTGATGTCAAATGATCTCTTCTATACAAAAAAAGAAAAGAAAAGGGAGGGGGGGCCATATATTGTATTGTTTAGGTCCAGTTTGGACAATTCGTGGGCCCTTTTCGGGGCCACAATAATAATCGAACTGTTCATTTTATAGAACTCGGCGAGAACATTGACTACACAAAAAATCATGTTGATCGGATATCATTTGATATGATTTCAAAATGCATTCAATTGGTAAGAAAAAAAAGTGTGTAACACTGGATTGCAATCTATTTGACAAAGATCAATACATTTCGATATCACATCAAACAATATCCGATCAACGTGATTTTTGACGTATAAACGTTCTCAATGAACTCTAAAAAATGAACAGTTTTTATCATTATTGTGGACCAGAAAAGGACACACAAATGATTCAAAACCAAATCGAAAAGACCAAACTGGACGGGATCCTCCTCCAAAGGGGAGTGGACCGTGAGTGTTGTGCGTGAGTCTTGTGACCAAGTCACCGTCTTGAGTGGTATGATGTCAAAGAGTGGTGCGAGTCGTTCGGCTAGGATCCTCAAAAGTCTGTATTTCCCAAGTAAATCTTGCATGGAGGCAGAGAGGGGATCTCGGCCCTCTTGGATATGGTGTAGCTTGCTTGAAGGAAGAAAGATTATTCAAGAGGGGATCCAATGGAGTGTGGGAAATGGAGAGCGAATAAAATTTTGGGAAGATCCTTGGGTGCCTGAGTTATTAGGTGGTAAAGTATCCCCACTCCCAGATTCTCACATGGAGATGTCTATGGTGGGGGACTTTATCAACTCTGTTACGAAGGTGTGGGATAAAGAGAAGCTAAAATCTTGCATCCCTCCGGAGGAAGTTGACAAAGTGTGCAAAATCCCAATTAGCTTCTCGGATGCTGACGATAAGGTCATTTGGCGCCATAACAGTTCTGGGAAATACACAGTGAAGTCTGGTTATGCTCAGAAAATTATTATTTCTTCCCAAAGAAATCGGACACTCCCGTCATCCTCGTTTACTCCATCCCCAGTTATGTGGAAAAGGCTATGGGGTACTAAGACCATGCCCAAAGTGCGCATGTTTATGTGGAAGGCAGCCAAGAACTGGGTAGCTTGTCGTGCAAACCTGTTCAGAAGAAAGTGTGCACCTAGCCCTTATTGTCAGATTTGTAACAATGCTAATGAAACGATTGAGCACGTGCTGTTCCATTGCCCATGGAGTCGTGCAGTGTGGTTCGGAAGTGGGAAATCCTACTGGACACTTTATAAGGAAGTGGTGGCGGTGGATAAATGGATGGAGGACTTGCTATGTGGAGATCTGGCAAAAGAAACTAACTCTGAAACGGTAGGCGAAATCTTCCAGCTATGTTGGGCCATCTGGAAAGCTCGAAATCTTTTTGTTTTCAACAGTAAATCCCCTAATCCTCAAGAAGTGATTGATCAAGCCAAGAAGGCTAATACTGATTACCTCCAAGCTGTTTATAATGGGGCTTCTGCTGGTGTTTCTTCTTTACCGATGTTCACTCGTGACGTAAGGTGGGTTCCCCCTCCCCCGTCTTATGTCAAGTTCAATATTGATGGGGCCTTTAAATCCTCCCGCAGCTTGGCTGCCTTTGGCATTATTGCTAGAGATAGCGGTGGATCCGCCCTGTTATGGCGTTGTGGTCGCGCAATGGTTTCTTCGGCAGTAGCTATCGAAGCATGGGCTTTGAGAATCGCTTGTGTCATGGCAATGGAGCAAGGTTACTCTGATGTGATTTTTGAAACAGATTGCCAAAACCTTTTTCGTTACGTTTCCAACCCCAAATCTGAGTGCCCTTGGGAGATTGAAGTAATTATCAACGATATCAAGAAGTGGGCTGGTTGTAACCGTTGGTCCTTTCAGTGGTGTGGCAGAAACCTTAACAAGGCAGCTCATTGGGTTGCATCCCATTGTAGAAAAGTTTCAAGCTTTTTTCTTTCGGGTTGTATTCCGCCCGCGCTCGAGTCTGTTTTGTCCAAGGATTTGTCTTGAATTCTATGATATCATGACATTTTCAAAAAAAAAAAAAAAAAAAAAAAAAAAAATTATCCGTTCTACGTGACTAATTTATGCGATAAATATAATTTATGCAAAGAGCGAGTTACTATTTTGAGATATGTTGTCTAAAAGGTGAGGATAGAGGGATATATTTATCAAGAGAAATGATCGGATGGCTAAAAAATTAACAGAAAGTGATCTAATGGTTGTAGAGGTTACTCTCGTTTATATGCATAGATATTTTCAACAGAAAACCGCTCTGTTTTATAATATAGATAATCAATTGGAACCTTTGCAAATAATGATCTAATTGCGAAAATTTTATATCCATTTTAAAATCAATTGACAATTTATTAGCGAGAGGTTGCCTACGTTCATACCGAACGTGCTAATTCCATTTGTCAAAAATGTTCTATAAAATCTAGAAGAATCAAAGTTAATTTTCAAATATCATTTTATGCACAGTAAAGATTGAGGTACAGCAGCCCAGTACAGATGGGTTTTGAGATTCTGAAACAAAGTTAGATGATTCGTAAACGCCTTTACTGATATCGGATTGAGATGATTTTTTACAGGAACTGTAAACAATATATTTTGAACAAAATGACCAACTCCGATTATCTTTGCGGGACCCGAGACGGACTCAAAATCCATCTGTATTGGGCTGCTGTACAGCCACTGCTGTACCATTGGCAGCTCTCTTTTATGCAAGGCCTTCATATGTGTATCGAATGATTACGAACATATCCGAATTAATTTGGTGAAGTGCAACCAAAGTAATCCCCATTTGAACACACACGGTGAGCAGCTTACCGTGACTTTGATCACATCGGGCACCATATAATTGTAGGTCCTGCGTGGCAGGCGGGGTCATGTTCCTCGTTGGCGGGCACGGGGTGCAATTCCACCGGTACCACTCGTTCCTTGACCGGGAAAAAAAGCTGCGCGCAAGTTTAAAAATGGTACACATCTTTTGACTCATTAACGAGAACTACCCAACACGCACTGCTTTCTACGAGTATCTCAGAGAAATTACGGGCACTTGACTAAAAAAGCTGTTTTGGTTTATTACTCGGGTCTTAGGACCAGTTTATTCAAACCTTGATTAATTCTGGGAGAGAGATTCTATCGTCCATTCACGGGGGTCTCGGTTAAAATCAAAACAAATTTATGCATGAACTAGTCCCAAAATAATTCATGGAACTTAAGAGATTTCAAAATTAAAACCTTACGAGAGAGCAAATTCCTAGGTGGATTACCAGGTGAAAACTACAAAGTTTTGACTAAAAAGGCTGTTGAATTACTCAAACAAAATCCAACGTTTTGTAATTGGTCTTTCTTTTACTATTAATTTAAGCCATTATCAGCCCTGTCCTGCTGTCCACTACTCTAAAAGTTCTACTTCTGATAAAACGTACTGTATCCAACGAATACGTTTGAATGCAAAAAATAAAAAAATAAAAATGTTTGAATGCAAAGAGTGTGTATTAGGAGTGAATAAATTATATCCACCGTCAGTGTAAAATCTCACTTTTCTATCACCGCTCATTATGGGCTCCACCCAAGTGTCTATTCTTGTGATCTCAACCGTTCATATTTTAAGACCCGCAGTATAGTATTGTCATTCAAAGAATCAGCTTGATCAGAAGTCGATAAGTATATCAAAATTTGAATTTTGGTTTATAAAATGGACGATCTGATTTCTGTCAATAATAATAAAGATAAACTATCCATTTTACAAAGCAAAAATTTAATTTTTGATATATTCCTATCGATGCCCGATCAAGTTTATTTTTTGCATGGGTACACTACTATGTGGGGTCTATAAAATAAACGGTTCAGATTAACAATAAACACACGGTAAGACCGAAAAAAGATAGTGGTGAAAAAGTGAAATTTCCTACCACCGGTAAAAAAAAAAAAAAAAATCTCATATGAGCTTTTCTTGGCATTTTTTAACATCCCAGGACTGCCCCTGTTGCCGTAAGTAGTATATAGCCGTTAGTTTTTTTTTTTTTTGATCAGCTATGTAGCCGTTAGTTGAATGAGATGTTCCGTGACTGGGTCTACTTTTAATTACTGTACCTCTTCCCTTCCCAAAAGATAAGATCTGTTTGGACGGTCAAAACTGCGATGGTTGTAGAAGTCGTTTGGATTAGGCCCCGTTCCGCAATGCAAAAAAAGCTCTTATTTTTTAAGAAAGCAATTTCAAATTAAAAAATTATGGATTTGTTGAAATTTAAAAATATGCAATATGGATCTTATTTGAAAGATCTCATCAAAATCTTTTATACGATGCAAAAAAAATTTGAAAATTTATTTTTTATTTACATTATTTTTGAGTTTGAAAATGTAAAATAAACTGTTTATTTTTTAAGAAGATTTCTGGAACGGAGCCTAAAGTACTTCATTAACCTTTTAGACGTAGGGTGAGTATTTTTAATTAGTGGTTAGATAAAAAGTGGATGGTGCAATACCCACGGCCTCATGCGAGTTGAAGTTTGAACGACAAACACGTCGTGAATCTTTAATAAATAAATAAAAGGTGGGTTTTATTATTATTATTATTATTATCAGAAAGGTGGGTTCTTTTAAACTTAACTTATTTCTTCGTTTTCTGTGTTTTATTTGTCTTTTCTGTATAGTTTTTGATGCGACATGTACATCTACTCTGATATTGATTGGGCATTAATTAATGAGATCCTTATCACAAAATCTCGTAATTGAACACCAAAAAATATTTATCTTGGATTGCAAAAAATTCATAAACAACACTATCTAATTTCGTAAATAACACCTCAAAACTCGTAAATAACACCATAAAATTCATAATTTTTACCCGTATCTTTTTTATCATTCCCAAACAATAAACAAAAAAGTTTGTAAACAAAAGTTTGTAATAATGTCACAAAAGTTCGTAAACAACACCACAAAAGTGAATAAAATAAACCACCAAAAAATTCATATATCACGCCACAAAATTCATAAATGAGCCACAAGAATTTGTAAAGAATGCATGTATATATTGAAATACTTTTCCCAAGATGAATTAATTGAGAAATTATTTGCGAAACTGACAACAAATCAAATAGAACAAATTTTTTTTTTAAAACAATTCGAATAGAACAATATATATTGAAAACGCAGACCTAAAAAAATTAGGCCAAAATAGAGTCTTTTCATAATTAAGTTCAAAACCAAAACAAATTAAGTGTTCAACCTTGAACGTCGAACCTAAGAATGGATAGGGTCGACTACTAATATTCAAGAACAGGTCGTTTGGTCACCAGCAAGCAAGCAATTGGCCACGTTGTTTAATTCCATGTTGTCTAGCTTATACTGTTAATCAATCAACTAAGCTTCTCCTTAACCTTCAATGATAGTAATATTAATTAACCTTCTCTTTTAATTAAGTACTCTTAAAACTTTGAAATTCAATCCTAATAATGCAAGCAAAGCGCATAAATTGAAACAACAAACTCACTGTGAGTCAATGTTGGTGTCCTAATTATGGGTTAAAGTTTTCTTCATTAATGGATGTGTTGTTATTTTAAGATTTTTTTTTTTTTCCCTTTGACACCAAGGTGTGTGCAAGAGCGGAGCCAGAATTTAAATTCGGGAGACAAAATTAGAATATATCAATCACAAATAACCAAAATTATTATACACATCACAAACCTATTCTAAAGTCAATTACCCATTAACATGTAAAAAATAATAATGTAACAATATATCAAAATGGAACTCAATATTTCATCAAATATCTAAATATTGTCTACGATCTCAAATTAATCATGAAAGTTGTAGATTTATTCATTTTGGGCCGTAAAAACGACGTGCATAGAGAGAGATACAAGATGAGAGAGAAGGGCAATAACAAACAACGGATTTTTAACTGGAGGTAGCATGTGCCACTCCCCCTCGAGCTTTACCTTTCAAATGGTATCATCATGATATGCACAGGCAACTGAGGAGAATAACAAAATAATCATTTGCATGTCATCCCATTTTGGTATAGTTTTCCAATCACATATGATGCAAATTTAGCAAAAAGGCTAAAGCGAAAGATTATACCAAAAATGGGATGACATGCAAATGATGACATGAAAATCAGGGCTGAATAAAAAATCCGTCAAATCACGAATCCAGTCCAAATCAATCCAAACCTTTTTGAAAGGTTTTGTTTGGTTTTTTAGTTGTATGGTTTGGTTATAGTCTAAAAAAATTAGAAATCGTGTTATATGATTTGGTTTGTGGATTCACATTCACGGTTATTGTTCCAAACCGATTCGAACCGTATAATCATTATATAGAGAGTTATATATATGTATATGTAATTTAATTATTATTCATCCAATAAATATGGGAGCATTAGTGATCAACTACTTTCATAATTTATTGATCCTATTAAATCCACCACAATATTTAGTTTTCCTTCCCTGCCGAGTTAATTTAGACTAAGCTTTCTATATATCACAACTTATTCCTAATTTTCTACAGTTACTAATTTATTATACACAAAAAGCACATAGGATTACTAGATCCACTGTCCAATTCCTAAATTTCTATACATGAACATCAATTCCATTCATATTCCTATAATTCCTTCACTGCCAAGACTAATTACCCTAATTTTCTATACAGTTCTTATTCTATATAAAGCTAACGTGGTAAACCTAAAGGGCATTCATATCTTGCCCAACCAACAAATCCTCTATCTTCTCTAAACTGTAATTTAAAACCGAAACAAAATCGTATTTAATTTTAATGGTTTGGATTGATTTGATTCAATGTCTTTTGTGGATTTTTAATGGGAGGTGGCATGTGCCACTCCCCTCGAGCTTTACCTTTCAAAGGGTATCATCATGATATGCACAGGCAACTGAGGAGAATAACAAAGTAATCATTTGCATGTCATCCCATTTTGGTATAGTTTTCCAATCACATATGATGCAAATTTAGCAAAAAGGCTAAAGCGAAAGATTATACCAAAAATGGGATGACATGCAAATGACATGCAAATGATGACATGAAAATCAGGGGTGAGCAAAAAATCCGTCAAATCACGAATCCAGTCCAAATCAACCCAAACCTTTTTGAAAGGTTTGGTTTGGTTTTTTAGTTGTATGATTTGGTCATGGTTTACAAAATTAGAAACCGCGTTATATGATTTGGTTTGTGGATTCATATTCACGGTTATTGTTCCAAACAAATCAGAATCGTGTAATCATTATATAGAGAGTTATATATATGTATATGTAATTTAATTATTATTCATCCAATAAATATGGGAGCCTTAGTGATCAACTACTTTCATAATTTATTGATCCTATTAAATCCACCACAATATTTAGTTTTCCTTCCCTGCCGAGTTAATTTAGACTAAGCTTTCTATATATCACAACTTATTCCTAATTTTCTACAGTTACTAATTTATTATACACAAAAAACACATAGGATTACCAGATCCACTGTCCAATTCCTAAATTTCTATACATGAAAATCAATTCCATTCATATTCCTATAATTCCTTCACTACCAAGACTAATTACCCTAATTTTCTATACAGTTCTTATTCTATATAAAGCTAACGTGGTAATCCTAAAGGGCATTCATATCTTGCCCAGCCAACAAGTCCTCTATCTTCTCTAAACCGTAATTTAAAACCGAAACAAAACCGTATTTAATTTTAATGGTTTGGATTGGTTTGGTTCAATGTCTTTTGTGGGTTGATTTAGTTCTCCAAATTTATAATTCATAAGTATTGGTTTGGTTCTTTTGGTTTAATGTAAAACCGAATCAATCTGGACCATACTCACCGCTAATGAAAATGGGTACCTCCCTGCCATTTTCCACTGTGTATTTAAGCTCTTAATTTACCGTTGCTCTTAAGTGTTCGGGCTAACTTACATTTACATCAATTAGTCTTAAGACCCTAAAATTAACGACCGGCTGGAGCCCGGAACTCTAAGACTACGACTCCAAGAACTTCATTACGTAAAGAATTAACTCGTCACAAAACCGTGTATATGCGTTTCTAAAAATCGTGAACGTAGACCATGCAAAAACAATACTCCACTTAAGAGTGGTTTATGACCGCCCCTTAGATTTGCGGTTTCAATAATGTTTAACACATTGGGAAAAAAAAAATACTAATAAAAAAACTGTTGGTTGACTTCAAATTAGCCAAGCTTTAGCATTCCTGCAGATTAGGCAAGGCAACACACGGACAGCTTCGTAGCGCCACCAAGTCTGACCTCTCTCTCTCTCTCTCTCTCTCTCCTGTTTTTTTAGCCGTTGCTTTCTTAACAGAAAATGCTTCAAGTGAACAGCTATACAAACACAACAATCAACCCTTAATACAGTGGAATGTGTGATCACTTAATAACGTTTGAGACCTTTCCATTTATTGCTAATTGGTTGTGAGATGGATATAAAATTTCTACATGGTATCAGAGCAGGGTCTGTTCCACCCCACATTTTATAAAATTTAAAATCCACACCCCGCGATGATAGACCAGCGAAAAGGCTACACGATAATAGGATCTAAAAAGTGGCCACACGTGACAGATTTCAAACGCGGCTGCACGTGAAGGGGGATGTTAAGGAAATAAATCCCACATTGCTTGGGAGTGGAATGCGTAATCATTTAATAACATCCGGGATCTCTCCACTCATTACCAATTGGTTTTGAGATGGATATAAAGTTTTGACAAAATACTTAGGCTGTGTTCCAGAAAGGAATTAAAAACTTATTTTTTATTGAATAAGAAGGGTTGTTCCGGAAAATAAGAAGGGTGGTAATTATTTTGATAGAATTTATATAGGTACCAATGGGCGTCGGAAGGGAAATTGTACCAGCGGCCGCGCCGGGTCGTCTCCGGCCACCGGACGGCCGATCTGAGCCGTCCAAAAATTCTAAAAAATATATATATACACGGAAAAGAAGTGCTCGGATCAAGCATGCTACACACCTTGGATGCCATTGATTCTCGCGTGAGCCCCTCGGTTTTTTTTTTAGAATTTTTGGATGGCTCGGATCGGCAGTCCAGTGGCCGGAGACGGCCCGGCGCGGTCGCCGGTACGATTTCCCTCCGCCGGCGCCCATTATCATAGCAACAGTCTTATTTTTTGTATAAGGCAATTTCAAGCTTAAAAATCATGTGTTTACGCAAATAATTTTCCTACCACTATGGATCTTGTTTGATAGATCTCATTGAGATCTTTAATACAGTACAAAAAAAATTGAATTTTCCTTTCATTTATATTATTTTTGAGTTTGAAAATGTGAAATGAACTTTTTAAGAAGGATTTTGTGGAATGCCCCTTCTTATTTTTGAATTAGAAGTGGTAAAATAAGTACTTATTTTTTAAGAAGGTTTCCGGAACAGAGCCTTAATAATAGGGAAAATGACGGTCAAAGACGTGTTTTGATAATTAATACCCGCTAAAGACATTTTCAGCATTAACAAATGTTCTCAGCATGCCCTTAGCAGATATTAATTATCAAACACTTCCTTGGCCTTCAACTAATAAGATTTGTTGTTTTATTAGATGTGTCATTTTTCGGGCTGGGGGGCTCTGCTGTCCCCATTCAGGGCAGCACATGCTATCCCGACCAAGCCCGTCCACTCCAGTCTTGCTTCGATGATCGAAAATATTCACTTCGTAGAGCTCGTGGAGTTGAACAACTCTGAAAATAATTAGCTTGATCGGATATCATTAAGTGTCTGATCAGAATACATATAACTTATCAAAAATGGGTTCCAACAGATTTGATTCAATGTTTCGGATCAATTCTTTTCAAGATCAAAATGTTTCGATTAGACACTTAATGATATCCGATTGAGCTGATTTTTTGCAAAGTTATTCTACTCGACGAGTCATACGAAGTGAACGTTTTTGATCATCAAAGCAAAATCGGAGCGAGCCCCGCTCGTCTGGGGCAGCAGGTGCTGTTTCTCAAGAGGGACAACAGAGCCCCTGATTCCTATTTTTCTAACACCTCGAATTATTCTGAAGCTCTAAAGTTAAAAAGACCAAGATTTGATGTTTCTTTTTATGGGTACGTGACTCTCATAAAATTGGATACTTTAATAAACTACTAGCTAGCTAGTAAGTTTAGAAACATTTTATTGACACTTCTAGATATAGAGTTACATACTCCCTCTATTCTAATTAATTTGGTTGTCTGTTATGAATAATCTATTAGTTAGTTTAGAAACATTATATTGACACTTCTAGATATGGAGTTACATACTCCCTCTATTCTAATTAATTTGGTTGTCTATTATGGATAATCTATTACTATTTTTAAAAGAGAACAGAACTATTATATATGTATATATAGAAAGCTTCAACGTAACTTTCTAGAACTGTCGCTGAGCCAAAAAAAATAGTTGAGCAAAGAACTTTCTAGAATCGTCGTTCAACTTTTAAAAATTATTTACTTTGATCAAAAGAGAAGAGACCAAAACTAAACAGAAAATGCTTCAAGTGAACAGCTATACAAACACAATTAACAACCTAGCCTAAATACCTAGAATTGGATTTGTTAATTAATGAATTGGTTTTTTATATATAACCTAGTGTTATGCTGAAGCCCTCAAGGTAAGGACTAAGATTTGATGTTTATTTATGATAGTACGCGTATCTGTCATAAAATTAGATATACTTTAATAAACTAGTAGTTAGTTTAGAAATATTATATATTGACGCTTCTAGCTATCGAGTTACACACTCCCTCTGTTCTAAGTTGGTTGTCTGTTATGTATAATCTATTATTTTTAAAGCGAACGGAATCATTATATATAGAAAGCTTCAACGTAACTTTCTAGAATTGTCTCTGGCCAAAAAAAAAATAGATGAGCAAAAAACTTTCTAGAATTGTTGTTCAACTTTTAAAAATTATTACTTTGATCAAAAGAGAAGGAACCAAAAAATATAGAGAGAGAGTTTGGTTGATTAATTTTTCAAAATAGACTAACATTTTGAAAAATGACTAATAGGCAAAAAAAAATAGACAAATAAATAAAGGTTAGCTTTGTTAGCCACATTCGTCCACTTTCAATTAAGGTTAGGATATCAATTTTCGAAGAGGCGATAATTAATTATTTCTTTTCTATTGCTTTACTTTTCCTTTAGCTAGTTATATTTATCTTATCAGCTTTTTCATGTGGGTTTATATTCATGAACTTTCCACCAACATATTTTCTAATTAACCAAGGAGAAAAACAAGTATTAATTCACCCCAAAAAGAATGAGTCGAAGGCATGAACTTTTCTAACCAAGCGAATTCAAAATTTCACCGATCTTAATATTATGTTATCATTCGTTCGCCCTTTAAATTTAAATGATGAGTTTTTGTACGAGAGTTATGAGCTACGACCTACTCAACAGCCCAATGGATTATCCTTTTTAGCTTTAGTAGAAAGAAAAGCTTAATTAACTTGGACACACATGCAGAAAGGGAAAAAAAAAAAACTCACGAGTTCCAACCAAAACTAAATAAATAATCACCGGTAACAAAACTAAATTATAAAATTCAGTAAATTTGAGTATGTTGTTTTATATTGAACTTTTATGAGTTTTGAAATAATTTTTTCAGAATATTTATTCACCTTGATCAGAAAATCAAAAAAATACAAAAAAAAAAAAAATTTGAGCCCAAAACTTTAAAAAAAAAAAAAACTCACCAAAAGATAAAAAAAAATCAAATAGAGGAATTTTTTTTAAAAAAATTACTAGTATTTTTATTCTCAAAAAAATGAATACATATAAATTTTTTTTCATTTCCTTATAAATTTTTTCGCTTTATTAGATTTGTTGTTTTATTTTTTTTATAAACTGGTATTCGAGCCAATTTACGCGTACACCTCAGATCATCAATGACTAAGATTTGCTATTTTTTATGCGTACGTAACTATCATAGATATTTAGATACCGTAATAAATAATAGTTAGTTTAGAAATATTATACTGTTACTTCTAGATATATATTGAGTTACATACTCCCTCTATTCTAATTCTGTTGTCCGTTATGGATAACCTATTATTTTTAAAGAAGCCACAATCATTATATATGGAAAGTTTCATCGCAACTATCTAGAATTATCGCTGAGCAAGAAACTTTCTAGAATTGTCGTTCAACCTTTTAAAATTATTATTTTGATTCAAAAGAGATGGGGGCCAATAAAATTATACAGAGTTCGGTTGATTATGACGAATAGGCACAAAAAACACAAATACATAAAAATAAAGGGTGTAAGTGTTTATAAAAAAAGAAGTATGCAATTACATCTAACAATTAATACTGCTACCCTGTTAACTAACAAGATAGTCAAAGACATGATCTTTTCTAATCATGCGTACGTAAGTGATTCAAATATCTTAGTATTTGTTCGCTCTTTAAATTTAAAATGATGAGAGTTACCAACTCAACAACTCAATGGATTTTCATGTTTAGCAATGGTAACATAATAACTCTACGCGAGGTTTGATATAATTCATCAAACTTAATGTATTCTTGTTTTATATTGAATTTTCAAGAGCCTTGAATTAAATTTTTAGAATATTTATTCCCCTTGCCCGGAAAATAAAAATAAAAATAAAAATAATTGCGACCGAAAACTAAAAATAAACTCACTGAAAGCCAAAAAACCAGAACATGAAATTTTTTTAAAAAATATTTTTTATTTCTTAAAAAATTCAATTCATATGTTTTTTTTTCCCATTTCTCTCAGCAAGATGAATTAAAATTTCATATATTTTGATAAATAATTTTACAAAATTAAAATACAATCAAACTTAAAGAACCACACTTATACTTCTTCCGTTCCATATTGAGAGTCCCATACTCTCTCTTTTTCCATTTTTCAAATAAAAAAATCAACTACTTCTGTTCATAATTTTTTGAATTTTTTCGCACCATATTAAAGATCTCGATTAGTACTTTAATTTGGTGCGAAAAATTCAAAAATTTATACACAGAAGTAGTTGATTTTTTTATTTGAAAAATGACCCGAATTTTCGACGTGGACTCTCAATATAGAACGGAGAGAGTATAAAAACAAGGTAAAAAGCAATTCAAACTTAACCATGAATTAGGTAGGCCTGGTCACAGAGGAGGATCAGTCCAATTGTTGATTTAGCACTAATTTTCTTATCTTAATTTAAAAATCATGTCACTATTGTTGATGAGCTGTGCAACAACGCCTATAAAAGGCCCATCTCCGGATCTCTCGTAGTCACTCGTCTGCTGAAAATAAAACTTTCCTACAACCAAAGTGCCTAGCCAGCGAGGAGAGAGAGAGAGAGAGCGTGAAAACGAACAAACATTTAGAGAGAGAGAGAGAGAGAGACAGAGCAGAGCAGAGAGAGAGAGAGAGAGACAGCGGAGTCGGCCTCGCCGTGGTCTAACGTCGTCGTCTAGGTCTCACTGTGCAAAATTGGATAAGACATTCTTTTGCGGAAAACGGCGATGGATCAATACTACTACGTACTAGGTTCCCTGGTGGCGTCCGTGATGGCGATGGGGCTGTTGTACAATTTGCTCGCGAAGCGAAACGACCGGGGAGAAGGCAACGCCGCGGCCGACGCTGCTACTGCCACCACGACGACGACGACGACGGAAATTAGCGGAGAATGCAGATCGAAGAACGACGCCGACGTCATCATTGTCGGCGCCGGCGTCGCCGGGGCCGCTCTGGCTCACACCCTCGGCAAGGTGCGGATTGTTTTCAGAATTCCTTCATTTGCATTAATTTGGCGGTGACCCTTTCGCATTTGGATATGCATGCGTACCTAACCTACGCCTAAATGCGTGCTTAACGGTTCATCGATATAGAATTCTGGTTTGAAATTTGAAAATTTTGGATCTAAGTTGGTGAGGTTTAGAAATCTGGGATTTTTTGTTTATGTTTTCATCAATATTTTTTTAGAATTAATTATTCGGTCCGGCAAGAGCAATCAAAAAAGTTTATGCTTTGTTCTCTTTGCAATTTAAAAAAGAAATTTTAAAAAATTCCCCCTATATTATTCCTAGATTTATTCTACTTTCAACATTTCTCTCTATCTCTTTCCATTGATTATCCTTACTATTTTTCAAAATTTTTTTCAAATTACAATCCAAGGAAAGCGTAGAAAATGTTAAGATTGGAGGAATTAGAAAAGACAGTAAAGACAACCGTTTCAAAATTTTATTCGTTTTTGGTGATTTTTTATTTTTTAGATTTTTTTCTTGAAGATAAATAATTATTACGAAAGACTTGATACAAATTCAACAAAAATGCGAAAGAGACGAGCAAATCAGAATTAAATTTCAACAATCTGATACAATTTGCAAACGTAAATCTGCAAACACGTACGAGGCTGTATACGTGTTAGAATCAAATACATTACTATTTATTGACTTGTTGGTGTGAAACACGATATTACGTAATTATATTTGTATAATTGAGCTTTTACCAATGGGCTTTAGCTCAGTTGGCATCTCGTCCTTCCTGTGTGAGAGATCAGGATTCGAGCCCGTCGTGGACATTTGAGATTCAAGACTGTAGATAGTCTCTAAAACTTTTGGTGGACTAACTTATCCACATCCTATTAACTCCTGCTGATGTATACAATTTTGAAAAAAAAAATCAAGCTTTTGACTTCTGCCCAAACTCAAAAAACCTCACCAAAGAAACCTTGGGCTACAGCCTACAACCACTTGAGCCATGCAGTAGTTAAGATTTAGCCAGAAGAACTAGTATGCAGTTTAATTTACAATCATTTTACCACCACACTCATTCACACACTCACACTCACAACAAGGATAGAGCTCACACACACTACACTAATCGATGTAAATTAATGCTTCCACCTGTCACCTGTCACCTGTCATTTGTCAAATTTTTAAATCTGTTTTTAAAGTGTTTCAGTTAGCATCTGATTTTTATAATGACTAAATGTTTTTTTTTTATTAATGGATTATTTTATAACCAACCAACAGAAAACTATAGGGTAGGTGTGGGCATAAATCAGATTAATTCAATTTCATGGCGGATCAGGAACCAAATCAATTTGTACGGATTGGAGATTTTGAAAACCTAACAAATTCATGAAACTAAAACCAGATCAATTCAAACCATTGGATTGCAGTACGACTGCAGTCTCTTCAAGCTGAGATATCAAATTCACAAATCTTGAAACACTCAAAAGTCAAAACTCCTTAAAATAATCAAAACCAAGAGTTAATTTTATTTATCTCCACTAAAATCACCGAAAGTCACTAAATTCAATAAACATCATTCTGATTCTACTGCTAATTGCCAAAGGATATTTTGCATAATATTAACTAAGTGTGTATCTCCGTATGTACGTATGTAATGGCTTCGATTTAGATTCGAACTGGTTTTAAATCAGAACCATTAGAATAATCTACAATCTACCGAAGAAATCATTCTTTTCAAAATTTTTTTTCTTCAATCAAGTCCAAACCACATTACTAAAAGGCCGAATCAAACTGCCCGATATGAACTGGTTAGGCAGCTCTACAGCTTTTTTTGCTCACCCGGTCACCCCAATGACCAACTGTTGGTCAACTTAATCAAAGTGTTATTTCAATATTCTATGGAAGTAGGTGGGAAAAGACGTAGAACTCAGATATTTGATTGTCTGGATTGTGGAATTAGATTTTTTTGTCTAATGTTGGTTATCGATGATTTTCTTACTACCAAATTGCAGATTAATCTAACTGCAAGCTGACTTTGTTCTTTGAATTGCAGGATGGGCGTCGTGTTCATGTGATTGAAAGAGACTTGACTGAGCCTGATCGGATTGTTGGAGAGCTGCTACAGCCCGGCGGCTATCTCAAATTAATTGAGTTGGGACTGCAAGGTAAGGGTCACACACGTATACAAAGTCAAAACGACAGGAGTTTGAACACTAGTGCTTAGTTACTAGTTTTTGAACTAGCCGTGTTTGATGGTTGACTACTATTTTCAACCCAACAAATCTATTTTACTCTTGTGACATACATAAGTCCTTCTTTATGTCGTATGCCTGGGTTGGTAATAAAACATGCAATTTGTTTACCACAGACTGCGTGGAGGATATTGACGCTCAGCGGGTGTTTGGGTATGCTCTTTTCAAAGATGGAAGGAACACCCGACTCTCATATCCTCTGGAAAAGTTCCACTCGGATGTGTCGGGAAGGAGCTTCCACAATGGCCGCTTCATCCAAAAAATGAGGGAGAAGGCTGCAACCCTTACCAAGTATGTCTTCTCTCCTATTGCAAATTTGATATTTCTCCTTTTAAGTACTTGGCTCCATGTTAATTGGTCACTAAACCTTGTTTCTCTGTTTTATGCAGTGTTCGATTGGAGCAAGGAACAGTGACATCTCTGCTTGAAGAAAAGGGCACCATTAAAGGTGTTCAATACAAGAACAAGAATGGTGAAGAAGTATCAGCTTATGCACCTTTGACCATTGTGTGTGATGGCTGCTTTTCAAACTTGCGCAAATCTCTTTGCAAACCTAAGGTGGGCATGGCTTCTCTTTGCTTTTCCTGTCATCTTTTTGCCTGTAACATGCTTGGATTGACCAAGATGTCTCGTTGCTTTAGCCTAAACCCTTGATTTCATATTATTCATTTTAGGTGGACGTGCCGTCTTGTTTTGTTGGTTTGATATTGGAGAACTGTGAACTCCCGTATGTAAATCATGGGCATGTCATTTTAGCAGACCCGTCTCCCATCTTGTTTTACAAAATCAGTAGCACAGAGATTCGCTGTCTTGTTGATGTACCCGGTCAAAAGGTCCCTTCTATTTCAAACGGTGAAATGGCCAAGTACTTGAAGACTATGGTTGCTCCCCAGGTATGTACCTTATTCACCTCCTTCTTTTCATCTAACGCCGTGTTGTATATGATCATTTTTGCAGAAATACACACACAAATTTATCCTGTTCATCACATTGGACTCATGAGAAACTTCTATTATGTGCAGATTCCCCCGCAGTTGCAAGAGAGCTTTATTGCCGCTATTGATAAAGGAAACATAAGGACCATGCCGAACAGAAGCATGCCGGCTGCTCCTCATCCTACTCCTGGAGCCTTGTTGATGGGTGATGCGTTCAACATGCGCCACCCTTTAACTGGTGGAGGAATGACTGTGGCACTATCTGACATTGTTGTGCTACGTGATCTTCTTAGACCTCTGCTTGACCTGAACGATGCACCAACTCTTTGCAGATATCTTGAATCCTTCTACACCTTGCGTAAGGTGAGTTGCATACTTAATATCTACACAGAGAACGTTGGATACTTAATATTTATACTTATTCATTATTGGTTTCCTTGACATTTTCAACTTGTTCGATAAATTCCTCCGTCTCCGAACCCAGTCTGAGCTGTTGGGCAACAAACGAAACTCACACAAACACACTGGCAGGAAGAAGAATCAAGCAAGCACAAAAAAAAAAAGTAGGACACAAAAAGATTTCACCATGTCCACAACTCACACTAGATTCACTTTGTTGTTGAATGAAGACGAAGAGTAACGAAGAGGGCATCTAGGTTTTGCCCTAACATATGCAGTTAGGATTTTACGTAACGATGAATATTATTGCAGTAACTTCAGCATGTACTAATCAAGCTTCACAAACCCACTACCAGAGATCTTAATTTTGATTGTTAACTGAAAACTCAATTCCACATCTAATCTAAACAAATCCCTATCGACTTCCAAGCTAATTTGTTTCGCATTGTTCTTGTTTGCAGCCTGTAGCATCCACAATAAACACATTGGCTGGTGCCTTGTACAAGGTATTTTGTGCTTCACCTGATCAAGCACTCAAGGAAATGCGGCAGGCATGCTTTGATTATTTGAGCCTCGGCGGTGTTTGTTCCACAGGACCAGTTTCTCTACTCTCGGGCCTCAACCCTCGCCCATTGAGCTTGGTTGTCCATTTCTTTGCTGTGGCTATATATGGCGTCGGTCGCTTGTTATTACCTTTTCCCTCTCCCAAACGTATGTGGATTGGAGCCAGATTGATTTCGGTGCGTATTTTCGCTCTCCTTTTTCCCAATTGAATCCTAGTTTTGCTGATTTTCTGCCAATCTGTTTAACACATTATGATATTTGCTTATCCCAGGGTGCATCAGGAATCATCTTACCAATCATTAAGGCAGAAGGCGTGCGACAGATGTTTTTCCCTGCCACTGTTCCTGCTTATTACAGAGCTCCTCCGGTGAATTAAGATTGCGAAAGCTGAATGATGAAGGAAAATCAAACATTGTAATTGTACAAAATTTTGGGTCGTTCAAAATTCAGTGACTAACGTTGATCGCTTTGTTGAACAGTTGTAATATTTCATTCACATCTTTTTGGTTTTAGGCGTTCATTTTAATGTGTGATAACATCTCTCATGAATAAAATTGCATATATTGCCTTCTCTTCTAGTATCCGTTCTTAAATTAGAAAATTTTCTGTTTCAACAATTACAAATCTCTACCCCATGCACATGAATCAAAATGGACCAGAAACAGGGAAAAGAAGAGAAACTTAGAAAATAATTAAAGTGCCATATAAGATAAAAAAGAATATTAATGTACTGAATAATCCTTGTTGCAACAAGCAACTAGAGTGTTAACTCAGTGGTAGGCACAATGTAATCCCATGCAATTGGCAGGGGTTCAAACCTTGCTATCAACAATGCTGACTTTCGGCGAGCAAAAAAACAACCTACCCATCAACTTTTTTCTTGTTTTTCCTTAATCATTTTTAACATCATCTAGTTTTGTTGCTTGGCCAAAAAATAAAATAAAAAATAAAAAATAAAAACGAAAAATAAACCAACATTCGAAGCCATAAACAAAGAGTAAAAATTAGTACCAATTTGAAAAACTCAAGAAAAATGAACTCAAAAAAGGAAAAAAAAAAAGAAAGTGAAAAGCATATCCAATTAGGGATTCAAGATACTGGTCCAGACATGGGATTCTGCTTTTGTAAACTGGGTGGGTGTCATTTTCACAGACAAAACTTAGTGGCTGTGAATCCAGAAAGTTTCATACGTGTGTCAGTAGCATATACTGTGGGAGCCCACTCTCCATGTGAGCTGGTTAGTGTGAGTTGGCAAGCCCCATGACAATACAAATACATAAAGCCACGTTTGGATGCTCTCTACAAGTGGCCTGGACAGTTTCTATTTGGCATTTCATTCCATGGCATTACCAGAAAAAAGGAATCATCTTCGCACCTTTTCTGCAATAAATCAAATTGCCACTCCTGCCTGTAAAGCTGCTTTAATTTTCTTTTGTGTGTATTTATATTTGGAGCACTGAGGTTTCTTTAATTCAAATAAATAATGGCATTTCTCGTAATGGATACTAACTCGACGTAAGCCTAAAACTACCAACATGAAAACCCTGAGGGTCAAAATGGCACAAAAATTTCTGCAGTGGGCTAATTGTGGTTATAGAAACTAGTAATAAAGTACAAGTGGGATGCTGGATAACATCACCGCTGATGTTTCTGAATGCTGCATTCCTCAGTGAAGCATGGTTTTTAGTTCATGGCTTCTTGTTTTTCCTTTCCATCTTAATAGCTTCATAAGATGTCATGACCTCTTTGAAATTTGCTTCAGCTGACTCTGCACCAAAACATGACGATCAAATGTTTCCAAAACATGTACTAATGGCGGAAAAAAAAAAAATGAGATCAGAACTCTCGGGAATGTACCCGCTCACCTTTGTTATCCTGATTCTGATCTGGGTGGAACTCTTTTGCCTTTGCCCTGAAAGCTGTCTACATGGAAAACGAAAAGAGAGAGGTTTTCATTTCCATTGGGTGGCATCAAATACAATGATACGAAGCACTTATCCATTCAAATGCAAAAGAATTGCGATAGGAGTAAAAAATGATGGCTTCATTCTCTAACTGAACATCTTTTGGATAGCTGAATAATATTTAAGTGTTCAGCATTGGTTGGATTGAGTGCATCTAAAGAGGTGAGACAGGCAATGCTATCAGAGACCATAACCAAAGTCTAGGAAATACCTTAATCTCATCATCGGTGTATGGTACTTTTCTTAACCTGTTTTATTGAAAGAGGATAACAAAAAATCAAGATCAACATAAAAGTACCGCTATGACAATGGAACATAATACAAGAGGTTCCATGGTTTTTTTTCCCCCATCGGGAAGTAAAAAAGCATTCTCAGGGGAAAAAGACAAACAAAAAAGCATGTGGGTGTATCCCTATTCACTATGTTCGTTTTCACTTTGGGCTAAAATTTTAAAAAGAAACTAAAACTTGGCCTCAACTCTCCCTGTTCATTATGTTGCGGAAGTACCATATTCAAGATAAAACTGAGTCAGAAGCATATTGCTTCAAATAGAAAGGAGACTCTTTATTTCATTCAGGTTATTTGATCAGATGGGGTATTGGATTTGAAAAAAGCTCCAGATTTATTTCCAGGAGTTGACCTAATGCACGAAATTACGTAAATGATGATCACTTCATAAACATTGGTAGAATGGAATTGAACCGCCTATCCCTAAATTCAATTCTTCTTGTTTATATAGTTTTCAATTTAAACTTCCATTACTTTACCTGTTGATCCTCTGCCAGCTGAAACCCAGAAGACTTTAAAAGGTCAAAACCATTGATACAGAGAAGATTGTGCATCATCCCTATAGAAGATGTTGAAGCCACTTGGAGAGAGGCACAAGAGATTCTATTAACCTCAGAGTAACTATTTCAATCACTTAATATAAAACAAGAACTTACACAAGTTACTTGATTTTCATATAAAATGCAGAATCTATAGATTACACACATTCCAGTCATATGATAGGCCATGTACCATGATCACAAGAAATAAGAACCCCCCCATGACATCGCTCATACGGATGGGCATCCCATTTACAATGGTTATTATTACCTGTCAAGACCCAAAACTGAGTAGTGATGAGATAATAGATAACAGGCACTTTCCTGAGGAGTTTCCCTGAAATTTGTCCTACATTGACCGTGTGATGTATCAGTCTTCCAATACCAATCTTCCCGTTGGAAGTGGTGATGATATTCGCCCGAACCATTTTCCCTCCAGCTCTCATAGCTCCTTTTGTATTTACTTTGCCCTCTGTTAAATACACTTTGCACTCGTTTTACACGCTCCTATGAAGAGAAGAATAATCAAGTCGGTGCTTGCAGGTTCTTTCAACTTAAAAAATAAGTCCAGTCATCTATTTGGTTGTACTTTCTAGCATCCGAAACCCATCCAAGAAAAACACATGCATTCAAAAACCTTCCCTACAGTTATGGTTCATTTAATATCACTTCACTTGTAATTCAAAAAATGGAAATGGGATTTCCAATTATTCAAAAAAGTAACACACGGTTACTCTCTTAAAGGTGTCCTTCAAAAGAGCATAAATAAATATGCAGCTGATTTAGTCAGATTGTAATAGTGTCTTGAGCAAAATTCTCAAGAAATTGTTGCATAATTATATTTTTTAATTCATTGAAAGATTGTCTGCCCCCCATTGATTCTGGTACAAGAAATCTGCATCCTTCAGTTCTTTCCTGAAGAAGCCATTCATATGGTGATATCATGCATACTAGACCACTATCATGTGACAGACTCCTTGATCATTCCAAATGTGGCAGTCATTTGTAGATTCCATATCACATTAACTGTAATGAAGCATGAGCAACAAATACCGTCTCATAAGTCCTACAAGTTTCCATCCAAATAAAGGTAAGCCTATATTGATAAGTAACAAAACTCACAATTTTAAGGTAACCAAAAGGAAAGACAAAAGGGTATTTTGATGATATCCATGGCAACTAACTAGAATAACAAAGTAATAACTTGCCATCCCATTACGGTAGAGTTTCCTGATAATGGGAGGTACAAAACACAAACCTACCAAGCAGAAAATCTTACCACTCTTTCCATTTCCTCTTCATACTCCTCTTGCATTTGACGGTTATACCTCTTCTATGCTTCCTCTTTAAAACTTGACCGGAAAGAACCAACAGTTGTACCTTTCCATGACAACCGTGACCCCAACTATTTTGGAGCACCAATATGAAGAATCAGTTAGTTTGGCAAGAACAATTGCACCTCTGACAAAGGCAAACAGAGAGAGAGAGAGAGAGAGAGAGAGAGAGAGAGAGAGAGAGAGAGAACTAATTAAGATTGTTTCAATCAAGCCAACATGTATTGCTCTCCTTAGAGGGTAGAATCTAACCATGATTCCATAAAAAACCACCAATATTAGGAATTCATGGTCCTTGCAATGAAAAAGTAGGACTCATCTGCAATATTTTATTTGCCAACGCATGTTTATTCCTACAAAAAAGAGTAAAAACTATATGAATGCTTCCTCTTAAGTCCATCCGAAACCTATTTCTTATGGCATTCCCTAAGCCCAAATTGCGGATTCCAGACACCAAATTTCCAATAACAAATAAGTTCATAGGAATTAATTTTGACCTAAATTGCCGACCTATTAGAATCAATATCAAATGAGCACAATGTAAAACTCTAATTATTGTGGTTACCAAAATGATAATGTGTTGACCACTGGCAAGCCAGGTAAAGGCCAGATGGGAACATGCACCTCCTCAAGGTTTCAGAAATTAAAATTTTCCTAGTGTTTGCAAATAAGAAATGGCTGTCAATTCCTCCCTTAAATACTTTACAGGTATTATTTTTCTAAGATTATTCCAATAAAAGTTCCTGCAATTTGGTCCTTTATTTTCCTCAGAAAGCCTACTTACATATTCCATTACCATTCAAAGTATTCTTGTCTTTCTCTCTCTTTCATTTCTCTACTCTCATTCCTCCAACTACTTAGCACCGTTGTGGCTCCAGTTATAGCTCCACCACTCATAGTGGTCTTGAAATCCTGACTGTTGTAATCCTACTGCGTGTACTAAAATGGACGCCATCTTATGTTATCATCAGATTCTAGCAAATCCAACATGCTTTGACTATCTTTGGATGTAGTATTGGTCTGAGCTTATTTTGCCCCTCTTGGATCAATTTTCTCGTCCCCCAGTCCCACTAGTGTCAACCTAAGTTAAGACGACATGATCACCTGAAAAAGAGAAGCATCTAGAATTTCGGAATCATAACCTATTATTTACATACTGGAATCCACGTTTCGAAACATGGTACTATTATGTTCTCAGATGATGAATGTACCGATCTAAAGCCATCGCAATAAAATTTCATGTTCATTTCAATAAAAAAATAGAAAAGTGTAACTTAGCAAGAAATAATGCCAAAAACAATGGTCAAATACTTTTGCAAATGTGTTTTACACCAATAGTGTGAATGAAAATAATAAGCTATTTTATTGGGATTTTCTCGCTTGAAAGAAATACTTTTCTATATTATAATACGTAGAAACCTACTCCAATAGTAAAATGATTTAGGGCCACGGCCACGTTCACGCTCCTTGTAGGAAATGAACCGTGTTCCATTTGACCTCAATCGAGACCATCTAACTATGAAGAACCATAAGAATTACTGACGCCAAGAGCTCGAAGAGCACCATTGTTCTGTTGCATTTGAGCAAATAGTTTGAAGTTTCTTTTTCCCTCTTTCACTAGTTGTCCTAGAGAAACGACAAGAGCGAGTGAGGAAGGAATTACAACCACTGGTCAGTGGACATGGGCCTTTATGGGACAACTATATTTGGTTACCAATTAGCAGTTTCACAACATCTACTCATCGACCCCTGACATGAACAACCAAAAGATAAACAACTGCTATATCGTTTCATTTTGACAACAGAAAACCAGAAGATAAACAATTGATAGAACTGTAAATCATTTCGTTTCGACAACTTAGGATCTTAAAGGCTTAAAGCATTACCTGAGTATAGAACCATCCAACTGCCCTCTGCAACCGTCCAACCTGCTAGATTACTCCCACCATAAATTAATAAAGTATCTAATTTTAAGTGTACCATAAAAGGGCTAAAACTGCACAGATGAAAGAATAAAATTTCTAGTAACAATACCATAGAACACCCCTCTAGCCACAACTGCGTTCGGAGCCGTAAACGGTCTCACGTGAATCGAAAGACCCTGGATTCTGGACACAGGCGTTCCTAGTATTGCTAATTGGTTGACCAATTGCGACGAATTAATAACTAGTGTAGTACAACTTACTAGCAACGCGGATGCAGTACCTCCAAACAGGAACCCGTTCGGCGACGACGACGGACGGTCTCGACTCCGTTGACCGTCGGCGTCTTTGCCTCTAACCATTTTTTACCAAGAACCCTAGACTCATGCTCTCGATTAGTGTCTGTTCCCTACGACTCTCTCTCTCTCTCTCTCTCCTTTGATCGAAGATTTGCAGAGTGCTCTGTAGCATGGCGGTTGCCCGGGGACCACCACACGTAGGTGGCTAAACTCGAAACATGTATATTAAAGTTTTTATTCATTTCAGAAATTAAAAAAGTAGTTTTAAGTTATTTATTTTGATCTACAAATTAAAATTAATAATTAAACTTTAAATAAATTTAATTTATCTTTTTTATTTATCTGCTTGAGAGTGGTTTTATGATTTTCTTGATTACGATCAAATCGTTTGATAAATAGTATTTAAACTCGTTTTGTTTTATATAAATTAATTTATTGCTCGATTTAATTGATTTGTCACAATGCAATCGAAACCGTCAGCTCTCGGGCCTTCGGAGTATCCAATTAAATTTTCGCAAGTTCTATCCAACTAACCCATTCTACTGACTCTAATTTTTACCCTATTTTTTCAATTAAAATATTTTTTTATTTTAGTATATTATTATTAATAAATTATTATGAAAATAACTTTGATAATTGATTTTGCCTCACACCATTCTAATTAGATTTCGCAATTTCTAGGACACTTAACTAAGGTTAGGACCTAACTTAAGCTAACTATAATTAGAAAAATTTTAAAATCAACTCAATAGGCTAACAGTAGTAGGTGTGTGAATGTATATTAAATGGTATAAAAAATAAACAAAGATATATATTTTCCTTTCTTTCTAGTGTGTTTATCGTCAGTTCAGTAAACTGACAATAGTAAAACCGCTATAATTATACTAACTAAGATTAGATTACAACCTGACCTAACCTAACCTAACCTAATAACTATAAAGTGACTAAATGAGTGTGGAAATAAACAAAAAGCAATGAGACCTAATTTTAGCATGTACAATAAATACCACGGGAGCTAGGAAATGAGAGATTGCGATGGATTCTATTTTGTCTCGCTCAATGCATCACGTCATATGGAGGAAACTTTGATTTTTAAAATATCAAAATAGAAATGTTTAACTCTTAGTAATTGTTATTAATCATTATTATTACAGTCATATAAGTGTGATTTGTTTGGATGTTATTGCCCACGTGCAATTGATAATCATAGTAGTATAGATCATAATCCCACCACATAATGAAGAATAATCATAGTAATAGATCATACGTAATCAACCACATAATAAAGAATTGCTCATTTAGAAACAAGAAAGAAAGAATTCGACCATGATTGACACGTAACTTAACTCCTAGATTTTTTCCAACATTCACCAGCACATGTCCTCATCACCATACAGGACCATCTCCAAAAATTAGAAATATTCAACTTTTTCTTTAGGAATCTCCACATCTAGGTGGGATAAAATTTACCATTTTTATTGTCGGCCGCATGAATTAACCTTTATGAAAAGCAATGGGAAGTAACTACATAGGAAATTATTGGACGCGTCCATTAGATTACCCACATGAAATTTTTCCTTCAAGAATAATTTTATTTGAATATTATCTTTTCCGTGATTGGTGAAAATTATCCACGAAATCAATATACAATTTTTAATTTTTTACGAATCACAGAAAAGATAATATTCACGATCTTTAAAGGGAATGAAATTATTCTCTTTATTACCTAGGAGTAATAAATTGGTCTAATCCAAGAATCGAGCTCACCCTCTAGGCCAGCAAACCACGGCCGGTGGATACTTGGGTAGGAATTTTCAACGTTGAAACAGACAGTTACGGCGGTTTTTCTGAACCCTCCCTGGCACTTTGGACTGTCCTCTCGTTGTCTTCCACGTGGCACCTCTCTCTCTCTCTCTCTCCCGGCCCCACAAATCTGCCCCTACAACGAACCCATAAAACTGGGTGGGGTATATATTCCTCCCAGATCGATTCTCGAGCGTTCCTCTCTTCTAAAAGATTTGATTTCCTTGTTTGCGTGCTGTCAAATCTCTTCTAGGGCTTTCCTCTCTCTCTCTCTCTCTCTCTCTCTCTCTCCGTGTGTCAAGTCGAAGCGAAGCCACATAATAAGTGTCTTGAAATCATTGTCTTTTCATTCCTTTTAACTCCTCCCATTTTCTGATCATTCGCCATTGTCTTAACTCTAAATCCTACGTTGGCAAAGGTATTCTTCTCTCTGTATTGTGCCCGATTGTGTGTTTTGATGCGCGAATGGTTCTGCGTGTGTATTCGGAAACCTGTTCTAATCAGATACTCGGTAGCTTGTTTAAATGTTGTGACTGAATTGGGTTTTAAGGATTTCTCCTGATTCTTTCTTCTCTTTTCTCCTTGAACTCTATGGTGTTTTAGGTTTTAAGTTGGCCAGGAATTTCGGGAGGAGTTTAAGTTTTTCTAATTCCCTAGTAATATGAAGGAATGTTTTTGTCTGATATTTATGAAGGAATGATTTGTTAAGCAAGCGAACAGGGTCGTCTACATGTGCGTATTCATGTTGGTTTTGTATTTCTGTTTGCATCTATTTAAGCATGTTGTTCTGTCCGTCTGGGCTCTTCTTTCCGGATGTCACTCCATCTATTGTCAATTGATTTTAAGTTGGAACCTTCCAAGAAATACACAATATCTGGGTCTTGGGTGGCCTCACCTCACGTGGTTGAGTTTCCGCTGCCCAAATCTCCTGTCCTTTTTATGTAAAGAACCTTGCTAATATTTTGAATTCCTGTATCAACAATATAGAACTTTGTAAGCAGTTTGTCCATTTGGAAAACCACTAAAACCCCACACCATTGCCGATATAGAATGTTGTGTCTCTGAGCGGCCTGATCCCTGCAATTTTTCTCTTAATTCACATGATCACATCCGTCTGTTGCCCTCCATTTTCCTCCTTGTAATTCTATACAACTGTTAGGGGTTCCTTCATCCATTCTAAATAGATGTACATCAATAAATACCACCGTCCAAACATGTCTGATTGGATGGGCTAATTGTCACACTTATCAACCCCCCAAAAAGCCATTGAAATCTAGTAGTCCAATAGCCACCTAGGTTTGATTCTGTGAACTTGATTGGTGCCCAGGTGCTTCTTATTTCTTCATTGTTCATTGCTTAGACTATGTAGAAACCAGTTGTTGGTCAATGTATATGAGTCAGGCTCCATTTGGATGCAAATCATTTGAGTTGGAAAAAATTTCAAGCGCCTAGGAATTTTTGTTCATTGACCTTTTATATCCATTGTTGTCTGACTTCGTTTTAAAAGTCGTCTATTGAAATTGAAAAACAAGGGAGAAACAACTGTGTTTGCATTTTCCCTGTCGTGTGGTTTAGAGTTTTGTTTAGCGCACTCTTTGTTTGATTCTGCTAAAAGTGGAGAAATATTATTACATTCAAAAAATTGTTTCTTGTGCAGCTCCTAAACCAGTGCCCAGCAACATTTTCTTCTTGTACTTCCAGTACTTAGAATATCATTGAGAGGCTCTGCCACATGGTGTGCTTTTGATACTTTTATGGTCAATGACATGCCTGAAGGTTGCCGATATATTTGACGGAGATGGATATCGCTGGTCTCTTAACTTCAGCTGGTATCAACATAGGTCTGTGTCTGGTGTTGTTTTCACTATATTCGGTGTTGAGGAAACAACCAAGCAATGCATGTGTGTACTTTGGACAAAGGCTTGCTCAGTTGCAGTCAAAAGGGCGAGATCATTTCTCATTTGACAGATTTGTTCCATCCCCTAGATGGATAGTAAAGGCCTGGGAAGCATCTGAAGAAGAAATATTGGCTTGTGGGGGCTTGGATGCAGTGGTTTTCCTCAGAATGGTTGTTTGCAGGTAATTATATCTTTCCGCAAACTTGTAAGAGTGGAAGTTTAAACACTTCTGGTAGCTATATCTACTAGTTTTGCTCGCTCCACTTCATGGTGGGTGGAGAGAGAGAGAGAGAGAGAGAGAGAGTTCCGATTTTCTATTCTTCATCGTGAGCCTTGTGGATTCGGATCAATTGTCCCTAATTAGGAGAAAGTCTCCTTCATAGAGTGATCAAACAAAAATACTCCAACAATAGTTGGCACTGGCAAAACAAGGGCGTGTGGTCAGTGAAGTACTTCCTCAATCGTGATAAATTCACGATTTGCTTACAAGTTACATCCAAATGCAGCATTACTGATTAGCACAACTAGACTTCTCATAACCTCACCATCAGATCCCCATGCGCTCGTGAAGATAATGAACGAGGACTACATAATCGGATCATGCTTTATAGGAAGTTTAATTTATTTAGGAAATGACATTAGGGTTTTGGTCCTACATTCATGTTCCTTTCCTTATTTCTCTCAAACCTATATCACGATTAAGCAATAACCAAATCATGCTCTCCAAACATTAGTATATGAAGGAAAGAGGTGTGAAGCAAGAATGATGAGGTCACCTACATCAAATGTATCCTAATTTTTTTTGAATTCCTTGGAATTATATTATTCATCCAATGCCTTCTCGATCCCCATCAACACCTATTGGGAGGACAATGTATGGAAGTTGCTAGGACATGGATGGAGGAAAAAAGCCTTCATTTGCTAAACAATCTTCATTGTCTATTCTTATGTATAAGGTAGAGGACCTTGGCGAGTTTAGTATCTTTTACACAAGGTAATTCCTTTGAAGGGTTCTTACAATGTTACCTATAGCATGTATGGTCATTCATTATTGAAAATTTGGCTACCATTGCTGTGCCCAGCTTCAGTTTTTTCTTTACTTCTTTATTCTATTTTCCAATTACTACCAATTAGGATATTTGTGTCATTCTAGATGATTTGAAAAAATTGGGGCCTGGCTTTGTTTGGAAAGTGCAACATATTAGCTAAATGAGGATTTTAGCTATTTTACCTAGTTGAAAATGAAAAAGAAGCCCTCCAAGATCCTCAACAAATTGCCATGTAAAATACCTCAATGAATAGTGACTAGGTAGTTTTGCCTAGGCACTATTCACCATCTATCCACATTTTTTTTTTAATTCTTTCTCTCTCTCTCAAACCAATATTTATAAACGATGAGTAGCTAAAATAAAAAATGTGCACGGTTCACTAGCATTTTTTGCTCAAAATTCGCCTAGTTTGTTGCACTTGCTCTTAGTTGAATGGCTTATATTTGCAAGGTTTGCAAATTTGCTTAGTAGGTTCTGACCTATTTGTTTTAACAGTAGACGAATCTTCTCCATTGCTGCTGTGATTTGTATTCCTTTTGTGCTTCCATTGAATTATTTTGGCAAAGAGATGAGGCACAGGCATATCCCTTCAGAGTCGTTGGATGTGTTCACAATTGGGAATGTCAAAGAAGGGTCAAAATGGTATGAGCTATATCAATATGCCTACTTTAAACAATTTCAATTTCCATGAGTTTCTGGAAGCTTATGTTTTTGCTTGCAGCTATTATCTACTACAATACATGCATTTATGTTGCCTCTGATAACAAGTTGAATAAATAGGGAAACTAGGTCCGCTGGCTTTTATACTAAAAAATTGGAGTCCATGAGTCTTGCTTGGTCAAAGAAGGATGGTAGGCTTGTGGCTGTTCTGTGTTTAATGATTACAGTTAATCACATACTTTCTGGGACAAATTGAATACAGAGGAAAACTGGGTCCTATTGCCATCTATAGCTACAAATAGGAATCCTAGGTGTCTTGCTAAGTGTTTTTACCATTGCGTCTTTTCTATTTCTGGGAGAAGTTCTTCAAAGATCAATCCCTTTTGACATTTAATACATTTATTTGGGTGGTAGTCCGAAGTATATTTTTAAGTGCCTAATGGAGTCCAAGGTATTTACAACTTTTTAAGTGGCATAATAATCTATATATACGGTTCCCAATCAGTTGTTTTCTTCGTTAGTAACTTTGTCCATATATTTGTCTTTCAGGCTTTGGGCCCATTGCCTCGCACTGTATGTCATATCCTGCTCTGCTTGTGTTCTTCTTTACTTCGTAAGGATACAACCGTTGTGCATTATCTTTTATATTTGCCTTCTATTTTATTCGATGGATATCCATCCACTGTAAAATGTTGTTTCTGTTTGTGGACTTTAAGGCTTATTCTAGTTTGATTCTTTAGGAGTACAAAAACATAACAAAGATGAGGTTGGAGCATATAGTTGGATCTTCTCTGAACCCAAGTTACTTCACAATCCTTGTTCGTGCTATCCCATCTTCTGCGGAAGAATCGTGCAGCAATTCAGTGAAAAATTTCTTCACACGTTATCATGCGTCGAGTTATCTGTCACACCAAATGGTTTATCGGTCTGGTACAGTTCAGAAACTAATGGTGAGAATCTTATGATTTTGAAAATTTTGGGATTTGTGAATAATAAGGTATAGCAATAACTTCTTTATGTGGTGAATCTAATGTTGTTGCTTTCTGCTGCAAACATTTTGTTTTCTTAATGGAAAATGATATGTGTTCCATTTATCCTTGTCTGAGAATGTCCTGCTAGCAATTGTAGTGGCTTTCAACAAACAGTTTGTACGGATATCAAACATTTTATTTTCTTAATGGAAAATGATATGTGTTCCATTTATCCTTGTCTGAGAATGTCCTGTTAGCAATTGAAGTGGCTTTCAAAAAACAGTTTGTACGGATAACTACTTTATTGGGTGCTATGTAATCTTTCTGCTTCTTAACATTGCACTGTTTCTTTAATAAAGTTCGATTCATGTGCCATCTATCCAGTATCAAAAACTTCTTGATAGCAAGGAAAGGTACTAGGACTGTATGGAGGGCTTCTGTTAGACATTGTGCACCCCAATTCTCTCTAGGGTACTTGTTTATGATTATGCTGTGTTATGCATGCATGTATTGCATCTTGGTTATGTTACAGATCCCTTCGGATGGTGAGAATGTTGGGTCCGCCTATGTGATAGGTGATTTGTGTAATTGATTTGATTCATGAAACCAAAATAATTAAGCATTTATTCATGCTTGAGGAGTCTTGGTTAGAAAGGCTAATTAGAGGCTAGTTGGTTACGGAATCTTGGCTGGAAAAGGAATATTGCCCATCCTTATACATGTAAACAAGACCTATGGCAAACGAAATGCCAGTGCACTCAGGCACAAAGCGATGGATGCTATAACTATACCAAGGGGGTATATGGGTTTATGTGACTAAGGCAAGAGAGTGGTGAGGGAAGATCTAGAGATGTACGGGGTGAGAGTAAAAACAGTAGGGCACCAAGGGGTGAGCGAGGGCTCAACTCCCTTGAGCAAGTGGGGGTCTAATAGGGGTGTTGGTTTACATAATTTGTCCATCTCACTTTGAAATAATTGTTGTTATCAGAGTGGAAATCTTTCTCCCGCAGACGTAGGCAATTGGGGCTAAACCATGTAAACTTGGTGGTTCTCTTTCTTGTGCGTGTGATTGTCTATTTTCATGAGTGCTTTTGTTGACTTGGATGGGATTGCGTAGTAATTCTCAAAAAGGAAATAGTGAGAAAAGAAAGGAATAGCGTTTCCCACCAAATAACACCATTTTTGGTTGAGAAACAAGGTAGACATTGGGTAGGACCCTATGAGAATTTAGAAATCCGGCGCATATACGCTTTCTCTTCACTTCTCACCTCTTTTATTCTCTACAAGTGATGTCATGTTCATGAAACTAAGCATACTTTAATTTTAACCATTACTAAGGATATATAGGAGCTTGCTCCTGTAAGAATTGTAAGCCTTAGCTTGTAAATTACTTAAACAGTTTCAGAGTCCATGCTAGGGTGAGCTATTTGATAAGATCTTCCCATATATAATGAATAACACTTCATTCTGGATCTTTTGCAGTTCAAACTCCTATTTTATCCTTTTTTTATATGTGGATTTAAGTTTCTACATCCATAGTTTCTACATCCATAGTTTCTACAGCCATAGGAATCTGTGCTTTGTTATTGGTCATGATGTTTAAACTGATGTGCTTGCAGGATGATGCATCAAAGATGATCAAGTGCACTTCAACAGAGCAGTTCGGGTTGTACTTGAAGGGCTGTGGTCTTTGTGGAGGAGCTGCACATTCCTTCAAGGTTCTTTCTAGTGAACCGGAAAGCGTTAGGAATGGAAATGAGATGGTCAATCCAGAATTAAGAGATAAGGTAATAAAATTCTCTTGAATTTAGTGAAACTATTTCCGACATTCAGAATTACAAGTATGGATCTGTGAAGCATTGACGTTGATGATATTGGTTTAACACTTTTTTGTATTTCCTCTAGTTTTTTCAGCTCATAAGTATACTGTTAGGCTTTCGCCTTTGGATCCTCATGGTAATTTACTGTGTACCCCTAGATATAATTGTTCACCTCAGAATGTATGTATAATAGAGCGGTGAGCACGCGAACAGACCACTCATGAAAATAACCTAGTCAGTTAGCACCTTGTTTCCAATAAAAACCTTCTGACATAGATTTCTTTCGTCTCAGTTATTCTTGTGTCGAGAGTTTGAATAGTTTTGGAATTTTGAACTACTTTAGTGTTTATGATATAGTTGGATTTGTATCGTCCTCGAGCATTAATCTGTGTTTCACAAGTAATAAGCAGTTGAAACAAAGTTGATAGTTTTGGTTGAAAACTTGTCAAGCCTTGATGGCTACCACTCCAATGTAGTTAAATTCATCATGCAGGAGTGTGCAGCTGCTTTGGTTTTCTTCAAGACTCGCTATGCAGCTTTGGTTGCTTCACAGGTTCTTCAATCAGCAAATCCTATGTCATGGGTCACAGACTTAGCTCCAGAACCACATGATGTCTATTGGAAAAACCTTAGTATTCCATATCGACAACTTTGGGTTCGTAGGATAGCAACTCTTCTCGCCTCTATTGGTTTCATGATTTTGTTTATCCTTCCTGTGACTTTCGTACAAGGTCTCCTTCACCTAGAGCAACTGCAGAGAAGATTCCCATTTCTGAGAGGTGTTTTGAAGAGGTACGTTACTGTCATAACTTTGTAAAGCCTTCTTCACACTTGCCTCAAACAAGTTGGCAACTTATCATGTTATTACTTGTGTGCAGCAAGTTTATGGTCCGTCTGATAACAGGGTACCTTCCCAGTGTGGTACTGATATTGTTTCTGTATGCTGTTCCCCCAACAATGATGATGTTTTCAACAATTGAGGGGCCTATCTCTCGTAGTGGCAGGAAAAAGAGTGCATGCGTCAAAGTCTTGTATTTCTTAATCTGGAATGTCTTCTTTGTTTACGTTTCGTCAGCGAAAGTTTTAGAACGATTGGGCTTGTTTTCTAGTCCCAAAGATATGACTGCACAACTTGCCACAGCAGTACCGGGACAGGTACTTGTTCTCGCTTCTTGTTGTCTTGCCTTTTGTTGCATACCGATATAGTTGGTTATCACCTTGGTTTGTTCGGGTATACAACAGAAATTGTTTCTTCACTGACCCCCATTTTAGTGGAATAATTCTCATAGTTTATATATCAGTAGTACCTAAGAAGCACGCTATGGACATGGGGCTGAAATAAGATGGACACACAGATATGGATGTGTTGATGACACGTTGAATAAAAACTTAAATATCTCATAGGCTGAAAATATTATTTTCATCAAATTAGGATAAAATACCGCAAAATCTTAACCTGTAGATATAAATGAACAGTTACTAAATATGAACCAAGAATCCATGTCAATTTTTACTATGATCCAACTTGTAAAAATTGCATTATGACCTCCTAATGTATCCCTTACCCCTTACTTATCCTATCGTGTAAGCATGTACAACTCGTGTCCAGAGCGTGTCATATCATGTTGGTGTCCGACACATGTCCGATACAGATACACTAAAAAAACTAGGCCAATCTACGTCTCACTCTTCTTTGTTGGTTTCTTTTTTACCCCTTGGTCACCCATTAAGGCTCTCCTACTAGGTTTATTAGTGGATTATGCATTTGCATTTGCATTGAGTTGACAAGTCTTCTTTACCTTGATTATGGGTTTCCAATTCTTTGCAGGCAACCTTCTTTATGACTTATGTTTTGACATCAGGATGGGCGAGTTTGGCCTCTGAAATCATGCAACCATACGCTCTTCTATGCAACTTTGTCTATAAATACATTCTCAGAAAAAAGGATGAACCATCTAATGGCACTTTATCTTTTCCGTACCATACGGAAATCCCAAGGGTTCTCCTTTTTGGATTCCTTGGCTTCACGTATTCTCTGATGGCGCCTTTAATATTGCCCTTCTTGCTGGTGTACTTTTTCCTTGCAAGTCTTGTGTACCGTAATCAGGTGAATAAACTTCATTGTATGTATTGTTAGATTCCATTAGAGGTTGACTTTTTTATTTTATTTTTTTATCTTGTATGTTGTCCACTGTTTGCTTCTGCTTTACTTTTATATTTGTTTTAGTAACTTTTGATGTTCTTAAATATCATCTGACTTCAAATATTTCTCTCTGTTGTTATCAGTTGATTCAGTTGCATGCTTCATGTATTACAAATTAATTAGTAATGCAGCTCCTTAGGTTCAGTGTTACTCTCCCCTTACATTTTAGCTATGCGACGACAGAGCTTGTTCCTGTGGTGGGGATTCATTAACAACTGACTATTTAATTCCACTATTTTAAATTAGGAAGTGAGTTCTTCTTCAGGCACTGTTATGAGTATGAAGTACCCTTTATCTTTACGTGAAGTAACATTATTCTGGAGGAGGTATGTTATTGTTCTATTACTGTGCGTATGGAGGATAATTAGGTATCGTCATATCGGGTCTGGCAGCTGAGTTTATTGGCATTTCCATATGCCTGGATTTTTTTTTTATGATTTCGGACTGCAGAAAGTAGAGATTTCATAGTAGATGATAGAATGGTCTGTAAATAAAAGTTTTGATTCCATCTACTTAGAACTTAGAACGTGAATATTTTGCCTATTCATCTTGAATCATGCTATAAAATATACAACAATAACAGGACCCATGTAAGTCCCAATCAATGGGGTATGCCGGCAAAAGGACTAACCTAAACTTTGACAATATATGAACAAAGTGGCAGCTCTCATAAACTTTTTCCTCTGAATATCCTACATATTATTGAGATGCAAGTAGTTACACATTCTTCTTGATATGCTTTTCAGATTCTCAATGTGTATGTCACGAAATATCAAAGTGGGGGCCGGTTTTGGCCTATAATGCATAACACCACAATCTTTTCGTTGGTGCTGACACAAGTAATAGCCATTGGTGTCTTCGGACTTAAAGGATCTACAGTTGCAGCAGCTTTCACCATTCCACTGATTATTTTTACTCTCCTCTTCAACGAGTATTGCAGGCAGAGGTTTCATCCAGTATTCAAGGACAATGCTGCACAGGTAGTAATCACATAGAATTAGATTTTCATCTTTCCAATCCTGCCTGTTTGGTTGCATATTTTTTGAAGCTTTTTCGTTTGATTGGGATTTTTTTAATTTTTTTAATTTTTTCATCAATTCTGACCAAAAAATGATAAATGCTCACTGAAGACGAACAGATTACGAAAAATTAAGCAATTAAGGTGAACCAAACAAGTCTTTCTTCTCTGTTTGATGTATGGATTTGTTTGTAGGTCCTTATGGAGATGGATCGTAAAGACGAACAATGTGGGAGTATGGAGGCAATTCATAAGCAATTGCCTTCGGCATATTGTCAGTTTGCATACACTCCCAATATCTTGCGGGAAGCTGTGTCCCTAAACCTTTGCAAGGATGGAGATGATGTTAGCATTCGCATCCCAGAAGACAGGAATCCAGGTTTGGCTCATCCAAAATCGAAATGGCTTATTATTTTGCATCAAAACATGTAGCCTATCAAGTACCTTCCATTTTTCAGGAAGCAAACCCGCTCAAGGAAATGACTCACGGGGTCCTTCTAGTATGGAGATTGAAGAACTGAAGAAGTAGTAGATGGAGGCTTTTATTTTGGCAAGTGAGAAGGAAACAAAGAAAATGAAGAAAAAAGGCGTGATTATAGTGTACATACGAGAATTTTGATATTCACATGAAATTTTTTTTTTATCCTCTGTACACATGCATTTTTGTAGGGCAACAAAGTTGCTGATAATCATTTGAAACCTTTGTACAGCAGATACAGAGCGTTTGACATGCATAGATAATGAATCTCTGGTTTTCTACCCTTTTATGAACTGTCATATGTTCCCTTTTGTGACTTACATAGACTCTGAGAAATTGAGTCACTACAGGCCTTTCCCAAGCATCTGGTAAATCTGGTCGCCTTTTTCCTCTCCTCTTCTCATGGAAATTGAACTATTGAAGTATTCATTTTATTCTGTTTCAATGATGGGTTCTGAGTACTTAGCAATGCTAATTTTCAAATAACCTCTGCAGATGCAGTAGATTTAAAAATAGGGCAAAATATGGTTTACCTCCCTGTGGTTTGGCTTTTTTGGTAGATGATCTCCCCGAGTTCAAATCGCTTCCATGTATCTCTCTGAGTCCAAATCGCTTCCATGTGATTTTGGAGTAAAGTGGCCTTTTTGGTAGATGATCTCCCTGAGTTCAAATCGCTTCCATGTATCTCTCTGAGTCCAAATCGCTTTCATGTGATTTTGGAGTAAAGTGCAACCGTTACATTTTCCATTTTAATTAAAAGAATGTGGACTAAGAAAAATAAGAAGAAGAAAAGTCAAAATCAATTGCGAAAGGACTATATTATCCTTCTCTTCATCTTCTTCCTTAAACATACCTAAAACTCTATTCAGGTTTACTCCGACCGACTGCCGACGGCTTCCATTTGTTTATCTACTTCCTTAATTAACTATATCCTCTTCCTTAATCAACTACTAGCGTTGTATCCGTTCTTCCATTTGTTTATCTACTTCCTTAATTAACTATATCCTCTTCCTTAATCAACTATTAGCGTTGTATCCGTTCAATACATGGGACATTAAAAAAAAAAAATCCTTAATTAACTATATCCTCTTCCTTAATCAACTACTAGCGTTGTATCCGTTCGATACACGGGACATTAAAAACAAAAAAAAAAACCGCGATGTATTTTCTTTGATACATACACATTTATTCTTCAAGTGAGTTAACCTCTAAATTCTTCTTCTTCTTCTTTTTGCAGAAACCTCTAATTTCTTCACCACTTGTATAATATGCATTCTACGTAACCATTTTTCCTTTTAAACACTTGTGATAAAAATCAAACACCCAATTAATAGTGAGAGAGGGCGAAAGGGAATTACACAAAAAATCATCTTACGCGGTATGAGTTCGTTTCGATTAGTTTCCGCTTCATGTAAATGTCCCTGTTCTTAACTTCTTCAAAACTTTCCTTTCATCAGATTTTGTGTGCAAATCGATAATTGATTGGCAGTTTCATGTGGTGTCGTGAAAAAAGGAAAAAGCTTCAAATGAGTAATTTTGAGAGAGGTTTTTCACCGTGAATAGTGGGTGTATAGTGAGAAGTATGGGTAGTTACCAATTTTGATGTTTACCGGTTTGCCCATAGCAGTTGATAATGACTGAAGGAGTGAAAAAGTGAATTTTTTTAATTCTTGGGGATAATTTTGACAATTGAAAAATATCTAGAATTAATAACTACAAAACTAGGGGTGGCAAACGGGCGGGTTTGGGTCAAATTGGGTAAGTTATAAGTGGGTTGGGTCTTTAATGGGTCAATGACCCATTTAGACCCATTAATTATGAGTCTAGTTACCCATACCCAGCCCGACCCATTTATTTAAAAACAAACCCGACCCGCCCATTAGCCCAATTACATACTATTATATACCAAAATTTAAAATGACTAAAATATTAATGTACACTAAAATGACTATATTTCCCCTGTAAATTTATATGACTAAAATATCCATGTACATTAAAATTAGCATATTATCCCTCTACTACTTAAATGACCAAATTAACCTATACACTTAGGGTGGATTTGGCTTCATAAGTGAAATAGTAACTTATTTTTTTGTCTTTATTCAATTTTTTTTTCATTTGTTAGTTTTGCGTTAAACTTTTGTGACTTATTGATTCGTCTTGGCGAAAGGAATCAGAAAAGTATAAAATTTTGATCGAAACTCATAATGTTTTTACAAAAAAATAAAAATAAGTAAAATAAGTTGTTTTTTTAATTTATTTTTCGTCTTTATTCAGCATGTACACCACTCGATTTACTGTTGTTTTGGCCGTCGACTATGGCAACTCGAGGGAGCTTGATCTTGAATTGGGAAATTATATCGATATCCGATCGATCGAAAATTCAATCTATGTCTTCTGGAAAATCGATCGAGCAAAAACAGATCGATCGAAATATTGGGGACTCCTGGCAATCCGATGGAATTTCGCCATCACTTTTTGGGGTTTATTTTTTTATTTTGGAATTCTTTTATAATCTATTAATAAAAACTCTATATCCAAATGACTGAAAATCGAACTTGGAGATTATGTGAATCTGCCCCACGTGCCCATCAGGAGGAGAGAGAGAGAGAGAGAGAGAGAGAGGGACGTACATGAAGAGAGAGAGAGAGAGAGGCGAAAGAGGTAGTGAGGAGGAGACATAATGGTGGTGGTGGTGGTGGGTGTGGCGCGGTGGTTGAGGTGGTGGTGGCAGCGGCGACATTATGGTGGTGGTGGTGGTGGTGGTGGCGCGGTGGTGGTGGTAATAGAGACGACGGTGGCGGCAACGTGGTGGTGGGGTGGTGAGGGTGGCGTGGTAAGGGGTGGGCTGCATTCGTTGGGAATCTGGTAAAAGATGAAAATTTTTCATGGGTTACTTTCATGCCCATTGGGTCATTTTAGTTGATCCAATTAAGACCCAACTAATAATGGGTTAGTTGGGTTTGGACCCATTCTTACCCAACTAATAAATGAGTTGAGTTGGGTCTATTTTTTAGTTGATGGGTCTGGATTTGTTAATGGGTCTGGGTTCAATTTGCCACCCCTATACAAAACACAGGACGTGGGGTTTTTCTTTTCATTTTTTCCATTTGGGATGTGTGTGGGACAGGCGTGGGGAGATTTTCCATTTTTTTAAAAAGTTAAATGGCATAAACTGGTCTCTATAGCCTTCATTATTGAAGCTCTCCAATTATTACACCTACCATCTCTAAGTGTTACCAGAAGGCAAGTATCCATTCCAAGCAAAGTTAATGGTTTTAGTGCAATTTGTACTAAACCAATATGAACATATTTATAACTACGCATGTGTGCAACTAGATCACTATAATCCATAAGATTTATTATCTTATCATTAAGCTCTAAGCTTTCCGTTCTTTCCATGGTTTTTATTGCCATGCTACTTCTGAATTCTGATAAGCACCTAAGATTGCTTAATCGTGGTGTTTAAGTCCCCTAATTTGTAGTTGTAATAGTTATAATTTGTCGTTTTTATTCAATAATGCTCGTAAGATAGTTTGTTAAGTGTTTCAGGCAAATCGTCCTTACATGGCATATTTTGATCACGAGGCTAATTCCCAAGGAAGTTCAAGTATCCTTGCCCGGTGAAACTTCTGCCAGCATGACCCAAGAGCGAAGGCGTGAGGCGTCGGGCAAGCCGGCGAGCCATCGGGTGCCAAGTCTTGAAGGTTGCCTGAAAACCTGAAGATAAGCTAACGCGTATCGATACAGCCTTAATGCGTATCGATACGCATTAGCTTCGTGGGAAGTCAGAGAGTTCTGTATTGATACAGCATTAATCCGTATCGATACGGGAGAGCTACGAGAGATGGTCCATTTCAACTTAACAACATGGTATCGATACTTAGCATATTCTGTATCGATACAGGGAGCCTTTGGCAAGATATTTCTGACTTTTTGGGCTTTCCATTTATGGAATACTTGCCTTTATTAGTATGTTTCTTAGATATTTTTGTGAGAGAGTACCCATTTTGTATAAATAGGGGGTTCCTTCTCTCTCCTTAAAAAAAAGATTCATTACAACTTTTAGCCTTTTTTTCCATTAATGCTTTTAAGCTCTTTTCAAGTGTAATTCCTCAAGGACTCGATAAGGTATTTACGTTACGTTAATTTCTCGAGTATTAAAGTTGTTCGTAGGTGTTGGATCTTTTACAATATCAAGTTTAATTTCGTTTTCTTCGGTTAAACATGTTCTCAATAATTAGCAAGCTTTTTAGTCTCTTCATTATGTTTGAGTAGTCGATTAGGCTTGGCCACGGGGTGACTAACGCCTCGTGACTTATGTTTATCCTGCCTTTCTCAACCAAAAACTTGAAGTTTGGTTGGTAAATGTGTGTGGTTCGCCTTTTATGTAATAAAACTTGTCGATGTTAATCTCCGGTGATCATATGCTCGCTCATGTGGTTCTGTGAGTTATGTCTCGCCTCGTGTTTGCCAAAAGAATGAAAGAGCTCACTTGTTTACTAAACTACACTTCTAGTCTTTAATGGTTTCCTAGCTAAATTCTCCGGTTGATAGCCTATGCCGTGCCATTCAACCGTGTTTTCATTGAGAATGGTTTGATGGCTAAAGTTACGGGCATCAGTTACCCCAACGCCTTGCTACTTGTTAAATTAAGTTCAAACTCATTTTCTAGTCGTTTTCATAAGTGTTTATCACCTTTCAAAACAAAACCAAAAGTTGGCCGTCTAAATGCCACAAACCCTTACATCTAAAAATCCTAGCAAGCTATAAAGACCATCTCTGTGGGAACGATTCCGGACTTCCGGATATGATGCTGACAATGACCTAGCCCTATGCTCGGGGTAGTTCAACCTATTTTGACGGTTAGGTTGGGACGAAGCAAATTCGAACATATCGTGCCCATATATAGTAGAAGGGCGTACTGAAGGAATTGTCCAGTGGTTCAATTGTTCTTGCACATCAGCATACTCAATTAATTCTGCATTCTTTATTCTATCATTATCAGATCTAAATATTCTTCTCATTTGAGAAATAATTGTGTTAGTGCTCATATATATAAACAACCACAACAATCATAAGCCGCTCTGAACATGTCATGATTGCCGAGATTGTGAGCGAGTTATTCAGGATTGTCATTTCGTTTTGACTTGAACGCGTTAGGTATGACGGGGTTGATCATGGTTTGGGAATGGATTGGTTATCCATGTTGCATACGACCTTAGATTATTTCAAGTATCGAGTTCGCGATTATGCATGTTGATATGAATTTTGTTAGTCATCGTTGATTTCTACATAACTGTTATTAGTGTTCATTGTTGAAAACTACTTTTTCGCTTACGATCGGGTGTTGTTTTCCTTATATTCCACATACATCATTTTGCGGTAAGAAATGTCTTTTCTTTGACTTATGATCCGTGAGAAGTTTAAGGCAAATCATTTCTGCTCTGGTCCGTTAGATCTCTAAGTATTGGTGTATTGGGTTCCTCGTTAGCTTTCTTTGAGCTGTGGGTTGTTTATTCAAATCGGTAGTCTGGAAATCTATTTCATACACATGAGCTTTTAGGCAACGAGAGATGTTTAACTTGAAAGTGCATTTGGTCAACGTGACTTCTAGTGTAGTATCAGCATTAGTTTCCTCTTCCATTATTTGGCTTGGAATCTATTGATTTTGACAACTGTATTTCATCCAAGTAAATTTTTTTTGAAATAAATTTCTGCATTATTTGAGTATCATCCAGTTGGTTGCTTTGAACTTTGAGTTATAATTATGTCGTTTGTTATACTTCTTGTGTGAGATGAGCCAGTGTGTTAGACTTTTGAAACCTCTAGCTCAGGGAGAACGTTTAGCAGAGATGTTGACAACAATAGTCACGGATTGTATAGATCATTAGTATAACAGACCAAATTGGGTAAATATATGTGGGACAGGAAAGACAAGATTAGAGGAGGATATCTGAATTTACTTTCAGTATGATCGGTGTAAATGATTTGATTTGAAACTCTTGGTTCTTGATGTGTCTTGTTGGGCATTGTATCGTTTGCAAGAGTTTGTGGTCGCATGACTTTGTTGATGTGGTTTGTTAAATTTTGGGACGAAATTTCTTTAAGGATGGTAGAATGTAGAGATCCCTATTAGATTTCTCTAATTTTAAATATTTTATAAATTCTTAGGTTGTAGAACAATATGAAATATGATGTGATTATGTATCGGGTGGTTAAATATGTAAGGATATAGAAGTTTGGGAGTTGATGGGTGACAATTTAAATGGAGGGGTGCTAGTGTTATTTGTGTCATGTGCATTTATATATGGGAGCCTTGTTGATAAGGACACACTACAAGGTTCAACGTGCAATTAGTCCACCTAAACTTTTCATAGTGGTTCTAGTCCTTATATGGACACGTGTTCCAAAAATACCCAGTATACACGTGTTTCTATCACCGTCGCTGTCGTCATTATTGTAATAGAGTCTCTGCATGTGTTTACATTGTGACATTACTATCTCTTACTTTATCATTTGTTGTAAAATACAACCAGAAAATATTTTCGATGAGATAATATTATCTCTTTATTCAGTTTATGAGATACCAAAACTATTTATCTAAGATACTGTTATATCTTGCTTTATTTTTGCCGATACACTATATTTTTGACAAATAGAGTTGTCCCTTACTTTATTTGTAAATTGCATTAGCTGAGATATTATTATCTCATCTGTTTTAACAGAAAAAATGACAGATAATATGTTAAATATTGTGTAATGAAGTATTTGCATATGTTTACATTGTGATATTACTATCTCTTGCTTTATCCCTTATTGTAAAATACAATCAGAAAATATTTTCGATAAGATAACATTATCTCTTTATTAAGTTTGCGAGATACCAAAACTATTTATCTGAGATACTGTTATCTCTTGCTTCATTTTAGCTTATACATTATATTTTTGACAGATAGAGTTATCTCTTAGCTTATTTGTAAATTGAATTGGCCGAGATACTATTATCTCATCTATTTTAACAAGAAAAATGACAAATAACATGTTAAATATTGTGAAATAGAGTTTTCACATGTGTTTACATTGTGATATTAATATCTTTTGCTTTATCCTTAAGTTTATTTGTGAATTGAATTGGTTGAGATACTGTTATCTCATTCGTTTTAACAGTATCTCAACCAATACATTTTAGCCAGTAAATTTCACAAAAATTAAAAGAGATAACGCTATCTCAAGAGGAATAACAACTGGAAGAGGAAGAAGAAGAAGAAAGAAAAAAAAATGAGGAGGAAGAAGACGTAAAAGAGGTGAAGGAAGAGGATGTTAAACCAAAACATTTGCAGTACAGGTAACTACTTGATGTGCTATTATACAAATTGTAGCACCATATCTGTGTTCTTTTTCAAGCTCCTTAATGCGAAAAAAATGATTCGATTTGTCTAGAATTGCATGAACAAACCATTTATACCCATCTGCCTTAAAAACTGTAATGACCCAAATTTTTACGTCAATTATTTTTAATAAAATTAAGCATTTTATTATAATTCTTTTATTAAAAATTATTTTATCATTTATTAAAGTGTTTGTATTATTATAATTTAACTTTATGAGCTAGCTATTAAAATCCCTTTGATATCATAGGATTTTTATTTTTATTCTTTTCATATCTTAAACCTTGATATCCTTGTACCCAACTATTATAGAACTCTAGGATAAGATTACATTGGATTTTATTAGATATGATATGATTAGGATAAGATATGATTGGATATCCTAAGATATACTTAGATACATTAAGATTTGTTTGGATATTATTAGATATTATAAGATTTGTTTGGATATTATTAGATATTATAAGATTTTGTTTGGATATGATCTAGATTTGATTAGATTTTTCTAGATATGATCTAAAATCTTTTTCCTTCTAGTATAAATAGGTCCTCTCCCCTCCACACACCATACCTCACTTCTCTTCTCATTCCAATTGTTAGCTTAGAGAGAGAGAGAGAGAGAGAGAAAAATCTTGAAAGTTTATAAATAGTTAATGATGTTTTGAAGGGTGGATATTGGTATGAAAAAATATTTTAAGGTATTGATTCATGGACAAAACGGCCAGTCATATTTAAGGTAATTCGGGAAGTATACAATATGTTTCCCACTTCCGGAATCCTTTCTTCATTCTCACTTTTGTACTCTTTTTTGATTATCTTATGATATTTGTTCAATCTTGTGGATATCATTGAAAAGTGGAATAATTGGTATCGAATATGATGTTGTTGGCTGAGTACTATAGAATTGTTTAGTATCGAGTGAACTCATGCACCAATAGCCTATCCAATAGCCAGAATGGGTCAAGGATGACTCGGTGAGGAAGGTATTGGGGGAGGGTCACTGGTCATGTACTGAGAAGGATATGGTATGAGGTTCTTGTGATTGTTGATTCGACTTGGTAGTAAATTATCGTTTATTGATTCCACTTATGAGCTTTGTTATTCTGTTGTATCGTATACTTCCCGGATAATTTCTTTTTCACTTGCGGAGCCGGATTAGTGGAAATTGAATCAGAGCATATAAGGATTAATTTCGAAGAGGTCTTGGAAGAGTTGATAATTTTGGAGTGTCTAGAAGATTATTTCGAAGACGGCTTAAGTTTATTTTGGTGATGTAATTTATTTATGGAGAAAATAGGGGTCTAAAAGTGTTTGAAATACAGTGTATTTTGGAGTTTATTTTTAGAAAATAGCGGGGCGTTACAAAAACACACTCAGCTGTCATTCTTGATTGGTCATTCTTCAAATACTTGAACCTAAATCCAACTTCAATTGCATACTTACACAAAGATAACTTAAAATCCTTAACACCACCTCTAAATTCTTGACCAACATGACTAATTAAATATGCCCAATCAACAGAAAGTCTTTTTGTCTCATGATGAGGACAAAACTTTACAATAGGATCCTCAACAATTTCAGAATGTAAACTACTAGTTACTCCACCATTTCCATTGCTACGACTGCTTTCACCGATTTCAAAACGGCTATTAACTCTATAATTACTGTCTTTAATAGATACCTCAACACAACGAGCACCATATGCAGCAGCTAAATCCATCATATTACGAAAATCATCATCATTCTCAAGGAGCATATTAAGATGATCACAAACAGAATACAATAACCTCGTTGATACCAAACCATTCCACTTGTTAGAAATACTTCCAATAAGATCCTCAAATTGATAATCTTCTGTCACCTTGACAAAAAGACTATAGGATCCATATTTGCACAATAAAAGAATAGAAGAATCCATTTCAACTTCAAAAAATAGTTCAGTCTGCAAACAGATAGTATTATATCATAATAAATAAATCAGATACACATATCTCAAAAAAGTAGTCTATCTATGAGAACAAAATAATAGATAATGTTATCTTAACAAAAACAGTCTCAGTATCTATCAGAACAAAGAAATAGATATAATGCTATCTCAGCAAATAAATAAAAATAGAAAGAGATAATAGTATGTCAGCAAATATAGTTCACTGTGATACACATATCTCAGAAATAATAATTTTTGTATTTACCAGAATAAAACAATAGATAATGTTATCTCAACAAAAAATAATCTCAGTATCTACCAGAATAAAGCAATAGATAACGCTATCTCAGCAAATAAACTCTATAAATACAAAAATAGAAGAACATAGCAAAAATCAAAACAAATACTAAGACAGAGAAGAACACACCGACAGAGAAACATCACCACAGAGATCGCGAACAAAAAAACTCTGAGGACAAAGATCGTGATCCTGATCGGGAGAGATCGTCACAAAGGGAAACGAGATCGTGATCGCAATACAGAATCGAGATCGTGATCCAGAACTGAGCTATGATCGCGGAGAGAGAGAGAGAGAGAGAGAGAGAGAGAGAGAGAGGCACACCAACGAGCTTGTGCTGCTCGAGATCCAGAAACGGTTGGCACGTTGGGTTGAAAAGCAGCAGGGAACAAAATTTAAAAATAACACATTATATATGCACGCTAGTCAGGGCATTTTGGTCTAGAAATGGACTATAGACCTAATAAATGTTACAGTAATGGACCTTCACCACTATTATACATGGGGCTGGACTAAACACCCAAAACCACCTTCAAAATGGACTCTAATCCAATTTACCGTTTATATATATGGGTGTGTGTGTGGGGTGGGGTGCGGGGATGGCAAAGAAATGGCGGCCCTCTCCCTCGCCATAAACCCTAGGATCAAGTTAAGCGACGAGTGAATCAACTCCATTGTAGACGAGGTTTTCAAGACCGCGAAAGGGGGCTAACCTATGACGGCCTGTTAAGGACCTACGACGATGGCCTCGGCAACGTTGATCACGATTTCGACGCCCTAGGGCTCGAATTGAAGCCCGATAGCGGCGCCGATAACGTGGCGTCTTTGTTACCCGATGAGATTTCGGTGGCAATGGAGCCCAACGAGAATTTGGAGATTTTGAACGAGGTACACGTTAAAATTTGTAATATTAAAAACTTTGTTTCGTTTTTTTTTTTTTTGTGTGTTTTTTCTACTAAGGAGAGAGATAATGCCACGAATAATTATGTTAGTGCCTCTTTTGTGTCAAGGATTTAAGAGTCCGTATCTGTTTTTGTCCCTTTCTCCCCTCTCCTTTTTCTGTTAGTGCCACAAAAAAAGTTTTTTTTTACTTAACCTCCTCACTCTGAATCCCTCCCTTTAGTTTATTTTTCTCATTATGGCATGCCTGTTAACCATTTTTCTTGGCAATTTTTTGTTCGTGAAATTTTTGGACCTTAATATAGTTTTTGGTTACAGGTCGAGGTCCGAGGATGCCTTTTCCATTCTCTTGGTGAAATTAAGTTCACCCCAAATGGAAAATAATTAGATTCGCTCCAAGGCTGCTCATGATCTCTAGCGTTTCGTGGGTATAGATAAGCGGCTTTCTAGCCTGAGAGACACCTCAGTTAGCCAGTTGAAGGATTTTTTTATTTTTTTTCCACTAAAAAATGAGTAGAATTTTGTTACTTTGGAAATGGTTCGTTTGACTACTGCCTTTTTAGTTTTTAGTCAAGGATCCTTTCAGTAAGTGCTTAACACTACAACCTTGCCTTCAAATATAAGGTTGAGAAAACCCCAAGCGTAGGGCTAGATCGTCGATAGCATAATAAATAGGTAAGATTGGGATCGTACCATAGGGATTCGAAGATAGCTTAATCGGATTGTAGGTTTTTAAAGGTGGATTGTGGCGTTTAAGACGACCAACTTGGTTTTGCTTTAAATAGTGGAAAATTAAGGCAAAAGACTAGAAAAGAGCCTTATGAACTAAAAGAGGCAAGTCTAGGGATCGTTTAACCCTTGACTAAGGCCGTTACCGGTTCTCAATATAACTCAAGCAAGAGTCACGACCGCGTACTCATGCTCGAAAAATTTAGCTTTAATGACTACGTTTATTGAAATATGTGATTAAACGGAGGTGAACCAACTTGTTTGTCAAATTAATCGAACACATAAGAGGCCACGAGCCCTTGGTGAGCCGCTTGCCAAGTCCGCTTGACTAAGCACCTTACCAAGGAGTTAACACCCCTTGTTTAGACCAAAAATGCAAGTTAAGCCATATTCCAAAAACCATGATTTTAAGTATGAGGGTTTGAGAACCAAATAACCACCCTAGTCCTCGGGAAAGAGTATCCTGAGACTTTGCCAACTGACTACTCACACATATTTAAAGCATAGACCAAATCATAAAAATGAGACATTATTTTTAACCGAAGAAATCGAAAATAAACTTGATATTAATGAGGATCTAGTCCGTACGAACAACTTTAATAAACGGGAATTGAACAAACGAGAAGTATTTACTTGAGTTCTATGAAAATTACACTTGAAAAGCTTAGAAAGACATTAATGGAGAAAAACCTAAAAGTGCAATGAGCTCTCTCTTAAAGAGTGAGAGAGAGTGGACTATTTACACAAAATGGCCCTCTCTCTCTCTCTCTCTCCTCAAAATATTCAGAAAATATCTCAAAAGTGGAAACATGCCACTCTTGGAAAGTTGAAATTTGTCAAAAAGTAGGTTGGTGAGTCTCCCGTATCGATACTCCATGACCGTATCAATATCGAGCTGTTTGACCAGAAATTCGGGATTTCCTGTAGAGGAACCGTATCGATACACTGACAACCGTATCGATACTGAAGTGCTTGCTGGTAGATCAAGTCCCACGTGCTTCTTCTTATCTCTCGACAGCCCTTGACGCTATCTGGCCTTCCGTTTGATCATTCCTAAAAACCCGTCGGCTTCTCCCAAATGAGGCCTTGCCACTTGGATACCCTCAAGGGTTACACGTGGCGTCAAAACACACCTTTAACTTACGTATTGCCTGAATTGCTCAATAGAATACCTTACGCGCAAAATCACTAAAAATGGCTAATAAACATTAAATAAATGACATAAAAACGGAATTAGACACACCAAATATCTACAATATTGGGTGCTTATTAGTAAGGAATTGATTTGGTTGAAAGAATCAGTGTTTAATAGGATGAATATTCAAGGTGCCCCCGGATACTTTGTTTTGATTTGGTAGCACTTGTCCTGGCAGGTTCTTTGTTGCATGCTCTTACTGAAACAATGGAGGGGAGTTTGAGGGGACGCGTTTGTGGCGGATTATACACAGCTTGTTATCATTATATCACTACAAATTCCATGGGCATTAAGATCCGTGTCGAAACTGTTCATACTTCACTTGCCTTACTTAGGGATTTGTCATCTATCCAAACATTGGAAGAAGACATAGTGTTGTTTAGAGCCGTTCTTGTTATATATGTTGGACCAATTGGTTCAAAATGAAGAATACAAGAATTTTAGTTTTGAGGTGCTCGAATTCGTGAAAAAGGGAACTACGCTACCTAAGAGATCGCATCCTGCTTCATTAAGTAATTAGGGGCTTGCAAACTGTAGCTCATGAATTCGAGTACCTCAAAACTAAAATCCTTGTATTCTTCATTTGGAACCAATTGGTTCAACATTACAAGAACTGCTCTAAACAACACCATATCTTCTTCTAATGGATAGATGACAAATCCCTAAGTAAGGCAAGTGAAGTACAAACAGCTTCGACGCAGATCTTAACGCCTACAGAACTTGTAGTGACATAATGATAACATAATGATAACAAGTTGTGTATAATCCGCCACAAACGCATCCCCTCAAAGCCTCCTCCATTGTTTTAGTAGGAGCATGCAACAACGAACCCGCCAAGACAAGTGCTACCAAATCACACCGAAGTATCCAGGGCACGTAGCATATTCATCCTATCAAACACATATTCTTTTAACCCAACCAATTCCTTACCGAGAGCATCCTTGACTAAAAAGGCAGTAGTCAAACAAACCATTTCCAAAGTAACAAAATTCTCCTAATTTTTGAGGGGGGAAAAATCAAAAAACCCTTCAACTGGCTAATTGAGGTCTCTTTTAGGCTAGAAAGCCGCTTATCTATACCCACGAAACGCCTGAGATCACGAGCAACCTTGCAGCGAATCTAATTATTTTCCATTTGGGGCAAACTTAATTTCACCAAGAGAATGGAAAAGGCATCCTCGGCCTATAACCAAAAACTATATTAAGGTTCAAAAATTTCACAACGAAAAATTGCCAAGAAAAATGGTTAACAGGCCATGCCACATTGAGAAAAATAAACTCAAGGGAGAGATTCAAAGTGAGGGGGTTAAGTAAAAGCAAAGTTTTTTTTCTATGGCACTAACAGAAAAAGGAGAGGGGAGAGAAGGGACAAACAGAGATGGATTCTTACAGGGGCGAAATCAGGAATTTATTTCGCTCTAGGCTAACTGAAATCTATATATATATGAACCAAAAAGAGGCAAACTCGAACAAAACATATAAATTTTCAAAAATAAACAAAAGAAAAGTACAAAAGAGTTTGAAGAACGACAAAATAGTTTTTTCTCACTTTTTATTTTGTTATTCTATTAGAACATGTATTACAGAGTAGCAAAAATAGAATATTAGCTATTATAGCTACCTAAAATCGGAAAAACCCACCTGTAGTGCTGCAGTTAGGTAAAAAGCTGAGGTAAAATACATTTCGCTACAATACTTTGGCAAGTATTTTAAGTGCTTCAATTTTCAATCCGTTTGAATCGGTGTGAAGATTTTATTTTTCTGATCATATTATTCTAAAGAGTCATAATTAATATTTTATATTTGTCTCTTGGGCTCTCATAATCAAGTATCTGATTTATAGAGTACCAAATAAAGAGTAGATGCTTGATTATGAGAGTTGTAAAGACAAAAATTAATTATGACATTTAGGATAAAATGATTAAAAAAAATTAAGGTTTTCGCTCCGGTTCAAATGGATGGTGGGTTGGACTAAATTTATTTGGATTGAAAATTTACATTTTTATGTTTTATTTTTTTTTAGTTTGTTGGAACTGCACATGGGCTACAGCCCAACCTAGCCTTGTGCTAGTTCCGCCCTTGGATTCTTAAATCCTTGACACAAAAGGGCACTAACATAATTATTTGTGGCATTATCTCTCTCCTTAGTAGAAAAAAACGAAGTTTTTAATATTACAAATTGTAACGTGTACCTCGTTCAAAGTCTCCAAATTCTACAAAGGGACCATAACTCCTTCGTGCCCATCAGTCTCGAGAAAGGAAACTCCGCTAGCTACCTAAGAGATCAGAGCGGTGGAAGGTGGAGGAAGGGAGTGCGATCGAAGACCTAATCATCTCAGATTAGAGGAAACTATGGCTCATAGACTGTCAAGAAATGTCGAAGCCGATGGTTGGGAACAATCGGATTTCCCCATCATATGCGAGTCGTGCCTCGGTGACAATCCTTATGTTCGAATGGTAATCTTTCACCATAATCCGTTTAATTTGATGTTGTTGTTAAGAAATTGAACCACGGATTGAAGTTTTCTGCTTGTATTATGAGAGTCGAAGTTCTATGAACCTACACTAGGTTGATTTATTGTCTGAATAATCTTGGAAATAATCCGTTTTAGAAAATTAGTGGTCTTCTTTGGCCCTACGAGCGAGGCGCATGCTTTTCTGAAAGTGAGGCACATCTATGCGGAAAAAAGTAGAAAAAATATCTTACACTAATATTCCTAATAATACACACTAAGCCAATGAGTAATAGAAAGCATACCATCTAAAAGATGCGTGAAAACATCTGCCACATCTCAAAAATTCAAACTTTTGTTTTCATATGTAAAGCTATTTATGAAAATGAAGCTCATTCTAAAAAAATTCAAAAGAAAATCCTTTCCCTATTCAAATATAGGTTGACTGTGTGTGTTGTGTTTACGTAGTTTATGTGACACATATGGATAGGGATATATATATATATATATATGTGTGTGTGTGTGTGTGTGTGTGCATGCACGCACGTGTGTGTATATTTATATCGACTGTTGATGTGGAGAGAACCGAGAGAGGAGAGATGACCGAAGGTGATGACAGGAGAGACACTGATCACCTAAGTTCTCTAAGGTCAATTGATGCAGATGAGAGGACTGAGGAGAGATGATCGAGAGAGATGATGTGAGGCGATGACGGAAAATTGATTAGAGACCATTGAATTTTCAATTGATATCAAAGGTAATAATTTTAACGTAGACACATAATCCTAGGGCTGTGATCGAATTTGAAACAAGCGTGTCTTTTCACACCTCGTCGCCTTTGTCACCTCTTGTGCCTTATTAATGTCCCCTCGTCTGGGGTCATATAAGGCAACGGAGGTGCTCCTCGCCTAGGCGCATCTTTGACAATTATGCAAAATGTATGACCCGTATTTCTCCTGGCTATCATCACCAAGTAATCTTATTACAATAGTTTTTTTCGTGGGGCTATGATAGGACCTTGGCTCCTTAATGCTCTAGAAAAGTGAGGTTGATGGCTGTTAACGATTAGATGGCACTGGTTGAAATGTTGGTTTTAGCTTAGCTCTCTAAGGGCCCCTATCTTGTGCAACTAATATAGGAGGTCGATAAATATGTGACCTGGATTACCTCTCCAAAACCTCAGAATTATTGGTTATACGACTTTGTTGTACGTGGCTACTAAAGTCATGGACTCATATTTATTGGTTAAATGGTTGAACAAATTAGTTGAAAAATCTCTGGAATGGCCAGATCAATTAATAATTAAGTACGTACCGATTGTTTTTTCACAACCCAAAAACTAGGAGGTAGAATTTCAGCTGACCTCAGTCGTGCATGCACCTAATCTGGAGTCTCGATATCTTTCAAATTTCAATTGGTGATACTGGCAATTGTTTTGATCGTAATTTTTTACTTATTTTTAGATTCCTCTCGTCATGACGAAACAATAATCTAAAAAAAAAATGACGAAAAATTAACAAATACAATTTTTTTGAATAGTGACAAAAAAAAGAGTCATCTTATTAAGCTAAACGAGCTTAGTCACCAAAGGTGTAATTTCTTGTAGTGTTAGGTGGGAAAGGAAAAAACTGGGCCTAATTTTTTCAATACTGTAGTCTGTAGATAATACTGTACCTTAATTTATTGCATTAACAGTATGATTCTATTCCACGGCTTCTTCTTCTTCTTTTTTTATATCAATAAATGACAACTTTTTCAAGTCCAACGATAAGAAAAAAACAAAAGGAATTTCCCATGTTGGTGAGTGTGTCATTATCATGAAATAAACAAAACATTTTTTGTGAGATTACTTGTAATGGCGGTTTGATATATAAAATAGAAAAGTGGTGAGAATAGTCGTCGTTTGGCTATTGTCACGGTTAGGGGCAACCGGACCCGGGGATGCTGCCGATCGAGCGGGTGTAGAGCAGCCGATTCGGTTTATCTCGGCACGGACAGTTTGGATCGAATTTGAACACATATAAATTGCATGGGTGAAATCTAAACCGTCCATTGCTCGATTTGATCTGAGCCGTCGATTTTCAAGATGAGCGGCCAAATTGACCGCTCTACAGGAAGATGCTTGGCAGTATCTCTCATTCCGGGGTAACCCACTTGGTGCGGCCTCAATCACAGGAAGCTATTATTGGTGTTTATTATCGTCATTAAGTTGACAGAATGTGCATTTCACTTGAATTAAAATACTATAATGTTTTGTTTCAGGCTCTTTCTGGTTTGCTTCTTCTTTGAAAAGGATATTCCTTACTTTACAATATTATTTAATTAGGTAAAATTCATCTTTTATCGAACTTTTCTTGGTCACCAGCCTCAGCATATCGTGCAATTAAGGACGGATGCAGTATTATATATATCCGTTTATTAGGACGATTGGTTATAATTGTATGGGTAAATTATCAAAAAAACACCAGGGTTTTGCAAATTATAAATTTCCCCCTCACGTGTGGAAAATTATAAGCCCCTTGTCGTAATGTAGTAGCTAGAAAATTCGGCAAACTTTGTCTGAAATCATTAAATTTTGATTATAGGTTACCACACTGTCTTTTTGTAACTTATGAAAGGCTGTAGAGGTGTGAAAATACTCTTTCACAAGCTAAAAAAAAACAGGTTGGTGCACTATAACTAGGATTTGATGATGTTATACAAATTTCATCGAATTTTTTAGAGGTTACATCATAACAATGGAGTAATTTGTTAGGAGACCGAGGGTATTTTGTAATTTTTCAAATGTGAGGGGGGCAATCTATACATTTTTGAAACCTTGGGGGTGATTTTTGTAATTTACCCTAATTTTAACCCACAAAAATTGGAGTCCGGCTCCTCTTCAATCCATAGGGAAATTGAAGGATCCTCCAATTCCAATTCAATGGTTAGGATTACCTAGTATCTCTAGCCCCAAAACTCATATGATATTTTATGGGCACCCAATTACTCCCCAAATATTTTCCAATTATCACATTCCAAGCATCGTCCACGCTTGCGAAGGGAAATCACTTTGTGTTTTTGCTTCACGGTTTAGCCGGCGTTGTGACTTTTGGATTACTGTATTGGGGAAGACAGATTTCTATGTGCTGTAATGATCACTACGATTAGGGTTTTGATTCTTGAAGGTAATTTTTGTCTGGATTCATACTCCACGTATCCCGACCCTGTCTTTGAGTAAGTGGCGGTGTGAAGAGGTCTCTAGTCTTAGGCTGTAATTTGTCCTTCCAGTTCTTCTTGTTGTTCCTTTTCGTGGTTTTGATTGAAATCTGTAGATGCTGTATGGCGTTTTTGATTATGAATGAAATTTGAGCGGATCAAAAAAAAAAAGCACAAATTTACCAAATTTCAAACATTTGTAAAATTTTATATCGTAACTTTAATAAGTTCAAAGAACTATCAGATTCACAGCATTAATCAAAGAACTCTCATTTTGCATTTTGTTCTAAAATATTTTTTCTGTAAAAATTATCTTACGTTCAATTACTTACTCTTATGATTTCTTTCTAATTTCCATAACTCAATCTTAATTTCAACTTTCTTACATACAAGAACAACTACATCAATGAGCACATGACACAGTGCGAAGCAAAAGTGGAAATACACTAGTATCAATTAAAAAAAAAAATCTCATGAGCTACATAATAAGATAATATAAGCGAAAAAAACCATACTGAAAGAAAAAAATTACTGATTAAATATTAGTAAAAAATTCTCATGAGCTATATGATATCGGTCGAAAAAATCCTCATGAGCTATATATAAAAAAAGTTTTCCAGAGGCAAGTTTAACGGGAGAGAAGACGCCATTCAAAAAAATTAGTAATTTTTTTGTAACAACTTCGAAGATTAATGAAAATTTTTCACCGTTAAAAAAAAAAGGGAGAGGGAAGACGTTTATGTTATTGAGAAATATTTGGGGAGTAATTGGGTGCCTGTATAATATCATATGAGCTTTGGGGGTTGAGTTATTTGAGTAATCTTGACCATTGAATTGGAAATGGAGGATTCTCCGATTCTCTATGAATTGGAGAGAAGCCGGACTCCAAAAATTGTGATTAACAACGCTAGCTCTTAGATTTTTCTTTTCGCTAAGTAAAAAGGTGAAGAAGATGGTGACCGACTATAGCAACCTCTTCTTGGGGTGACAGTACAGGGACTCTAGATTCACAAATGAATCACGTGAGGGACCATTGGACCAATCACCCATAAATTTATGCCACCCAACTAAAGACCAGTGGTTCACAGTCGGATGAGTCACGTTGTATGACACGAGAGGCGTCTTCTCCACGTCTTGAAATCTCTTGAGCCCAAAATTCCTCTAGGAATGAGCCACACAGGTTAATGCAAAATACTTATACATGGGGCGGTACGTATATACTTAAGTGGCGCGAAGACTTTGTGTGGCCACATGCATGGCATGCACCTAGGAAATTAAAAGACCCGTGAATTATCTCGTCACAAGGGCAACGTTCCATGAATTACTGTTGTCATGCTCTGGTGCTCAACTTCTCACAAGAGCGCGTGATGAGATTGTGATACCCGCCCCACATCAAAAAATCAAATTCTTTAGTAAAACGAAAAGTAGTAAACATAATTAAGTAAAATGCTTATTAATTCTAACATTACATACAATTGTTAATTAATTTATACACTCAAGATATGGAATTCTTCTAATTAGCCTCAAAGCCAAGAGTTTTTCTTTATTTGTCATCAAGATCGAATAATGTTCCTTTAAACCGAAAGCTTTGCCCTTAGAACATGGAGTAGATTATTTACAGACATATGTATCGCGCGTCCGCAAACAAATACTATTAGGCTATGTTTGGAAAAAAAATTTATTTCCAGTTTTTTGTTTTTGTTTCCGATATTTTTTGAAACAGAAACCATAAACATATTTTTGTTACTGTTTTTGTTTACAAAACATAAATCAATTCCACTAGTTTACGGAAATTCTAGAAACACAAAAAATTGTGTTTTCATTTGTTTTTGAAAATAATTTTGGCAGCTCAAAAAATAAATAAACAAAAACTATTATGATCACCAAACATGTTTCTTGTTTTTATTTTTTAATAAATAAATAAGAACTCATTTCTTATTTTTCATAAACAAAAACAAAAAACTGACAACTTTACCAAACATAGCCTTTAAGTTTAATTATCACATACTATGTAACTAGTGCCATTAATTCTCAATCGAAATTATTGGGAGTTGGTTTGAAAAAAAAAAAAAAAACAGCTAGCTACCAGCTGTTTCAGATTATGTCAACAAAGTTTTAACGAACTACGTACTACCCTTGGCTTTTACCAAACAAAATCTCAGAACCAAAAAAGTCAGCACGCATGTACTATGAAATTTTGGATTGTAGTTTGCACATGATTTGCTATGCCAATTTAGTTGGGACGTATTCCAGTAGTTTTTTTTTTTCTCGGCAAACGAAACTTTTTATAGAAACTCGAAAGGGTACATCGAGGGTAGAACAAGACAAACAAAAACAGTGACTAGCCCATTCAACAAAAAGTTAGACTGCCACTACACCTCAACAAAAACTACAATTTGAGCTTACGAATACCGTCAAGAAACAATTTAAACTCCTTCACTGAATGAATCTTGATTCCGAACTTGGTCTTCATCCACAATGCGACTCTAGTTTTCACCAATTCTCCTACTACCTCAACACTCAAATTTAATTTGCATTGTTAAAGACGAGGTCATTCCGGGCTAGCCATAAAGACCACAAAGTGGCATAGAAAGACACTTCCCATATATTTTTCTCCAGATTCCTAAACCCTCTGTCAAACCACCATATAGCTAAATCTGCCAACGAATTAGGACAAACCCACGGAACATGCCACCAATCCATAATTAGAGACCAAATATTCCAAGAGAATATACAGTGCAAGAAAAGATGATCAGGAGTTTCGAGATGCAAGGAACACAAAGGGCAGGAAACTGTTTGGCCCTCTTGAATGATATTCCTACTGAAGATTGTGATGCGACTTCTTTCTTTTGCTCTCGATGTACCTCTTTCGAGTTAATTTTAATAAAATTTCTCATTTGCCGAGCACAAAAAAAGGAAGAAAGAGTACTCAGCACTACAAAAACAATAATTGTTTTGTCTAAAATTTTACAACTGCATGTAAACAACAACTATATTAGTGAACCCAAGGGATTGGACCAGTGTTCTTGGCTTAAGACTTGAGAATTTGTTCCCAACTAATGTCTCAGGTTTGATTTCCTGTCAGGAACTCTCGGATTCTTGTTGCACATACATCGTAATAATGGTAGGCAGCAATTAATAGGAACTAAGTTGACTAAATTATTGCATTCACGTACCTATTGATTTCCAATTACTAATTAGGTAACTGTCAGCATCACAACATCACTGCTATAACCCTTGTTTGGTGCAGAGGTAGTCTAGGAATTTACGGCCCGTTTGCTGGAAGTGTAAGATTTTGGGTGGATAAGAAGAAGGAAATTGAATTCTACACTCCAATTTTTGACATTTACACTCTTTTTTTTTGTCTATTAGTAAAAAAATTACATAAATTTTCAATACTAAAAAAAAAAAAAAGGAGTGTAGATGTCAATAAAAGGGAGTGTAGAATTCAATTTCCTAAGAAAAAATGGTGGATAAGAGGTGGATATGTTATAAGGGGTGATATGTTAAGGAAAATTAACTTATACTTCATTAAGTAATAGTTGGTACGGGTGAATAATGTGAAAATTACTTGATTACCCAAATTAAATCATTATAAGAATACACAAAAGATTTGAGGGGTAAATGGTCTTTCCCCCACCCGGATAAGCTAATCGTAGGGCGAAGGGTAGGATAAGCTAAGACCCTTGAAGGGGCCTCTTCCTTATCGCCCACCCTCCCTTATTACCTCCCCTTATCCCCAAACAAATAGGCTGTTAATGCTTAAGGGTAAGTGCAATAATGGCTAGTAAATTACCCTATTTACGGCTCTCTATAGTACACAATTTTTATTTTACCTACCCATATATATATATATACATATATATATCTTTTAACACTTCAACAATACTCTCTATTTTACGTATTCTCTATCATATTATTTCGTTATTGATTTATATAATAAGAGAGGGGCGGGGGAGCACTAGAGAGAGAAAGATGACAAAAATAATATTTGATCCAATACCTTGTATATAGTACCTCAACATATATACCTAGGTAATATTCACAAATTAAACTAAAATACCTAGCCTTAAGCTAGTCACTTCGAGCACTACTTTTAGTTATTTGTCTAGGTATAATATCTAAATTGATCATTTAGCTACTTTGGTGCTCGTGCCCGCCCTAAGGAAGCCTTTAATTTGGACTTCATCTCGATCCGAGTGCTATAAGTTTTTTTTGTTTGGTCCCGTCCATATATTCTGACTAGTAGATAGTGAAGTTGGTCCATTGAGCCGAATATCAAGTTTTATGAAAAAAGAATACCACTGGTATCCCATATTATCTACCGTCCAACAAATCATATCATGTTAGTAAAATCTTCATCATTTAAAAAACATCTTTAATTAATTCATCACTGAACAACATACATATGTGCCAATGCATGCATGCGTACATATATATACTGTCATACAAAAATATAAACCTCAATAAAAAATAATAAAAAAATCAAAAATCATGGATCGATCACTGAGCTAGTGTGCCAGTTGTTTTTGAATTTCAAGCATTTTGGGCATTATTTTAGTCCTGATAGTGATTTGGACGGTACTAAAACAGAATGACGATAACTTCAAAACTCTCTTGACTTTTCTAATTAGCCTCATTAGAGCTAGCATGAGACATGCACAGTGTGGAATTCAGTGGAAAACAGATTCTTGGGTTTTACTAATTGGGTTGTAGAGTATCCCATAATTAAGCACTGAACTCAGGTTTGGGAAACTTGCCGCCCAAAAATATGTGATTATCAATCTAATTGATCTCGTCTATAATTAAATACAGTAATTAACAAGCTAGCATGCAGTAATCTCGAAGCGACATGCATACTTTTTTCATGTTTGTTGGAAATTATAATAATAATAATAATAATAATAATAATAATAATAATAATAATAATAATAATAATAATAATAATAAGTGAAAGCTAGACCTAGAACTTCATTTGAAAATAATTTGAATGAAGGTGGAGGTAGAGAGATGTATCGAATTGGAGCCAAAAACATAAAATTGCAATGAATCTGATCAAACCCAGTTAGGTAGTGTTTAAACATTATTTTCTTAAGCTCGTTGATATATCGTAATCTCGACGTGTCTCAAAGTAATGAGAGAGGAAGTATTTAGTTAATGTTACATCTCTTTGGACTAATTAAAGGAGAATGCAACCTTAATTCCTACTTGATCGAGGATTTCAGGAGTCATATGGACAGAATAAGGAGGCATAAAATTTGACATGTTTAGTCTGCTGTAATTTTGGCTAGGCATGTTAGGCTGTTTTCTTTCTCTTTCTCTTTTCAATTTCAACCTTTGGTTGGAATTGTTTTCTCTCCTCTTCCCTTTTTCTTGATGTACACTTATCAAGTTGTCTAATAGTTTTTTTTTTTTGCCAATAAAAAAAATGACTATACAATAATCCAATAATTTTACAGGTGCTGCTTTCTCATATGTAATTATTGTGATTAGTATTTGGATGCTTATAGATAAATTAAATATGATTTTCTTCTTATATATCTACTTATTGAATACTCTTAATTACTTAAATATCCTTTCTAATTAGGGCAGATTGGTACCTAATAATCTTGGATCTCTTAACAAGGGAAAAGAAGAAGAGAGGAATTATGTACATTAGAGTTGATAACCAAGAGATAGAGATCCAATTAATTCCTAGGTTCCTAGCTAGTGGCCGAAATTAACTTATTCAAGTCACGATAAATAAGAAGCAGAAGACATCTATAATGAAAAACTGATCAAAGTGAATAGCCAGTGATAATCGCAAGATGGAATATGAAGTGATAAAATGGTTAATTAATAAATATGCATAATGAACCAACTAATTAACAAAAGCAAAATACACATGAACTCAAACATTGTACACTACAACTGAAACTAGGTTATGGATTTCCTACTTTTACTTACCATAAATAATAAAGGGTCTTGCTAACCTCCACCTAGTAGGCAGAGATTAATATGCAAATAATTCTAAACAAGATCGAACTTTAGCACATTTCTCGCGGATATTATTTCACTTTCACAGATATCAATATATATACTTTTCTCGGATATCAACACCTTTTGCCTATTCTCTCCTTTCGCCCTTAGGGCTGAAATTAGCATTTTTCTATGATAAATGGTGAGAGTCTCCTTAATCAAACCTTCTAGTTGAGGAATATTAATTACTAGTAATAAAAAGCTAGAAATTAAACTTTAAAAGGCTCTAGGGAATATCACACTTGCTAGATCCCAGCAAGTTGTGGCCAAAATGTCAAAGGAATCCGTTATTCTCTAGGTGCCTTTTGTTGGGGATTCCAAGTAATTACATTGTCACAAAAAACCAAATGAATCCTTATTAAACAAATCACACACTTTTTTTACGAAAATAACAGACCCACTCATCAGAAACTAAGTACATTTACAAACATGTATCCGTCTGCCGCTCCGACCTCGGGATACTGCCAAGCGGAGGTGTTTGGGAACGGACGGTCCATCCGTCCGTACTGAGATAAACGGCCAGATCAGCCGCTCGGCACCCACCGCTACCAAACACCCTCGCTAGGCAGCATCTCCTAATCCCCACTCTAGATCTGAGCCAAATGAATCACTATATTTAGGGTTTATGTTTTTGGCTAACATTTGCTAGAACATACTCAGAACGACCAAGCACGGTGTAAAGAGGCATCATTAGAAATTAAGACAAACTATATAGAGTACAATGACCGATAGAGAGAACAAGTACGAGAGAATGTCAAATCGAAGCAAACTCACGGAAACAAACCTAGCAGGGTTTAAAAAGGGCAAACCAATGCGCGAGACTCCCGCCGTTGGGAAAGGGTTGATATACCACCCTTACCCTTGCAAGCAGAGAGACTGTTTTCGCGACTCGAACCCATGACCTCCAGGTCACAATGGAACAACTTTATCGTTACGCCAGGCCCGTCCTTCAAACGAATCTATTAGGGTTTACTCTGAGAATTCTTTTAGAACCAAAATCCATGTTCATGACCTATTTTAATTTACACCGGCAATGCAAGTACAATACCTTCAACGGGCCTGGCAATGTCTCAACTCATCCAAAGATTAATCCTGCAGAATTCCTTGTCGAACGCCTTCGTAGTTGGAAATCATAGGTGGGTAACTCATAGTGCTGCTCATTTCCCCCCACTCGAAGCTTTCCCTAGAATTCGTCTCGGCTCCATTTCTAACCATCATGTCCCCAAACAAAAACTCCAGCCCATCTAGCCTTTGTGGAGGGTTTTCGTATACCATTTCGTCATAATCGGGTTGAAAACCGGATAAAATGGCCATGCCTTGACCATCAATGTTGTAGTGGTTGTTTTCCAGTTGAGAAGTACAACCGTTTAAAGCGTCATTAGAAGCAGGAGAAACCATCTCAATGGAGGGTACAAGATAAGGTTGCAGGGTGGAGGAAATGCCATTAACAGGATACTGAAGATTTGGATTATCATCGTCAGAAAACTCTCCTCCAAGTTTCATGAGCAATTTTCGGATGGAAGCGTGATCATTGAATCGTGGTTCTTGACTTGAACATGGTACCATGGATGTGGCCAACACCGGAAGTTCTGGCCAGTATGGTTGTTGGTTATTAGCATTACAATCAACGGCCGGCAGGCTATGATCATCGATGCCTTTCCTTGTTCCTTGCTTTAGGCCACTGGCCTTCCGTGGTTGATGTACTTTCCGGTGCTTTCCTAGGAGCTTCTTCTTCAGCCTCGTGTTCCAGTAGTTTTTTATGTCGTTATCTGTTCTTCCCGGTAATTGTGCTGCAATGATAGACCACCTATATATTTGCACATAAAGGAAAAATTCTTGAAGTAAATAGTACAAAGAAAATATGAGTTTCATCAATTCAAAAAATATTTACAAAATAAGAAAGGATATATAAAGGACTACAACAACTGCAACACATACTTACCAAAAAAAAAAAAAAAAACAGCAATACAAGAAGAGCATATTTCAATAGGTTGGTTCGTTATCGTTTTGGAATTATCATTTGGAGAACTAGATCGAACTTCATGAGTGTGATCGATGGAAGGATGCATATTATATATGTATGTATGCATACCTGCTTCCAATACTTATATATAGGCTGCAAATTATGTTATCTTCTTCCTCAGAGAATTCTCCATGCTTGATATTCGGGCGGAGATAGTTCAACCATCTGAGCCGACAGCTCTTCCCGCATCTCCTCAAACCTAAATAGTTGAGAAACAACACTTTTGCATCGCGTGAGATGTATATCAAGTGCAAATCGATCTAAATTTGTCTTAGATCGGTACCAATAAGGGAGTTGAAAGAACAAAAAGAAAGGGAAGGGCAGGAAATAATTGAAAAGTCTAGGGTAGGGTTTTCTTTGTGCTAAAAAAAAAAAGTATTACCAATCTTCTGAGGCAAAGCAATCCAGTTTCCACCGGTGCCGTGTTGCTCTATGTATGACTTGAGCCTGGTGTCTTCTTCCGGTGACCACGGCCCTTTCTTCACGTTGGCTTTGTCACAACAAGGAGCTCTCCCCATCTCCTTCTCCTTCTTGCTAATTTCTAGAGAGAGAGAGACAGAGAGAGAGAGACAGAGAGATTATAATAGCTGGAGAGGCATAAACATGTCTCCTGGAGCAGCCATAGGATTTGGAAAGGGGGTATGGAAAGAAAGATGAGGTGTGTGTATAGAATATTCAACAAAGTTATGATGCCAGATGAGACTTGGATGTTTTTTCTTCTTGTCCTTGTTAGTATAGAATCAAATTGTATACCCTAGGACTATTGATATCATTGGAAATGTAAGTCTAATATTCTACCCATTCACTGTATCATAAATTGAAACATGGTTTGAAAAGTTCCAATAAATTAATTTCCTATTTTTCCGATAAATTTCCTATTACCAACATTAAAATAAAGAGTGTTGTGCTACTGCCTCCCAAGTATCTCTAGCCATATTGTAGTCTTTGGGGGCTCAAGTGGCATATGATTGGCAAGTGCATGCATTGGGTGCCGACCTCGTTGGGATGCATTGCTCTCGGTGTGATGGCTTTTCGCTTTTGTTACTTTTAATCATTCTATCATTTTTTATTGATAAAATCTCTCTCTCTTTTTTTTTTGCTCGGCAAACGAATAAAATCTCTTTCTTTTGCTGTTCAAAAAAAGTATTTGTTGCTTCCACATATTTTACCTTTATTAAAAGTATTAGTTTCCAAAGTACAATGGAAAGCCATGAACATGCATCTTTAGTTTAAATTCAAATTAAAGTGTTACTAGAACTTAATTAGAAGTTTATAGACGAATGGGTTTTTTGTTAGGATGATGTGTTACAATCTTATGCATTGAAATTAGGACAGTGTTTCACTTATGAAATTAAGGGAAATGATCAAAATGCACAACTGTTTTTTTTTTTTGAACGGCAAAAAATATTATTGATAAACTCAAACCATCGTAATGTACACAATCCAACAATGTAGTTAGGGAAGTGTTACAATGCACACCAATATTTGGGTGTGTATGGAATGTAAACTCTTGAATCAGCTTAAATTCATTTTTATTTAAATACAAATTCATAATGTTTACAAGTAATTGATCCATTTTGCATAGAAATTCCTAATTGTTGCATATAACTCATTATATTCTTGAATGTGCTTTATTTATTTACCAACAAGGTAGGCATAGCTAGCTAGTTTTTTTTAATAAGAACATACTAAATGGGACGGAGAGAGTAATATGTTAGTGAATTTCGTTATGCAAGCATTAGATGAGATATGTAAATATTGCATTGTTGCCTCATTACAGTGTGATCATATTAGCATTAGTACTAGACTAGTATTTTGCTATCAATATTGTTAATCTCCCAAGAATCCTCTCCGTTTCCATGCCATTTGATTCAACAAGTGAATTCAGGTTTGAAGGGGGATATTAACTAATAAATTGAGAGAGAGAGAGAGAGAGAGAGAGAGAGAGGTTTTCAAATTGTACTACCAAACTGCTTGAAAAGAGCAGGAAAACATTGCAGTTATTGAAATTGAGAACGTTTAGTCAATGCCATATATGTATTGATGGTACATCCAAATGTCTAAAGTAAAAAAGTTCTAGAAAGCTAAATAAAGGCAAAGGCACATAAATTAATCATTAGAACTAAAGTGTAATTTCCGTTTTGGTAGGTTACCAAACAATTGAACAAGAAAAGTGACAGCCTCGATCGCTCTTTCGGGACAAAAACATGGTCGTGTTTGCAGGCAGAAGTCAATTATGGATCTTTTTATAACAGGTGGGAGGAGTTTCTGATGGGAAGGGTAATGGGAGCCAGAGAAGGAAGTGGAGAAGGTTTCACAAGCTAGCTAGCGACACAATCAAATACTTTTAAGGGGCAAGAAAGACATTAGGACGAAGCCGGTTTATTTTTTCAAATCGTTTGGAACTTTGTAGATCGAGCTCAAAGAAAAATTGGGAATATCCGCATGAAGAATTTCATGTTTGGGGTGTAGTATTGGTACATCATGGGCAAAATATTGTGGGAGAAATTTGCTATATATATATATATATATAGTTCGGTACCTTTGGAATATTGAAATTTTCCTTCGATTAATTGTCTTATCTCTATTTCTCGATCCCCTTGTGTAATATATCTTAGTAATTACTCCGTATTATTATATATTCATGAAATATTACTTTCATTGCTGCTGGTAAAAAAGAAGGAAATCGTTGTTCTTCTGCGTGACATGCATGCCACAATAATGTTTGTCATGCAGCTCCATATATATATATGCAGTATCGAAGTCATGAGTACTCGACACCAATATTCCCTCTTTGGGCTAATTCTAAGGATTTCTTAATTTGTTGGGATAATTAATTCTGGGCCGCTACTATTTTTTAAGGTCATGGCTGGTACTGGGAGGATCGATCCTCTCTTAATAATTTCATGTCTCACTAAATCTTCCCCAAATAAGTCTCACACACGCGCATCTCTCCCTCTCTCTCTCTCAACCATGTGCACATTTAATGCGTTCACAGACTAGTCCCCCTCGGTGCAATAAGACTTCGTGAAAAAATACTTGTGCACAAGGACCTGATCATAGGGCATAATTAACTAACATATATAGGATCAGCTTGAAAGAATGGTAGCACCCGACGCACACTTTTCTTTGTTTTCCCTTGGTTATAGAGCGATTGAAAATTGTGAACATACACTTTTCTTTTTCTTTTTTATAATCAGGTATCCGAGCCCGCTCATGAGCAGCTTGACTAATCCTAAGAACCATAAATCCACATCTTTAAATAAAGCCATAATAAATATTCCGTATAGACTGGCTCCAAATGAGGTGATGGAATCTGAAAGATTTCGAACCTGAAAACTTAAAGGGAACAAACCTCTAAGTCTCATGCCTTAATCACAAGGTCAACTCCTTAACGGACACTCAGATCATTTTTATTTTTTTCTTCCAGTTTCTGCTAACTCTCGCATTTCAGTTTGTATTTTGAAATTTAGGACAAAATGTTTGAAAATCTAGATTAAGTTTTTTAGTTTAGAACTGCGATCAGATCTACTAATCCCAACTGATTTGCTTATATACTCAGTTCCTTCCCTTAATAAGCTACTCTCTCTCTCTCTCTCTCTCTCTCTCTCTCTCTCTCATGCTTTCCGAACATGGGTGGACCTAATAGCTTGACAAATCAATCCGTTTTTTGACAATCTTGTTTTAACATTACAGCTCAGGCCAACTTCCTTTCTCCAGGCAGTTTGATAGTGGAGTACTACATCGATCCTTTTGCACTTTGACAGAAACAAAAAGTAAAGATATTTTATGCGAGCGTTGATCAAATGGCCGGCGAACGTAAAACCTAGCTAGATATTTTCTCCACGCAATTTCATATCATGATTAGCGCATTTATTTGTTTCTCTTTATCAGCACTAGCTGCAGGTAATCAACCCATGCACTTGCCCCCCGTTGACTGTGGGCTGTGAGATATTAATTTACAAATTACATTCATATATATCATTCCATACTTTATATCAGTGGCGTAGCCAGAAAATCGCACCAATGGGGGCACAATTCATACACGGGACTTTATTGTGAAAAACAGAAAATCTTCTATCTCCTTTTTACGACTTAACATGCCTTGATTTTTCTTTTGCACTATTTATTCAAGACTTATTTCTATTTAAAAAGTGTTTAGCTATTAGATAATATTAAAATAACAAGGAAAAAAAATAAAAATATCATATCTTGCAGATAAATTTATAAGTTCCCTAGTGGTCTAAATAAATCATCTTCAAATACAAAAGAGAGAGATCTTATTAAAAGATTTAAGAAGAAAAATAAAGAAATAAGGGAAAGGGCGAAAAGGAGCGTCGCTTGATTTGCATTTTCTGATAAAACAATAATCCATACTTATAATTCCTTGAACACGTGGTGGTTTGGAGGCGAATGTTCAGTGAATGGAGGCTCCCTTATGAGTAATTTAGTTATTTAGTGATTAAGGGACCTTACTAGGTTGTGCCCCAATACCGTTCTTCATCACATATTTATATTGGATTCATAGTATTTATTCTTGAGTCTCACACGAATATGTGTTAGAAAAGAACATATTGAGATACCATCTGGTGATGCCCTCAATGATTTTTCTTTTTTCGAACGTGATACACTAATACTTCTAAGGTTTTTTCTTACAAATGCCAAAAAAAAAAACAAATCCTCCGCCACTACTTTATATATATACACACACACGTAATTAGGTTTTCTTTAACCGGAAATTAATTTTTATGTCGCTATTTAGGCCTAGTTTTCCAAAATTAAGTCCCAGACTTTTCTCGTTTTGTTCTTATTCAAAATAAATTCACATTTGTTAGTTTTACGTCAAAATTTTGTGAATTGTAGATTCGTTTCAATGAGAAAAATTGAAAAAAATTAAAATTATGAATTTTACCCTTTCTTTTTAAAAATATCTAGCTAGCTTTTAACACTTTTAACCAAAATAGCCGAGCTAAAAGTGCTAAAACTTGAATATTAAAATTTAAAAAAAAAAACTGAATTTAGGACTTGGGCTACAATTTTCAACATGAATCTTGTTGTGGACTGTCAGTAAGCCCTGATTTTCCATGGCCTGTTTAATGAATGAAGGATCAAGGGTGCATGTATGTGCCTATTGCTAGGTAATTGGAACCAATTATAATTCGCCACGGCTTTTGTAATTAAATGTAGCTTTCCCACAATTTCAAAATCATAAAGTCTGTCGCAGCTTTTTTCAACCTCTTTTTTCCAATGTTTGGTGCGAGTTCGGTTGATGGAGACAAAATCACATATGTGCCTACAATAATGCTTGCTTGCTATGTCCCATTGGCACCAGACGTAGATCTTGATAGCTATATATAGACTTATAGAGTCTTCCTTCTCTTTAGATACATTCTAATGACTCATTTTGTGGGTATAAAATTTTGAGTGGATAAAGAAAAAGAGGATAAGAGGTGAGTATGGTATAAGGTGAAATTAGTTAAAGAGGGAGATTAGCTTATATTTGGTTTGAGTACTGTAAGCTGAGATACGAGTGGATAATGCGATAAATTATTTGTCCTTATTAATCATTGCATTGAGAATAACAAAAAAAAAATAGTATGAGGGTTAATTCGATTTTCCCCCCACCCGGATTAGGTGCTGTTCCATTTCTACAGTAAAAGGAAGTTTAGGAAAAAGAAGGTATTTCAAGCTTAAAAATTATATATTTACGCAAATAATTTTCCTACCATTATAAATCTTGTTTAATAAAAAATAAAAAAATTAATTTTCATTTTCATAATATGTGAATTCGAAATTACCTTATTTTTTAAAAGGAAAGTTAAAAAAGAAAACGAAACGAACACTTAGCTCCTCACAAGGTGGGTGGTGGTGTCCCCCCAAACGTGGGATTTTTTCTCCCACTCCCTCTCTCCTCCTCACAAACAGACCCTAAATAGGGTCTGCATTATATCCAGTAACTGCTCGGGGCAGTCCAACAATTTACTTCTGATGCAGGCCCTTTTACTAGTCAGAATTTTTTACAGATCCCACACTTGTGAGATAGCTCCCGCAACTATCCAATTACTTGAAGGAATCCATGTCAATACAAATTGGCCGCAATTACCTCGATTTCTTTGTAGTTCACACTCCATGATCAGCTAGGCATTTATATAATGCCTATCAAGGATAAAATTGTGTTCCAGAACATAATAAAATCGCGTGCTCAAGAACATAATAAATTGATGTTTGGCCACGATTGCTAATTTAGAAATTGATGTCTGGCCACGATTGCTAATTTAGTGATTTCGTGGCCACTCTATTTGATTACTCCAACTAGTTGTTAAAATGCGTAAAAGGAGCAAAAATTAGCCGGATTATAAGAGATTTTTAAATACCTTATAAAAAAAAGAGCAGATTTTAGATACCTTAAAAGAACAGATTTTAGAGGAGAAGCGAAATTCTTTCTTGATTTTAAGCAGTTGGGCCTTTTGTCCAAAGAGGAGGAGGCCCAAAGACTGATTTTAAGCAGTTGGGCCTTTTGCCAATCAAGTGGCTTTAGCTCATTAATTAGAACAACCTGATTCTCGACATCGAATTACCTACCTGCGGAAATTCAATTAATCATAAACAATCCGTGCATACCAAACATGAAAAATAGCGAGAGGGCTATAGAAATTCAAAAACAATAAAAATTAAAAACAATGTCTTTTAAAAAATGTAGAAGCCAGAGAAAGTAGAGAATGGCAATTCCCTGCATGTACTTATTCAGTGACTCACGAATAATGCATCCATTTAACAACTATCCTTATTTTTACATCTAAGAAACAAGTTGGAGAGTAGGCTATACTTCCGTACTTATTTGTTTTGCGGCTGCAAACTAATCTGAGAACATGAAGGCTTATTCGACCTCAAGCAACCATCCCTTCTTGTCCTCTATGACACCTGATTGAAGCCCAGTGAGTGTCGAGTACAGATCCCGACTCACAAGCCGACTATCTGTTTTGTACTCAACCCTGCATTTACAAATCAAGCGTGCTTACGCTATTGCAGAAGCCAGGTATTTGCGTATAATCACTATAAAAGTAACAGATTGATTAAATATCATTACTAGCTGCAGCCTGCAGCTTTTGTGTGCTGCAAGAAATTTTATTCCCAAATGCAGAAAATTGCATGTGTACACATATGGGTGCCAAGACTGTATGGCAGAAAATGGTGATCAGATTGCATGTATAAACAAAAAGGTGACAATAAAATTGCAACAGCTTATCAAGGCACGTATGTGGTCCAGCTAGAACCTAGACAATGGCTCTTTGAGGCAGCATGGCAGAAATGGTGACCAGATTGTTGGAAAATTCAGCGAGTTTGTATCATTTCTCGAAAAAGCATACTCATTTCTTTGTGTATTTGTCTTGTGCTACGCTCGCAACTCTTTTCAGCATCCTTGTAACAATAGACAAATTTTAAGCATACCTTTTTTTTTTTTGCACCACATGGTACCACACTTATTGTTTAGTTACTTTAGTACATGCATAGAAGATTTTCTGTTATTTGGTTAGCCCTTGTCAATCATACAAAGCTTGATTAGGTCTTCCATGTTGTTATCATATTGCGGGGCCCAAATACATTAAAAGAGCAATTAATCTAAAACCACACACACAAAACACACAAACCCTCTCACATTGAGGAGTGGGGCCTCAATGTGAGAGAGTTTGTGTGTGCAAGTGTGTGTGGTTGTAGAAGAGTTGTTAAAAGAGTTTGTGAAGGGAGATAACTACTTCAAGTCCACGTTACTTACAACAATTTCAAGATATTTTTACCATCTCCAATTACTTGTCCTGGCAGAAGAATCCATATAGACTTTTCCTCTATTTTCACACCCAATTTTGTGACACTCAGGTTTCCTACATCGTCTCATCCTACTTCCGAATCATCGTCTCATATAATTCCAAATCGTCTCCCAAGCCTAAATTGACGTGGGATGTTCCTACATTAGATGTGGTAAATTGACACACACAATGGAATGCAGCATCAAAGGAATTTTTAGTTCAATGAGGTTTTTAGTCCTACAATGGCAAGAGAATGGCACTACATATACCTTTTCCCCTTGTATGCTATGCTACCTACAGGAAGAACACCAACTGCAGTTCCCGTGCAGAAAACTTCATCACCATCAAGCAATTCCTCTACTGGAACAGTACGTTCTTCAACCTGCTTGGGGAAATTGTCAGATTTCCAAATAAAGAATAAAAGATAGAAAAGCATGATAAACCTACACAATTATAAAACACAGGATATATATGTTTAGGTCAAGACTTGAGAAGAAGCAGGATAATTAAAAAAGCACGGTAGCATGTCCCAACTCCTAACAATGTTCTATGCAAAAAACAAAAACAATCTTGGCATCGTCAACATATATAAATGTTGACAAGGAAGCATTTTATTCTTTAGAAATCATCTTATACACAAGCTAAGAGCTTTAGAAAAATATATACATGATAAGTGATTGACTTCTGTAGGAAGGATCAATGGATGCGACTGTTGACCATTTGATAGGCCAATGGGCATGCGACACGTGTACTCATCCTCCGCGGGGTTGACGGTTTGACCGACAAACCCTAGCTCGCCATGTGGCGCCTCAGTCGCGCGACACGTGGCCCCGCGCCCATATTCCTCCTTGAAGGAGAGAACTGTGTTTATACAGATAAGTGCTTGGCGCGGTCCCAATGTAATGGAGACGTTAACGCGGTCTAACCAAGATACACGAACATATTGCCCAGACACTAACATATGCTCCGGCCTTTAGGTAGGACCCGAGGGGCCCCTTGAGGCTTAACAGCTGTACTGGAGCGACCGAACAGGTCACGACCTTGCCCTTACGGGAATGAAGGGGATCCAATGGTTTGGTGGCTATAAAAGAAGAAGACGATCTCCGTGAATAAAAGGATACGCTCACCTTAATACTCGTGGTCATCGCGACGGTAGTGACGCCTTGGCGGTCAGGGGTACGGAAGGGACACATGTCATTTTATTATCGCGCCACTTGGCGCCCGAGCACTAGCTCGTGTGGGCTATAAATATGAAACGTCTCTTCATAAATCAGATAGGAGCTCATTGTGAACATTCCCTGGAGAGAGAAAGTTGGTGAGCACTGAATCAAAGGGGGATTTTATATCCCTTCAAGGCTCTATTGTCTTTCCTCCTTGGGATCTTGGGCTAAGGTCTCCACTGCCTTATTCTCTCGTTGTTCACCCCTGCTCTCTTCTTCACCCTTCTAGATCATTCCTCTCATTCCTTTCCATTGACTTTTCTAAAGAATCTAAACCTCCCCGGCACATCTATTCTTAAGGGGTATTTGTCCAAGTCAGATTCGAACCCATCCTACAACTTCTAAGCAATTACAAAGATTTCAATTTTCAAGCTTCCCAAAAAAAGTCACCGCAGAATTATAAAATACCACCACTGCAAAAGTACAACTGAATTTCATAAGTAGCACAATGCAAGCTTCCGAGGTTCCATTTTGTCACAAGATTAACTACCTGGTAACCATGATCGCGGGCAATGTCGATGACAGTTTTCCGTGTGACCCCAGGAAGAATGTTCCCATTAATTGGTGGAGTTGAAATATGATTTCCCTGTGCAGGTGATATCTACATGAGTCTACTGTTCACATAAATTTGATTAAATCAGGCTATACATGTATGCGATCAAAAGAGAAGTTAAAAATTCCACGCAGAAGGAACCCGAAAAAAGAAAAAGACAATGTGCCTCCATTCATAAAGGAAAATCCAAATGCAATTCCAATTTGCTTCAGTTATGTGGTACTCCCGGCATCCCAAAATGGATGAACATTTGTACACCTTTTATTTTCCACATTCTTTGTCTATTTTGAAAAGTAAACGGGACAAAGCCTTTGATTTTCCACCTTTGCCCTTCTATAACTAATTAAGAAATGATTGAGGGGTATTTTGAAAAGTTATAACTTAAAGAGTAATGATCGTCTCATACGAATTCAGAATCCCTAAAATTCTCATCCATTTTGGGACGGTGGGGGTAATATTTAATTCTCATCCATTACATTGTTTTGGGTTTTCGAGAATTTTTATTACTTCTCCGTTCTCACTACCAAGGATAGAAATGGATACTTTGGAATTGGCTTTGCTAGCTCCTCTAATTCGAATACAAATTAATTTAATCCCATTTTAGTACCAATAATGTTTTTCTTTTTCAATTTTTCCTCTTTTTATTTGCCTGTGAGTTATAAGGATATGTGCCATGGAGATACCCCTTTCTCAAAGAAAAATAGCCACCCGGGCCTTTAGCTATTGTTCTTGAGACTTACAGCTACACTAGCAAAAAAATAATAATAGTAGAAAAGTAGAGCCCCAAGGAGAAGAACCACTTCCACCTGTCCGATGGAATAATTTCTTGGATGTATTATGCTACTGAGCTGACAGACATGAGACTAACAAACAAAAACATAAGTTGAGCATTACCTTCACAACAAAAACATTACAAGAAGTGGCCTCCTCAAGATTTTTCTTGTACACTGAATCAAGGAATATGACATCAGAAAATCCTCTGCCCTTCGCCCTAGTTAATGCTTTCAAAACCTGCATTACAGAAAGGGATTGTGATGAGTGGAAGATCCCTCAAAAAAGGGCATTGCCAACCCACATCTAGTTTTTCAAATTGCAGTCTACTTATCAGGTATAGAAGGAGTTAGACATGCTCTATCAATGAGAATTTGGAGGCACCTATAAGATATACAAAAAACGCTGACACCTTGATCTTACAAAAGATCTATAAAACTTGTAGAAGAATAATTAAGAAAGGTACCTTTTCTAAAACTTTTCAACAAACCAACTTCTTACATTTATATCGCAAAATCATTTGCTTACCGGGGAGTAATTGGAAATGGACTTAACACCTCCAGCTCCACCACGAGTGGCACGGTGGAATTCGTCTTCAATGTATAAGTTCAAGGATGACAAGCCTTCCTGTATAGACAGAAACCAAGGCTTAATACACCATTTCTCATTTCAACCAAATTCGGATTTCAGTAAACTTTCAGGAAAACTTAAAATGTAAAAGGACAGATATCTGACCTTGAAATAGTTGCCAACAGGGGAAGCAAACACAAGGAATGTGTATTCAGGCGCTGGCGCCAAACCCAATATAGGTCCACTTCCAATGAGCAAAGGCCTAATATAAAGAGACCCTTTTCCTGGAGGGGGAATCTACTCAAATTCAAAATTACAAAGTTAAATACGGTACATATTCCTATTAGGTACTTTGTTGTGAATGTTTTCCGTGAAGAAAGAGAGCATTACCCAACGCCTGTTGGCAAGGGCTGTTTGTTTTACCGCATCGACAAATTGGTCAATGGAAGGGGAGTGCATGCACATCCTATCAGCACCAAACTGCATACGGATTGCATTCTGATCTGGACGAAAGAGAAAGAGACGCCCATCTTCTCTCCTAAATACCTTTGTACCTTCAAACAATCCCTATATAGAAATCCAAACCAGCAGTAAAGGTACCAATAAGTATCATCTTTGGGTGATGTAACGGCATCTCCACCCACCCATTAGGGCCGATAAATAAATCAAGCTACTCGAGTTAAAACTCGTGTTCGCTCATTGAAATCTCGTTTCAGATCAGTTAGTTTACACAAACAGACCAAGCTTAGACAGTTTGTTAAAGCTTGATAAGTAACCAAACCAAGTATGAACAAGATATTACTCGGCTAGTTCGGCTTAATATGTTAAAAAACCTGTTTACTCAAAATCAGCCCGATTAGAGCTCATCTGGATCAGCTAGCCTGGAAACCAAACTAATTAATCTAAAAATATAATTTTTAAGCTCGTTAAGTTTTCAAACCAAGCTCATTGCCTCAAACAACCCAATGCTTGGCTCGTTTACCAAACCAAACTACCATACTCAAATCTCAGAGCAAACTTTAAAAAAAAAAAAAAACCATCTCTGCTCCTTTAGTAAAACTCCATTTAAATTCATTTTTTCACCCAAATCAATCGGGACTTTCTTTTACTAGTCTTTTTGGTTCTCAAGCAAATATCAACGTGATTAAGTGCGGTTAACAAATTGTAGCGGTTCCCAGCGAACGAAGGATTTAACTCGAATTATTGCACAAATTAACTACGTAACTATTTTCAATAAAGGGGGCTGGAGAAGGCATAATAATACTTATCTGAAGACGTTGAAAGATTTTGAGGGTCTTAATCGGAAGAAGCTCTTTACCTGGCCGTAGTTTAAGACCCCAGCAGAAGGGTTCAATTCAATGTTGCCAAAGCGGCTAAGTTGGCCTTGTTCGAAAACCCCGTCGCAAGTGGATTTGGTGACATACATGTAGTCGGTTTGCTTGATTCCAAAACCCAGATTGTCCCAATCGATGTTCCCATTCTCGTCGTCACTGCCACTGATTTGGAAACAGACAGGAGAGAGAGAGAGAGAGAAAAATGGATGCGAAATCAAATTTTACTATATGGGTTAATGCATAGTGCAAGCTGATTTGAAAATTGTCAAGAAACATATTAGATTGTTGAATAGAGAGTTCAGTTGGAAGGCATGTTTACCTGTAAGGAGACGGTTCCAAGGCTTCTTGGACGGAAGATGCAGCTCCAGATGCATAAAAAGCTGAAATCTGCAAGATTTTAGTTTAGTTTAGGTTATTAAAACTGGAATTTATGAACGGATCGTTTTAGGCCCTTTTTCCGGCACGCATTGAAGATCGGACCGTTCACCTTTTAGACTATGGCCCCTGGCCTTAAAAAGAATTTTTGAAGTAGTTTCATTCTTTCACAATATATGTCTTTAATTTAAAAAATAAATAAACTTATTTTTTTTAATGAAACGAGCCTTTGTAAAGAACGTCGTGACAAAACTTATACTACCATTAATTTTGATATTGTTTGAGTATATTTCTGTTGAAAAAATTATTTTTACTTAATCTTTTAATTATTTTATCCTAATTTTTTATTTCTCAAATTCTCTTTATCAAGACAAAATGAATAAAATTAACATAAAAAATGGAACTAAAATTACCAAAAACTCAAAAAGATAAAAATAAACCATCACAGTTAAATAAAATTAACAAGAAAAAATTCACTCTTTTTCGTTCTTTCACCGCTCTTCCCATTGTTATTCTACGCATCCCATTTCTCCCAAGAAAATGAATCTTATACTGCTTCAATGATGTAGTACTAATGATAATGCAATTTGGTGAGCTCCATCGAGATCTCATCATCGTGATACAAACATTTTATTTTATATTTTATATAATTGGTTGAGCACTCTATTTACATCAAAAGTCAAGTTAATCCAAGTACTGATATATACTTGAACGAAATAAAATTGCCTTATACTCCAATTCTTTCTCTGAATCAGACATACCATCCATTTGTTTATAACAAATGTAATCTGATCATACGGCTCATGATAGCCTATCAATTTAAAAATTTCCTGAAATATTTACGTCGTAGTGCACTAATTGGTCTCTATTCCAATGTACTTACCGCTCTTTCTCTTTGGTTCAACGTTCAGTAATATTTGGGCTAACTTGCACTCTTCATCTAATTCTCTTTCAGTCCGGTGAAAGACAAGATGTTCCTAGGGCCCTAGCGGCTTCAGCATTTAATCCAAGCTGTAAGGGTTTTTTTTGAGGGGCCAAATAGCGGCTTCAGCATTTAATTCAAGCTGTAAAGTTTGGGGGCCAAATAGCGGCTTCAGCATTTAATCCAAGCTGTAAGGGTGTTTTTTTGGGGGCCAAATTTAGGTAAGGGTCTTTAGCCAGCTCATAAGGAAGCAAATTATATTATCACTAGAAATTGCCCGTGCCTAAGACACGAAACAACGCGTTTTGAACACAAAAAGTTTTTTATCTCAATTTTTTTTGTTTTTGTTTTTGATCTCTCATCGCTATTTTCAATTTTCTAATCTAGAAACCTAACACCTTCTACGACCGTCGGATCGAATTTTCAAGAGATTATATCTATCCATTTGAGAATATACTTCCTAATATAAATCTCCTAACCTTATGACTGGTACATTCTTTCAATTGATTGCTTTTAAGTTTTTTTCTTAAAAGACTTGAATATCTTTTTGAATTTAAATCAACTCAATAATTGATTTCCCACTAATGTTGATTTCCTTATATTCAATTCAATATTTGCTTTTAAATTGTTTCCTTTATGCTGATTTCCACATGTAGCTAAAAAATATTGAATTGAATGTATGAAAATCAACTTTAGAGGGAAATCAATAATTGATTTGATTTAAACTCAAAAAGATAATCAAGCTTTTTTAAGAAAAAAAACTTAAAAGCAATCAATTGAATGATTATCTTTTTGAATTTAAATCAACTCAATAATTGATTTCCCACTAATGTTGATTTCCTTATATTCAATTCAATTCAATATTTGCTTTTAAATTGTTTCCTTTTAGGTTGATTTCCACATGTAGCTAAAAAATATTGAATTGAATGTACAAAAATCAACTCTAGAGGGAAATCAATAATTGATTTGATTTAAACTCAAAAAGATAATCAAGATTTTTAAGAAAAAAACTTAAAAGCAATCAATTGAAAGAACTTACCAGTCATAAGATTATGAGGTTTATATTAGGAAGTATACTCTCGAACGGACGGATATAAACTATTCAAAATTTGATTCGACAGTTGTAGATGGTGTTGGGTTTATATGAGTAGACAAAAACTGTTCTATTTTATAAATATAGACTAGGGTTTGCCCGTGCCTGCAACGTGATATTTAATTAATAGCAATTGTGCAATTAATTGGTCAGTTTTTGTCTCCCCTTTGTGGAAGGTCTTGGGTTCTAGCCCCACAGAGGGTAGGCCCTTTTGGGGACCAGGGCTATGTATAGCTTCTGGTCTCCCCGTGCTAACTCTAACACCCCTACCAACCCCCGTTGATGTATATCGCCATGGCAAAAAAAGTTAATATTGTTTGAGAGAGAGAGAGAGAGGGAGAGTCGTAGAATTTAGAAAGCAAATCAATGGTTATGATTTATAGTGAAATAAGATTCAAAAATCATTCTCCCTTATTATGTAGATTATTGTCTTTCACGACAATATGTATACATATGAATTTATATAAAGAGATTGATTGTATTCAATTTCTTTGGACAGAATAGGTGTTCCAACTTCCAACCAAAACGCCAAAACACAGACTTCAACTTCTATAATTAACGTACGTATTCCCCTCCATTTCCAAGTCTTTTTTGGCGGGTTCTATTGAACCAACGTAGCGACACCCCAACCATGTGGTCCCAATTAGTATCGAACTAAAGATCGGTGGGAGAGAATTCACTTTATGTTAGTTGCTCCAACCACTCGATCAGTTTCAAGTTACTCCCCTGTTTCATTCCTCTTCAATTTCAACTAGATATTCTCTTTCACTAGGGATGATTGAATCAGTTGTCCAACCAAGATATAAGTTTAAGTCTTAGCTCCCAAACTACAAAAAGCTACTAACATGAATGCTAATTCTGCTCCATCTAGCACCTCCGGAAAAATATAAATAGGTACGTTTTATCTCACATCGCTCACCTAATTGATCAAAGCTTGTTTAATTTAATATTGTAGAGACTACTTCGCCTATGACTCATTACTTATAGGTTGAACACATATCAGTTTCCTCAACTCCTCAATCTTTACATCCACACATTACCGGGTTGCAGGACCGAAAGAAATTGAAGAGATTTATCACATATCGTTCTCTTAAACCACCCAAATTCTGTTAATAACTCGATACACCATACTCAGTTAATAACTTAATATAATCAAAGATTACTCCACTCATCGCCAATGAATTTAGATTGAAAATCTTTACAAAAAACACTCAGAAAAGAAAATCAACAATATTAAGGAAAAAACAAATAGAGATTCATAAGTATACAAAGCTAGCTTTTCGCCAGGGCGTGAAAAATGTGAGCCAAATGGCAAGGAAAGAAAAAAGAAAAAAACTAACCTTTGGTAAAGAACCAAAACTCGAAGAAGGAATCAGATTACGAAGGCATCTACTCTTTTGTAGCATGGTGAATTGCTGCTCTTGGTCTTTTCTGATTCAAAGCTGTGGGAATTTGAGAGTTTCGAGAGGTGATGGGAGCACCACAAGGAGCAGAGGAAAACAGAGTGTATAGTTTTTCAGAGCCTAGGGACTTGTATACGAGAGAGAGAGAGAGAGAGAGAGAGAGAGAGAGAGAGTAATTTGAAATATGGAAGCGAGGTGTGTATATAAGGAGGGAGGAGCTAACTTTAAACCACTCCCACCGGTCCTGAATTTGATACTTGAGAGTTAAGACCGAATAAATGAGAGAGAGTTTCAATTTAACTAGCACTTTAGTGGAATTTGGTAACAGAGTCCACAACGTGGTGATAAATTAATATTTCCTTCCAGTTTGGATTAACTATGGCTCAAGACCGAACATTCTAACTCTAGTATGTTCCCCAATTAGTCGGAGGTTGCTCCGCTGGTTCAATCCTGCCAACGCAATAGAAAAAGGATAGAAAAAAGGACGGAGGAGTGGGGAGAGAGAAAAATGACAAACAGAGCGAGGAGCATTGAACACGGAACCACGTTGGTCTGTAAGATAGGCATCCCCAATTATTAAATACCACAATATAAAAATTACTGGTAGTATTGTTTTGTTTTGAGGGGATAGGAGTGAGTTGGCAGTACACATCCATACATGATATGGAAACTTTCCACCATGGATAGGCTTTGAACCGCTGGAAACTTTTGAACCGCTGGAGTATCATTTGTCATGCCAAACACTCCATAAGTGTGTGATTGTTGCAGACTTGTGCTTCATCATCGGTCTCCCCCGGATTCCAAAACTTGTTCCGAGTTAAAGCTTGTGTTGTGGTCATTTTAAGTCTTCAATTTTATTTTTTTTTGAATTTTAAGAGCCCCTCCTACTTTTTACCCCTTATAATAATCGGAAAAAAAAGCCTCATTTTAATTTTTTGCTTTAAATCCCTAAAAAACCAGGGCCGGCCCAGCCAGATCCGGTGATTGGGTGGTGGTGGGTTAATAGTATTTGGTTATGGTTCTGTTTGTGTGGCTCTGTTATCTTTTCTCGCCATGGCCATGAGTTTATGCTCGCAATTTGTCGGCTCGTGTCCGGTGCTCGCCATGGCAGCGGGGCTTGCACCCGAGTTGCGTCCAGTTGCTCGTATCAGTGAAGACTCGCTCGTCAGCGTTTGCTTGTCGGCCCAGTTTCTCAAAATAAGTCTGGGGTTTTTTTTGTTTTGTCTTTATTCAAAAATTATTTTTTTATTAGTTTTGCATCAAATTTTGTCGATTATTGGTTAGTCTCGACGAGAGAAATCAACAAAGTAAAAATTTATGACTTTTAACCAATTTTTCTGAAAATATCCAAATTTTTGCATTGTTAGCTCAGCTTTTTGGGCTAAAAGTGATAAAATTTAGATATTTTAAAATTATTTGGGTAAAAGTTATAATTATTTTCTTTTCCGATTCTTCTTTTTGAGACAAATCAATAATTTATAAAAATTTGATACAAAACTAAGAAATACGAAATAAATTTGAATAAGTATAAAAATAAAAATAAAAACTCCAATTTTATTTTGGGAAGCTAGGCCTAAGAACTTCCTAGGTTAGGTACGATGCTCCGAAGAGTCAATTCATTATGGGCACCGCTATTTGCAGCCCTCTATTTTCTCCCATAATCCGTTAAAAATTTTCAATTATACTCGACAGTTAGTTACCGAAATTGAGATATATTTTCAGCATCCAATTACCGAAATATAATATTTTTTTCAACAGTTATTTACCGAAAATGCATGTTCGACAGTTGTTTACCGAAAGTTGAACATATTTTCGATATGTAATTACCGAAATATAATCTTATTTTTAACAGCAATTTACCGAAATGTTATTTATAATTTTCAATAACCCTTTACCGAAATATAGTGGGTTATGGGAGAAAATAAAGAGTTGCGAATAGCGGCGCCCTTCATTATAAAGAATGTTGGGCAAATTTCACTGACCTCCCCTGAGGTTTCTAACACTAGCAGAAACCTCCCCTAAGGTTTTTGAAATATCACTGCCCTCCCCTACTTTTTCTGACATCGGTCTTGCTATAGTCAGTCCACTGGGTTGACAATAAACACACTAGAAGATAAGAAAAACACATATTTTTATGTACCTTTTACGCTCTTTAATATACATTCACACACTTAGAATTGTCATTTAGAATTTTCCTTTTGACATTACCAAAATACACCTTTCTTTTAACTTGTCGTTAGGTGTCTTGACAGAAATAGATGAGTCATACTGATGTCATGTTATATGACCTTCAAATTGCCAAAACAAGCCCTTCCAGCTCAGCTTAATTTCTTCTTCTTTTTTATCGCCCATTTAGCCTTTCTTGTTAATATCCAATCCATTGTGTTTGTTTATATTTTCTGCACTACTATTGAACCTTTTTTGTTCCCCAACTACTATTGACCTTTGGCCATTACATAAAAAAATTTCAAAAGCAGATTCACAACTACTTCTAGAATTTGCTAAGGCGGGGTATTTTTTATCTTCATCCTTTGCAATTCATAGGGAACTGATCGAAGAAAAGTTAAAAAAAAAGAGAGAAGGGGTTTGAGCATTAAGAGAGCATTGTTTTTTTTTTTTTATAAGCAAGGGGAGCACTATTTGGTGTTGTGCACTTGCCCAAAACACGTGTGGGTGTGCCCATTATCTAAATCATCTTCGGTTCGTTTATTTGATCTAAGTCGTCTAATAGTTTTCGTCTCTCTGAATAGATATTCTGTGTAAAAATGACTTTGACCAAATATCAAGAACACATTGGTCTTAAAAAATTATTTGATCTAAGCCATCTGGTAACCGATCTAAATTTTTAAATAGATTACCTACTTAGCAAAACAATTAAAGCTTGTAGCTTAGTTGACATCTTCTGGTTCCCTTGGGAGACGAAGGTTCAAGTCCCATCGTGGGCGTTTGGGGGTTTAGGGTTATAGACAGCATCTGAACTCCTTGTGGAATAACTTACTACCACCACCACCACCACCACACCCCCCCCCCCCCCCCCCCCCCCCCCCCCAAAGTAATGTAAACAATATTGGCAAAAAAAAAGGGTCAAATAGTCAAACGTTGGATGGGCCTAAGTACACAACACATGTTGTTATCGCGGACATATATAAGAGACATTATTTCTGTGTATTAACGTTGTTGTAAGGCCTAGTTTCCCCAAAAAAAAAAGGCATGTTTTATTTTGTCTTTATTCAAATTTTTTCACATTTATTAGTTTTGTGTCAAACTTTTGTGGAATATTAGTTTGTCTCGATGAGAGAAATTACAAAAGCAAAAAAAAAAGACTTTTACCCATTTTAGCACTTACTTTTAGCTCTAAAAGTGTAAATCTTGGATATTTCTAAAATAAATGGGTAAAAGTCGTAATTTTTTACTTTTTGAATTGCTCTCATCGAGATGAACCAATAATCTATATACATATCTTGAGCAAAACTGAAAAATGCGATTAAAATTTGAATAAGGACAAAAAAGAGCCCAAGCTTTTTTGGGAAACTAGGCCTAAGTTAATCCAACATTAGCAACTGAAATTTTTTTTGCTAGTTATTAGTGGCTTTAAATTACCGATTACAGCATAAAAATTTGATGTGCTTGAGCAAAAAAAAATCATTGTTCTTATCCTTAGAAGAACAGACCCACCACGAGGGGAAAAAAAAAACAAAAAAGCACGAGCCAAGCCATGTCCAAATTGGACCTGTGATGCACATTGGTAATTTGGTATAATGGAATTATGATTCTTGCTGTGTTTTACATGACAAAGAGATGGAATGGTGAGGTTATCTTTGTCATTTTTCCACAAAAGCTAACACCGTTTGTTAACAAGTTAACAGAAGGGGGAGTCTTGGTAATGCCATAAAAAGTAGGGGTGGGCAACGATATTTTAGAAATCTCGGGAGAGGTTTCTGATTGTGTCGGAAATCTCAGGGAAGGTCAGTGAAATTTTCCCAAGAATGTTTGATATGGAATATATGCTGACAATAATTCTGCGGGACTGCCACTTTTGTGAGTGTGGATATGTTTGAGTAAGTGGTTGTGGTTTTAGCAAAGTTGGTTGGCTGAATATGCTGATCCGTAAATGTTTGCCTTCAAAAATGCATTGGTCAAGGTTCGAGCCCTGTTGTGGGCATTTAGAATTCAGATCTATCTATAGCCTTTGAAATTTTCTGTAGATTAACCAACTAACATTCTACTAACCCCGCTGATGTATACAATATTGAAGAAAAAAAATGCATTGGTATCATGATCACAAGTTATAGTATTTTTTTTCGGTATGTTCGTATTGTTAGGTAATAAGCATTCCCGTTCTAGAACTGAAAATAAATACTTATTTTTTTAAAAAGGCAATTTCAAACTTAAAAATAATGTATTTACGCAAATAATTTTCCTAGCAATATGGATCTTGTTTGATAAATCTTATCGAGATCTTTTATACGATGCAAAAAAAAAAATTATTTCCGTTATTTTTGAGTTTGAAATGTGAAATAAATACTTATTTTTTAAGAAAGTGTTCTGGAATGGGGCTAGTTGTTTAGCAAAGCTTAGAACATAGGACGTGTATATATTCAAATAAGAACTACAGTAATCTAAAAATACAACTAATGTTGTATGTCATATCATTAAGTAATTTCAGGTTTCTGTTTATTTTAGTTCTGGTATTATGAATAAAAATATTCAACTACATTAATGCAAGATTAATTTTTCTACAGTATAAAAAAACATGTTCTGATAGCTAACACCCAAAATCCCACTAAGCAAAGCCGTGTTGATTTGAACAATAATCAAATCCAGGATAAAAATAATATCTTATCATAAGATGGTGATCATAGCGACAAATTAAAAAGAATATAGTCATCTCCGAAAGGGTCCCAACGGCCTGTTTGTCACAATTTGTCTCAACGGGATAATAAGGCTATTATGCAGTGATTTTCAACATTATGAAAACTCATAGATAGAGAACAACCGGCAATCCAAAAAGGGAGACTTAAATAATTATCCTCATACTCCAACTGACATATGTTTCTATCCTGTTCAGTTTAAATAGTTATGTTTTCATCCTCACTTTTAAATAAACTCAATAGTACCGTTCCACATACTATTATATGTATTACTATTAGGGTTTTGCTAGAAACTGCACCGTGGGCATCCACAAGAAGATAAAAGTAATGTACTTTTTTCCATCTCTTCAAATCAAATCATCTGTCAAGAGTTTCTCCTTTCATCTCAATTATCCCAATTATTCAGTGCCTGTCTCTACACTTTTTTAATGACCATATTACCCTTCTTCTTTTAGCTTTTTCTTTGGTTTTCTTTTCATCATGCAGCTTTTCACTGTTTTTTTTTATCAACGCTTTTCACTGTTTCTGATTTCCCTCTTTCATTAAGGATGGTTTTTTTTTAAAAAAAAAAAAACAGAAGTTACATTAAGAACTAGCACACAATTGGTACCAAAATATTCCCTCAATTTTCTAAACATAAAAGTTCACTTTCACTTGTTATTAGACCCGTTCCAAAAAACTTCTTAAAAAATAAGCAGCTTATTTAATATTTTCAAATTCAAAAATAATGTAAATAAAAAACATATTTTTGATTTTTTTGCACCATTTAAAAGATCTCGATAAGATCTATCAAATAAGATCCATATTGCTAGAAAAATTATTTGCATAAATACATAATTTTTTACCTTGAAATTGACTTCTTAAAAAATAAGTACTACTTATTTTCGTAAACTCATGATTTTTATCTTATTTATATTTTTCAATTTACTCTATACTTTTTTTTCCGGTAATGTTTGCAACAATGATGGCCCTAGCGGCGATGTGATTGGCCGTGATGGCTTAGTTCTGGTAATTATGGCGGAGTCTATGAAGATTGGAGAGTGAGATCCCGTTCCAGAATACCTTCTTAAAAAATAGTAAATATTTATTTCATGTTTTCAAACTCAAAAATAATGTAAATAAAAAATAATTTTTGAATTTTTTTAACATCATATAAAAGATCTCGATGAGATCTTTCAAATAAAGATTTTTCAAATAAGATCCATATTTCATATTTTTAGATTTTAGTAAATCTATTTTTTTTTTTAGTGTAAAATTATTTTTCTTAAAAAAATAAGGACTTATTTTCCGTTCTGAAATACTGGAACGAGACGTGAGAGAGAGGCCGAGAGAGATTGCCCCTTGTAATTTTGCTCCTGTTGATTAGTGGTCCAGTGGAGTACTAAAATCTTGAAAAACTTTTAGGGGCTACGTTCGTAATTTACTCTTCGTATTTATCATTTCGGCAGACCCTTAAGTGTGTACAAACATGCAGGTACTGAGCCAAGTCAGAATCTGCACATTCACGCGTGCGTGACCCCACTCCTGACAACCCACAAGGTTGTCTCCAGCATTTGCCATTTGATATATCTATCGATATCCAAGAAACGTGATTTTTTGTGTGAATGTACTACTATGCGGACCCTACAAAATTAACAATTTAGGTTACTGAAAAAAATACACAGTAGGGCCCGCAATGCGTGGTAGAAACCATTTCCACCGAAAGAATTTTAACTCTTGTCCCTCAAATTATTGCGCGAGTAGTGGGGCCCGCAATGCGCGGTAGAAACCATTTTCACCGAAAGAATTTAACTCTCGTCCCACGAATTTTGCACGTGTCTAGCTTTTGTCGTTTGCGACTAAAAATCTGGTTCTTTAAATCAGTTTTTTTTTTAGATTATTTTACTCGTTTAGACCCGCCTCTAAGAAACGAATCATAATAATTAGCATTTGTTTCAGGTTAAATTTTTCTCATTTTTATTTCAATGATTCGAAACTAATAAAAATAAAAATTCCCACAACTAAAAGAAATCACTAGAAACGAGATAAATAAAAGGAAAAGCAACTTTTAAGTTTATTTTGTGTTTATGATTTTAATTTTAAAATAGGGCACCTCAATTATGGACCCGGAGAGCAGCTCCCTGTAGAAGTAGTACTGTCCGTTCTAGAACCAAGAATAATAAGTATTCATTTGTAATATTTATGCTAAAAAATAATTGACTTATTGAAATATAAAAATATGCAATATGAATCTTATTTGAAAAATCATAATAAAATCGTTTAAATGATGCAAAAAAATTAAAGAATTATTTTCGTAAGTCCATTATTTTTAAACTTAAAAATTATAAATAAATACTTATTTTGTAAGAAGGTTTCTCGAACGGGTATTAGATTATTAACCGTAACATTTTATATGTGAGACCAAAACATCTTTTTCCTTTTACTTTCAAACACGTTCTCATTTCTATTGATCCCCTCATCTTCCACCCCCGTTCCTCTTCAACTTTCACAAGCACGAGCTTAGAAAAAAAAAAAAACGAAACCTCCCCTATTATTATGGAGTAGTATAAAAAGGCAAATGCTGGAGACAACCTCGTGGGTTGTCAGGAGTGGGGTCACGCGTGCGTGAATGTGCAGATTTTGATTGGCTCAGTACCTGCATGTTTGTACACACTTAAGGGTCTGCCGAAATGATAAATGCGAAGAGTAAATTATGACAGTAGCCCCTAAAAGTTTTTTTAGATTTTAGTACTCCACTTGACCACTAATCAACAGGAGCAAGGAGCAAAATTACGAGGGGCAATCTCTCTCGGCCTCTCTCTCACGTCCCGTTCCAGTCTTTCAGAACGGAAAATAAGTCCTTATTTTTTTAAGAAAATAATTTTACACTAAAAATAATAATAGATTTACTAAAATCTAAAAATATGAAATATGGATCTTATTTGAAAAATCTTTATTTGAAAGATCTCATCGAGATCTTTTATATGATGTTAAAAAAATTCAAAAATTATTTTTTATTTACATTATTTTTGAATTTGAAAACATGAAATAAATATTTACTATTTTTTAAGAAGGTGTTCTGAAACGGAATCTCACTCTCCAATCTTCATAGACTCCGCCATAATTACCGGAAATAAGCCATCACGGCCAATTACATCGCCGCAAGGGCCATCATTGTTGCAAACATTACTGGAAAAAAAATTATAGAGTAAATTGAAAAATATAAACAAGATAAAAATCATGAGTTTACAAAAATAAGTAGTACTTATTTTTTAAGAAGTCAATTTCAAGTTCAAAAATTATGTATTTATACAAATAATTTTTCTAGCAATATGGATCTTGTTTGATAGATCTTATCGAGATCTTTTAAATGGTGCAAAAAAAAATCAAAAATATGTTTTTTATTTACATTATTTTTGAATTTGAAAATATTAAATAAGCTGCTTATTTTTTAAGATTTTTTTTGGAACGGGTCTAATAACAAGTGAAAGTGAACTTTTATGTTTAGAAAGTTGAGGGAATATTTTGGTACCAATTGTGTACTAGTTTTTAATGTAACTTCCGTTTTTTTTTTTTTTAAAAAAACCATCCTTAATGAAAAAGGGAAATCAGAAACAGTGAAA